>BCJC01000003.1:265663-885553 GCA_001600175.1 Erythrobasidium yunnanense
ATTAACTTGTACAACGCGACTATATACACAAAAAACCGCGACATAATCATTCGCTGTATAGATTAACTTGTACAACGCGACTATATACACAAAAAAACCGCGACAAAACCGTGCACTTGCTGTGGGTGGTACGCCCTCAGTACACTCTACTACGTGCATACGGTGTGCCTAATGAGCAAATGATGGACTGGGCTGCCCGAAAAATCAAAAAAGAATCCGATATCTTGTCCTTCAGGCACGCAGCCGCGATCGTTTCTACGAAAGACCTCAAAGCAGTACACATGCAGTGCAGTCCTATTCTGCTCGTTACAAGGTTTTGAAGCTTGGACCGCGTAAAGTAACCCTATGGTAAACATACAGCGCCACTCCAAGCTAAAGGAGGGTCACAGCGTTTTGGTACGATGATCATTGCATTGCAGAAGGGAGTCTCAACGTGTTTCGCGAACCGCTCATGCCTCAAAAAATTTGTTCGAGGTCCTGCAGGGTCTGAAGATCGACTCGTCTGTACGCAGAGGATGCAGAGCCTGTACGCGGCACATTGTCACAGTACAAAACGTAAAGTATCTGGAACACGTCCTGGCGCCTTGCCTCATGTAAACGCGGCCCGTCCGAAACACGAGAGTGATGTCAGCTCATTTCTAACAGTCTCAAGCAGGTAGCCTCTCATTCACTCACTTCCGTCCCTGCTCTACGCTTTCACTCTTCACGATCGAGGTTCAGTACCAGATGAAGGGACCAAGGTAGGCGGTGGTGACGGGCGCATGCAGCACAAATTGTTTCCGACGTGACGGCCTAAGTCGCTGACGGGTCAGTCTCCAGCCAGGAGTAAGTTGGTAGCTTATGTTATGGTTGAACATTAGACTCTGCTGGCCGAACAGGATGCCCCTTTACACTGGGCAATGATCCCCCGCCAGATGTTTTGCTCTATTATCTTGAGGTTCTTTGTAGTAGTGAGATCTTGATGGAAGCTATTTGCAGCCTTGAAAGTGTTGGAAGGAGCAGCTGTTTTCTTGAGCTGGGAATCTTCGTCTAGCTGGTAAACAGAGCTCTAAGCCTCGTAGGACTTGATATTACTTATTAGGAGGACTCACAATTGCTATAGCTTCCCTGAACTTTGCGGCACTTCGATCTCTCTAGTCATCGCTGGTTCGTGTTGTTTTCTCGGGCATGCCGAGGCCAACGTCTAGCACGTCTTTGATGGTGTCTTTGGTACTACCAGACATGTTGTTGGTGTTAGTTCTTGCTGGTTTTGCACACAGGATCGTGCAGCCTCCATTGAGCCAAATGTCCAGCTTCCGCAAAGTCTGGCGGTTCTGGGAACTCCAGGTATCGAAATCGGTGACTAATTTCCAAGTACAGTCACAGTTATGCTGCGTTGGCGCTCCAGCATACCAATAGTAGCGGCCAGCAGGAAGTAGTGATAACGCGGCTACAACTTGGGTACCCGCCGGATCCGTACTGTGAGATAGGTACCCTGGCTGATCCGGATCGACTGTCTTGCACAGGACATAGCAGGCGTCCATCACCAGATTGTAGCACACTCCCCAGTCCTGCTGCGCTTCGGCGAGATTGTCAAGCGCCGCAAGGCTGAGGAAGGGTAAGCCGGCCATGCGAGGATGTATGTTCCCACTTGTGGAGATCAGCTAAATTCCTGGCGTGAAGGCGCTGGAGGTGTTCAGGATGACGTTCGGCTTATGCCAAGGTGTTGGTGTGCTCGTGAATGCGTTTATGAAGCGTGACGATGTCTGCCGTTCTGCCATGATCATCGGCAAAAGATGAGACGCGAGGAAGTATATCGAGTTTGTGTTGTGGTGCGTTATGAGATGGACGGCTAGTGCTGATTCAAGGCTGAGATGCGATCGGCGAATCGGCTGCGCCAGATATGACCATTTCCGACGGTTCCGGGCTCACTGTCTTTAAAGCAGTCGCAGAGACTGGCTTCCTGATATTTTCCTTCGCGCCGATAGGTACTTTGGTATGCGCGCGTCGCACCGACTTACTTTAAACGGCGTGGTGTTGCGAAATGCTTTCGTTGTGGCTTGCTGCCGCAGAGATGTACTGTGAGGGCCAGCCCCGCGACACCTACATGAGCGCTGATAGCGTCTATCAACGTCGTTATTGTGCACTTACCTTGCTACTATCATGACACGAAGCTAATGACAGTCTATGCGTACGAGAGAACAATAGATATTAGTTGTTACTGGGTGTGAGAAGATGATAAGTGGTGGATTATAGAGAGAACCCGAAGAGGAGGGTATAGGAGGTGATATGTTAGATTAGTCAATCAAGAATAAGAAGGAAAGAGAGAAGAGCTAGAGCGGCGACCTTCTTATAGCAGCGCCGAATGATCTTCCAAAGTTTTCGCGCTAACGACGTCCAACTCCAATCTTGCGGAAGATGACATCACTGCATAGCAGAATCTCCATTGTCATTGAAGTGGAAGATTATAAACGACGTAAACGACATCAGCCGAATATCAGGCTGACGTCCTAGTATCCATGCGAGCGTCCGCGCAGGATATAGGGAAAGTATAAGCAAATCTGTCGGGCTTGCCCAAGATAATTTTACCCGTATATTGTAGCTTTGCAAAGACTCCAAGCATGAAATTGCCTTTCCCTGCTGGTTTCATTACTGTCAGTTTTAATGGCCAAAGGGCCTTTCAAAACGCATTGTATTACCGCAGTCTACAGCGCCGCATTGTTTGCTGGCAGCGACAGCCTCGCACTAAGCGCCGTGATCTTCTGACTGCACGACCAAGATTTACCAGCTTCAAGCTCGATGAACGAGTTGCATACGCCCGGTTCGAGGCAGACAAATTTCGTCCATCCCTCTTCTTGCATGTCAGCCATCGAAGCTGATTTCTCTTCTGCTGGGTTCCAGGTGACGAGATCGGCTGGAAGCAATCGCTTCAGTGAAAACCCAATACACGGCGTGTAGGACTTACGCAGATTCGACCACTCCAGCTTCAAACCCTGCTGCGACTTTCCGTACTTGGCCACGATAGAGTTGGGTGCATCGGCATACACTCTGTCGGTCTCGCCTACAAACGTGAAGGTATCGCGAGATTCTGTGTCTTCAGCAGGACTGCCAGCTTTGTCCTTGTATCGCAGGCCCTTCAGAGTATCTTGAATGGTTACTTCTGATGGTAGCGTGCCCTCTGGCAGGCGGAAGTAGGTGTGGAAGAGTGCCTGGAATTTGAGGGTCGACGAGCCTGGATTGACGACCTCGAGGGAGGTATCGAGGACATCGCCAGCGGAGACCTGCGCACGTATGAGCTCGAGCTACATTCAGTAAGGTTATGCGACCCACTTTGACAGTGTACTTCAGCTTGAAGTCCGGCTCGTACACCTTCTTGATCTCGGGTGTAGGCTCAAGAGCTGGTACACCATCAGAATAGTCCTGAATAGCACAGGGCTGACCCACTGAACACAGCGACAGCCGGATCGTCGCCCTTCTCGTATGTCCACTTGGAAGTCCTTGCAAAGCCATGTTGCACAAGCTTGTCGAAAGGAGGCTCTTTGGGAGGTGGTCCGAAGCAGGGAAACACGATGGGAATGCCTGCGAACGAGCTATCAGCTTCGAAGCGGGATAGGGGTCAGACTTGACGTACCTCCGCGAATCGCTTTCGGGCCAGCTAGATGGGATTTGTTGGACTTGAAGAGACGCTCCTCGCCGTCTTCAGGCTGCCAGAATCGTCAGACGCGCGCCTCATCATCGTTAAATGCCGGACGCACGATGAACGAGACGACGCTTGCTCCGAGGATTGCGATGGTGCATGATGCTCCTCCAGGGCCGGTCAGCTGTACAGTATGCTCGTCCACAGTAGCCATGATGTTCTTCGTTATTTCTTCTACGATTTCGCGCAAGTCGACCTGACGCCAAAACGGCCAAGTCGCATCTAACCTTTCCAACTTGTTAAAGATGGCCGACCCAGCGCTGGGCGTCGAGCACTTTGGGGCGCTCAAGACGACGCTGGCAAGGCTCCATCAAGCCGGGACAGTCGACGCCAGCGCGCTCAGATTGCAGCTCGAAAAGTCAAAGCCAGCTTTCAAAGCGCTTCTGCAGGAAAGGCCGCAAGATGCTGCTGAGAGAAAGGAACTTGAAGATGGTGTGTTCTG
Organism: Erythrobasidium yunnanense; assembly: GCA_001600175.1. Classification (NCBI taxonomy): domain Eukaryota; kingdom Fungi; phylum Basidiomycota; class Cystobasidiomycetes; order Erythrobasidiales; family Erythrobasidiaceae; genus Erythrobasidium; species Erythrobasidium yunnanense. The sequence goes on from BCJC01000003.1 coordinate 269,782, forward strand.
CTACTCGGAACAAGCTACCGAATCCATCGACTTACCGCTATTTTGTCGCGAATCTGCCTGCTTGAACAGCCCGTTTCACTCCGCTAGGCTCTACAAAGCGAAGAGCTATAGACCAGACATTCAAGAGCGAAGCCTTGTTCCTATCGGTGCGTGCCAGCTTCACGTCAAAGCAGGCCAGACCTGATTTATGCCCTGCTTTGTATGCTGCCAGTCCGAGCTCAGGATCTCCGAAAGACTCGCTGCAAGTCTACTATACGCAGCACAGACAGGTCATAGTCCAAATCCTGAACGCCCCGAAGCCGAAAATGCAGTCCTTATCTACCACGAACGCCGGCGAGATCTGCTACTTTCTCTGATCCTCCTTCTCTCGACACTTTCCAACGTAGACGTACTCCAATCTCTAGATCAGAACACGCAGAATTACCTTATTCAATACAGCAGCGATCTCGTTACATCGCGCAAGGATGGTGACCAGAGCAGCTGGATCAAGCGGATCTTGAACGAGATAGAGACGCAGTGGAAGCAGATAGAGAAATTGCAATCTGGAAGCGCTCTTCCTGCAGTCGGCGACTACTCAGGCGGACCGACAGCCAAGTTTGGAGAAGCCATTAACTCGCTTCAAGTGACTTGTCACAAAGACGAGCGCGCTGCATTAGCTACAATCGTATACTATGCTGCAACATCCAGATTATTATCGCAAGACGACATCCTAACAGTCATTCGTTGGACCGCAACAGTCAAAGATGCCGCAGCGCAAGACGTTTTGGCCATCAGTCTCACTACCATCCTCGCCATATTCGATATCAACTCCTTGGAGCCAGATGTACTTCTTCAATTCGCAGCGGCAGAGCACAACTCGCGCTCTCGCATCCACAACGACCCTTTTACCGCCTCGTTCAAGACCCTTCTTTCCGATACCAAGTTGATCCGAGATCTACATTCGTTCATCAAGACGTCAGTCAACTGGAAGAATGCCATGCAGCCTATAGTACAGCTAGTCTGGGGCTTATTTCTGTTGCAAGCGTTCAAGCAGAAACCGGAGCTGGCAGGAGAGACTGGCATACCAGCTGGAGATGGAGATGCAGATAGCTCCATCGGGCATTCCATCAGGACAGGCGCTTTCGCACTTATATCCGATGCCCTCCTCAAGTTCAAGAAGCCTTTAGACCCGTATGAGGAGCTCGGTTGGAATGCGGGAACGAGGGAAGAGACGGACAACAACTACCCATCCCTTCGTATCGACCCAGACTTCCAGGATTCAGTGCTGAAGCAGGTGGATAGCTTGGTGGAATCGCTCTTTACGCACGGTCTGCGTGTCTTGAAGCGCATCAAGGGCACCGAGGAAGATGCAAGAGATGCACGGATGTTAACGAACAGTAGGGCAGGCCAAACACCTACAAGGCGTAGATCTAGAAGCTTTACACGCCAAGGTGATTCGCAGGCACAACAGGCGCAAGCAGAGCCACGACACGACATCGAAGCGTTATGCTCCCTTATTGCGACTCTATACCGTGATGCGCCGGAAGCTCCGCTTAAGTACTGGCTACAGAACGATTCAGATGGGCAATATCCACAACGAGGCAGCCGGATATCTGGCCTCATACGGTGGACGGAGGAGTTCAAAGATTTCGCAAACATGCCTCGAACGTTCTTCGACATGCTGGGCTCGTTGGCGACGGGATCTCAATGTGCGACTTACGCTTTCGAGTTGCTCATGCAAAACAGCACAAATGGTCAAGGCTCCCCTTGCTCATGGACGGCTTTGTTCCAAGCGCTCGCTTTCTACGGTTCACAGCGGCCGGAAGACGGTGCTATCGAGCTACCTCCTGAGGAGATTGTCTTGCTCAAGTCATTCCTTCGTCTTTTAAAGATCGTCGTTTCCTACTCCACCAGAGCACGAAGTGTTCTTTACGACAATCAAAAGTACAAGCCTATTACGACTCTCTTCACCTTCATTGGCAGCGGGACTGCCATAGACTTAAAAGCAGCAGCATTGGAAGCAGTCGCCGCTTTCACCCAGCCTGCAGCGAAGAGCGAAGGACCTGGCATGGCAGCTATGGCAGTCGAGATTTCGAAGAGAGCCTGGGAGATCTTGGAAGCGACGCAGATCTTGCCGACTATTCCTCAGAGAGACGCCCGAGGGACATTAGTCAAGCCCGGTCAATTCCAAGATGGCATCGTCCGAGATCTCGAGCAAGTGGAGTCGGCGGCCAAGATCTACCCTGGCACAGGTGCCTTCATTACGCTTCTCAACTCGATGCTTGGCGGGACAGCCGATCTTGAGCGTATCAGCATCGACCCCAGCACCAGTACAGCATCGTCTTACCCTACTTTGGCTATTCCTGATAACCTAGGCACGCCCCACCGCTCGCCTTCGGACGGTATCTCTGCATATACGAGATTTGTAGTGGACGATGTCCTTCTAAAAGCTGGCGCGAGAAGCTACAGAAGCGGAAACGAAAGATGGAGGATCACTGAGAAGTGCCTCGCCTATGTAGAAAGGTGTCTGTCCAGCTTATCGTTCGATACCTTCCTGGAAGCCGTAGCCTCCGGTGCTCCTCTGATGGACTCCAGCGATCATACCTCCTCTCCTATCTATCAACTCTTCATCAACCCTGGTTTCGATATCCTCCTCAGGGTTCTTGGCGGTACCAAGCTTCTCACCGAAATCCTCAATCTCGCTTCGATAGATCTTGAGGTCGTCGATAACGAAGAGACGGCATCGACGGCGCTAGTGTACAGTGTGCTGCGCTCACTGCGCATCATCAACCGTGTGTTCGCTCTGCAGGCGCCTCTGCTAGAGGTTGTCCTTCCTACTCTACTGTAAGTCGAGGCTGCTCTGCTTCGTGCTCTACTGACGGTATTTGGTCGCCTTTCTCAGAGACAGCTCATCTTCCATCTCCTCCGACAAAGTCAATCAACTACGCGCCATCCTACCACTTGACCAACATCTCCTCTACGGTGTTCGAGAGAAGACCAGAGAAGGCATTCAAGTGGTTGTCAAGATCGCTGTCCTGGTCAACTGTATACGCTCCCGCGCAATCGGCCTAGCTGTCATTCGCATATTAAGCTATTTGGCCGACTCTGCAACGTTCAACTGCGCCGACCAGTCTAGCTTTCATCGAACGAAAGTAAACAGGCTCGCAGGCCTGATAGACGCGAGTGAAGAGACGATTCGCGTCCGAGACGGCTTTGTCAAACGCCTGGCTGGAGACGAGAGGTTCGAAGATCTGGCTCTACCTGCGCTCACAGAAGAAGAAAACATCCGCGACGCCGACGACGATATCGATACTGCAACCAAAAGCGCTCTTCTAGATCTACTCCTGCTGTGCACTCAGCCTGGGCGACAAGCCCCCAACCTAGCTCACCTACTCTTGGGCTGCGATATCCGCGTGCGTTCAGAAGCGCTGGAGATTTCCGAAACGTCCGATTCCTGCCTCTATGTGGTCCTGGAGTATCTGGATCGCATACACGCAGACGCAACGGGGTCGGAAGCGCAAGAGGATGTGCCAAACCTGCTAGCGGAAGCACCGCTATTGGCAGAAAAGTCATATAGGCTTGTCAGGCAACTCTGCCTTGAAGAATATGCTTCGCAAGCAATAACACGATATCTACGCTTCAGCAAGAATTACTTTATGCGACAAGCTCGTACCCTTCCTCTCAAGTTCCCTTCATCTTCTGAGCACGAAGGCGGTCTGATCACCACTGTCGACGGTACCGAATTCTACACTACCTGTGCTGCTGTCACTTCAACACTGCACTCACAAGCCTGGCTGCTCGAAACGTTAGCGCAGGAGCTCAGCGGCTTGGTAAATAACGAGCTGTATGAGCGAGCGCTGCAGCTCCTTGGCAGTCTTTACGCATCATATGGTCTCTCCCCGGAGGAAGATGACGCATTCTCGCAGCAGCAACAAGGGTACAACCAAGCACTCCCTCGCATGCTCGACCTGTTCTACGCGATCGATTTCACCTGGAGAGATTCGGTGGACATTAACGAGACGCCCATCTCCTTCTTCTCCAATGTCAACTTCGATACCTGCCTTCGAAAAGGAGCATCTGGCTGCTTTATTTACGATGTGCAGTCGGTTTTGCAGCTCCTGCAAAGAGCGAAGAGGAGTCTGCAAGAGCAGGGTGCACTTACTACACAGCAACAGCAGGAGTCCGTGAAGGCAGAGAAACGTGCTATCTTGGAAAACATCGTCATCGAGAACAACAGGCGAGAAATCCAGCATGCCCGCTTGCATGCTCTACAAGCATGGCGAAGTATGCTCGACATGACGCTATCCCGCGCCTGGCATCTCTGGCCCAGCACCACCTCTGTTCCTCTACTGCTCGACCTCCTAGCCGCCATTATTCCGCCTATTTACGCTCAGGGTGCAGATGCACAAATCCAGGAGGTCTTGGCTGGAGCTTCGGTCCTCGTGATGGCGCAGCTGCGGCAAGAAGGTTTGCGGCAACAGGCTGCAGCATCTCTGACAAGCTCCGTCTTCGCCCCAGACCGCTTACTTCCCCTCTTACAAACGCTACTTCGAGCCATAGTAGAGCAGGGTCTATCCCCAGTCATACGTGGCAATCTATATGCTGCTCTTTTGCACTATATCAGACATTGTGCTACACTATCTGCTAGCTCAGCCGCTGTGCAAGGCAGCACCACTTTCCCATCTCTCCAAGGTATGGAGGACGACCAGCTTGACGATTCTTTCTCGATCATAGATGGAGCTTCGACCATCGGTGGCACTACTCGACTCATCAAGCGCAACTCATTGGACGCAGGCAATCTCTCTTTACTTCAAGCTTCCCTGGATCGTCTTCTTCCTATAGTCTGCCTAGATGCATCCGCTGGCGACGACGTCTGGCAGACCGTGGCTTACTCTTTACTCAACGCTCTGAGCTTTGCTGCCGGAGAGGGTACTGCTGGCAGCAAATTTGCTGCGGCGTTGTGGAAGCAAGGCTATCTGCAAGCATTTGTGACATCATTGAAGGAGCGGGAGGCCGATCTACTGGACATTCTTAGGCCGGACCCAGGTCAGTCCTATGTTCTATCGCAGCTCAGCGCATTGGCTAATACGGACTTGCAGAATCACTAAATGCATACTATGTTTTCGAGGCCAAAATGGCCTTCTTGACCCGCGTAGCGAATACGCGAGAGGGCGCAGAGCGTCTCCTTGATGGTCAATTGCTCGTCAGACTGGCGCTGTGCAGCTTCTTAGACTCAGGCTCTGTGCCCATCGATGGTAAGCTTGTACAGCCTTCCAGCGTCTGTCTTGACCTGACTGGTAGCTACATAGGCGAAGTCATGGAATATGATGCCTTCTTACCATCTGTAGCTCAGCGACAAAATCATATACTGCTGCTCAGTCTGCAATTGGCACTGGCTGTGGTCTCGGTAGCCGGTCATCATAGCGTAGCAGCCGCGCGTCAGGTGAGTTGCGTGTATTACAACATGTCGCATCACTGCTTAAGTCGGGAAACAGGCCTATACATTACTGCAGGAGCAGCGAGAAGCCTTCAAAGCCATGCTCGAGCAAGCTGCGCTTGCACCTACTATGACCAGTCTCAAACAGTCTCATCTACTGATTCAGTTGATGAGGCGGACTCTGCCAACGATAAGCGAAGCCGATTTTGTGAGCATCGTAGTCGGAGCAAGCCAGGGAAGGCGATACTAATGTCCCTACTAGACCTCTCCCACCAGTCTAGGGGTCCTGCACACCTCTGTACTTGGCTTGTCGAGCGCCGTCTTATCCTCCGGCGATTGGGCTGGAACTGTGCAGCCTTCTAATGAGGACGAATTGGTGGAAGCAGAAACGCCTGTGAACGGTAGTAATGCTGTGACTGCATTCGATGAGCAGTGTAGTGCTCGTGTGGAAGCCCTGCAGATCACGATTCTCGATTACCTGAAAGACAGTACCAAGCGAGCCGGATCCAGCACCTTCCGCGCGGCCTGGCTACCGAATCTAGAACTCGAAGAAACCTCGCGCTCGCGGTACACTATCTCTGCACCTACTATGCGCGATGCTCTCGGCTTCTTGATTGATGCTGCGAGTCTCGTTAAGCAGAGAGTAGAGGAAAGCCGGGAACTGCTCTTCAAGTTAGACAACTTTGATGAGCTCGGCATTGACGACTTGGAAATTGTGAGCAGACCGGCCTTACCAATGCGCCTGTCACAGACAACTGAGTTTACTTCACACAGTACGATACCTATAATGGCAATGATGGCGCTCTCCTCGACCAGCAAGAGAGGAGGCAGCGGGTACTAATCACACTTAACCAGCTGAAGATCACCTTGCGCGGACGCCTGCTGTCATCTTTACGTGCGTCGAAGCCTCCCGGTCGGCGAAATCCGCTGACTGATTGTGTTGCAGATGTGGTCGAGGTTACTCTTCTTCTGTTGTGGCGTCACCTCCACTATTATCTGGACGACGAGAAGCGATTGGATACGGACAGCGCCGGAAGACCTAAAATCGACGGTCTTCAGTCTTTCAGGCCGCAACCTCTGCGGCAGGCACCAGATGCACACAACATGCGAGCAACGGCCGCTCACGTGATAGGTCTGGCGATAAACTCGCTTGATGCTTTACAATTGGTAGGCTCTTTGCGCTTTCAAAGCTCTCTGCTGTTTAGCGCTAAGTGACGATCTTTTCAGGACAAGGAGATCCTAGGAACAGATGCGAGATCCCACGATGCCTTGCTAGCTAGCTTAATACGAAATATTCTGGATCTTCTCGGTGATAAGCAAGAAAGCTAAGACCGGAAGGTTTGAGCAGCTAAGCAGCAGACGGTGTATCATCACTACATTCGTGTATAATAGCAGGAATATTGTCGTGGGCTTCATGAGAAGATAATGCCAGCGAAGCCTTTGCGATACTGGGAGAGCGTCATGCGTATGCGCGTGCTTTGTATCAGTCCATGGACCATATAGAGCCAGAGTGAGGTCAGGAAGTCGCAGCTGACGACGTACGCGGGTGCGGTATCTACTTAGGCAACATCGGAGTGTCGGCGACTGTCTCCGCAATCAAGGCCGAGTCCGAAGGGACCTAAATATCCTGTCACCATATTACGCAGTTCTCTTTGCGCAATCTGCTCCCTTCTCTCTCTGTCTCTCTCTCTCTCTCTCTCTCTTTCTCTTTCTCTTTTCCTTGCTCCCATCAGATACAGCTTGAGCACCTCCTCGAAGAACGAAGAAACATGTCACCCACCAACGTCCTCATTACAGGAGCAAACACAGGGCTCGGCTACGAGATCGTCAAGAGTCTTCTGAAGAGCTCAAAAGATTACCGTATCTTCCTTGGAAGTCGGTCCGTGGACAAGGGAGAAGCTGCATCTGCCGAACTGGCAGAAATCAACAAGAAGAGCGAGATCTCCGTCGTCCAGATTGACATCTCCGACGATGCTTCCATTGAGAACGCATACAAGAGTGTCTCTGAGAAGGTGGATCGTATCGACGTCCTGATCAACAACGCAGGTAAGTAGAGCGCGACGCGCAGCGACCAAACCTGAAACAGACATAACGCTGATATTCTCACTTATCAGGCGGAAACTTCGATATGGACATACTGAATGGCAAGATTGGAGCTCGCGAAGGCTGGAACAAAGGTCTCGACCTTAACGTCACCAGCACCCACCTGTTCACAGAAGCATTCATGCCCCTTCTCTTCCGCTCTTCGGACCCTCGCCTTCTCTTCATCACAAGTGGCACCTCCTCAATAGACGAAGCCGCCAGAGGTCTGCCACACACTGCAGAGAAGCCGCCAGCGGGATGGCCGAAACCAACTCCGAAATGGAGCTTCACGTCATACAGATCGTCTAAAGCAGGCATGAATATGATGATGATAGAATGGAAGAGGATCTTGCAGAACGATTCCGTCAGGATTTTCGGTATCTCGCCCGGATTTCTTGCTACAGGCCTCGCAGGAGCCGACCCGGAGGTTCTAAAGAAGATGGGCGCCAAAGATCCATCTGAAGGTGGAAACTTCGTTAGAGATGTTGTAGAGGGCAAGAAAGACGAGTTCCACGGACAGGTCATCAGGTTCGACAATGTTCAGCCGTGGTAGGCGAGTCCGTCAGCAGATTCTGAACTTACACTATGTATGTACGAATACTATATTGTGTTGTGTACTTGCGGCTCTCCACTCCCAGGAGAATCCCAGGCCTCAACCACCGAGAATGCCGCTGACAGTCGTGACGAAGCGAACATGATATGATTTCGCATTCAAACGACACTCCTGACGAAGATGTGTATAGACAACGCTTTGTCTTGCGGACTAAGATAACACAGTACTACTTCAGTAGCATGCGAAGGAGCTGTGTCATACCTTGATCTACACAGACGAATAATTCTTTGTTGCTTTTGTCTGCTTCATCAGAGGCGTGTTCTCGTTGACTCGGTGCGCATCAGCTTCTTCTTCGTCCAGCATACTTTCTTCATCGTAGGACTCTCCCTCGCCTGTGGAGTCTACAATATATGGCAGAGGCTGCAGATACGCGATCGTCAGCTCACATGGTCGCCCAAACGTTGGTGCGTGTGCCATACTACTTCACGAGTCGCTTTGTAATTGTCGACGCTGCACGCAGGATGAAGATTCAGCACAAGTGCATTTGGTCATCCTTTGATAAAAGCTCCCTCACTTTCCAATATGTTCAGATTCGAGACGTATAATCTGCAGAAGACGGATGAATTATCAGCGTGAGACCTGAGGGGTGCGCCACCTTGAAGACTTACGTTCCACAGCCAGCGTCGAAGAGCTTCCAAAGTGGCATTTGCGAAACCCTTGAGCTTTCCATGACTGTTTCCAGTAAGATATATCGTCCAAGCAAAACGAAGTACAAGGTTTGCTAATATAGCCAGATAGTATTTCTGGAGCCATACAAATAGCATTTAGCCTTGCCCTCTCCTCATAGGAGGGAGGTTTCTGCTCACAATCGGCTTTCCGTAGGCCAGCTTGTCCCGCAGCCCAAAGTTCTTCGATCTGAAGTCGAAGAGACCCCAATCGATGCTAACATCCCATATGAAGGAGTATATGCTGTTGACGAGGGCTGCTGACACGAACAGCGCAAACGGTACTGTGCCTTTTGAGCCTGATAACAACCCAATCCAATACAATAATGTCGTTCAGTACGGGTTGGGAATAGCGAAAAGGCAAGCTGGCTCACCTCCTAGTCTGTAGTTGAAGTAGAGAGCTTGGTATATTATGCTGACTGCATATTTTGCAGCGTTGAGTAGCTGAATGCTGTTCCATCTTATTGGTGACTGTCTCAAAACAAAAGTATGGAAAGCCTTACTAGGTACGTTCGTTGTAGTAGCGCCTCAAAGAATGTCCGAACCGAAAGAAGAAGGGAAGGCATGCCAGAAAGGGCGATATCCAGGTGCTGTTCGTATCGCACACATCTCCGACATTCTTGCTGAAGTGATGCTTGTATGCACATGCAAATACTGCGTCGTATCAATCGGCAATTTCTCAGTCTATGCCGGTTGCTATTGCTGGGTGGAAAGCTTACGGCCCATGTTGTACACAGAGTAGTATATGGAGCAGAACTGGTCTCCAAGCCAGAAGTCGCGAAACTTGGAAATTCACTTGAAATCAGTATACCTCCTCTGCCGTAACACCTAAGCAAGCTCACCTCGACTTGCAGAATACCAGAGGCGAATACTCGGAACGTAGTTCTGACCAACCACCACCTAGCATGATAGTGCAATATTCTGAATGGACATACAAAAAGTCCGATCGTCGAGACCAGCCAGACCAGTGGCCATATCGTCGGAGGTACGCTCGTGCATGTGAACGTCAAGCACATACACGCTGTTAGAGTAAGAAAGAAGAACGCGGGTAATTCGTAGTATTGTTGGCGATGAATATGTGTTCGGCGGTCGAAGGAGAATATCAGAGAAACGTTTATCTTGGCGTGATCCCAGATGTAAAGATCTATGCCGACTGTGAACGCTAGAAGGACGGGGATAAAGAAGGCGCTATATATCTGGAGGACTGTCAGGAAAGAGGTGTATAAGCTGCTATGCTGCTCGATTGGCTTTGCAAGGGCACCCACGCGTTTCATATGTCGGTATCCTTTCTCTTGTGTCTTCGAGCGTGGCTGGAAGATCATATGTAAGATCCAGGATAGTAGGCATTGAAGCAGCCAAAAGAGCGCACCGCTGTATATGGCAAATGCGCCTAGAGCAGCACCCAGACCAAGCATGATACCTCCTCTGCCGACAGCCAGAGGATACGGAGGATCTGGTCTCACTGTCGCTCTCAACTCGTGTGCGACTTCCCTCTTGGATTTGCTTGACAAGTCTTCCGCAAAGAGGTCTTCCGTTTCGAGCTGTAATCTCGTGACAGTATAGGATTCGCTGAAGTGTGTCTTGTGTACTTTGTTTTGCATGTAATCATTGTGGTAGTTGACACCTAGTTCTTGATCTAGTTTCCGAACACTCTTCTCGAAGCCTGCCATATTTAACGAGCAGTAATTCTGCACGGACCCCAAGAACACATAGTAGTCTGACGTAGCAGCTTGCAACTTTGCTTTTGCGCGTCCATAGCCGTGAGGATCATATTTGTACTCGCTGTCGAAGAGCTTCCAATGCTCGCTGCCATACTTTCCATCGGTCCGTAAGCGCTGGCGTAGCTGTCGTAGGAGCACAAAGCCGGGTTTCAAGATAGCAGGGAGTTGATCGTATCGGTCTTCGTACGCCTGACGATGCCTTCGCAGCTCTTTCAGCTGTTTGCGCAAGACGCTTAGGCGCTCCTTGGCCTCTTTCAGAAGATCTTGGTAGAAATCCTCGACCTATATGCATAAGAGTTTAAGTTTTAGACCGTCCAGAAGGCACATCGACCGTATCTATTCGCCTTTTCGAGCTCATCGTCCAGCAACGCGAGGATCTGCTGGGCTTTTTCGTCGATTTCTAGTGGAGAGGCTTTGCGACTTTTGCCGTACTGCTTCTTCTGCGCATCAAATATAGCTTCTTTAATTGAAGCGTAGTCTATGTATGCATCTCCCCATTCTGACGGCTTTCTCGTCAGCGTGTAAATCGACTTCGCGCAAAATCCACCCACCTTGCACGATCTCTGTCCTCAACCTATAGCTGAAGCCCATCGACTGCAGCGAGGCGTGATGTCTCAGCACTTAGTGGGATGATAATCAACTGACAGCTGGCAGTTGCAACGGCTTTTTAGTTACATCACGTGACTAATTTTCCTCTATTGAATTCCGTCTCGGATGACGTGAATTCTCGATCACCCCGGTTTGTTGGTCCGTGCCTTCATTGACGAGGGCCCAGATGCTTCACGTAATTTCAGAGGACATCGCTTCTTCTCGCAGCTTGGCTCTGCTTCAATCGATAGTCAGTAGGGCGAAGAGGTGTTTAAGTCATGGTAAGCATCCTGTACAAGACAGGACAATAAGTCCAACCCACGTTGTTTACTATTCAAAAACTTTGGGTTGCAGTCCACCGCTCAGCAAGGCGAGGGAGTGCAAGGCGACGACTCGACGCAGGTGAGTGATAAACATGATTTGCACAGGTGCACATCTCTGACGCAGCTCCGCAGACCTTCATCACGGCACTGGTCACGCACTCCGCCATCGCTGCGGTCGAACTCCTGGCCTTCTTGATCCTCCGCAGGCGCTTCAAGACGGTTTACGAGCCAAGACATGCTCTCCATCCATTTGGACCAAAGCAGGATCCTCTGCCTAGTGGCTTCTTCAGTGTGATTCCAGCGTTGATCAAAGCAAAAGATGAAGACATCATACGTCACAATGGACTTGATGCCTACCTCTTTGTCCGCTTCAACAAGCTCATGCTTATGTTCTTCGTTCCTGTCGCCATCCTTACTTGGATCATCGTAAGTCGCGCTTCCCAGCTTATCTGAAAGCGATTTACGCCCAAACAACCCCTGACATGAAGTCTGCTTTTCTCCTCGCAGCTTCTACCCGTCTACGGCACCAGCACTGCAGGAAACAGTGGTGTTAACCGCTTCACCTTTGGAAATGTCGGAAGAGATCAGCAGGCTCGATTGGCGGCTCCTCTCATCCTTGCATGGGTCACAACCTTGTTCCTCCTCTGGCTCATCTACCGCGAATGGAAGGGATATGTGACCAAGCGCCATGCTTTCCTGACCAGCCGAGGTTGGCTGTCCAAACCTCAAGCCAGAACAGTCCTCATCACCGGTCTGCCTGAGGAGTATCGCAGTGTGGAAGGTGTCGAAAGCTTGACGAGCCATTTGCAAGGTGGCGTAGGCAAGATCTGGATGGCCAGGGACGTAGATGATGTTTCAGACCTTTATGAGCGTCAGATGAAAGCCGCTCAGAAGCTTGAGAAGGCAGACATGAAGGTCATCAAGAATGCAAACAAGCTGGTGAGGAAGAACAAAGTTCCAAGCGAGGGGAAAGTAGAGCAGGAGAAGGACGGCATGCTTGCTTCGCGATACATCAAGGAAAAGAAGCTGCCCCACCATCGATTGGGCAAGATCCCCTTCTTCGGCAAGAAGGTAGAGACTATTCCTTGGGCTGAACAGGAATTGGAAACGACGAATCGGGAGCTACAAGAAGCGCGAAGGGAAGGAGCTTCAAAATATCCTATCGAGGCTGCCGCTTTCATCCTTTTCAACGACCAAGTCGACGCACACATCTTTGCTCAGGCTAAAGACGAACCAAAATCCTCGATGAAGCTCAAGCTATGCAAGCGGTACATCAACGTCGATCCTCAAGACGTGGTCTGGAGCAACATGAACCGCAAGCCCGCCGTCAACAAGGCTCTCAAAGCTGTCTCTGTTACTTTGACTGTCCTACTTATCGTCTTCTGGTCACCTCTGACAGTGTTCGTCACCGGTGTAGCAAACGTCAGCAATCTGTGCTCGACTGTCTCTTTCTTGGGCTGGCTATGTACCCTGCCAGTGCCGGTCAACGGTATCATACAAGGTGTACTCCCACCTCTTGTCTTGATCATCCTCTTCATGCTTGTTCCGCCGATCTTCCGGATGATGGCGAAACTACAAGGTACTCCCCTTCGCACCATGATTGAGCTTAGTCTACAGAAGCGCTAGTAAGTTTATCTGCAAGGTGAGGACTCAGACACACAGGCTGATGTCGCCTTGCGGACTGCGCAGCTTCGCCTTCCTCTTCATCCAAGGTTTCATCATCGCCACCCTCTCCAGCGGAATCGTGGCTGGCATCAGTCAGATCACCAACGATCCGAGCTCCACCGTCTCTCTCCTGGCCGAGAATCTCCCAAAAGCCTCGGTTTTCTTCCTGACCTTCATCGTCACTCAGGGTCTGTCAAAGGCTGTCGGGGCTCTTCTTCAGATCGCCAAGCTCGTCATCTACTACCTGAAAGTGAGACTACTGGGAGGAAGTCCGCGAGCTCTACAGAAAGCCAAGTACTCCATGCCTTCCAACCAATGGGGTACCGCATATCCCGGACAACTCCTGATCGCAGTCATTGCGCTGGCATACTCCACCATCGCTCCTTTGGTGTGTGGTTTCGCACTTATCGCCTTCGGAGTCTGGTTCTTTGTCCTCAAATACAACGCTCTTTACGTCTACAACATCATGCCAGAGACGGAGACTGCTGGACTACACTTCAGGACTGCACTAAACCAGCTCTTTGCCGGTATCTACGTATATGAGCTGTGCTTGTAAGCCAAGCGACTTTATTATCACGCACGGGCGCGCTGATTGGTCCCATGTCTTGCTAGGATCGGTCTCTTCTTCCTCGCTCGAAACGAGGCTGGCACAGTATCTGCTGCACCAGAAGGCGGTCTCATGATCGCTCTCCTAGTTATCAGCATCCTCGTACAGATCTGGCTCAACTGGAAGCTCAACCCAACGAGCTTCTACCTGAACACTGCACAAGCAGACGAGCATCGAGCCAAGCAGAAGGAGCTCTTCGGCTCAGTAAGAAACGAGCAGGCTCCCAGTGAGCACAACGGAATTACCCATGTACCGACTGGCGGATCGGACCATACGGCTGTTCAGGCAGACGGCTCGCAAATTGCGAAGGGACAGCCTGGTCAGGATGTCGAGAGTGCAGCTGGGAAGGGGTTGAGCAAGAACTCTGATAATGAAGTATACGGGAGACTCAACAGCAATGCTTTCGAGCATCCTGCACTATGGCGCGAGCAGCCCACGGTAAGCATACATTGACTTTTCTCTTAGTGCTAATGGGCATTCGCTTATTCTGCTGTTTTGTATTGCTCTTAGATTTGGCTGCCTCGAGACCCGCTTAACATTTCGCAAGATGCAGTCCGTAGAGCCAGAGCAAAGGGCATCCTCATCACAGACGATGATGCTACACTGGACGACAAGGGCAAGCTTGACATTTCCCGGGAGACTGTCCCTGGAGAAGACTTCAACCCGAATCTCTAAAGCGGACCTTTCATCCGCTTGTCTTACGATTATACGACTATCATACAATATTAGCATGAACACTGCTCTCACGAGCCCGTCATTATATTTCTTCCATTAGTATTGCTCTTCTTCCGCTGCAAATACACGAACCATCTCTATGCGCCCTGTAAGTATCAATCATATACAGATCATAGACGTTGTTGTAGGAAGCGCTTGCTCCTGCCCAATACAGATAATGCAATGCTGCATCGATTCGTACCTATCGCCCGTACTTGTGCTTGGCCGCCCGGCAACTGTTCTACTGCCGGGATTTTCGGTTTTACCTAAACGCTTTGCTAATGAGACAGCATGTGTACGACGGAGAACGATGCTCTTTACGCCTGTCCGATAGCCCTGGCCAGTCACAAGACATAGGCTGAAAATCTGCGGCTCATCATGACCAATCCCATCCGAATAGCTGTCGTTGGAGGAGGTATAGGAGGATGCGCACTGACGCTGGGTGTGTTACTGCCATGACATGCTAACATAACGGCCTGCTAATGCACTGCTGAAAGGCCTGGCGAACGCCCAGCGCGCTGAGGCCAATATCAGTTTCAAGCTGTTCGAAGCGGCTGCCCAGTTCAAAGAGATAGGGTATGTTTGAGTCACATCTCGAAGAGGCTGTGCGCTGACGAGTGGCATCCGCAGAGCTGGTGTCGGTGTAGGCCCGAACGCGTATAGGGCCATCAAGCTTCTAGGACTGGAAGAACCGTATGCCAAGCTGGCATACACTCATGACCAAGAAGAGTCAGGCGTCTACTTCATCTGGCGATGGGGCGAAAAGGACAAAGTAGATATAAACGGAGGAGAGGACGTAATAGGCTTCACGCCTTGTCATGAGAAAGGTGGTCATACTACCGTACATAGGTGAGCACAGATAGCGGTACCATCACTTCAGAGCTGAGACTGCCTTCTCAGAGCCTTCTTCCTCGATATGCTCATTGACAGGATGCCTCCTAATACCGTATACTTCAACAAGCGGATCACCAAATACGAGGTGCTGCAGAAGGAAAACGTCAACGATCCGGCAGTGCGAATCCATTTCGTTGACGGATCTTGCGAAGAAGCGGATATCCTCATCGCAGCTGATGGCATCAAGAGCACGATTCGGCAACAGATGTTGGGTGATTTGTTGCCAGAGGATCAGCTCAAGCCGAGATTTACGAATACCGTAAGCGATACATACGTCTTCGCAAAAAGAGCATCCGGGCTGAGCGTATCTGCAGACCGTTTATCGCGGTTTAGTACCGATGGAAAAGCTAGCAGCACGCGTTGGCGACAAAGCGCGAAAGGGAACAATGTTCTTGGGGAAAGACAAGCACATCCTCGTCTTTCCTATCGAGAAGGGGACAATCGCCAACATCGTAGCTTTCAGCTCTAATCGGAGCGAAGCTTCGGCGAATGCTACCTGGAATGGCCCTGCTTGGATCGTGCCTAGCACGAAAGAAGATATGATGGAAGGCTGGGAAGATTGGAGCGATGACTGCAAAGCTATACTCGACAGCCTGACTTCAACGGACAAATGGGCATTGCATGAACTGCACGACTTCCCCACTCACACAGTAGGCCCTGTCTGCATTCTTGGCGATGCTGCAGCTGGTACACTCCCTCATCAAGGGCAGGGCGCAGCTCAAGCTATCGAAAGCGCATGCACGCTGGCCAATCTCTTTACTTGTTCTGGTCTGGATCGATCGAACTCACAAGCTGTACTACAAGTGTTTGATGAGATTAGGTAAACATACTGGCTGCAGCGACCCCATTGCAGAGAGCTGAAGTGTTCTTCGCTGTTCAGGAGGGAGCGCGTTACCAAAGTCAAGAATACCTCTTTCGAGCTCGGGAAGATCCTCGAATTCGCAGACAACAATATCAAAGATGATCCTAAACTACTTCAAGACAATCTGTCAATGAGGTACAACTGGATCTGGAGCTGGGACGGGGAAGCAGAGATAGCTCAAGGCTTGCAGCGCGTGCGGGCAGTCCTGAAGCCTCAAGTCGATGCCTGAGAGCCTGATAAGGTAAGACGAACAGCTCTCATTAGCATCAATCAGCGACCTCTCAAGGTCGCAGATCTTCTACAGCTCTGAGATATTGTCTTATTGGTGATGGGACCGGGCTCGCTCATAGTGAAGGGTCAAGCAGTCTGACTGAGGATGTGTAGCATTATTGGATATAGTAGTATAGGTATGCGGATTTAAGGAAGAGAAGTTATCGATGCTGACAGAACATGGCTAAGAATAGCCTTTCAAGTCAAAGTATTATTATTAGATCCGCTTATGCATTCAGGCTCTTTCGGGAGATCAGAAGTTCCTCTGCCGTATCCACTACCCGGGGCGAACCCAGATTAAAGAACAGACGGAGCCCTCTTCTCCGTTCGCTCCTTCTCCTTCTCCTTCTCTTTCTCCCACCCCTTTTCTTTCTGCCTATCACTTCTCATTCAGACAAGACTGATTGATCGACTTAGACTGACATGTCGGATCACGAGAAACATGGGGATACCGTGCAGATGGAAGGCTCTGCGCCGGCCCAGAAGCAAGTGACAGGCGTGTCTTTCGTGCCTATGGGCGCGCACGATCTGGTGAGACAAGCTTCTTACGCTAAGCAATTGCCATAAACTTCTCTGATCCTGGCTTTTGAAGGATAAATACGCCGAAGCAAGAGGATTTCATGAACATACCGGCTTGGTTGTGGACATCGAAGAAGCTCGCAGGGAATTCGGAGACGAAGTTGCAAACAAGCTGAAGCTTGCTGAGGATGGTCGGACGATTCTCTGGCCCCGTGGGTGTATTTCCAAGAAACCCTCGATATTCGTGGCAGTCTTACTGACAAGACACCTTACCAGAGCCTACAAATAGCCCTGAAGATCCGCAGAATTGGTCTACCTCGAAGAAGAACCTCATGCTTTTCGTCATCACAGCCGCAGCATTCGTACCAGACTTTATTTCCTCGTGCGGTATTGCCAGTCTATTCCCCATCGCACACGAGTTCAACACGACAACAGATGAGGTCAACAATCTTACGAGTAACTGGTCGATGTGAGGATTCAAGACACTACTCCGAGGAAGCACATACTGATAGTCTTTGCCCAAAGCTTCATGCTGGGCTGGGGTGGTCTCATCTGGATCTTGTTCATCAAACGATATGGTCGTCTCCCTTGTCTCTTTTGGTCTCAATTCATTGGCTTAGGCTTTGCGATCGGGTGTGCCGTCGCACCGAACCTCCACACTTTTGCAGCCATGCGCATTCTAGCTGCTACGTTCCAGACGGCTCCTCAAGTCTCAGGATTATACGTCATTTGCGATATGTTTCCTTTCCACCTCCAGGCCAGAAAGCTCAACCTGTGGACCCTGGGTTTTGTCGTTTCACCCTTCATTGGTCCAAGCTTCCTCGGATTCATCGTGGGAGCTGGCATAACTTGGCGATGGTAAGCTCTTGCAAGCTTAAATCGATAGCCGAGACAAGGGTGCTAATATGCTTGACGTGCAGGGTTTACGGCGTAGGCTGTATCTACTGTGGACTCGTCCTCATTCTCATTGTCTTGCTTATGGAAGAGACAATGTACGATCGACACTTGCGACCTGTTCCACCACGCCCCTCCACCGGCTTGCGGTATAGAATCGAGACACTTATCGGTATCACCGGTGTCAAGATGGCCAAGTACAGGCCCTCTTGGGGCAAATGCTTCAAGGACGTGGTCGAGGTTCTTCTGAAACCGAACATCATCCTCATGCTCCTATACATCATGTGGGTCTTCGGGTTCGGGATAGGTATCAACGTAACGAATGTAAGTGGCGGCTCGACTCTTCGGATTTCGGATTAAGGGCAGCTTGACTCATGTATACATACGCAGGCCGTATTCACTGGATCACCACCTCCGCTCGGGTACGGCCTCACCCTCAGGCAACAAGCTGGCTCCTACTTCTCCCCCATCATTGGATGTCTCATCGGAGAATTCGTCGGCCGATACTTGAACGACTGGATCGCCGCTCGTGGTATTCGACGCAATCATGGAGTTTTCGAGCCAGAGATGCGTCTCTGGACACTATATATCGCTCTGCCCTTCTTCATCGGAGGCTTCCTCTTGCTGGGCTACGGTTTCGAGTACAAACTCAATTTCGCTGCAACTGCCGTTGGATGGGTCATGGCTGAGTTTGCAATCCTGGTGTCGGTGCGTTCTTCCGGTAAGCCCGATCTTCCCAAGTACTCAGCTGACATTGTATCTGGCTCAGACCGTTTGCGCATACGCGTACCTGAACAACTGCGAGCCATACAGACAGGGAGAAATGTCTGCCCTGCTCAATCACTTCCGTGTCTTGGGAGGCTTCGCCGTACCTTACTTCCAGATCGAGTGGGCGTTGACAAGGGGAGCGCACGTCGTCTTCGGCGTCGAGGCGGCCATCGTCGCTGGCCTCTTCCTGGTCTTCATTCCACTTCTACAATGGAAGGGCAAGGCCATGAGAGCTAAGTTCCCTCAGGCTCCTCGAGATTAGGCTCTTCCTGAGCGAGGAAGCTGCAATATAGTGGTGAGAGAAGTCTGGTGTGTAGTATAGGTGACTGCGAGGGTATATAGCTGCAAAAATCAGTATGCTCCATTCTACTGCTATACGCGAGGACGAGACTGGGCGGCCTTGACACAGCAAAGTCCGCGATGATACTGAGTGAGCTCTGAGTATTGACCAGGAGGTAGATCGGCCGAGCGAAGGCCTACTCATGACAAAGAATCTGTTGATTGCATCGCTTCGTCACCGACCACGCCGAAATCCGCAAAAGCTCAGAATCGCCCACACGAAGCGTAACCTTTCGACAAAACATACGCTGAACGTAGCAAAATGGTGCTCGGGCTGAAATCTCCAAAGGATGCCGAGGGACCACCTTCTGGCGCTGGACAGGTAAACACCCGTTCTACGGTCTCATCGCAGCCGCAAAAGCTGATTGTGCGATCCTACGTCTCTTTGAACCTGTCTGGACTGGCCTTGCGACTCTTAGGATGAAACGGAGGTGTGCATGACGCCCTAAGTCCGCCAAACGAAGCGAGCTGACTTCGAGGCGTTCTCTCAGCAATTGGATCAGGATCAAGGCTCTATCCTTCTCAATCTGATTTCGCAACTCGTACGTGGAAAGCTCGATATTGTTGCGCTTCAGCGGTGCCGGCTGCCTTTGTCAAGCGGGCCTCAAAGCCAAGCTTGCCCGAAGTGCTTCGTCATATAACAGACCCTGATGCATCCGACTGCATATACAGCGACCAGGATCTGATCTCAGCAGAATCAGCTTCCCTACATTCGTCCTGGAACCCAGATCTATGCTCGAGAGGATTACGGACTTCCTCGCGCATCCAGACCTTATTTTTGGGTACATTGCAGCAATGCACCTTCCTAGACACTTCACAAGCTGACTTTGTGCTTACTCAACGATTTGATCATACCTGGGGTCCTACACAGCGCCGGCCAGAACGAAGACCCAGCCGAACGTTTCAGATCAGTCTTAACCTGCTACTTAGCCGGCTGGCACATCAAACCAAAGGGAGTGTGAGTGTGGACTGCTATCTCGCCCGCTAAAGGGCGTTGAGCTGAATTGCGCCTTTGATTTCAGTAAGAAGCCGTACGACCTGCTTAGCTTCTCCCGTCAGCCTAAACGTGAATGACTGATGGTACATTCTCGCTAGGTATAATCCTGTCCTGGGCGAGATCTTCCGCTGTCGGTACAAGTACAATGACGGTTCGCAAGGCTTCTATATTGCCGAACAAGTTTCGCATCACCCACCGATATCGGCCTTCTACTATTGCTCTCCCGAGAACAGGATAGAGATTTTTGGCGAGCTCAAGCCTAAGAGTCGCTTTCTTGGAAACAGTGCGGCGAACGAGATGGGCGGATACAATCACATAGTCCTCCTAGATAAGCCTGAGGATGGCGAATACGACATCTCGATGCCAAACATGTATGCTCGGGGTATCCTCTTCGGCAAGGTAAGGCTTGTGCCCACTGGATACGTGCTGCGACTATGGCTTATCCCACGTACTAGATGGTCCTAGAACTCGGAGATATAGCCAAAGTCAGCAATAACAATACTGGAATCTCTTGTGATGTCGAGTTCAAGACGAAGGGATTCTTCTCCGGAACATATAATGCGATCAACGGCAAGGTGCGCTCCAGCAAAGGCGAACTTGGAGAGGTTTCAGGCAAATGGTCAGATCAGATGTATTACCAGAAAGGAAAGGTGAGGACCGTATCTGATCTCAATGAGTGAAGGCGCTAGCTAAGCACGAATTACGCTCAGCACGGCGAGAAGGAGCTACTGTTCGATGCAGATAGCGCGCAAGTGGTGCCGAAATCAGTGGTTCCTGAGACCGAGCAAGAAGAGAACGAGTCTCGCAGGCTGTGGAGCAAAGTGACAGCTGCCATCAAGCGGAACGACCAGGATGCTGCAACGGACGAGAAGACCAAAGTCGAGGACAAGCAGAGAGACCTAGCAAGGCAGAGAGAGGAAAACGGCGAGAAGTGGTCACCGAAATACTTTGCAGTCAAGAACGGCGAACATCGGGCGCTGTTCACGTAAGGCTGTTACAATGAATCGGTCTTTGCTGGCCGCGAGCTGATGCGATACTGTACAGGCTGCCTAAGGAGGAAGTCAGCGCACAGATCAAGGCTGCTGAGACATGGATATTCGGATCGTCATCCTCAGAGGCGAGCAATCCTGCAAGTGAGGCCACAGTCAAACAGGAGGAGGAGACTCCAGCCGTCGCAACAGCTTCTACAGGCACGTCATCGCGTGAGAAAGATTCCGTCACCGAGAGTACTGCTCCTCAGGAAGTAACGGAGTCTGCATCTGCCCCGAAACAGACATCTCCGCCTGAAGCCGTTGGGGATCCGCAAGCGCAGCCGACTCAGACAAAGTCAGTCCCTGCAGCTGCAGTTCCAGCTCCAGCTTCTGCCTCGACATCCACTCAACCTTCTCAACCCGCTCAACCTACTCCTTCGAAACATAAGGAGCATAGTAATCCGATCGCGATGGCGGCTGCAGCGATAGGACTTGGACATTCGCATACTGGAGGCTCTTCTTCTGGTGGTAGTTCACCTGATAGTCACCATCATCATCTATTCAAGCGCTCTCAGAAGAAACACTCCTCCTCGATATCCGGATCAGGTCCTGATCATGTCGCTAGCAGCCGTCAACTTCCACCCTCACAGCCATAGTATCCTTATTTTATCAGCCGCGTTGGCAACATGTATATATGTGCTAATATTTGTGCTCGTCTCGTTCCCTGCTCGGCACTCCAGACGAAGGCACCGAGTTGGCGGAATTAGTGAGAGCAAGCATAATGAAACAAACTCTTCCTGTATTCTAGTGCTCTTCGTCGTACGACTTCAAGTATACATTCAGCCTCTAGCCAGTTCGTTCCCTCTGCCTTGTCTTGATTTCATCGCATACATGCCCTTGCCTAATCTCTTCAGCAATGTCCGTATGCAATGCGATATCCTGTTCATCGCGACGAGCAAATGCGATACTGCTGCGAACCTGCTTGAAGTCCCGCACACATCTTTCATATCAGACTCGAAGCTTTTCTAGAAGTCTTACGGCTCGCGACAGTACGTGCAAGACTGGTACCGCAACGACGGCACTGATCTGACGTGCTGCTTCAAGATGGATCCATCTCAGTCGCCGGAAGCGCATACCCAAAAGATGCCTACACGAATGTCACGCCGACGATTATATCCAAAATCTCTAGACAGCTGCATTTGAAGCCATCACATCCTATCGGCATCCTGCGACAAATGATAGAATCCCACTTTGCGACGTTCCAAGCCATCAATGCTCTTTCTCCTATCGTGACGGTAGATCTCAATTTCGATGAACTAGGCTTTGCACCGGATCATCCTGGAAGAAGCTTGACGGATTCATACTACTTCAACAAGAAACATATGCTGCGAACGCACACGTCGGCGCACGAGGTGTCTACCTTCAGGCAAGGCTCGGAAAGATGGCTTCTGACAGCAGATGTATACCGAAGAGATGAAATCGATGCAAGCCACTATCCTGTCTTTCATCAGATGGAGGGCGCACACGTCGTGCCGAGAAGTCAGGCGGTCGAGGTATTCGAAGCTTCCAACGCAATACTGGAGAAGAAGCTCACAAAAGCCAATATCATTATCACGGACGAGACGAGGATACACGAACAGAATCCGTATCAGGCAGAGCATGACCCTATACAAGCGGAAATAGTTGCTAGAAACCTGAAGAATAGCCTGAACAGTCTAGTGTTGGAGCTGTATGGAGGCATAGCGAACAGACAAGGCAATGGAGAGCCACTTCAGGTGCGCTGGATAGAAGCCTTCTTCCCCTTCACAAGCCCAAGCTATGAAGTCGAGGTGCTCTTCGATGGGAAATGGTTGGAAATTTTGGGTTGCGGTGTCGTTAAGCAGAAGACACTTGATACAGCAGGTTCGTCGCATCATTCACATCGTAGAGGACTGTAGCTAACAATCCTTTCGCATTTGTGTATCCAGGAGTCCCCGATAAGATCGGCTGGGCGTTCGGACTGGGTCTTGAGCGGATAGCCATGGTGCTGTTCGGCATCCCCGACATCAGGCTGTTCTGGTCTGAGGATCCACGCTTCACCTCTCAATTCGAAGCGGGGAAGATATCCGCCTTCAAGACTTACAGTAAACAGCCACCGTGCTACCAAGACGTAAGCTTCTGGCTAGAAGAGCAGAACAAATTCCACGAGAACGACTTCTGCGAGATCGTCAGAGATATCGCTGGTGATCTGGCAGAAGAAACTAAGCTTGTAGGTTTCCCGAGGCCTGCGCAAAGAGGTTGATGTTGATTGTGTCAACGTCAGATCGACGAGTTCGTTCATCCGAAGACGGGGAAAAAGTCGATGTGCTATAGAATCAATTATAGGTCTATGGACAAGAACATTACGAACGAAGAAGCGAGAGGGTATACAGAGCAAATCAAGGACATCGCAAAAGCGCAGCTAGGGCTTGAGATGCGATAGAAGCAGTTCCTCGGTGTGTTGTTGTAGTATTAGCTAGCTATAGACAGCAAGCCGGACTCCTGCTCGTACATATTCGCTGTTCGTCAAAACGTAGCTGTCGCGCGTGAGCTTAACAGACCAGGAAGACCGAGCGAAATAGCCTGTCAGACGTATGCTCAGAAGGAAGTGAATAGGAAGAGGGATGTTTTGACATTTGACTGGACTACTTGGACGACAGAGGTAATGTGTAGGTGAGGGGTATATGAGCGTAGATTAACGTATTCTGACTTGATATGCTAGCTTGTCAAGTGTATACTATTGCTGATAGATATGCATCGATGGCCTTCCCGTTATGCAGCTGCTTGCCTGCGTTTGTTCTCGATCTATCCTGACTCTGAGACGATGCCGACTTGCGCTGCTCGCAGCACTCGATCCTTGAGCATCCAGCCTTTCTTAGAGCAGGCCAGTACTGTCCCGACATCTTTGCCAGGTACAGGTGCTTGATATAGGGCTTCATGGCGATTCGGGTCGAACTTGTCTCCTGTAGGGTCGAAAGCTGAAACTCCATATCTTCCTAACGTTTTCTCCAGCTGCTTTGCAGTAAGCTCTACGCCCGTGAACAGGTCTGCAAGATGTCCGGCGTCGTCCTTCTCAGCTGCATCAGCGACAGCTTGCACTGCTCTGCGCTCGCTGGGCACGCTATTAATGGCCAGATGCAAAGTATCGAGATCGTTGATGAGATCCTGTGCGAACTTCTGGATTGCGAAGTCTTTCATTGATTGCTTCTCCTTTTCGGTTCTCTTCTGAAAATTGTCGAGTTCTGCCCTGCTTCGCAACCAGTTGTCCTATATAACAGAGTCAGCGTCGTCGTATTGCAATGCCTTTTTCGGCCGCCTTTGGGACTCACCTTCAACTCTGCAATCTCCTTGTTCTTTTTTTCTAGCTCTTTCTTTCCCGCATCTTCAGGCGCCGATGCTTTCGCAGCTTTGCTATCAGCTTGCGGCTTTGCGCTGCTCGCTGCTTCTGCTCCCTCGCTTTCTGAGACGCTTTGCGACGTCGAGGCTTCGCTATAGTGGCGTGCGTATGCTCGGCGGCCTATCGTTGCAGAAGCTGCTACAGCTGCGGTTCCAGAGCTAGAGGCTGAGCGTTGCGCCGTCCGCGTTAGAAGACCGAAAGATTGGCGTATCATCGACATCTTGGGTTGGGTGAAGCAAGAGAGCTATCAGTTTCTAGCAGATTAGGGATAGCTAGGGAAGATTCTCGAGCGTATAGCTATGTAATGAGATCAACTGTCTCGCTCTGATATACGTACAACAAAGGAACGTCTAGCTGAGCTGGCTAACTACTGGTCTCTTGCTACAGGAATTGTCCATTTCAATCGGACCGCATGAAGTGTCTACATTTAGGAAGGTATCGAGTAAAGTGTATAGAGGATTTTTGTAAGACAACAAATTAGTCACCTTTGCTTAGATTAGGTCGGAAGGTAGCCCAATGGCAGAGAGTAGGCAAGCAGCATTCTATAGCTGCACGCCTCGAAGATCGTAGCCTTGTAGATCTTCTAAAGTGATGCCTTGAGCGGTCGCTTGCGCCTGAATCTGCGCGATACAAGCTGCCCCATTCTGCAACCAACCATTATTAGCTTGCACAGGCGGAAAATCCAGAAAATCTAAGCCTACCTCTGACTTATGATGCCGCTGTAAGGCATCAAGCCGAACGAAAGGTGTCTGACACGCCTCGCACTGGTATTTCTTGACACCGGTATGTAGGAGTTCATGTCGCTTTAGATCGTGTCGTCTTGCAAAACCTTTACCGCAAGTCTCACAAACGAAGGGCTTAGATCCCTCATGCGATCGTATGTGACCCTTGAGGTTGTATGCTCGCGTAAACGTCTCTCCACAGTACTCGCATGCGAATTTGGCATTGTTGGGATCCTTTCTTCGACGCCTGGCAGCTTGTTTCGTCGCTTCTGTCGTCTTGCTCTCAAGTGTGATGTTCTCGCTACCTGCACCTGACCAGCCAGAAGTAGCCGAATTGACAGACGATCTGCGGCGGCCTCGATTTGCATGACCAGGTGGCTCTAGGGAGTTGGAATAGTCCTCTTCCAACGGAGCATAGACATTCGGTAGCTGATGCTGAGGATATGGGTTGTCAAATCCGGGAGTAGCCAAGAAGTTGGGGTATCCAGATGGCAGCAGGGGCTGTTGCATACCGTAGCCATTTGCCTGGGTGTCAAATTGTATTTGCGATGGATCGTAGAAGCTTTGCGACCCAAAGGCACTTTGCGGCATCTGGGGCAGATTGTTGTAGTCCGACTGCTGCTGACCTTGATAGTATGGGTTGGAAACTTTGTTGTCAGAGTCGTATGCAGGCTGCGGGAGAGGAGGGATATTGAATGCCTGTTCACTCCTCGGCATGGGCGGAAGATCCGTAATAGTCTGTCCGAGGAAGTGTGTAGCAAGATCTGAACCATATGGTACGGATATACTTGCACTATCTCCCTTGAAGAAGTTCGCCGTCATAGGAGAATACGATGAGGTTGATGTAAAGTCTTCCGATCTTACACCTCGTCGATGTCCCCCAGAGCCTGAATGCGATCTGGATCTACGCATAGGTGATGGCGGGACGAGGAAGTCCTGAGCGGATGGCGATGAATTGGCAGCTAAGGTGGGGGTATCGTATGGACTTGTGCCTGCTGCACTCTTCCGCCTGAAAGCTGGAGAGGGTCCTGCTTGACTGAGTCGAACTTTTCCGAAGAAATCGCTGTCTACTGCACCATCGGCGACCGCGGAACTATCTAGAGGGACCTGTTGTCGCGGGGAGCCAGCAGATGAGCCTGGGGCAGAACTTCCGTTCAAAGAACGTGGATCGATACCCGAACTGCTTGACTCGGCTATGCTCTGAAGCCCTTGTTGTTCTTGTTGCTGACCTTGCTGACCAGGAGAAGCCTGTTCATCTGAGTAGCCACCGAAGCTGAAATTGGGTACGCCCGATCCGCTCTCGAAGTTGATTGGGGACGTCATGTAGGTATCCGACTTGCTGCGTTGCCTGATTGGCTTTCGGAAGGAGGACTCGAGGTTTAATGTCAAGTCGGCAGCTTTGGGCATATTGTAGAGCGCTTGCTGCTGAGCGGGGGCCAGATCGCCAGACGGCATACTGTCAGTCGAGTCCTGCGCAAACGACAAGGGCATCAGAAACGGCTTGGTCCTGCGAAGTATCGATGGTACTCACATTCCGCCTTGCTGACTTTTCGAAAAAGGTGGAAAAGACTGTATCGAGCGCTGCTTGCGTCGAGTCCTGCCTTCCTACAGCCGAGCGCGGCATTGCCGTTGGCGTCGCGGTGGTCAAAGTGAGATCAGGAGCTAGCGGTATAGCTAGAGGTGCTAGAAGACCTGTCTTTGGCTCTGACTGCTGCAGACCATGCGGAAGCGGAGGCGATCTTAAAGTAGGACCGCCTGCAGGAGACGCGCTCCTTACGTTGGTTCGGAATGCAGGAGATGTAGGAGACGGCGAGAGTGTGGAGAATACTGGGATCGTTGGGCCGGTAGAAGCGGAAAGATTGGGAGATTGGGCAGGGGATAGAGTGAGAGTAGGTTCAGCAGGTAGAGTCACTGGCGGAGAGTGAGACGATGCTCGAAGTGTATCTTCTCTAGTCGGCTGTGATTGTCCTTGGCTAGAGTTGCGATTGAGCAGTTTTGGCGATGGTAGCGGAGCGAACATTCGCTCGTAGGCCATTTCCAGTCCATTGTTCCCATCTCCGCCATATGCTTTGTCATCCAGCAATCTAACTGCTGGAGATGCGTATGTGCTTCCTGGAGCACCGGAACCAGCTGGTGACGACCGTACATCCTCGTTCCCTCCCGCTACTGATCCTCCTGCTACCGACGATATATCGTCCCAATCCTGCGGTCTACGATGCTGTTCTCTGAAGGCTAACAGATCTTGAGATGTCCCAAAACCTGGCACCTGCTGATTGTCAAGCGTGTATTGTTGCGAGCTGTCTGCAGCACCGTTACGCGAGGCAGGTTTTGAGGAGAAGGGAGAGGCAGATCGTCTGTCGTCGAACGAAGAATCGTCTGCGTATGAGCCAGCGTAGGATGGTGTAGCATACCCTCCTGAGTTTTCGTCGTATACTATCGATGTAGGATCCAGTGCTGCACCTCCAGCTAGGAAAGCAAGTGATGAGGCAGACAAGGGCGCCGAGCTCTGAATTGACATAGGGAAACCCATCTGGGTGTTGTAACCAGGCAAGTCGTTTGCGAATGTGCCACTGCCAGTAAAGACAGATATTGGTGGACGATAGTTCGCTTGCCCAGAGTACGCATCTGGCGTGCCCGCTTGATAGCCGAATGCTGGACTGGCAGGGTTGGAGAGGAACTGCTGCTGATACGGGCTCTGCTGCAGTTGCTGCTGCTGCTGAAAGACGCTGTAGCCGGGGCTGTTGAAGTTGGCCGTTTGCGGCTGAGCGCTCGAGGCACTGCTTGACGATGTCTCAAACGTCGTCATTGTGTGTGCTGGTGAAAGCCTAGGAGGAAAGTAGTTTGGAGAGACCTGACCCGACCGATGTAAGGGAGTACTGGATGAATGGCTCGGTACTGGACCCGGTGAAAGGTTGACTGGCTGCAATCCACCATCTTGCTGACGCTTCCATTGCTGTTGTTGCTGGAGTCGCTGCTGCTGCTGAGCCATGATGTCGTCGGTCCTGCCTGTCGGTACTATCTTTCGGGAAACTGCTTGAAAGGATGTGGCCTTCAACTACTGGATACCAGTAGCCAGCTATGCTTCTGCAACAGCCAAATGCCCTAGATATCAGCGAGATGAGCTGCTTTGTCTTGACAGGGAAAACACTCGTTTGACAGCGTTCTTTGACCAGCAAAACTAGGAGGAGTGCTCCAGAGGACTTTCAGACTATCTTGACGTCGTTTGCTCTGCTCTTCCTGCAAAGAAACTTGATGTTTCTTGACAGGTTTGGCTGGCCCTTCCTATTCTGACGATTCGATAGCAGCACGTTCGCACGGGCAGCGGCTGACCCTTCGTACGAAAATTGCAAGATTGCGATGCTATCCTACGCTTGCTGAATGTTCGTGCTCTGCTGCTGACCGCTGGCCGTCCCTTCCTGCGCGGGCTCCCAAATTAGGTCGACGCTTGTCTTGTGTCGTCAAATTCGGATGACAAGTTTCTGCACCCTTCTTCTCGCTGCGGTCTTCTGGCTCGTATGCTGTCCACTGTCAAGCTCGCTTGATGCGGAGAGCGCGCTCGCACGCCAAAGTCGTATGCGTACGAACGGTAAGACGAAAAGAGACCTACTGGACGAGGGCATGGATTCGTAACATCAGCAAAGCTTTCCTAACGTTGCTGCATTTCCGGAACACTGTCAATCCCAAAAGCACGCTACCTCGTTTATCCGTAACTCTTGGGTGGCCTGGCCGTGTTCGTGCATCAGGTTGCTCAGTGTGAGCTAGGCAGCGCTGCAAACTCATCCATCTCGGTGTCAATAACCTCCTCACAGTAACGTCTGTTGCGCCGCCCTTTCCACTCCCATGCACATATGCAGGCCAGATTGCGCGCAATACGATATACTTTCTTCGTTAACGACACTAGAGCAGCTTTACTGATATTTGAACACGGCCAGACTGCACTCATTACTTCATAGATACATCCACTTCTTACATAGGACCAATCACCATCGACAAATCACCAGAAGCCCCGCCCAAATAGGCGCCTTGAATACTCTCGTTTACAAAGCATAGCGGAAAGATCTGTTCGTAAAATCACTAATGTCCTCCAAACCTCTTTCGGTACTGATTGCTCCCTCTCTGTCTCGCATCATGTTTCGGCGACGAAGGATGGCGCGGTGGATCTGCGACCATACCACACCAGTAGCACTGACGACTAGCGTAGCAATGAAGCCACGAGTGTATCTGGGCGCTTGATCCGTTGTGAATAATAGCTAGATCGCATATGTGAGTCAAAGACCTTTGGGACAATATGGTGTGGACCTACAGGAGCAGCGACCTGAGCGATAGAATAGCCTATGAAGGTGAAGCATGTGGCTACCGTTCTCTTCGTGTATCCACCAACGTTACTGGAGTTTAGGCCGTGAGTCTGGCCAGCAGCGGCCCCGCTGAGTCCGATAATATAATCAGCTTCTCCATCTTCCAGTGGACTATAGGAGTACGTACAAGAAATGAAGACCGTAGAGCGCGCCGAGCAGACCAGGTACGCGGGGAGCGAGCAGCAGTGCGATGGAGCCAGCGAAAGCGAACGAAACGGCGATCGTGTAGATATGGAAGCGTAGACCAGGGTACTTCATGGCAAAGTATCCTGGAATGATATTGGCCAGGACACCTAAACACTTTGATCAGCCGAGGTCGTTACAGCACGGAAGGGTTGAAAGAGCCTACCGACGAAGCCTTTGGGAATCTGGACTGCCAAATTCTCGATAGTGTTGAAGCCGAGGTCGGAAATAATGAGAGAGGAGAAACTCTGTAGGACACCCGATGCGAAGTAGGCTCCCATGGCGAGAACGAAAAGACCCCAGACGTTGATGTCGACAAAGGCTTCTTTGACCTGATCCCACTTGATTTCGTGTCCTCGACTGCCTCCATTGTTCAGTCTGATGCGCTCTTGTGCAATTTCCTTCTCGCGATCCGAAAGGAACTTGGCTCGAGGGATATCATCGGGCATCCTCCACCATACGACGAAGGACCAAGCCATAGTCATGCAGCCAGCAAAGAGATACATGTTCTGCCAGCCTCGTAGAGAACCCTTGATACTTCCGAAACCATAGTTGATCATCGGGCTGAACATGTTTGTAGCAGGAGCGGCGGCTACCCAGAGTGTGGCTCGCAAGGCTTGTTCTCTCTTGGTGTAGTACAAGCTGGTCGTAGCTACGAAGGTAGGGGCAATGCCTGCCTCGATGAAACCGAGGAACTGGCATACAGGTCAGTCAGGCTGAGTGTCGAAATATGGCAGGCTGATTCAGCACATACGAATCTCTGAGCGAGTATTCCAGGATAGTTCTTGCATGCCACAGTGAGAATGACGATGACCTATTTGAACGGCTGGTCAGCTTCGCTCGAATACTCGATAGAGATAGTAGCCCCCTTACACCCCAGATGAACACTAGCGCTCCACATGATTTACCTAGGGGCAACCGCTGAGTTGCAAGGCCGATCGCCGGTAATCCAATAACGTAGCCTTTCAAAAACACTCAGTCGATCTGGCTTGCGGGTTCCTGTAACTGGGAGGACTTACCGACGTAGAAGATCGAATTTGCCATAGAATAACGAGTACCAGGGTTCACTAGATCTAGATCTTGCCGCAGACCGAAGAGCACGGCTGCGAGACAGGCTTAGTTTTGCGATCATGCTGGGGCACATGCTGTAATATACCTTGACCCATGACGACTTTGTCATAGAATGCAAGGCCATATGTGATTGCCATGCTGTCGTTCAACATTAGCTTAAGTTCTGCTTGAGCAAGTCTCGCATGCACAAACATTGGGATCAGGCGGAAGTCCAGTTTATGAACAAGTTTCTTCTCTTCGACTTCGGTGAAGGTGACGAGTGGTGGAACAGAGTCGGCGACGGTCTGCTTCTCGTCCGTCTCATTGAGGGCCACTTCTGGCTTTGCCTCATAGAAGGTAGCCATCTTGGTCAGTGATGCCTGTGCTACTGCTACGGATCGAAGGAAAGAAGAGAGAGAGAAGGTGCCGAATTGCAGACTTCAGGGGCGGGGAGTATGAAGCTGGAGATCCATAGGAACAATGGTTCAGGCATCAGTGCGAGAAGGAGGGGCCACAGTCCTTGATGCCAAGCCTTTAGCGGAGTATCCATTTGGTTTTAGTCAGAATCGGTCCCGGCTATGTGTAGGATCGCTTGTAACAGACTATCAGTCGCCACGCCGGCCGCATATCCATACGCTTCGGTTGAGTACGGCCTTCAGAAAGTGTATATCATCTCGGGAGTTTGGTTTGTGAAGCAGTCCTGGACTGGAGGGGAGCAGTGCTCTGTAAAGGGTGTCCAGGTTAAGGTCAGGCGAGTCCAAAGGCAGTTGTCAGGTGGAGCGTCGCGGTCACCCTGTAGTGGGATAGCAAGCCATGATTGCGTGAAGATAGGTCAGGATACGTTTGCGAGCCGGTTCCTGTGTGATAGCGAATATGCAGAGGTTTCCGCTATGTCTTGCGACGTGCGCTCATCTCGATGCCAATTCGCGATGAATTTCCAGGCGTTCCTCAGGTTCGCAAGAGGTCATCATCCGTTTCAAAGACTCTTGCGCATGCTTAAGGCTAGTTTGCGAACCAGTTTGAGAAGGAAAGGGAGAAAGAGGCATTTCTTACACAGGACGAAAAGCTGCAACCAAGGATACTAACCACTGCCACGACATATATACTGCTTGATATTCTAGTGCTGCGCAAGTCCATATCCCCAAACATGCGATGTCATTCCACCTATTCCCAATTCCTTCCGACTAGCATCGAGACTCATGTTCCAAGGCGCCTGATCCAGCCTGAGAAGCTTCACCGCATTGTTTCTCGCGATCTTAACGCGGTCCGGCTCTGATATAGGGCAGCTATCCATCCAATCTGATCCATTCTTCAGATCATCTTCATACGGATAGTCGATCGCGAATTGGATCCTATCGGCGCCTAGCTCGGCCATGGCTGCTTGGAGCATGCGCGTAGAGTAGTGTCCACTGGTGGTGATGTGGATGTTCTCATAGAAGACATCCCGGACCGTCTTGGAGGGGTCCATCTTCAAGGTCGGGAAGCGGGAACGATCTAGACGATGGTCTACCCGCCAGAGATCACCAGTGATACCTTCTCCCATATGTCCGAACATGAGCTGCAGCTATAGCAACGGAACAGACGGCATCAGCCCCCCTTCCCAGAACGAACCCATATGAACCACTTACTTTCGGGAATCGATCAAACAGGCCTGATGTGATCAAAGCAAGGAGGTGATGGGAGGCCTGGATCTTAAATCCATGAACCGATGCAGCGAGCCATGGTCTCTTGGAGAAGAATGCCCCTTTAAGCAGTCGCGGATGCATGTAGACTGGCCGTCCAGCATCTTCAAGGACTTTCCAAAACACGTCGTATTCCTTGCTATCGTAGTACAGCCTCTTCCCATCCACTTCTGACTGTTCCGCAAATTCAGGTGCTTCTTCATCGCTGACGCTCTGATAGTCGTTAAGAATGATACCGACAAAGTTGAGTTCTTCAAAACATCTCTTGGCTTCTTTTGCAGCTTCTTCAGATCGGATCATACATACTGCTCCTAGGTTCGCGAAGCGGGAGGGGTTCTGCTTGCATTGTTCGAACACCCAGCTTTTCAGGAACATGATCAGCTCGAGGAAGTACCATAGGAAATGATGATGAAAGCTCACTCATTCGCTTCGCGAGCTAAAGCTTCACCCTCAGCTGCCGATTTACACGCCTGAGCGCCTGGAGAGGTGAAAGACAGGACTTGGACTTGAATGCCATTCTCGTCCATCTCCTTGACGCGACCATTAATGTCCATGATAGCTTTCTCCAGTTTTCGAGCACCTGTCGCGTTATTCAGCAGGGGATATCATGCTATATAATTCTGCTTTACCCACCTTCTGGACTGGCATAATTGGCAGCTTCATTCGCGAGCCGTGGGAGATTCCTGTACCATCAACGAACTCATCAGCAGGAATTGTACGACCTCGTTGAGTTGTGCATGGCCTGACCATGCTTCTTCGAGGATGACTTTGCCTCTCATGACTCGTGGACTCGTAGGGCTGATTGTATAGGTATGATTGGAAAGAATACAAGGCAATGGTACACTCCGCTGCCTTACGGCCGTCCTCTTCTCTCCACCACTACTCCGGCAGGCCCCTCTCGTTTGCCAAGGCCAAGTTTCGGCGGGGGTTTCAGTCTCCAGGAACCGGCACGCGTACAGCAAGAAGTGTGTTGGCTGAACGCTTCTTCCTCTGCGGTACGGGGCTGTCTGATCAATGGTTGTGCATGAATGGAAGGGCCGAAAGGCTCTCTGAGCTTGGTATGGATACATAGCCGGACCAACTGACAAATAAATCTGGCGTACGTGTATGTTCGTATACAGACAACTTTACATCCAGTACAGTACCTCTACGACAATGATGCCCAGCGCTACGAATGTCACCATGCAGACGGGTATGAAATTGATGAATGTAAATCCTTTCTGCGTGATGCGGATGCCTGTCAATCCACTATTAGTATCTATATCCTCGTGCAGTCATGAGAATATATGGGGATACTCACCTTTTTGTGCCAGGATACGACTCCATAACAGTCCTGCTAACGAAGATGGTAACGTGACAAGCGCGCCCGTATTACTTGCCAGAGCCACTATCACCCAATACATTAGCTTCCTAAACACTTCATTAGAGTATTGAGACGTACCCGAGTACATAGCGGCTTTGATGATACGTGGATCGGCTACGACATGCGGAGCTTGTTGAAAATTCGCATTTGTCAGAAGTTCCACCGCCAATATCGTCGCACCAATATTCTGCTCTCCCTCTCTCAGCTTCCTCCTCACACTCGATGAAGAGCGACTCACCGTCCCGCACAGCGGACATAATCCCAACGCCGTTATTCCACCTACGAAGAAAACAGTTTTCACGGGATCTGTACATGCTCTCGCAGTCCATGTTGCGAAGATGGGGATATAGCCTAGGTGGTCCAAAGAGCGTGTAAGGATGAACATCCCTACTGCGAAGGGCAACAAGGGCCAGGGGAGCCGAGAAACGGTGCCGCATGTCGATGGAAGGATGGAGGATGCTTTGCGCCAGAGTGATTGCAGCGATACGCGATCTGTGATATTTGAGAGCGGAGGTGTATCTTTATGCGAAGATGGGGAAGAAGTGCCGTTTGCGTGCCCATTGCTTGAAATATGTTTCCGTCGCCGAGAAAGATCGTAGATGATATCTCTTGACAGTCCCACTATCGCTCCAGGCGCAGTGACCATCCAGACATGCACTCCATCAATGAACGAGCTCCCCACAAGAACACCCAGCGTGACCAACATCAATGCCGAATGAAATACCGCACCCTTCGGATCTACGAGCGCCGAGCGGGGATCCACATCTGGTCTGACGAATTGTCGGGGAATGAGCTCGGAAGAAGCTGTCTTGTCGATTTTGTGGGTGAGGCGCGAGGAGGAGAAGGATAGGACGAGGAGAGGGTAGATCACGATTGCGCTGACTACTGCAGGTAGAATCGTGTATTTCGTGAATTCGGAAAGGAAGTTGAGCTCGAAGGCCTGGAAAGAGAATCACGATTAGGAAGAAGCAGCCGGCCAAGGATGATAAGCCTGCTCACCCCTGCGATCAGAACATTTGTAGGGTTCTACAAGAAGTGAAGACATCAGCTCAATTACACAATGAAGAAGGTTGCGACCCACCGAAGACACCAGGATGGCCGATGAGACATTCGCCGCCAAGAACTGGGCAAAGATCCACGCCGTAGGCGGTGTGATCCCACTGACGCGCGTCAGATACGCCAGAAAGGGTGTTCCAGATAAGATAATAGGATCATTGCCTATGACTGCTCCTGAGAGGAAGAAGAAGAGGTAGAGATAGAAATAGAGCTGGAGTCCGCTTTTTGCGGATAGGGCGACTTTGAAGGCCAGATAGCGGAGACCGCCGGTTGCGTCTAGTGCAGTAGCGATGTATGCGAGGGAGCTGAAGTGCAAAACAGAAGGATAGGGGTCATTTGTCAACATGCTGCCACGTGCTGCGAAGGAAGTGATTGTGACGCACATGAAAAGAACGAGCACGTCGTAGGGCACTACTCCCTTATCGCCCACTATGCCCAGCCTGATCTGTTCTCCGCCTATACTGGTCGTGATGAGCAGCAGAAGGACGGCTAGAAGCGGTGCTGAGGATAGTCCAATTGTGATTCGCATTTGCTTGCGCGAGACCTTGCTTGACACTGATGTCTTCTGAGCATTGCTGGGAAGATCTTGAAGTTCTACAGCTGCTCCTTCTTCTGCTGCCGGAGGACTCGCTGGTCGCTGTGAAGCTGCAGGATCAGTGATGCGCAGCACTACGAGACTTCTTCTGATGAACGCAGAGATGGAAGGGGGCAGTCTGAAGGAGAGAGGGAAGATGATAAGGATGACTAAGCCATAGTCATCAGCCTACAATCACCGAGGGAGTATCCTCAGTGTCACTCACTCGTCACGATGAAGACGATTCCTCCAAAAATGGAGAAGCCATTGAGGTGGGCCATGGTATTGACGATATGCTATGGATGGTATGAGTTTGGTGTCATTGAAGCATCATCTTCAATCTCTTGTCTTTGATTTGTCGCAATCCCAAGAAACGTGACTTCTTGTTTCTGCTTTCTGGCGAATGGATTAAGCTGATCCAGCAAGATGGGAGTGCCATCGTGGGGATACAACACTCTACTAACAACACTGTATACTGACATTCGATGACAGCCTCTTTCGCTGGTTCAAAATCAAGTTCGGCGGGGTGATACGCAAACCAAATCCAAATGGAAAAGCAGATGAATGCGACAACCTCTACATCGACGCAAACTCAATCGTACACAATGCTACTCATCCCCAAGACCGCGTGCGTCGTCTGTCTCTGGCCTTGAAAGCAGCGACTATGCTCGTCGTGTCTGACGCGATGTTGTATCTTCGTTCCAGCTCGCGCCGGCGACAGAGAACGAGATGCTTGAAGATATTGGGAAATATATAGACCATGTCATCAAGACGGCAAAACCAACAAAGCTCGTCCTGATCGCTATTGATGGAGTCGCGCCGCAAGCTAAGATCAGCCAGCAGAGGAGGTGCACTTATCCCGTTTCCATCAGAAAGATAGCCGTGCTGAAGCGTCAAGAAATATCCACTCAGTCGCCGCTTCAAAGCTGCAAAAGACGCAGAGTTCGAACAAGAGAGGAAGCGAGCGTTCATGGACAAAGCATTAGGTCTGTTTCTACATCCTTACTCTTCTCTCCTTCCTACGTCTACTTAGACCCTCAATGTCGCCCTCTAGAAACTGGAAGCGAAAGATACGATCCATCCAGGCTGAACGCAAGCTGGGATAGCAACACTATCACTCCAGGTGAGCCTTTCTCTCGCGTGCAGGTACTTCTATGTGTCTACCACAGCTGACGCCATGGGATTGCAAGGAACACCCTTCATGGCCCGACTCGATCTGTACATACAAAGCTGGATCTTACGCAAGTTCAGAAACAACGAATTCTACAAGAATGTAGGTCGCATATTCACATCTTCCATGTATCATTAAGTATAGCTTATATCCTTCGGGGTACTTCTATCCTTTCCTAGCTCGTTATTGTCTTCTCAGGCTCCGCTGTCCCGGGAGAAGGAGAGCATAAAGCTATGGAGTTCATTCGCAGACAGAGGGCTCAAGAAGGCTATGTTCCCTTGAGACATTGCTTCTATGGTCCTGTAGGTCTTCATTCATGCCTTATTCTCCTCTTCATATGTAAGACTGACATTTTCATCACGTTTGTGTATAACGTAGGACGCAGATCTGATCATGCTCGCTCTGGCTACACACGAACCGGACTTCAGGATCCTGCGAGAAGATCCCCAAGATCAGAAATCGGGTATCTGCAGCGTATGCCAGGAATTCGGGCATTCGTTCCGCCAATGCCAATGTGAGTTCTCTCTCTCTCTATTCTCACGGGATCTCTGATGGGTTCACTGACGCTGGCTGCTCCCTCCCGCTCGTCTTTCTGCTTCATTTCGCTGGAACTTGAAAAATGAAAAACAGTAATACCTGAAAGTTGGGTCAAGCCTGCCGACCGCGCTTCTTCAGCATTCAAACCTCCTCCATTGATATTCTTCGACCTCTATATCCTCCGCCACGCCCTCTCTCCTTACCTAAACCACACTCTACCCAAAGACGACGATTCCTCTCCCTTAACACTACCAGGCAAACATCCCGTCCCTTTCAACCTCGAAAGGGCAATTGACGACTTTATTGTCCTAGTGACTATGCTAGGGAACGATTTCCTACCGAGTTTACCACTGCCGGACTTTGAGATTTATTTAGGGGCGATAGATAGGATTGTCGATGTTTGGAAGATTACGGTCAGATTTACGGAGGGCTATATTACGAAAGATGGAATTATTAGACTGAGCAGACTGAGAGAGCTGTTCAGAGGATTGTCGGACATGGAGCCTTGGTCGGATAAGCAAGCACGTAAGTGAGCTTCCTTGCCTCGTGCAGTATATTGCGCTGATAAGCTCGGATATATGCATATATAAAGTCCCATACCTTCGAGGAGAGCGACCCGACTCAGAGCGCTATCCCGATGGTCCACCCGACTATAAGCGAATCAAGAAAGCGTCCGAGACGCCCGAACCATCTCGTGCTCGTTCCGAAGCTTCCCAATTCGCCATCGACCACGCATTCATCAAACCTTCTTCTTCGACTTATGCTCCTGTAGCTTCCACTTCAGCGATTCCGATGGCAGGTGTGCAAGCACCGATGAACTTTCCGGAAGCTGCGGACTCAGAGAGGGGATTGAGGAGGAAGTTGGAGAATGCGGATTCAGACGATGAGTTTGGGTATGACTATGATGCGAAATTGGCGAAAGCGGTGTAGGTTGCCTGCGTTTTCCATCTGTATGCTTCTCAGCACGGAGGCTGATCTAACTTTCGATCGACTGACTTATCATTCAATAAACAGACACAATGCTTTCCCTACAAAAGCCACCTATTACGCAGAGAAGTTTGGGGATCGAGGAGAAAACCCGGCAATGAGACAGCAGTGAGTGCTCCCGACGCTCTTTCTACACGCATGCATGACGGAGCTGACTTTGCACCGCGCTTCTCGTAGTATGGCGAATGCCTATGTCGAAGGTCTCTGCTGGGTCCTGGCTTACTATCATCAAGGCTGTCCTTCCTGGGATTGGTTAGCCTTACCCTTTCGTCAGAATTCAAGAACGATACTTACACATACGTATGCAGGGTCTATCCTGAACACTATGCACCGTATCCCTCCGATACATCTGGTATCGGCTGGCTGGAAATCGACTGGGCAACTAAAGGCAAAGGACTCCCCGTCTCGCCCTTCTATCAGTTGATGATGGTCTTTCCTCCGGCTTCGTACGTTCTCTTACGCCCATCATACAAAGCTTGCTGACTGCTCTGCGAATGGTAGATCACCGCACATCCCAGAGCCACTAAGGCCGTTCATGACTCTCCCGAGCTCACCTATCGTCGACTTTTACCCTCGAGATTTCAAAATAGACATGAATGGCAAGAAGCAAGAATGGAAGGGAATCCCTATCCTTCCTCGAATCGATATTCGAAGACTAGCGCTGGCTATAGATCCTATTCTCGATGCTCCTGCTGAAGAGGAAAGGCGAGATCGCTATGGAGCAGGTAGCAGAACGCTTGCTGAGCAAGGGCAGGACGGACTTCTCGGCCAAGCCAAGAGAACAAGGCTCACTCAATCAGAAAAGGAAAGAAATTTGGTCGGCGTCGATCGACTTTACGCCTCTATCCACCTTCCGCTGTACGAAAAGCTGCAAAAGGTTCGCGAAGATGACCTCAAGAAGCTGCAGCAGAGACATATTCAAGATAGGAACGAGCAGCAGAGGTTGAATGATCCTCGTCGAAGAAGTCAGAGTAGGAATGGCACGAGCGAGACGCCAGGGCCTGAGGCAACCGGTTCTGCGGACAAAGACACAAAAGTCAGTCAAATGCACTATTCTACCTGACTGTCTCACTAAGTACATGTCTATTTTTAAGTACGAGCTTACGAGAGCTTCTTCGACGGTACTCGTTGGGTGGGTAAAGGCCGATCGTTCATACGACGACATGGTGCTATCGAATCAGATGTCGGCAATAGACATGAGAGACGAGCAGACCCCAGCTGGCATATCCGTAATCTTCTATCCTCCCTCCATCGACCCAGATCGAAAGCACAGATCGGTCGTACTGGACAATCAGCCTCCGCCTAGACGATATGCCACGCATCGCATCAAGAGGGAAGCTACGAATCGCAAGAAGACCGAGTGGGCTGTTCATGCCGGGCAGTCTGCTGAAGTCGTTGCTGCGGAGTATCTGGAGTACAAGAGAACTGGTGTCAGGAAGACGGACAAGACGCTCGAGCGATTTCAGCGACTTCGAATGCAGGACGAAAATGTGCAATTCACGCCCTTGCCGGATGGCTTCTCTTTCGTCTTTCCTACATTCCCGCCCCAAATAATATTCGATGTCCCCGACGGCTGGGCGGCCGACGAAGATATGGAGGAAGACGAGCCCGTTGCGAGCGGTAGTGGTACCACTCCTCAGAACGGCAGCAGTCTCGTACCGCAGAACGGTGGCAGCCTCGTGCCACAAAACGGCCAACAGACGCAAATCTGGGGAGAAGAAGTAACTCCTTCTACCCAGCCTTCGATGTAGCAGGTCAAGAAGGAATCAGATGAGAGCTCTGCTGACTCCGATGATGATAATGGACAACTTAGGAGAGGCAAAGCCAAAGTGGGCAAATCGAAAGCGCACAGGTCGAAGCTTAGCAGGCCAAAGAAGGCGCTGTTTAGGGAGCCTTCGGTCAAGCGAGAAGAGGAGGACGACTATCGATTCTAGGCGGCTGCAGATGTCGAGCCAAGCAGGTCACGATTGGGAGACAAGGCTCCCTTACATAGCATCTCTCCTAGCACTTATCCTGCAAGGCACCTCGCGAGGTTTGGCTCGTATCACAAATTATGTGCTCGCTACAACAACAGAGTTCTCCTCTCCTCTCTCTCAGTCCCATCTCCTCAACCCACAAGCCTCGTGCAGGCAGGGTCGCAGCTTGTGCGTCCCCGAACCTACTCTCACATCACTATATTTCCCTCATTCCCGTCTCTGTCTCTCTCACCCTCTCCCTCTACGTGTAGCGCTATCCGTTCCCTTTCCTCGCCTCATCGGCGTTGGAATTACCGTCCCGGACATCGATTTGTAGCAAATCGCTTTCGAAGTATACGTTGGGATGTATGGAGAGTGTAAGACGGTTGAAATGTCATTGCTAATTTAAGCGGATATCGGCGCGATGCGTTCGCTGTTGAAGATGACGACGTTGCCTGCGCCTGCAATATTAGCGGCATCTGTTGCCTTCTGCTTGCGCGAGAACTAGAAGAAGACAGTATAGCATCAGGCTAATTTCCTTCTGTGCCAGATGAGCACATCGTACCAAGTCTCTGATTCTTGCCAACTTGCCTCGAGGCGGGGTGGACTGCTGCCGCCCACGAAGCATACCCCTGACTATTGCATGATGCTGTGCTCTGCGGTCCAAGCCTTCAAGATTGCTCTTCGCAGTCTCGAAGAAGAGCTCCAATACTCGAATGGTATCTTCGGGCAGGTTACGTTGGAACTCTGGCATCAACAGGTCGAGGTATTGTCCTATACCTTTCCATCTGCAGTAATCCCACTCGAAATCCTCCCAGCTCTCCAGAATGACCGCGGCTGTCCAAGGTGCCAGAGGCTCGAACAACGCAGCCAGCGCTCCTTCGAACTTCAGATAATTGGCCGCGTCGAGAGCCGGCATACTCGTTTCCAGAACACTTATGATGACTTGCTGCCAAGTACTGGGCGCTCAGCTTCCTGCTCCGACCTTATTAAGGCTGCACCAGCACTCACAACGCTGCTTTCAGGTGGAACCGGATCCGCCAGGAAAGCAATTGAGCGTACCAGTCGAAAGAGCTCGATAGGGCTCTGCTCTGGTTTGTTTGCAACGTCCTCCCATGTTTGCGGTTCTCGCTCCAACCATGCTGGACAAGGATACACGAACTCGGGGCCTGGTACGATGCGATTGCGCGGCTTGGGACTGCGACTTGCGATAGGAGCATACATTGTGCTAATTACTCATAAAGAAGGATTCTCAGATCATGGAGCAAAAAGCTGGAAGCTAGCGTCTTATATCGGTTGGCCCGTCTGACAGTAAACACAAGATTACGGGTCAGGGGCTACTCAGTTCGCATTGACAGTGTCTTCGGTAGCTGTCATCCCTGATTACGTCTACGCCTGTTCAGAAAAGATGGTAACGTCGCCGATCTTTGCGACCTTTCCTTGTTCGTTCACGACCGGCTTGCGTCTTCGTAGTACCTAGATATGTAATGTAATGCTCAGGATATTGTTTCTGCGCCGAAAGATCAAGTCGTCGTACCTTATCCTTGAAACGACTCAATCTTTGTGATAGAGTAATTCGCGGCGCAGC
The DNA here is from genome assembly GCA_001600175.1 of Erythrobasidium yunnanense. Taxonomy (NCBI): domain Eukaryota; kingdom Fungi; phylum Basidiomycota; class Cystobasidiomycetes; order Erythrobasidiales; family Erythrobasidiaceae; genus Erythrobasidium; species Erythrobasidium yunnanense. The sequence goes on from BCJC01000003.1 coordinate 311,328, forward strand.
GTGCATCTGGAGCTGCTCCTTCGCCTTGCGGGCCTTGATATCAGCAGCCAGATCGGCAAGGACATCACCACTCTGCAGACGCTCTTTTGCGCGATCCAGATCGTCCGAAAGAACACGACTGTCGCTCTCAGGCAGCAGACGCAGGATATCTGGCATTACGATGTGGAGATATCGAGCCAGGCCCTTCATCAAGCAGTACTGCCAATCCTCTCTGTCCGAGCTGTCCATGACGATGGCCGCTGTCCATGGCCCCAAAGGTTCGAAAAGTGCACGCAATGCTTCGTCAAAATGCTCGTAGCTGGAGACATCGAGTGCTGGCGTGCTCCGTTGTACGATGTGGCTGACGAGATCCTGTAAAGTATCTGCTCAGGCTTTTCTCTCGTCTTGGTGCTCGCGGTCCACCTACAATGTCGTTTCTGTCTGGAACTGCGCTCGACAAAAACGCTATCGATCTTTCCAACCGAAACAGCTCTTTTCCAACCTGCTGCAGCTTGCTGTCGGCGTCCTCCCAGGATTGAGGTGTGCGCTCCAGCCATGCTCGGCAAGGATAGACGAATTCTGGTCCTGGCACAATACGGTTCGCAGGCCTGGGATTGCGGTCTCCAAACTCGTTTGACATGCTGGATGAAAGTATGCTTCGACGTATCGGAATCTGCATAAGCGGGAGAGCAATGCTTACAGACGTCTGCCGCACGGGCTTCGGATGGCGGCCGACGACAGGTTCCGAGAGGCGTATACTTTGACTAGAGACGAGGCGTCGAGGAGCGCAAATGCTCTGCTCGTATGCCTGGCGCATCTCAGCCTTCTCTTCTCTTCAACAATCGACGACCACAATGTCTGATCCTCTCGGCGTAGCTGGCGAAATCGTGGGCGGCTTGAGATCATGGTGGCATGAGGTACTGAACGAGAAGGTCATCGCTCCACTTCTGCGCACGGAAGTCATTCTGCACGTAGGCCACACCATTGTCCGTGTTGGCCATCATCGCTGAACTCAAACACCAGCTGAGCGACCTGCAACGAACGCGACAACATGCGGATCTAATTCTGCAAGCGTTACTGAAAGTACTTCGGCGAACCCCGACACTACAAAACGCTGTGGAGTGGCACATGGCACCGCATGCGATTGCCCGCCAATTTATAGACGAACGTCTTGGCTTTCCGGATCTTAAACCCTCCCCGACCATTCAGAAGCTCTCGATGCACACTGGCAAATCTTCCTTCTCGATCAGAGCTCTAAATTTCCTCGGCACCGCCTCTCATGTCACCAGACAAATCAGCGAAGCTGCGGCGGACGCGCCAGAAACGCTAGCGACCCAGTTTGAGAAGTACATCAACAACGTAAAGCTGGCTTGTTCGCAGTTAAAAGTTGCAAACACCGGTATCCTGGACCAATATTACGCGATGACTTTTATTGAACTTCCTTTGGAATCCATGCATGCCAACAGAATGCTATTGAGCACCGTGCCTACTTCCAGTGGTGCAGTACCGGACTTTCCGTTCCATGGACAGTACACAGGTCAGCGCCATAATCACGTCCCAAACTTCCAAGTCCTGGGACCCTCCAACGGTAAGGTTGTTTGTTGTCTCTTCGCCAGCCGTGCCGTCTGACACCTGAGCTGTACAGAACAATCAAGACGCATAGACACAACTCTGGAAGAAGGCATGGCGTCGATTGACCTGGGTCAATCAACTTCCCGCACTGCAAAGGACCCGACTCTTGATCGCGTGCGCGCCGTAGTGGAAGCCGATCTGTCAGAACAGCACAGAACCAGCACTGGGTGCGCCCCTTCAGCAGGCCACCCCGCTGCAGCTCGCGCGTCTGCGGATGCTCCTCGTCGAGCGTCATCGTCAACAGGTATTTCGACCTCTCTTCGATGCTTTGGCAAGTCTTTAAGTGATCAAATTTCAGGAAAGTGTGGATGTGCGCACACTTCTGGAGAAGCCTACGAGCTGAACAATGAGCCCGTGCAAGGTTTCTCTGGAGGATGGGTCGACGAGGAACGAAGCGCCGGCCAAGCTAGCAGGTCTAGAGGCACTCGTCGCAGAAACGGAAACAGGCGTGGCAGAAGAGCCGCTTCAAGAGGTTCGATCAACCACACTGGCGCTAGTGCACAATGAGCGTCTCTGTCGTAGCCGTTCAATGGCGTTCAGGATTATGTTTTCGCTGATCGTATACCCGAAGCTCGCTTAGAACATTTAAATCAACCCCTCCCTCTGTCCGCGCGATAGTCGCCGCAGTTAGCATGTCTTAGACTTGTTCTGTCAGTATTGATGCGACTCAGTGTGTCGTCGTATTATAGATTTCTGCTAGGAAAGCTCTAGATATCTCAGGATGCGATATACGATATACAGGGTCAAAGCAGACCTATCGCGTTGAAGGCTTGTTTGAGCGGGAGAGCTTTGATCCACGACCACCATGCATCATCAGCATGTTTCCGTTGATCTCTCGAAAATGTATTAACTCACCCGCCGTTTCAGGGCAGCCAGGCACCCGCCAGGCTTTCTTCCAGACGGACTGGAAGCTTGCTTGTACGCCCAGACTATGGCCTGTGCCTCTGCAAACTCTATCCAGCCTGCTGCGTTCTCCTCGTACATACGCAATATGCCTGCTTCTTGCTCTGGAAGACGAGACCAAATTTCGGGCGACAGGCACGCCAACAGTTGCAGCATGGCTTGCTCTATCCTATACTTCCAGACAAGCTCCTGCTTCCAGTTGACGACAACACTAGCGCTCCATGGTGTCAAGGCCTTGAAGGTCGCGGACAGAGCTTGATCGATTGCGGGCATGTTGCTATCATCGACGTTAGAACGCAAGACGTTGAGGACATACTTCAGCCTATCCTGAATACCCAGAAGTCTCAGTAAAGATGGTTCGTGGCCATGGCGATGCGTCACGACACATACGGTATCGCACACACACCACTCGCCGTTGATGAAGGCTATCGACCGCTCCAGCCTGGCGAGCTCACTTGAAGCCTCCCAGATTCTGGACCTCGCTTCGTTGACAGATTGAGCTGGACAACTTGGCCAGTTGCTGCCGGGTCGCACCCAATTCTCCTGCTCTGGCTTCAGGCTGACAGGAGCGACTAGCCATACTTCTGTCTTATCCATACTACGACAGTGGAAGAGACAGATGAAGCAGAAACAAAGTCGCGCAAGAGGCAACCACAAAATTTTACGATCCGAATCGCACCTGCATTCTCCGCACCAGCAAGCCTTCGCGATATCGGAAACCCTACGCACGCAACCGAGATCTTTGCAAGTACAATACTCTTGCTTCGAGGCTACTCTTCATCAGGAATTAGCCGACTCTCTTTTTTCTGGTGACTCCTGAATCAACGAATATGGCAAGAACACACGCTTGGGAAAACGCACTCTTCGAGATCGAGATTACCAAGCTCAAGATCAAGGTAGACGGCGAGCGACCGACTAGAGAAGAGCTAAGTACTGAGCTATCTCTCAGCTGTTAACGCTAAATCATGTCATGATAGGCTGCGAGGATGATCAAACATGGCCAGCGATCATCTCACAAATAATAGTATGATCCCGTCCCCACCGGTGAGCCTTGTCAGAACAATAGACATTCGACTCGTCGCTAATTGTGGTTGTCTGTCAAAGTCGGCGTGAGCGATGATGTGATGGCCACCGGTCATGCTGTTTGGAGTAACGAAAGCATCGTGCCTACTGCATGAGAAGGTCTGGCTGTCTTTTGACTGGGAAGTAGCTATACGCTACGGTCATGGCTGGAGAAAATGCAGAAACACGATATCGGTGATCACTTTTAAGTTATCTCACTACAATCAGGCAATACTCGAGCAGTTGATGTCCTGCATAATTATTCATGGTCAATACTGGTGTCGCTTGACTGTCGCAATCTTGATTGTAACGAAAAGGCGCGCGGTCGTTTAGACGTTGTTCAAAGATCGTTTGCTCGTAACCTGTACGATAGACATGCATGTGTAAGAGGAGACCTAGTCAGAACAGAATTGTTCAGAATACCTGACGTTTGACCTTGGCTATCGCACGCCTCAGCTTGCTACTAGACGGCTTGAGTGCCATCTGCTCCCGCTCCCAGATGCTAGCTTCCAACTCTGTTATCCTGACCTTCCTTTCTGCGCTTCGCTGATACGAGCGCAAGATCTTTGCTTTATCCCCTGGAATCTGAGCCCAGTGCTCGGAGCTGAGACAAGCCAGCAGTCGCAGCAAAGTTTCTTCTACTCTGCATTTCCAAATAAGCTCTTGCTGGAAGCTCTCCACAATCCTTGCAGCCCATGGTGTCAAGGCTTCAAAGCTATCAGCCAGGGCCTGGTCGATTTGACGGAAGTTGTTGGCGTCGACAACCTGACGAAGGGCTTCAAGAACATCGCTTAGCTTCTCCTGTGCATCCAAGCAACTTAGTCAAGCTACAGGGGTTCGTCTTGAAGTGACATCATGCAACTTACGGTGTCAAAAACGACCCACTCGCCGTTTACGAAGGCTATCGACCGCTCCAACCTGGCAAGCTCGCATGCGCCCTTGAAGATTCTGGCTCTCGTTTCTATGACAGTTTGAGCTGGACTTGCAGGCCAATCGCTTCCCGGGCGTATGAATCCCGGTTCTGGCTTTAGGATAGCTCTGGGCATTGTGAACCAAAGATCAAGCTTGTCCATATCTCGAACTTATGTGGAGTAAAGAAGAGACAGATGGCACGAAGCAGAAATACCGTCGCGAAGAGGCGATCACGATTGTTGCGATTTGAACTGCACCATTCTCCACATTGGCAAGCCTTCGCGAGTTCGGCAGCCCTACATGTATATACGCAAGCGAGATCCTTGCGATCACGACTCTCTACTCTCAAAGCTACTCTTCTTCAGCAATAAGCCGACTTGCATTCTCTGGTGTCTTCAGAAATCGATCAATATGCCCGCAGCATAAGAATGTATCCTTCGAGGACGAGCTTACCAGTCTCTAGATCATGGTAGACGGCAAACACCTCAATAGAGAAGAGCTAGGTACCAAGTCATTCGTTCGCTTTTGAAGCTGGACCATGTCATGATAGGCTCCGAGCATGATCAGACACTACGCAAAGAAGACAATGATACGCTATCACTGAGGTACTCAAAGTACAGCTGAAAGTGTTGGAGTTGGCCGAGAAGATCAAGAAGGATGCCTATCTATACAGCCGCCACGGAACCTGCTACAATGCACCTATACCTTCACGCACTCTTTTGTTTCGCAAGACTGTGTCCAACTGGCAACCGTCAAATCGGACGTCGAGTCATCGACAAGTCGACCGCTGAAACCGAACACGATCAGGCAGCACCTGGCATTGGTCGGGAGCGTTACGACAAATTTGCAAGCTCGACATCAGCAAGTTTCAGAGGCTCAGGCTTTACTCCCTGCAGAATGAGGGTGAGTTCAATGAAATTCAAAGGCTTGCTTGCGCTAATGCTAAACATCTACAGCGAATCCTCCCCACGGCTCTCCTTCTCAAACATCCTCTCATATTCCATCCTCTCTCTTTCCTTCTCCGCTCTTCTCCTCCGCTCATACTGCTCTCGACTCTGTCCGGCTCCCGACATCAAGCCAAATTCGTTCGCAGTTGGGTCGCTGCTAGAAGAGCTAGATGTATTGCTCATCTGTTGTCGTGCGTTCGTTTGTCGTATCTGTTCCCATGCTGAATCACGCTGATCACGTACACCTCGCAGTTCCTCCCATCTCGTCCGCTTGGGTGGCCCGCCTGGATATTATGTCTGTCAGGACAGATACTTTAGATATGAGCAGCTATTAGACTCACTTTGGTCTCTCCTTTGCGTTGGATTAGCAGGATCAGGGACATCAGATGCGGAAACAAAGCCACTCTCGTTCACGCTATTCCTAGGCTCATTACCCAATTCTTTAGCGAAACTACTATCTCCCCATGCCCTGTTCTGAGGCTGCGAGTCTGGAGGCTGAGACGTGTCCCGCTCGAAATGTCTGTTCAATCTTGAATTCTCGCCAGAATCTGCGTTCTTATCGCCGTAGAAATTGGTAAAGTCGCTTTGGTTCACTTGCTCAGGCGGTCTTTGTCCTTGCAACTTCCTTTTTTGTCGATCTGTAAGAATCGCCGCTTCGCTAGCTTGAGACTGCGGTCCAGGCATTCCGAAGGCGTCTCTTGTAATACCTGAATCACCTAGCAGGCCGTCGTTCCGATTACCAGCCGGACCTGCTCCATTCGCCGCCTGATAGTTGTCCATCACATCCTTCTGGACCTTCTTCATCACTTTCTCTATACTCTCGTAGTTTCCCTCGCGATGTAGGATCTTCGCGCTCTGGCGCATCCCTATCACGAAGCCGACAGACTGACCCAGTAGAACGCCTCCTGCACTGAAAGCTATAGTCTTCAGTGTCTGGCCAAAGCGATCTCGAACGGCATCGTGATCTGGGCCATTCCGAAAGCCATTCGGGAACAGTTTTGGAAGCTTCGACCACCGAGTCGGGTGATAGCGTCCTCTGAGTGCTAGTAAGATACCCAGACCGCCTAGCATACTGCATCAGTCGATATTCGTCGAAGCTGGAGTCAGCTAGGGCGGACTACTCACTACCGAGCACAGTCCTAGCGGCGGTACAGCTTTTAATAGATTTATCTATGTAGAGCCAGATTATATTGCTCACCCTGTATTATCGTCAAAGTAAGTTCGGTCAAGGCAAACAGAAGCAGCGCGCCTTACCGAAAGCTGAGTAGCGAATAAAGATCGCAGAGGCCTGCCAATTGAGGTGAAGGGTACCATAAGAAAGACGAGGCACGCAGAGAACGGAAGTGAGGAGTGTTCGAGCATATGTCGTAATTAGTCGACTTTCATGCTTCCTTCGGGCAGTCGCCGCTGCTTACGTGCTTTATAGCTTCTCTATCTGTACTTGAGAGCTCTCCTAGATCTTTCTTGATGATTTCGCGCAGAATCTAAACGGGTACCGGATTGCCGATCCAGCAGCGTCAGCTTTCGCGAAGCACCTTGCAGATTGGACAGGAATGGCATGAGGGTCCTTCTGTAGACATACACCAGGGCCATTCTCGTACGTTCCAGGCGGGCGCTGATTCATTCTTCAGAGAAATCAGGAAAAGAGCAAGGTCAAGAAGCTGTCAACTCGTTCGAAAAGCCGAAATCACCTCAAACTGCGTGAGGGTCACTACTATTTGATGGCAATATGGATCATTGAACCTGCTATGCTCCTGCTCCTGCCTTCTGCGCGATTTTGCCTGCTCCTCCTCAGTCGCCCTGTAGATGGACGTCGCTTCCAACGCGGCCTTTACGACTTCTGGCGCGCTCGTCGATACTGTTGACAGTCAGTCGTGGCTTATGCTGGCAAGCTGGCCTTCATCCTAGACTGACGCTGGCTCGCTCTCCAACCGCTAGAGAAAGTCATTGTCGTGCTGCGAGATGGCAAGAAGCTTATAGGCGTACTGCGGTCCTATGATCAATATGGTGAGATGCTCTCTTATACGTACATGTTGGGCTGGCGCTAAAGAGTCTTGTCTGATGGGCAGCCAACCTCGTTCTGATGGACACGGTCGAACGCATACAAGCGGGCAATGTGTACGCCGATGTACCAAGAGGACTTTTTCTCATACGAGGCGAGAATGTAGTATTACTGGGTGAAATCGTGCGCAGACCACAACATCCCAATATTTCTATCTGTGCTGACTTCGTATCGGTACAGGACCTCGATCTTGAAGATACACCACTCCCTTGGATGAAAGAAGTGTCTCCTGAAGAAGCTCTTGTGGCAGCTAAAGATGAAGAGGATGCGAAACGGATAGCTCAACGCCGTAAAGACGAAGTTCTGCATGCTGTCCGAGGTTTCTCAAGCGAGGGTCAAGAATACGATGCTTACGGCTAAGATTACGTGCAAGTGAGAGAATCGTATAGTCTACCCAAGCCTGTCTTTATTCATTCGCGACACGGCTCTGGGAGTTTCGGTAGGCAGGATAGATGTACTCATCTTGAGCTGCAACGATTGTGATTACTACGTTTAGAAGTGATACTTGACTGTCCTCGCCCATCTCAATTGTTCTTCAAGCTTTCGACCATGACCACCCTTGCTTTTCTAACAAGTATGCGGTCTTCCTGACCCGCCCAGCCATGGTCAACGGCGTATCCAACGAGGATCAGGACTCGAAAGCGTCGACGAGCACGGCAGCGAACGCCAGCGCAAGCGGGAGTGGTCCACCGACAGGCCAGAGAAGCCGAACGGCGTGTGTGAATTGTGAGTATCAAAGTGCTGGACGTCCTGTTCCCTGCCTGGAAACATCTATATTCCTTCAATTATGAAGAAGAGAAGACGAAGAAGCTGCGAAACGTCTTGAGTTTGTCATTGACAGCTCCTGCCAGCCAGCAGGCCCGGCTCGCGCTCGCCTCGGGCCCATCATCATATCTTTTCAATCAGTGAAACCTTCAATGAAAAGATCAAAGCAATCCCGTATCGGACATGTATAGATAAGATCAGAAGAGAATAGGATCCCTGCCTCAAATGCGAACCTCGATCCGCCTTTCCTCGTCCCCTCCGATCTTACCCATCTTGATTCTCCAGTGCTTGTAGAGACTGCTACAGTTCTGACCATACATACACCACCTACATAGGCCGTGCGACCAAGCAGAAATGCGATGGACCCACTAGGATCCCGTGCAGACGCTGCGAACTGTAAGAGACGCAGAAACCGTCAACATGGTCTGATGCTAATTGATGTTTTCGTACCTCCGCTAGATACAATCTAGAATGCAGCTATACGGATTCGGCGCCGCGACAATTGAAACGCAAAGCACCGGAAGACTCAGCAGGAAGCGACAATGGTCCACCTTCTTCTGCTCCTAGACTATCCGGAATACAGGGAGATATCGCTGAGACGATACTTAATCGGTGAGCCAGTCTTCGTCTATGCACGCTCATTCATGTCGCCTGAACGCCCTTCTCCTCTTAGTCTAGAAGAATTGACCAATCGCACCAAAGGCATCGAAGAATACCTCAGCTATTTTGCGAGGTATGGAAGTCCCGCACCGAGCGCTGGAGGCAGTATCAAAGTCCCAGGAAACGTAGATGGCCCTTTTCCGCGTGCTTTCACGCTTCCAGGAATGGATGAACTGGGTCTTCCCGACACCACAGCAGGGGCGAGTCATATGCGAATGGGAAATCCAGTCAGCGCAGTTGCCGAATCACTGCCACATATGGACGAACTGCCGCTGCCTGTACCGCTGGAAGCTCATGGACTCGCTTCGTACACGCAACCAGGCTTGACGAGCCCTGATGCCGTCTCAAGAGGCATCATCACTGTCGAGCAAGCACAACGATACTTTCAATTGTGCGTATCTCTGCCCACCTAGCTGCACGAGCCGGCTAATCACTTCATATCATAGCTTTGTCGATCACTGCAGATATTGGGTGCATGGCTTTGTACCTGAACAAATACGAGACTGTATGCGGATACGACAAACTTCGTAAGTCTCACCACAATGAATTCTTCAACCCTACTAATAAACTTCTCTTCGCCAGCCCTTTGCTGTTTGGCGCAATCTGCTGCATTTCATCCTACTATCTCGATGCCTGCAATGGCGAGCAAGGCTTGCAGCTCTATCTCTCACACGTAGCTCTTGTCAACGAGACTGTCGCTCGTAAGTCCCGAATTTAGCGACTCAGCACATGTTCATGCTGAATCGGCTACCCTACTAGCCATCATCATGTCCCCGAGAAACGCGGAGCTGGATGATGAATTCATCTTAGGGCTAGCCTTCTGTATCATCTGGAAGACCCCGCGCCTACAGTCGCGCAACATGAACCAAAGTACTTTCCCAGCTATGCAAAGGCTGGCGAAGCTAAATGTAAGCATTCATACGTATCACTTTTTACGGATGTCAGTCAGCTGAGGGTCTTTCGATTCATCTAGAACGCAACTACCTACTTCCTGGCTGGTATTGCTGGTCGAGCTGCACGAGTCACGAAGCTTAACGCGACACCCACATTACTCATGGGCGGAGACACGTCTCCCGCAACTTTGTCACGATGCAGGCTATGGCTGTGGATGTGCTTCGTAGATGCACACGGCTGTATGCAGAATGGCAGAGCTGCAAGTATCGACATCACAGATTCGTAGGCTCAACTTGATTTATCTTGTTCATGCAAGATTACTGACTGCATTCGTGCTTGATAGCCTCAAAGTTACCCGAGCTTTCGCAAACCTCAACGATGCTCCCACGGACGTCGAGCTTTGCGTACTTCTCGAGGTCTCTTCCGTGTACCGCACATTTCATGGCTCTCGCGAAGGCGATCAAGCCGACTTGTCGGCATTGTCGAGAGCCAATGCGGAATTGGACGCCATCACCGAATACTGGTATAAGAATCATCCACGCTTGGCGTACGACGCAGCATTTGTTACACACTTCATTGGACCTTTCCATCGACTAGTCATCAATGCAGACGTCTATCGCTCATGGGCTATCCGTAACAAGACCTACTTGGACAACGGCGGAGATGCCTCTTCTGCATCTAATCCAAACTCAAACGCATCGGCGCCAGTCATCTCGCACGACGAAGCCAAATTCTTGGCAATCGCTGTTGACGCAGCATCGACCATCTTGCTCTATCTGACCACTCAAGCTCGAGCAGAAGGTGGCCGTCGAGTCCCAAGATTCGAAGATCCTCAATACTGGAAAGATGGGCTCCCTATATACAAGCCCATGAAGCCCGATGTCGAACATGCAAGACATGTCAGTACTGCTGTCGACACCGTGATCTGTGTCATTATCGTCTTTGCTGCCATGTTTCTGGCTAAGCTACGGGCAGCGGTGAGCACAGAGTTGTGCTGAATTACACGATCTAGCGCTGACCGTCACCTTTTGATGCCAGAATCTTATGCGGTGCGACCTTTCAGTTGTTACTCCTTCTAATCCTATCAAGTCCTATGAAGCCGACTCGAGAGGGCGCATAGCATTATACAGCAAGTTCTTCCGAATTACTGAGCTGGCGTCAGACTTCTTAGAGGTAGGGTCATAGTGATTTGCCGACAAGAGCTGCCCGCTGACACTCTTCCGCTTTTTCCGCAATAAAACAGATGGTAGCTCCGAACCCTGGGCATCCTTGCATCGCCCAGAGTCGGGTTCTCCGCTCGCTTCTAGCTACCGCAACCAATCGTCTCACGCAAAATCCAGGCGACAAAAACGCTACAACAAATCTTTCCACTTCTTACGGAGGTCCGCAAAATCACTTCAATTTGAATCAACCGCCACAGATGCAGACAAACAACTCGTCTGCAGCTCCTATGCCTCTCCCACGCTATTCTCACTCCTTACTAGGGCTGTCTACGCTCGATCATTCACCGAATTCCCCCGCGGCTCCCGGCATGCAGGACTATCACAACATGCAGTTGCAGCAGCAACAAATCCAGCAGCAGCAGCAGCTACCTCAGCAGCAATTGCTACAGCAACACAGTAACGGCTCCTTTGACGGTACGAACGCTCTTGACGAAGTCTTAAACGGCATCGGGCAGCCTGGCAATCCGCTTGTTACATCTTTCCTAGGCGGAGACGAGTGGTCGATGCTTATGACTTCGCTCGGATTGCAGAGTCAGTAGCGAACGTGTTGTTGGGCAGATTGAAATGAAGAACGGTCACTCGGAAATCACCACATATGTATCGATACGTCGCTAGATACAAACAATCTGTTTCAATAAGTCTAATAAGCTACCCCTGTCTCTGGCCGAGGACGAGAGTCTTGCCTCCAAGCGCCATAGTACTGTTTAGCCATCACGCTCGCAGCTAGCGCGATGGACAGCGCCGTCAGAGCAAGGTTGACAGGCCTATCGGAGAACAAGTTATGAGCATGAACGTCTGGCTGATAGGGCAATACAAGACTTACGTATAATTACCGGAGAGCTTCCGCTTCACAGTCCAGTCGACACCATACTGTGCAAAGTTGAAAAGGCCGCTTACAGCATTAGCGAAGCCGTAGACCGTCCCAAAAGTTTGGACACCGATGATCTGTAGGCAGGTCAGCCTTTGGTATCAGAGCCGGCCTGATGCTTACCTTCGTGTAATAATCGGAAATTGTTGTATACCTAGACGACCTGTGAGCCTTCTTCATTACTGACGCAGTATGCGACATACATCAAGGGTCGCATGATCGTGAACATCAAGATGCCGACGATCTGGGCAGCAGCATTACCCGTCATGCAGAGTACACCGTACCCCAGACCAAGTATCAGAAGAGCGCCAAAAGCGGTAAAGGAGCTTCTCTGGTCCAGCAGATATCCAATGAACGGTATGGAAACGACGCCTCCTAGCGGGAGGAGGATAACGAACGCATCCGTCACTTTCTGTGCCAGATCGCCATCTTTTGTATAGTGTAGGACTTGTTCGTAGACTGTTGCTATCTCGTAGTTGATGCGAAGCATATAGCAAATCAGGAAGAGCTGAGGCAGCCAAAACCATGCGGTTGCGATTTGCTGAAGAGCAGTCTGACCCCAAAGCTTCCCTGTGATTGGGTCTTTGTGAGAAGCTTCATCATATGTGCCATCTACGGCAGCATCCGTAGCGTAATGTATGCGGGAGAAAGAGGAATCGTAAAAGCTGGAATGGCGGGCTTCGAGAGTCGGTCGAGGCGCATTTGCTGACTCGTGACTATCGTCTTGTAGAAGAGGAGTCTGCTCGTCCGCTGAGTCCGAGTCCTTCCCGCGCAAGTACGGCTCTTTCGGAGCCAAAAGGAACTGTTCAATGAGGATGCTGCGATCGAAGCTGCTGCTTAGCAGATGTGGCTTAACAACCTCTTTCATGTACTCACATTGTCGGAATTATAGTATACAGCCAAAACCAAGTTCTGAGCGCGATGTGTCGCCGGCGATAGATGGCTGCGTAGAGGACGAAAGGCAGGCTGGAAGCATCGAATGCGCCAATGATGGAGCTCAGTATCAGTCCAGAGCGCTGTTAATACAATTGTTCAGCCCGCTTTCGCTTTGAGCAAACAGTGGAGATGGCTGACTTTCGGGAACGCATTGCAGAGGTGAAAGGAAGACAAGAAGATCATAGGGCCTCCAAGAGCGAGTAGGATGTAGCCGGCAAGGAAGGTATCGAAACCTGCAGAGTCGGGCATGATACCGAGAAAGACATTCCCCAGCGCGAAGACCATGGCTCCTAAGATTGATGTATATCTCGGGCCCATTCTATCGAGGGTCATGCCAATAGGAAGCGCTCCAACATTGGTGAGGACGACAGAGATGGTGAAGGACAGATTAAGCTTGAGATCTTGTTCAAGACACGGTCGACCGGTGAGCCTTGACTTCTCCCCATCTTGATCGTTGTCGCAGTACGAAGCATATATGCCTTCATGAACGAGAACGGGCTTGAGTGCCGCAAAGCCTGTTCATACTCGCCTGCTCAGCAAAGAGAGCCAAGGAGAAGCAGAAACGACGAGCTTGCCGAAGATAACGCCCGCTACGAGCAGGCAGCTGAGCACCGCAAAGGCCACTTGAAACAACCGAATACCAGTTCTGGGATGTGGCATCGAACTGGCTTTGCGACAGAAAGACAACAGCAGACCGATGGATGGATCTGATAAGCTAGCTGATAAGGCCTCTCGAGCGAATCGATCAAGACCGAAGGAGTCCTTATGGATCCTTTGACGCGACTCCTGGTAAAGCTATTCCATCGGACAGATTAACAGCCAAAGCGAAAGTTCTCTGCCCCTCCTTCGCGATGTACGATCAAATCTACTGCTGCCATCTATCCTTCAAAGAAACGAAAAGCTGAGCTCCCTGCGGCTGTGCGTTGAATGTATCGTTCTGAATGAACATCTCATCCTTCATGCGCGGATCTAGCCTGACATCGAAGCGTCGAAATAGGTTCGTTGCTGCTTGAGACAGCTCCATCATTGCCAAGCTGACAGCAAGAAACATCAGTAGGAGGGTACTGTCTCATTATGCAACGAACAATCTTACTTGCGACCGACGCATGCACGAGGGCCTATTCCGAAAGGCATGAAGGCATCGTTCAGATCTCGACCTGTAATCTCTTCCAGCCAGCGACTTGGACGGAAGTCATCGGGCTCAGGGAAATAATCTTCGTTATGGTGCATGGTCCAGCAAGTTGTTAGAACCTCGGTCTATAACCCAAATCAGCGCCAGCACATTGCAGGGTATACATTTAACTTACGCCTTTGGGTACGACCACGCCATCGAGTACGGTATCTTCAGTAGCTATACGGGGCTGAGAGCCGATGATTGCAGGATATCTTCGGAAGGTCTCCTTGAGAACGGCATTCAGGAAAGGCAAACGCCGTGTAATCTGTCTCAACGTTTCAGCTCCCTCATCTCCGTCATGCCTGGTTTCTACACTTACCGCATAGGACAGATATTCACCCTCTGGCACCTCATCTGTACTGCGGACTTCCTGTTCCAGCTCGGCGAGAACATTCTTATCTCGTGTAACCGCGTATATAAGGGTTACCATCGTGTTTGCAGTGGTTCCAGAACCGCCAAACCTGTTCAACACGGTCAAGATGCGTTTTTACCTTTTGCGATACTCCGTCGACTCACATCAGTCCCATGCCCTCTTCTGCCAGTTGGCTATCGGTCAGCAACCGGCCTGTAGATGAGTCCGGCTCTTTAAGCATCTTCCCAAGGTATACTGTGTTGACATCTTCTGCCCTAGCTTTGCTGACAACGTTGAGCGAGAACTAGATGATCGGCCAAGACGCTTGTCAACTTGTTGCTCTCATGTTAACAGCGATCTGGAAAGGTACGCACTTCTTTCCACGCTCTGAGATCTGCGAAACACCGTCCAACTGAACCCGGTAGGTAATGACCAAAGTGATTCAACCAATGACCAAATGTCTGACGATAGATGAATGCATTCTTCCAGGCAGCAAGATATCGCATTGTAACGTTGGCTCGTCCGGCTTCCAGCAGTTTTGCATCGACATCAAACGCCAAAGCCATCTGGACCGGTGGATGTCAGTGATCGGCAGCTGCAACAATATTTCTCAGCTCTTACCATTGCTTCGAAGCCAAGCCAGTGCAGCCACGGGAAGACTGCATACGAACTAATCGTAAGCACTGCTTACAGATTTTGGCGAACGCTTCTCACTCACCGTTGATAGGACCAGACTGCGCTCGTCGAGACCATTGATCAAGAAGCAGAGAGATCTTCGCGTTCATAGTCGGCTCGAATTCTTGCAGCGACTGAGCCGAGAATGTGCGTGCAGCTAACTTTCGCCGAGCTGCGTGCTTGACAGGATCGCGAGTGCTGAACAAGTGATGTTCCTGGTACATCTTGCGAGCTTCGTAAAACTAGGCCAAGCAGTATCAGCTTGGGAATAGACTGAGAAATCTGAGGACGCCTACTTCTGATTTCTGGAAGCCTTTATGACCGTATATTTGCTGGAGGACAGCGGGATTGGCGAAAGACAGTTCATTAGGTGCCACGCGAACGACAGGACCATATGCTCGATGCGCGTCTAGCATGGAGTGCGCTCTTCGATATCTCCAATCTGCTCTCTTCTTCCATAATGTCGATACGGAAGCCAGCCGAGGTCCCGGAACTTTGGCAAGGGGATGAAAGTATGCATTATAGAGTGTTTTGACGAGGAATGAGACGCAAGTGAGCGACATTACGAGGTAAGGGAGATTGCCGGCAAGACCAGATAGATCGCTTGCGTCAAACGCGAAAGGAGATGCCATCGTACCAGAATTGTATGTCCTGATGCAAAGTAGGGCTGTGAAGAGAGGGCCTGCTCCTCCATCTCACCTACTTTCGGGGAACCAACGGGACAAGCCATTCGGCAGTCTTTCCAAGGGCCGGCGATGCCTATTCTGTGGCTCCAAGGGATTGGTTCCCCACGTCTCTCCGCGTAATGAGCATTTCCCCATCCCTTCCTTCCAAAGCATCTCTTCCCTTCTCTCCTTGCCTTCTGCTCCAGGAACCTAGCTGTTCACATTTAACACCATGACTGACATCGAGAAACGAGACGATGAGCTGTTCGAAAATGCTTCATCAAGTAGACAAGATACCTACGGGGTCAAAGATGCTGCTATCGATGGTCAGCCCGCTACCGACAGTTCTGGGCAAGCCCTTGTCACAATCGATGAACAAGCCGAGAAGCGTCTACGAAGGAAGATGGACCTGTACCTCATCCCTGTGGTATTCATGCTCTACTTGTGGACTTTCATAGACAGGTACCTTACCCGAACTTGAACGTCGATACCGAGCTGATGGATCTCGGACTATAGGACAAATATTGGCAATGCACGAATAGCTGGCTTGGAGCGAGACTGTGAGCTAATCCTCATGCATTCTAGCTACATTTATTGCCTTTGCTAAATGTTACTACAGTGGGAATGAGGGGTGGGCTCTATGCTGTAGACTGACGGCAGATCGCTAACAAGCGTACTCTAGGTTACGATTACAACATAGCTCTTACAAGCTTCTATGTGGCTTACGTGGTCTTGTAAGTCATGCCCGCAATGTGTCAATGCGCCGCTGAGTGTACCTGTTCCTTCAGCGAAATTCCAAGGTATTTCAACACTGTTGTAACGAGGTGCTGATGCTGACTACTATATCACAGCAATATTATCTGCAAGATAGTAGGACCGGGCAAATGGATCCCCTTCTTGGTGTTCTCCTTCGGGGTCGTCTCGATGTGCACGGCTTTCGTAAAGAGCTATGCAGGGCTTGTCATCTGCCGCTTCGTCATCGGAGCCTTGGAGGGTAAGTACAATGTCGTGAACTCTGATACGTCGCTGAAGACATCCGTAGGTGGCATGCAGCCGGCTTTAGCATTCTACCTGTCGCGGTAAGTATAGAAGTCATTCGGTCAGTAGCAAGTACTGATGTATGTGGCTTAGCTGGTACACACGTTCGGAGCTTGTCTTCCGGATCGCTTGGTATGGGCGAGCAGCCCAAGCTTCCGTCTGATTAATACTGAGCATAAGCTTTTTTAGGTACATTGTAGCTGCTCCAGCTTCAGGAATGTTCGGAGGTGCTTTGGCATACGGCATTTTGTCCATTGACAGCATCGGTTGGATGAGACAGTGGCGCCAGCTGTTCTTTGTAAGTTGTCCTCGCTGCTCGTAGAGAGATGAAAGGTTGAGTTTGACACCGCTAGGTCGAAGGCATCGTAAAGAGCTACTCTCCTTCCACACGTCGAGGTCGCGCTGAACTTTATTATCACAGGTCACCTTCTGCATTGCAGCCATAGCCTACTTCATAATGGCCGACAGACCCGCAACTGCTAAATGGCTCTCCAACGATGAGAAGGCTCTAGCAATGAGTCGTGTCAAGCGCGAGACTCCCGCGCAGACCGAAGTCACGGAGAAATTGCGCAAGGCGTCCCTGTACTCTGGCTTGTTCAACATCAACTCGGCCATTATAGCACTGATCTTTTTCTTCGTAAGTCATGCCAGTTCTGCCGGCAGATCGAGCTGATCATTGCTTGAAGGATGGAATCGCTGTGCAGGGAATTTCTGTGAGCCATCGTTCATGTAGTACAGCAAGCATCCGTGCTCATTGTTCCGTTCTAGGTCTTCCTACCTACACTCATCTCTGCGCTCTATCCTGGTCTCACGACTCTGGAGAAGCAGGCTCGAACTATTCCACCATATGCCGTAGCTTCCGTCGTTGTTCTTGGCCTGAGTTTGATCAGCTGGAAGATCCAGAGACGCGCGATAATGATGATCTTCACCGCACCTCTGGGCATTATCGGCTACGCACTGTAAGTGAACAGCTGTTTTCGCATATCGGACTACCGGCTTATGCTTATCTGAACGGACATTCAGGTACCTCGGCTCATCCAATGTCACAGCACGTTTCGCTGGAACTTTCTTCATCATGGCAGGCGTATACCCATTCGGCGCCTACTGCTTGGCTTACTAGATCAGGTGCAATCACACTGGTCAGCTTTGGGGGCAACCTCGGTGGATTAGTGTCCACGTGGACATATCTACCTCGTCAAGCTCCCAATTACCGTATGTCATGCGGCTTCGGGAGGCATCGCACCAGTCTGAGCTGATCTCGCGATTTGCACTCCAGGCGAGGGCAACATAATTGGTATCGTTTCCACGACCATTATGTGCATTCTCTCTGCAGCTGTTTGGGCCTATCAAGTCCGGGAGAACAGGATTCGAGAAGCAGGTGGCCGTGATCACCGCCTGGAAGGGCTGACAGAAGATGAGATCGCGATGCTCGGTCATCGACATCCCAGTAAGTACCTTGTCATGTCTTGCATATGTGCCTTGACTTATGGGATCATGCAGAATTCCGGTATACATATTAAGGCATGGTATGGCAAAGCTGGCCAATTCGCAGCTGCCGATTCAGTGCAGTGGAGATGCTCTTCGTGATGTTCGATGACAGCAGTAGGAGTCTGTTAGGGCGCTGTCTGGAATAGTCATGGTGTCGCTGTTAGGAAAGTTCGGTGCAGTGCGAGTGTTGAATGTTAGTCTTGTATTTCGTTTTATGCAGTCCTCGTACTGCTTTCGCCAGGCAGATAAGCCAAGTATTATGTCCTTTAAGCGGCCTTCCGTGCCCCTCTTGTGCACCGTTCTGAATTGTTCAGATTGGATGGGCCGCCCGGCAACCTGCTGGCAACGCCTTGACTCTATACGAACACTTGATGGAGGGATCTGAAGAACGAGATGCGCCATCAAGGCCAGCGAAGCGGCATCGCGTTGCTCTGGCTTGCACGAGCTGTCGTGCCCGCAAGAGCAAGTGTAATGGTGTCCATCCATCATGCTCGACCTGTATAGACAACGGCATCATCTGCATCTACGATGCGCCCACTCAGCAGCGACTGCCTCTGACGGTGCGCCAAGAGTCAGTCGGCTTCCGCATAAGAACGCTACGCGATGCCAATCTTATATGTATAACACCCTTCCCAGAGACTATGGACAGCTGCTTGGTCGTGTCGAGGTCCTTGAAGCGACTGTCGCCCGTCTCTCAGAGCGAAGGAGTCCGAAACCAGGCAAAAGTCACGACGAATTGGAAGCGCCGACATCGGGCAGCAATGCGAACGGTTCAGAGGGTGTTGATGCAATGGGCATAGCTTATCGCGTCGATAGGAACCGTCCTGGCTACTTTGGCTCGACCTCCGCTACCAATATCACCGAAATGCTACTGCGCGATGCACCAGTCGAAACTATAGCTCAACAAGAGGATGAGAAGTCCATAAATGCTAAGCCTGCCCTTCTCCTTCGCTTTCCTTTGAGCGAGAGCGTGAACGGGTTGCTCTTCCCATCTTTCAGAGTCGGAGATGAATTGCTGCGCATCTTCCAAGAAGACATCTGGCCCATATATCCTGTCGTATCCCTGCCAACGCTTCGCGACATTTTCTATCGCATACAATCGACATCGTCGTGGCAGAGTGAACTTCCGAAAGCGCCCCAGCTTGGCTTGCTCTTTTCAATCTTTGCGCTAGCAGCGGCTCATGTCGGAGCCGAAAAGGATGGCGAGGCTTATTACGCTAGGGCGCAAAAGTATATGGAACATGACCATACCAGCAAACCTGGCGACAGCTTGTTCCAAGGTGAGACGGCCGTGTTCGCAGAAAGCACACCTTGCTGAAACCGAGATCAGTATGCAGTCATATGTACTCCGTTCTCTACCTTCAGTCAGGTGATCGCCCCTCCTCCGCCTGGCACTCTATTGGCAAAGCTTTACGCATTGCGATCGGTCTAGGCTTGCACACAAGCAATACTGTGGCTCAGTTTGACACCGACGAGCTGCAGGAAATGGGAAGCAGGGCTTGGTGCAGTTGCCTGAATATCGACAGGTCGGCATCACTGCAGATGCGCAAACTCTATTGCTGACATACTCTCACAGGATGGTCAGCATGGCTCTCGGGAGGCCAAGCACCATCAGCTCACGCATAGGCTCCCAAAGATTGCCGAGCAAATTATCACACGAGAAAGGTTCCGAAGTCAACTACTTGGTTCACTGTACCACCCTTTGCAAGATTCTTGGACGCATACTTGAAGATGTACATGATGAATCGACAGTCAGGCCTTCCGACGAAGCTACCGCACTGCAAGCGGATCTTCTAGCTTGGCGAGAACAGCTACCCCTTCATCTGGACGCTCGTCACTGTGAAACTACGGGCCATAGCTCGCAAGGTGCCGTCATGCTTGCTCTGCGATTCCATGCTATTCGAATGCTTCTGCACCGGCATGCGATACAAAAGCATTTGCAGTCGCTACACAGTCGAGAAGAAGTTCCAGGAAGCGGACACGACCCTGCAAGTATCAAAGTATGTGTAGATAGTGCACTCGAGACTATACAGCTACTGGAAATAATCTCTCGAATACCTCGCAACGGCGGAGCGACGTGGTATAGGCTATATTTCCGTGAGTACCTCGTACTCGCCTGTGTCCACTCCTAAAACATGTTCGTTGTCGCAGTATATAACGCTTTCACTATTCTGGCTGGTAGCCTAGTCATCGGAGGAATACCTCCGCAAGATTGGGCTTCACGAATGGCCAAATGTCGAAGTTGCGTTGATATGATAATAGAGCTTGGCCACAACTTTAGCTCAGCAAGGAGATGCCAAAGCATAGTCCGTGCCATCTTGGACAGTTTGAATCGGGATCTTTCCGGTTTGGCCGTTCTGGCGCTTCCGGAAGGCGAAGAGATACCCGTCACAGATGCGCCCGCATATACCTGGACCTGGCCAGAAGACCTTGGCGCCACTGCCTTCCCGTTTGAAGATCATGGAATCCAGATGGAGGACTCGCTGGCTCTATTCAACGGGGACCTCGCTTGGCTGAATTGTCAGTAGTCGTACGTAACCTATCAGAGACAGGGGCGATCTGGGACTATACTTGACATATTTGCGATGAAAGGGAAGCTGCATAGCTGTCTGACAGGTGAGACAGCTCGGACGGACAACCTGCATCTCGATGTCAGACAAATGACGCAACGCGAGCATGTCGAATCTTGTTCGGGCGGCAGCCGATGTCATGACACCTTGCAGAACATTGCTATCTTTGCGATTCTCTTGCCAGCGAGCGAAGTACCACAGAATGGAGATGAGCCTAGAGCTAGTCCCTGCACGGCCAAGCCAACCGCTCGCCCCCAGTGCAGACTTCGTGCATCCAGGTAGCGAATGGCCAACATCACCGGCTAAGGACGTGAGGGAGGTTCAGAACCGGGTCATACAGAGCAGTAAGGAGTTGGTGAGGCTGGAGCGCTCCATAGCATTCATAGGGGACAACGGAAATGGGGAGTATCGTGAAACCGTACGTTTGGAAACCTTGTTGACGCGAAGTCTCGCCTGGTCTTGACGAACTTATGTTGACAGGATAGATTGAAGGCAGTTCTGGCGATTATCGTTCCTCTGGTCACCTTATACAACTTTCGCGAGGTTGATGAGGCCATCAAGTCGATGTTCGAGATTCTGTCGCCTTGGGCTGCTTGCGCCATCAAGGATCCAGACGAAGACACTAGATGGAAGTACTGGGTCCATCGCTGCAATCTCCGCCTTATTCACACCATCGAACCGCATGCGATAGCCAGCCTTCCAAAAGAGCAAGTCAACCTGCTCGAAATCTACTCGCAAGCTGCCAAGCATGCCATCGTTGTTGGGGACGGGATGGCTCCAATATGGGCCAGCAATGCTGCTGCTGCCGCTGCTATCACTCCAAGTCGGCAAAGCGAGACAGCAGGTGGTGGAAAGCTGAAAGGCGGCCTGGCTGCGCTGAGACGCCAAGTAGGTCTAGCATCTCACATAGTACAACAGAAGAGAATGCTGATATGACATCGTGATCGTTGCTCATCATAGCTTTCCCGCTCGAATAAGCCATCGTCCTGAATCATTCGATGGCCGAATTGAGAGTGTCGTCTTGGCTGCGTGTACGGCCACCAAAAGCCATTTGACGCTGTCCTTCTCGATGATAGTAGTGCTACGAGGATTAATCACTATACTGTGGTCTTCAAGTGTAAGGTAAAGCGTATGTGTATCGTCTCAACAATGATCTGTACAGGGGAGCAAAAAAAACGGTTTCAGCCATGCTAGATCCGCCATCTGACAATCCAGCCCACGGTCTGTCAGATTGTGCCTCTCGTAATATGGAAAACGAGCAGTCGAGGTCAGCAAATGCGAGTATTGGCGTGCAAGGGAGACTTTTGCGCGAAATGGCAGATTCTGCAATTTCGCAGTGTTGAAGCTATTGGAACGCTCTATCGCTTTTATTGGCGAGAATGGAAATTCCGATGTCGACGATACTGTGAGCCGCTCGACAAGCGCTCGTTGGTGAATAGCCGCCAGATCCTCGCTGATGGTGCTACATTCGATAGAGTGGTCTGAGAAGCATTCTCACTACGATATATCCGGTCGTGCAGACGAGTTTCGGCGAGGTCGATAGGGCTCTGGCTGCCATGTTCGAGCTGCTGTTGCCATGGGCTGTTTGCGTGATCAGGGAGCCCAAGCAGGACATCATCTGGAAGACTCTGATCCAGCAGAGTATTCTGCTCCAGATCGATGCGATGAAGCCGGAGGATTTGGCTCTGCTTCCAGCAGAGCGTGCCGCGATGCTGCAACTTATAAGGACAGCGCAAAGGCAGCGATGGAGAGAACAGAGACCAATGTGCAGATATGGAAGCTCGAACACGCTCAAGCAAGCCAACCGAGCGAGAAGCCAGTCGGTGGAAAGCTGAAAGGTGGCCTGGCTGAATTGCGACGGCAGGTGATGTCTCATAGCCAGCAGTAATGAATGACAACAGCTCTAAAAAGGACATTAACTGCTCAAGGAATGTCTAGTCGCCGAGAAGTAGCCCAGAATGACAATCGATATCGGGTTTCTGCACTGTCTCGATTCGATCCTGAAGCATATAGGCAGTCGCCTCAGACCAGATGAGAGTTACCCTGCTCACGCAGTAGGCACGATGCTTTCGTCATTCCAGACAGCATGACCGCTTGCAATCACCTCATCGCTCACCGGGACTGCGACAGACACTATAGTCAGCCATCACTCAGGATCGACTGTAAGCTCACACTGACTAGGTGGGACGATATAGAATCGAAGTGATCGCTGGCCGTGGTCCCTGAGATGAGAGTTCAGGACAGTCGTGCACCAAATTGTGTTCTTTCTTAGTCCCTCCAATTTGCTCGATAATACACTATTGAGCTTTCCCGCCTCCTTGGAAAGTTGCTCAGGATTACCGGCGAGTGCCTTTCCTACTTCCTTAGCGCGTCGCTGCAAGCCTTTATAAAGGCGAGAAGCCTTGGATCCCAAAGTTGCGGAGGTGCCTTTACTCTGCATACTCGATTGTCGAGGATTGGCTCCCGCACCATCCTTATCCTTTGCGGCTGGGACCTTATCCTTCGGCGGCAGGAGTGTCCTTTCATGCGCTTTCGTCACCAGTTTCAGCAGTGCACGGTAATGCTCTTCGCGCTGCTGTGTAATGAACTCAAGCGCAGAGACGCTTCTGCGCTCCATCTCTTTCCTGATGTGCTCAGAGTGCTGGATAGCCGTAAAAACATCGTCGATCTGGCAGAGCAGGTCAGCTCAATGCTTAATAGGCTCGGATCGAGAGTCGCCCTGCTCACCGTTCCTTCCAAGTCTATCTGTGTGAATAAGCCTTGTCCTTTTGCATCGTCATGGGCTACCTTAGCATCTCCTAACCTTTCGACGAGCAGGGTGAATGCAGCATCGGCTCCAGCTGCCATTGCTCGAATTGCGTGCTTTGAACGAGATTGAGAGCCATTCCCATCCTCGATACGCAGCAATGCAAAAGACGCCTCTTCATTCTCTCCTATAAGCGCCTCTCTGCGGTTGCTATCCGATGATGCCTCGTGCTTGACAGGACGTGTCGGACCATGCATCCTGGGCCTTTTCTTTGCCAGTAGACGCAGCATCGATTTAACCAATCACCATAACGATGATAGGAAGACTCAGACCAGAGCCCAGCCTTCGGGTGGAAACCAGCCAGAACTTCCAGTCCATCTGGCGCAATGTTTCTGCTTATTCTCCTGAGAGTGTCCAAGACGCAGAGAAGACACTACTACAATGTCGACTTGGATTGTTTCATCTGGAGAGGTCTATCGCGTTCGTGAGCGGCGAGGTGCTCAACTCGATGCTCCATGGTTTGGTAGGCCGCCCAAGTCGGACGCTGCTTCAGGGCTGACGTTGCCGAGAATCCATCATAGAGTGGCCTTGATAGCGTACTGCGTATCCTGTCTCGAGCGCTCAAAGATGACAATTTCCGAAAGATCCACGACGCCGCGGTCTCGATATTCACACCTCTGGAACCATGGGCCGCTGCTATTATCAAGTCCGAGGATGACGTTTTAAGCTGGTCATACTGCTATGCACAAAGCATGCGCCTGCTACTGGAGCCTTTGATGCCTGACATTTTGAGCGACATCGCGGAGGACAAGGTCGTAGAAGTCAAGTATCGCTTTGAAGCGGCAGAGGAGAATGTCAGGGGAATAGACGAGCTTGCTGCTTTTGAGGAACTTGCAACGCGCAACGATAGACGTCGCGAAAGTCTGCCTCGGAAAGCTTTCAGATGGGTCAAGGGAAGGGTGCGTAACCTTCTTTCGATGATGAGATTGTTATCTATGCTAATGACCATCGTTACAGATCAATCGCAAGCCCAAGACGTCGGTGACGAAGACTGTAGCCTGACATAGCCTCCTGCTTGTCCACTGCGACGGGACCATAGCTGGTCTGCTTTCCATATTCCCGTCGCGCCGGGCTTCGCTGGTTCCCATAGTATGCTTGTAATCAGGATCTTGATTTCCTAGCCTGCCTAGCTCTGTCATAACGTCTCTTCATTGATTGATACCCGAGATCTTCGCGTTCGAAAAGTCCATCTCTGGATGCGCTTCTTGAAACTTCTTCAGCGCTTCTAACTTCTTCTGTTCATCCGAGCTAGGTTTACCCATCTGCTTCTGCTGCTGGTCGTACTGTATCGCAACAAGAAGCGTAATTAGACATTGTCTTCATAGAGCTGCAAAGACGAAAGGACGCACCATCATCTTTTCGACCATAGCTCGTGTCTCTCCGTCCAGATCACTCAATTTACTGTTCTCAGGGTTGATCTTTGTTGTATCGATTTTGGGTGCGCTTTTCACGACATTCTCCCACCATGTCTGCTGGTTAAGCTTCTCGAGCGACAGGACAACTTCTTTCTGATCATCTGCAACAAATATATCAGCTCTGTTCACCTCGTCCAATACAAAGCGAGGCTACCCAAGGTCCAGGTAGAATCGTCGACTTTGATACCTTGGCACAGCTCGTCGTCGATGATGGGCTCTTTGCCTTTAAGTCCTACTTTTAAGCGCGTCTTCTTGATCTCTACGGTCAGGTCTCGGCTCTTTGTTCCAGCAGGCACGGGCACAGTGACGGTCAGTTCTTGCAAGGTCTGTCTCCAGCGATAAGGCAGGGCTAAAGCACGAAACATGAATGATTCAGGGACGATGCATAGTCTTGCTAAGTTGGGGTAGCCGCACCAGCTTGCTCGGCTCCTTCTTGATCAGCTCGCGACTGGTCATACGCTTTTTGCTCCTCTGGCGACAGCTTGTCATAGTCGGCTTGCGAGAGCTTTTCCACCACTGCAATAAGAAGATAGCATGAGTGCAAGAACCTTCGTAACGACACTGAAATGCTAACTTTCGGTTGTAAGTTATGATGGAATCCGGTCAAGCGTAATGAAAAACATTCGCTCGGTCTAAGCTACATTAATTATGGGCCTACAACCTCGCCTGTGCAGGCGGTTCTGCATCTAGGAAAGTCGTCAAGCTCCATGCCCAGAATTCCCCTCCGAAGTAGTCGTACCTGCAAAGCACGTCAACAAGAAAGCCTTGTTCAAAGCCTACATTCGACTCACCAATTATGACCAAAGTCATCTTTTGGACATTGCAGCACCTGCGCGTGCTTAATGCTCTGCACCAAATCCTGCATCTCGTTCGGATAGACAGACACATCCCTCTTTCCATGTATGATTAGGACAGCCAGACTCTTGGGTATGCTTGGTAGCTGCTTCCTGACATCATATCCTCCTATTGCACGCTGTTGAAGCTGAATAGTTGCAGCTGGCCGCCGGCTGTTGACACTTTCTTGTATTCTCCGCTCGCATAGCTCTGGGTTGGCTCTGATCCAATCCTCGTCATAGCATAGCTGTGAAGAAACATGTTAGCATTATGAAGGGACTACATCTTACAACAGAGCTTACCTTGATGATCAGTTCAGTCATCTCCCGATCTTTCTCCTTCTTGGGTCTCTTGTCGTTCGCCAGTCTTTTCGTCTGTTCGTATATAGCTCTTCCTAGATCTGATTTAGGTGCTTTTGCAGAAGTCGCGCCCAGTACGCAATGTACGATTCTGAATGGTAGATTTGACGTGACCAGCATTGTCTGAGCAATCATGCCTGGCGCCGGAACATGTCAGCATACAATTATCACTGATAATATACATACTCACCACCCATTGAATGGCCTAGCAGATCTATCTCTTTATAGCCGAGATGCCGGACCAGATGTATCACATCGTTTGCTAAGTCTTGGAGTGTGATGCTCTTGCTGTCCGCTTGCCAAGTACTTTCGCCTATGTCTCTGTTGTCCAGAGTGATTATCGTGCGCGTCTTGCTGAGGACGAGAGCCAGGTCGACATAATCGACGTTTCCGCAAGCCGACAGCCCTTGTATCATGACGAGAGGGCGTTTTCCAGATTCTGCATTATCATAGACCTTATAAGCTGTCTTAATGCCATGGCCAGCGTCTAGGAACTTTGTCTCGGGTATCGACATTGCGGGCACAAGACAATCAGACGAGAAGAGACCCAGGTTTCGAGAAGGATACTGAGTATAGATTTCTGTTTCCAGCAACTTGAAGATCCATAAGAAGCTGCAAGACAGCATATCGATTGCTTGACGTTGGTCTTCAGATTGCAACTCTCGCGCACGCGAATTGTGCATGCTGCACTGTGGACTTTGGCGTCGACTGTTTCCTCGTCTGCTTAGCTCCAGCTCTATCAACTTCTGTCCTCTGCCTTCTCGCGCCATGAGCGTCAGCCCTCCCTTCAAGCGAATCAAGACCTCTTCAAATGGCCATGAAAATAACGGCGAAACAGCGACGTCGACATCCTTTGCAGTCGCATCATCGTCAACGAGCACCTTAGAGAATCCAGCAAGCAATGGTCACGATGCGACTATGCTGCCTGTCCCGAAAGCGCCGAAAGGAAAGAGTGCCCAGAAATTGCGAAAACGAAAGATCAAGGCTGCAGATCCTGGTGGCCTAGAAGAAACGATGTACTTTGAAGCCTTGCATCTCCTTGGTAAAGATATCGTTGAAACAGCTGTCAAAGAAGATCAAGACTATCGCGAAAGATTCGGTAAACTCGAAGAGATCGAACTAGACGTCGTAGCTATCTCCAGCCATGGTGCGTATACTGAAACGCTCTCTTGTAAGAAGGCTGAGATGAGATCGTGGATAGGCGAAGGTCTAGCGATACCTGCAGAGAAAGATTGGATAGTCGCCGTACCGTTCTGCGTCCCCGGCGAGCGCGTCCTGGCTAGGGTATACCGGAATGTGAGTCGCACATAGTTGCACAATCAAGTGCTCGGAAGCTAACCGGCCAACAGGACCGAATGCACTCGTACGGCGACCTCGTCAAGTTCGTCAGAGCAAGCGAAGGAGAAGACCAATGGCGAGATGACTCTCGGATACAATGCAAATACTTCGGAACGTGCGGGGGTTGCCAATACCAGATGCTAAGCTATGAGCGCCAACTCTCGCTCAAGCGCGATGTCGTCGTGAAAGCTTACCGCAATTTCAGCAAGCTACCAGAACATCTCATACCAGGCATACTGGATACACTACCCTCACCGCGGCAGTATGGCTATCGCACGAAACTTACGCCCCATTTCGATGCGCCTACGAACGAGATGAAGCGCAATGGAGGAGAAGGACTGCGGATAGGCTTTCAGCAGAAGGGAAGAAGGACAGTCATGGATATTGAAGAATGCCCGATAGGGACTAATGCCATCAATCGAGAACTCGTCAAGGCTAGGCAGGATGTGCGGAGGTGAGTCCCTTCAAGCTGACATTTCGCCTTAGGGAGCGCTTAATACCGTACATCAACAGGAATGCAGCGAAGTACAAGCGAGGCGCTACGATCCTGCTTCGCGACTCTTTACCGATAGACGTGCCCATCGTCGACCAGATCGAAGCTGGCCCAAGCGAGTCCGAGGCGCATATTTGCATAACGGAGCACAACGCCGTAGTTCGCGAACGAGTAGCCGACAAGTTCTTCACTTTCACAGCAAACTCTTTCTTCCAAAACAATAATGGGATCCTTAGTTCGCTAGTCGAATGTATAAGGGATTTATTGCCGAAGAACGAAGAAGGAGACAAGTATCTGGTCGATGCGTATTGCGGAAGTGGCCTGTTCTCGATCTGCTTGGCTAGTAGGTTTAAGGAAGTCGCAGGCATCGAAATCTCAGGTGAGCTCCCATCCCGGCTTCGCATTTTATGACATAGCTGAAAAACCATCTTTAGCCGAATCTATAAAGTACGCAAAGCTGAACGCCGAGTTGAACTCTATCAAGAATGTCAGCTTCATCGCTGGTTCGGCTGAAGCAATCTTTGAGGTGAGCCATACTCGAAAAACACATGTGTGCATGCACTGACTTGTATTCTGAGCAGAGCCTGTCTTTCCCGAATGCTCAAACAACGATCCTGATTGACCCTCCTCGCAAAGGCTGCGATGAATCCTTCCTCAAGCAATTGCTGGCTTTCGCACCGGCGCGCATTGTTAGTCCTCGATCTATTATGCAGTAACTAGCTTATATCTCTATCTGCAGGTATACGTCTCCTGCAATGTCCATACGCAAGCTCGCGATGTCGGCTACCTTATCAACGAAAGTAAGGAGAAGTATAAGCTTGATAGTATCAGAGGCTGTGATCTCTTCCCGCAAACGTATCACGTCGAGTCCTTAGCGGTCTTGTCGCGATTAGGGTAGGTATTCCATGCTTGAGAGTTTCCGCATATCGGCCCTTAGCCGTTGCGCGTCAGACCGTTGTCGAGGTAGTCCGCGGCGATTGAACGAGACTTTCTCATCTTTTCATGTTGAATCTGCTATCTCTGCTCCTTGCTTTCTCCTCTACCCATCACCCTGATGTTCCTACTTTGCAACCGATGATGAGCGCCGACAGCTCTTTTCGCAGGAGCGAGAGCTTGTCTAAGATCCCTCGTAGTAGCAGTGGCAGTATCACTCGACCAAAGCTGGACGCCAGAGATTCGATACTTACCCGAACAAAGTGCGTTCGACAGGAGATCCCAGAAGACTGTCAGAACACTTTGAAGCTGACAAAGATTCTAACGCATCCATTACAGCAGTCTCAACCCAGTATTGCGTATCAACCGCTCCGCTTCTGCTTCTATAGCGACTTCCAAAGAGACGTTTCACGCGCAAAGATCAAGAACGAACAGCGAAGTCAGTACGGGATCAGCAAGGTCTATTGGCTCGAAGAAGAATCAGAATCACCATCCTCAAGAAGAGAGAAGTAGAAGGACCAGCTCGGAAAGCTTGCGACATTGTCTTGAAAGAGCGCCGTCCCCAGCTCCTTCAGCAGCGTCATCCACGACTTCGAAAAAGTGGGCACAATCTCGTTCAGATGCGTTAATGTTCTTTGATATTGAATTTGTTGCTACCAGATCATCACCCTCCTCCTTTATGCGAAGATCGTCGAGTTCTCACTCATCCCTGAACAGTTCGCCAAGCTCACTGCGCACCCCTGATAGAGCCGGTCTACATGTTCGCAACACATCAACTGCCTCCGCTCCTGCAGTGACGAACACAGTCAGCTTCCCTACAAACTACTCTCCTACGCATTCTACAGCTTCATCCACTTCGACAGCCCCTTCTTTCGACATATTGAAATCTTCTTTACGCGATACTCTGGCAAACTACCAGCCCAATGGCGAGTGCATCAGCAACAACGATGTTGCGCATGTGCGCAAGCGATCAGAGACGAGGAGCGTGTCCTTCATGCTAGATGAGGCGCAGGCGATATCAGAGGCTGCCAAGGCTGAATCCTCGCAAAGCAATACCGCAACGTCTACGAGTTTCTCTTCCCCGTCTACAACTATCTCTTCGAGAACATCTACCTCTTCCTCTACTTTGCGAACGTATCCAGTAACGGACTGGCAACCGATCTCGCCGGATAATGATAGCAGTGCAAATCACATGCCTATCCTTCCTTTACAGCTTGCAAGGTATATCATCGGACTATCAGAGAAGGACACCTCGCTGGCCGATACCTCTGAAGTCTCGTCGGAACGTGACAGTACCGACAATCCAACCGCTTCGCCTATCGCTGCGAATGCTTCGCACAATACTCATGAAGTGCTATATCGAGATAGCAGCACTATCGTCAAAGTAATGGAAACCTTCGTCGGTCTATGGCTGGCGCTTGTATGGCTTTCCATCGGTCGTATCGTTGGCTCTGATAGGAACAGATGAAGAAGCAGGCTAGCCCTACATACATGCAGTCAGTGCTCGACCAATGCAACCAAGTCCTCATGGTCTCGGCTGGCAACCATACACGCAATGCAGTTTCGCAGTCAGTCTTTCGGTAAACATGTTGATGTAGATATACAGAGTAGACGCACATATAGCTACTATACAGGAAGTGGAAACCTCGACTAAGTACGCTATTTACCGATGATAGCTAATTTTCTTACCATAGGCGTTAGCTGCCTTCCACTATCCTGATCACACCCCCTCTTGGCGGTATGGATCAGAGGCATCACTTCAGCAGTTTTCTACAGACTCGGATCCACTCCAAGCCTCTCCTCTCCCGTTATTGGCCCCCCTCACCCGCATGAATGGGCAACTCGGATGAGGCCCATTGCCTCGCTGATGTCTGGACTTATAATATGTGCGACAGGCTTTATGTCATTACAGTTCACGAGCAGGGATCACTACATCTAGCTAGTCTAGGAATTCTCCTTCCCCTCGAGCATACTCTGAGTGCTTCTCAGGACCTCCAGATCACCGACTACAATGGCGGCCGCCGACTTGATCGCCAAAGCTGGGCCCCAGCTCGTCAAATGGGGACCAAAAGCTTTCGATTTCGGAAAGTCGCTCGTGCCCATGATCAATCCAGCCCTGAGTGTGTACAAGGAAGTCAACGCGCGACATAAGGCACACCAAAATGATAGGAAGTCGTCGAATAACAAAAGTGACGATCGAGATGATTACCGCAAATCCAAGGCAAGAAGGGCCGAGCACCATGGCCGCAGGCGACCTGGCGACTCAGACGACGACTCGTCGTCCGAAGACAAGGACCGCCAAAGGAATAGTAGACAAGGCCGACGGGGTTCAGCGCAGTATAATGGGAGACGGCAGAGCGAGACAGGCAGCTACGACAACCCAGCGCGGAGGCACGCGCCAGCAGCACAGACATCGCATCCCCCTCTACCGTATCCAGACGCGGACTTTATGATCGACCCGAGTCTTTACAACTACAACAATCTGCAGCAGTACGGTAGACGAGGCTCGAACGGGTCAAGAAGAAACCCATACATTCCTACACTCAGTACTCCTAGCCAAGAGGGACGAGACTATTTCGATCGGAGAGCCAGCCTAGATCAGCGAAAAATATCTATGGGCAGTACTTCTGGAAACCCTTACCAGCGATTCGACGATAGAGAGGAGAGGAAGAGGGACCCCGCACATCCCGATCGAGGATATGCAAGTCAACCACCTCCGGATACATATGCTGCATATCCTCCTGCCCGCAAGGCAAGCAATACTCCGGCACCCATGGTCAATCAGCGACCGACTGCGGCTCAGCGATGGCAGATATTCGCAGACGCTGCTGATAAAGGAATTCCTATAGATCGGCCTCCTATACCTCGTCCCCGTCAGTACTCGACCACCAAGCAGGCTAGACCGTCCATGCCTGAACGACACTCCAGCAGCGGAAGAAGAGGCTCGCTGGCCTCATCCGTGGGCGGCTCAGACGCAGGCAGTGTGCAAGCCTGGCCTTACAGCAAGCCGGGCTACAACTATAGTGGTAAAGTATGAGCGCAATACCCTGGCGTGTCGCGACCATCCAGCTTTCGCAGCGAAGTAACCTCAGATCGAGTTAGCAAGCACAGCTGGCCTGTATGCAGCTTAATCTTCCATGTCCTAGGCTTCGAATATATTCCAGATAGTCAGCTAATTGTCATAAACCTCTACTGCCGGACCTCTACATCTCTATCTGCGAACTACGACTGAAACATCGGCTAACATTGAAAGAACATGAGTGAAAAGGGTCAAACAAACGAAGGGTATCTATTCGACCAGTGGTCCGTTCCGCCCCGGGCGACATTATAGCAGAGGTTCATTAAAATCGACATCTTCATCTCAAACTGCCGCTGAGCTCGAGCTCGATCTTGCTTTTGAGGCTCAGAATGTCTTTGCGTAGATTTTCCTGGATAAACGGTGTTAGAGTCGCCGAAGTAACGAGGAGGCATTCAGCGCACGAGATATGCTGTATATTCAGGAACGTTGTCCAGAGGCGATGGCGAGGTACAGCCATTCTCAGACGGTTTTGCAAACCACTACGAGTTGTCATAGGATTCAGCAAAATAACTCAGCAGGACAAGCAGAGGCAGCTTACGCGATAGTGGAACAGCTTAGGCCAGACATCCGCTTGTGACGAGTTCCAGCCGACTTCCCAAAAGGGACGGTTTGCCTTAGCCTTGTGCCGTAATGCGATTTCTTCGCCAATCGGGTACATGCGCTGGCGATAGGATATGTTAGTCACGAGTAGCATGCTCAGAGTATATTACTCACAGTCTTCTTATGCTGATTGGCAGTCATGACTGTATTTGCTCTATAGAACGACTTGACTCGCTTATCAACTCCGTTGACGCAGGTCAATTCGCCTTGCACCAGGTTATCCTTGTTCGGCGGACCGTGCGAGCTCTCCGCCGAGATTGGCACTCTCGTCATTTCATAGCATCCTCGATCTTCCGGTAGGCGATTCAGAAAGTCCGACCACTGCTTTGCTAGTGGGGCAGTGGAGATCTTGCTGAAGTCTGGCATGGGGAACTCATCGACGTCTAAGATCAGGAGAAAGTCGCTCGACTCCCGATGAGATAGGATGCATTCGCTGTACCAGGCGTCTTGGTCGTGATAAGGATTGATGAAGAAGGAGTCGCCTTGGTCGCCTAGAGGAGGTGCGTATCTATGGGGATGTCGCGTCAGCATAGTTCGATAAGCCAAGATGGGTACTAGGACAAACCTGAAAACATCCTTTGCGCCCGCTAGCTTATTGTAGGCATCGACGAAAGTGCCAAGATTGGGCTGCCTTCCATACCAGACGACTCTCTCCGTCCCTATCCTTCGCATGTGTTCCCTCCATTCCAGCCATTTGAGTAGAGGCATCTCCTCATAGAAAGCCGGGCTGAGACAGGCAGTCTGCTCTACCTTTTCTAACGGTTTATGTATCTCCGTCTTGACGTTTTCAGCAGTATACCATAGTGAAAAGTCGTTCACTGGCCCGCTTGTGCTCGTCTCGAGCTGCGCTCCACTGCCTAACTTGTGCTCGAAAGCAAAGTCGAGCACGATGGCCGGCAGCTGGCTCGCCTGTTCTTGCGTAAAAGAAGACGGCAGAGCATCTGACATGTCGAAATGCGCCCTCAGTAAAGGTGTCGCATCGCACTCTGCCCATACTAGGGTATCTTGCTTTATCCCTCTGTCTTTGCGCTCCGTCCACAACACTTTCACTTCTGCTTTCACGCTCATTGCGTCTTCTCCTGGCACGACAGGTATATCTGCTGCACTCTTACACCACGCTTGTACGGCGTCTAGTTCTGGTCGCACGCCATTCATCACGCGTATCCAGGCTACGGTCTGGATGAGCCAGCTCTTGCCGTTCTTCGTCACTGTATTCCGCCATGTCACATCTTGGTGTGTGATGCTCGAGCGGAGTACTAGAACTTCATACGATGGGTCGCGCAGCTTGAAGTGGGCCCGCTGGAAAGGCACTATTGCGGCGTGGGGATGTGATGAGGGTGATGTATTGGAAGATTGCGTCTAACAGCGGTAGATCAGCAATTTGAACGCTCCAACACGATAGGGGTAAGTCTATCTTGCGTACATTTGGGTCGTGATTGAGTCGTGCTGGATCTTCGCCGGCAGGACCGCTATGCGAATATACGGTGTATGCTATCAGCGCTACCGCAGCGAGCAGGAGGATCCGACGAAGTGACCGCGACGAGATAGCGTGAGAAGCAGCAGGGACAGGAGCAGAGTTGGACAGCGAAGCAGATCGCGAATGCATAGGGCTATGGTGGTCATGATTATGATGCTGCGCTAGAGATGTCAGTTTCCCGGGACTTGACATCTGCCTGCGGATCATCAGTAGTGGTCAGGTCAGTCTCTGATTAACCCAAGCTTTTAAACACTTTCAATACTTTTCAAGACAATCATAATGGCCGACACAAGCACAAGCAGCGGGTTCGCAACATCTGAGCAGATCAAGCAGGAGCTGCAAAAACAGGCGTTTGGGAAAGACGCGCCCAAAGTCGACGAAATCCGCAAAGAAATTGCAAAAACAGTGTTTGAAGCGCGCAAGCAGCTCATAGTCACGCAGAAGGACATCTTCAACAAGAGAGACGAGTTTGTGCAGTCTATCGACAAGGTCCGCACC
The DNA here is from genome assembly GCA_001600175.1 of Erythrobasidium yunnanense. Classification (NCBI taxonomy): domain Eukaryota; kingdom Fungi; phylum Basidiomycota; class Cystobasidiomycetes; order Erythrobasidiales; family Erythrobasidiaceae; genus Erythrobasidium; species Erythrobasidium yunnanense. The sequence goes on from BCJC01000003.1 coordinate 345,965, forward strand.
GAAAAAATCCAGGCTGTTTCCTGAAATTCTGAGACCTTTGGCTGCAGTTCTGGTCGACTACCGTCGATAGATCTGGACTCGACAACTTCAGTACTTCTTGCCGTCATCTTCTGATCCTTCCGAGGGACGCATGCTGACGGTACTGTGACTTCAGTCGACGAGACCGACAAAGAGGCCTTGTCGCATCTTACCAAGTTGCACGTTGAATTCGCAACGGATGACCCAAGAGAATACACTGCAACATTCACGTTCAGCGACAAGAACCCTTACTTCAAGGAGACTGAGCTCAAGAAGACATTCAAGGTCCCTGCTGAGATCAAGAAGGAATTGCCATTTGATCTGGCAGCACCAGTCTCTTCTGAGCCAATTACAGTATCGTGAGCATGATATCCTGCTGAGGACTGAAGCATGAGAAGCGCGACACTGACTACTCCCTGAACGTGCAGATGGACAGATGACAAGCACAACCTCGTCAAGAACAGCCCGAAACCCGACATGACAAAGATGGAAGAGTATGACAGCTTCAGCGGTCTTGGCTGTGAGTTTCAGCACCTTTCATAGCGTAACGTATGCTTATATTTGCACCTATAGCCTTCTTCAACTTCTTCACGACATCCGAGGATGATGGCATGGCTGAGCTGGTTCTCCAAACGTACGAGAACGCATTAGAGTTAGTGCCTTTCCCGTGCAGCCGTCCCGTCGATCTCGATGGCTGACTTGACGATTCTCTTCGTATAGAATCTACGCTGGTTTCGCTGCTCTAGACGAGGAAGGTGACTCTGACGACGAGGATGAGGAAGAGGACGATGGTGCCGACCCCACGGCAGAGATCGACCTCGGCGATTCCGAAGACGAGAAGCCAAAGTCCAAGAAGCGAAAGGCGTAAATCGCCTTGTTCTAGCGGAGAAAGTTGGAGATTGCTCTGCTACATCTATCGTCCGGCCAGTAGTGTCTACTCTTGCTCACTCTCGCAGCTTCACGTCTAAGCTAGCCTACCAACCTAAAATCCCGATGGTTGCAGACCATTTCTAGGGACTATTTACCTATTACGCCTATTACACGATTCCTGTATCATCCTTTAGAGAAGATTAGTAACTACTCGCTTTCTTCTACATTTCCTCGGTTGCTTTCTGACCATGTCATGGCGGATCCGACTTCGCCTTTGACGCCTATAGCCAGCCAGACTTCTGTCGCTGCTTCTGCTACAGCTACAGAAGCACCATCGCCGATTCCAGCGCAAATAAGCAAGCTAGCTGGGTCTGCTGGTTCAGGAGCTGGAAAAGGACGAGGAAAGCGAGCCTCTGGCGCAGACAGCAGCAAGCAGCAAGATAGTAATGATGGTGGAGAAGACGGTGATGGTCAGCCGCCAAAGAAACGAAGAGCGGCAGCTGTTTCTGGACGCGCAAAACGGATCATAGACGAGAGCGACGATGAAGCAGTGCCGGTGTCACAGCAAGGTCTAGAACCAAATATCAGTAAACAGAATGCGAGCCCTGCTGCAGGAGGCACGAAACTCAAGCTCAAGCTGGGACGTCAATCTTCCAGTCTCCCTGCTCCTGCTCCTGCTCCCACCACGCTAGCAGCAGATGATATACAATCCTCATCAGCTACTATACTCCCTCCTACTGCTCAGCCAGCGCCTGCCGCTCCTTTAACCGTGGATAATCTGTTTGACGATGCTGTAGCGCCTCCGGCAAATACAGCTGAAGCTGCTGTCAATCCGCCAACTACAAGCGCAGCTCCTGAACGAGTGAAGTCTGCCAAAGTACTCCCGCCTGGACGTTTGAAAGCTGCACCAGGAGGAGCTGCTACTCCGATCAGCGAAACGGAAGCCAGTGGTAGCAAGATGCCCAAGAAAGGAGGTGCACCATCGAATATAGCGAGATCTGGCTCGTCAGCGAGTCTGTCTTCCGCCAAGAAGCCCCTGAAGCGACCGACGGGTAGTAATTCCAGCACTTCCACGCCGAGACCTGCGACTCACGCCCAGGCTCCGGTTAAAGCAGCAGAGCCTTCTTTCCTGGACTCATTGTTCTCAGGCATAGTACCACAGACGGAGCATGAAAAGCAGGCACAGAAGGAGAGGGAAGAGAAAGCTAGAATCGCGAAGGCAGCTAAGCAAGCTAAGGAGAAGGAAGAGAAGGCAAAACTGGCTATCAATGCTAGTATGAAAATGGCGAAAGACAAAGAGAAGAAAGATAAGGAAAAGGATAAAGCAACAACCGCGACACCTAATCTAAATTCAAAAGCAAGCGATATGGCAACGCCTAAATCTGGCTTAGCACAGGCGGGAAAGAGTCTAGCATCGGCGTCGCCATCTGCTTTCTTACAGAATTCAAGGATCAACTCGTTGGCTGCCGGGAGAAATAGCAATCTTCAAGCTAGACTGGCAGGCCAGCACGAGTCCCGAAAGGACGAGATACAACGACTACGTACAGAAGCCAGGCGTGAGCGCGAAAAGGTGGCGGCAGTAAGTGCAGGCTGCGATGCGGCATCGCAACAGCAGCTGAAGACTCTGACAGGCCGGAGGCTTCGATCTTCTCGCACAAAGCTTAGAGATGGCCACCGTTGAAGTGCCTTTCTTCAAAGACTGGAATTCTCATCAGCAGTTAGCCTATCAAGCTAGATCAGATCGCCCAACTTTTCCTTTCTACAATCATCGAGGCCCGCTTCGCAGCGCTGCAGGCGCGAATGGGACACCGAGTGCGCAGGAGGAGGAAGATGAGGACGAAGAAGGACAGGTGACGAAGAGTAGCAGCAATACGCCTGCTCAACCTCTGCCTCATCCCTGGACTTTTGGTGCCGCTTTCATCTTTGCGGGAGCGAGGAAGTAGGGGTTCCAGCAGAAGCTTCGCACGTCGTAGTCTGTGGCAGTATGTTGTTGTGCAAATACCGGTCAGTAAAAGAGCTGCGATCTATACGCATCCATTCTACTGCGCACTTCGGGGTCACGCCGATAAGTCGCTAAATGACCCTTTCCATATGCTTTCGAAATCTGGCTTGAACATCTTGAATCGGGACTGTCAGCCGTAGTGAGACGGTGCGAACGAACGGCGAACGCAGCCTGGCCCGGCTTAGCCTAGGAAAAACGATGCAAAACGACGCGGGCGCATGGACAGCCCTGCCTCGGATTCTGTATGGCTTCGCTATCGTCAGTCTGGCGCACCTATCTTAGCGATATATCTGCAAAGTCCTGAGACATCTACGCACAGTTTCCTTTTACGCCTATCGAAGATAGCGAACGTCCCAACCCTTTCCAGACCTCACTTGAAATAGGTTCAGAGCTCTACATCTTCGAAGTCTACAAGCCAGGTGTTGGATTCAGCGATGAAGGTTCTCTATGGTATCGCGGATACGTCGTAGCAAGCCGTCATGCTTCGGTCCCAGCATCAGTACCTTCTCAAGATGGCAGTGTCGCCGAATGGGGTGCTACGACGCTCGCAGAAGAACCTTCTGTAACGGTTGGTATATTCCCGGCGACTCACTGCCTGCTCAAAGAACGCTTGGAAGACGACGACGCAAGATTGGAACAGTTGCGGGCGCATCATGCTGAGCAAAACAATGGCAGCTTCATGTTCAACGCATCTGCATTCAGCAAAAGTAGCAACTTGAAAGAGCCTCTCGAACCGCTGCTGGAAGAGGAGGACGAGGGCGATATATTCGGAAACTTGGTCTCTACGCCCAGCAAGGCGAAGAACAGAGCCAGTATGTCAGATGGGAGACTTTCGAGCTATATATCGAGTCCGGGCGCAACGAGCGGGCGTTCAGCCGATAAACCCAGAAGGAATGGTCATCAGACGGGAGGCAGTATAGCTTCTATCGCTTCGATTACGCAAGACAGCACCGTCAATACTCCACATCCTGATTCGGATCAAGACAACAGACCTTTACCGCCCTTACCATCCTTGAAGACAGGGGACGAGACTGCCGCTGGCTTGGAAGAACCGCTCGTTGACGAGATCGCTTGCGCAATACGAGAATCCGGAGCGCTGCTTTATCAATATCTACACAAGCGGGAATATGCGACGTTTCAAGCTGTAAGAGCACATATCGAAGCGCTGCACCTTGGTCGGAGACAGCTTCTTTCCAAGTCCTTGAGCATAGACGAGGTTACACGTCTTCGCGCGAGTCTGGTCGAGAGACTACGTAAGTCTAGCTTGGAGCAAGGCTTGAACCTGGTCGTGCGGCATCCAACATGGGGTGCTATGGCGGATGTAGAAGCATACGGCGACATCGATAGAAAGGCTTGGATGTCTGGCGTGAGAATGTACAAGATGGCAGTCGACATGGCGTACTCGGACGTCTCGCTCAGGGCGAAGGGTGCCACAGCCAGTCCAGCCCTCAACAAAAAATCGGGCGGTCAATCTGTTCTCGATAGTATACCAACTCTTGGCATCAGCTCACTGCTCGCCAAAGAGGCTTCGCAAGATGCTCTGGCCAGTCTCCGGCAGCATTACCATCTACTCATCGATCTCAAGGCTTTCTTCGCGAGTCCCTGCCAGCCAGGCGAGACCGCAGAACTGCTGTTTAGCCTATACAACAAAGCCGAGAACAGGTTCATGACGGAAGAGTGCTGCATGATCCTCAATCATCAAGGCGGTAAGCTGAATACAGATCACAAGAGGCTGTCAGTCTAGGCTGATAATCGCCTTAATATACAGTGCCTTGGGATCAAAGAATGGATGGAGCGCGTGCGCTGTTTGTCGACCTCTCGCAAGCAGATGTGCTAGATGCTCTGGTTCTCGTATGCCGTATCATCGTCAACGGAGTGGGAAAGGCGATACCGCAGTCTACGCAAGGGACTCTGACTGCTAGGAACTCTCGCATGCCGTATGGTCCCCTCGCATCCTTCGGCAACCACGATCGCAATTCTACTATAACCTCCATGGCGTCCTTCATTTCCCAAGATGCAAGCAGTATACACCGACATAGTCTTGACGACGATGACTCCATGCTTCGCTCAATTATTCGCCCCGATGGCATGCAACGGACAACTCGCAGGCCTTTCGGGTGCGCCGTAGTCGAGATCTCGCAATTTATCAAGGTCAATCAGGCCCCATCGACCACTGCTGTCGAACTGTCCATGCCCATATTTACACCCATCAATGAAGCTGCTTTTTCGACATTACACGAAGACATCATAGCAAGTCGGATACGGGAGTTTGAAAGATCGCCCGCAGCTGAACACATTGCAGTTGGCTTGCGAGTCTTTCACGATGACATGAAAGCTGTCATTCGCGACAATCCTTCCCTCATGCAAGATACCGCTGTGACAGGTAGACTCGGCTTCAGCGATGTAGTCTTTCCGGACGACCAGAGGAACGATATCTACATAAAGCTGTGGAGCGGAGATTTTCCCTCCCTCACAGGCGGCGCATCCAAGCTAGGCCGAGTGCCCATCAATGTGGAAGTCGAGGCGGAGGTGCGGTCTCAGGACGGGAGAGTCATAGCGAACGCTATCTTGCGGGGCACAGGAGAAGCGCACGTCACACGCTTTACCTCGACCATCTACAGACATAATGCATCACCAAGTAAGTCAGCCAGATGCCATGCCATGGAGCTACAGAACTGACGAGTGTGTCAAGCCTGGGGCGAGCTGCTCAAGCTGAACATCTCCTTTGAGCAAATGTCTAGAAGCCACCTCTTCTTCACTTTACGGAATCGCAAAGACCACGGCACTAATAGCCACGCAGCCAATCAGAGCTCTACATCTGATAAACCATTCGCGTTTGCATACCTGCCTCTTTTCGAGGACAGCATACATTTCCTTCCTGATGGCGGGCACAAGCTCGCTCTCTATCGATATGAGGCTCAAGCCATACCTACAGCGACGTACTTACAATTTCCAGCGGTTATCGGTCAAAGTCCGCCCTCGGGTACTATGCAGAAATCCGGTAGTACAGCGATGCTGCGCGATACATTGGTCGTCCGATCGTTCCTGTGCTCAACGAAGATCACGCAAGATCCCACGCTCTTGACCTTGCTGGACTATCAGCGTTCCCTCCTTCACGACCATACCCTCCTGCAACAGACCCTGAGCAAGCTTCGATATTCCCCTGAGTTCGAATGCGTCAAGATGGTGACGAGTATCTTCGATGCTCTTTTCGCAATCATGGCCTCTGAACGCAATGCAAATGGCGAAATCGACGACGAGATTTTCCTTGCTGTTGTGAATCTGCTCGGTGAGTGCTACGGGAAGGGCAGCTGCAAAAAGCTGAATCTTATCTCCCTCAAAGGCCTGGTCAATGATAGACGGTTTGCCAACTTCAAGCCAGTTCTCGATATCTATATAGACAAGCACTTCGCTTCTTCGACGGCTTTCACGCACCTGATCCGCTCGCTGCACCGCTTAATCATCGATTATGCGAATACCGAATCGGCACAGAGCTTGCGGGCGTCTCTGAAGGTTTGGAGCCCTCTCTTCAAGTTCATCATCCGGTCACGGGCTTTACAGCGCAACAAGGAAACCGACACAGACTATACATCTTACCATCTGGAGAACTCGTTCCGACAAGACGTGAAGTCTCTGTTGCAGTCGGTCAATGCGATGATGAGTGCGGCATATCCGCCTTCTGTCATTGGCACACAAAGTAAGCCGAGATGCAGAAAGATAGGACTTCCTGCTGACAGAGCGAAACAGCACTAGCGATTCAACATTTTCCTTCCATCGTACCCGATTTAGCGCAATGCTTTCCAAACGAAGATCTGACAGATGTCGTCATTGGCTTTTGTGACGCTATAGCGGACGACAGCAAGTCTCTATCTACACAGAAAATCGCTTTTCAAGCTCAGCTCTTCGACGGTCCCTTGATGAATGACGCGAAGGCTCGAGCCATTCTTGTACCAAACATGTGTCGATGGCTCAAACCGCATTTAGGGAAGTTTCAAGAACTGCAGTGGTACTCAAATAAGGACACGGACGCCCAGAAAGCGGCAATGAAGGTTTCATGGCTCGAAAGAGTGCGTCTGGCTACCGCAGTGCTAGCAGCGTTATTGGACAGCTTGCACACTGCGATTGTCGACCCTTCAATCAGTGGTAACCGCCATGCAATGGCGCAGGAGCAGGACAGTATCGAATTTGTTCTAGCTCTTCTGCCCAAGTTGATAGAGTCGTATCACGACCTCGACGGCACAGAATATCATACATTCTTACAGCATACTCGCTCGTCAAATTCGCCCATTACGAATATACCCATAGTTTTCCCTTCTTCGCATCCCTCACCGCTGCTTGTATCGCACCCGCAGCCTTCTTCCGTGCCCCATGCCTCTTCCGATCTCGACAACCTGCTGCAACACTTCCGAGGCGAGATTGCGGTAGCTGTCATGGTTCTTATCCACATCTCTTCCGCGCCGACCCTGTCAAATTACTTCGAGACTTGCCTTGAAGTCGATGGCTTCCAACGTTTTGCGCAACTCTTGTCTGGCATATTCCGATTATTCTCATCGGTTCTACATAGCCGCGCGTTCCCCGCAAGCTGGCTCAATGTCAGTATGTTGGCACACAAGGTCGCCCTCCGTATAGCCCGGCCTAGCACCGTCAGCCTAATTCGCCATTTCATACCGGATCGACGAATGGCATCGACATTTGAAGTAGCACTCTGGAAAGACTTCTTCGACATGCTACTGACAGTACTGTCGTCGCCATCTTTACTTATTGAAGACTTCAGCCCTGCTCGTCAGCGAGCCGTCTGGCGATTAGCAGGCGACATCCGAGGTGAAGGCGCAAAGCTGTGGCTACAGACATGGGAAGCGCTAAGCTGGCCAGATACGCATTCTCGATCCGGTCCACGCTACGGTGGCTACCAAGTGAATCTCACCGGGCTTGTGCGTCTCCTTTCACTGTCGTTTGGGCTGCGAACTGATCACTATCTACTGGGAAGGTGGACCCTGTACTTGAGCTATGCCTCTCGCACCATGATGAGCTGCGGAATACTGCAGTATCCGTGTTTTATTCGCTAGTCATCTCCGAATTCCAGTAAGCAGCTTATCTCTATCAGCTGAACAACTCAAGATTGATTATTCTCGCATCGTAGGCTCAAAGGCAGCTTTCAGTCGATCGAAAATGAGATTCTGGATCGACTGGACAAGCTGTTCTCCCACCGCAAAGGTGATGAAATCGCCAAGTAGGTCTCATCCACAAAAGTCTGTATGTCATGTATGCTGGCTGATATAAAATGCAGAGCATTTTTCGTTACCCAACTTCGCGATCTCTTCGAGTCAGCCGACATGGAAGAGCATGTGAGACAGCAAGTGGAGGTTTTCTTGGAGGCTATAGATCAGTTCTTGCAGCTACTGCTGGGCATTCGGAACCTGCCCGAGAGCGAAGAATGGCAAGATGATCGGGTCATTGGCACTCTCCGCCTGATGGCATTCATTGAGAAGAGACACCGAGCTATCTTCATCCGATATGTCCATCGGCTCGTCGATCACCATATCGCTTCGAAGCAGTTCACCGAAGCAGCCCTCACGCTCAAGCTGCATGCCGATCTGTATGCTTTCGATGATCAGGCAAGTCTGCCAGCGATGCCGGAGCTTTCGCTGCCAGAACAGACTGAATTCAGCCGGAAAGAGGTGCTTTATTTGCAAATTCTCGAATTGTTGAGCAAGGGCAAGGCCTACGAGCCTGCAATAGCGCTTTCCAAAGGTAAAGCGCTGGTCGTGCTGCTGCACTCGGATGGCAAGCTAAATTGGCTTTTGCATCTGCTCAGCCCTACAGCAACAATACGAGCAGCAGACATTTGCGTATCAGCGTCTAGCGGAACTGCTCGTCCACCAGGCGGACTTGTATGCAAGCATCATGACGCAGCCACGCAGCTATTCCGACACGTTCAGAGTCGGCTTCCTCGGGAAGGGCTATCCTGCAAGCGTTCAGAATAAGCAATTCGTCTATCGAGCATTTGAGTGGGAGAAATACGGGTGCGGCTTACTCACGCCTTTGCAGTGGTCCAGGCTGACCATGTCCACAGCTCATTCTGTGAACGCCTGCAAAACAAACATGCTGGCGCTCAGCTTATCCGCGGTCATGTAGCCAACCTGGAAGAGCTTGCAGAAAGCGAAGAGCGGTACCTCGTCATCACGCCAGTGAATAGCGAATCGGACAAGTCACTTCCAGTCTTCACCAACCCAAATACACCAATTCCTGTTCGCGCTTACTATCAAAACAATGAGACTCGTACCTTCAGCTTCAGCCATCGTGTAGAGCGAGTCGACCGGACTCTGCTTGATACTGCGCCTGACATTAGCCGATGGACTGAGAAGATCTACATTGTCTGTGCTGAATGTGAGTCGCGTTTGCTGAAGCTAGCATGAAAAGGCTAACATCTCCGCATAAGCCTTCCCAACTATTCTACGCAGGACAGAAGTCATCGACATCGAAATCCACGAAATATCACCCATCGAGGCTGCCCTAGACGAAGTGCGAAGCAGGACCTCAGAGCTGCAAAGTCTTCGCCGCGCCTACGAGTCTCCCGGCGCCACGCAGCGAGCTAGTGCGGGCACGCAGTCGGACATCAATACCAATTCGCTCAGCATGGCACTCAATGCCGCTGTCGACAGCGGCAATAAAGGCATACCGCTCTTCAAGCAAGCTTTCTTCGAACAATCTTACATTACTGCCAACCCGGACAAGCTCAACCTCATCGAAGAGCTGCGGTCTGCAATCGATGAACAAGTTATCACGAGTGAGTATTGTCGAAATTATTAGCTAAATCATACTAACAGAGCTATATTACAGTCGCAGCTTGCCTCAAGCTTCACCAGAACGTATGCGGACCAGACATGGCAAGCTTCGATCTGACGCTGGTGGACTGTAAGCTCCAGAGCGATGTCTCTCAGGGTATGCAGACTGATGATGCTCGTGTAAATCAGTGTTCGAGCGTAGCTTCTCAGAAGAAATTTCCCGGATGTTACCGACTTTAGAATACCGGAATCCTCCTCTTCCTCCCTCGTCACCTGCTATACACACGCCAAGCTCTCAGGCTATGCTCGTCAGCGGTAGTATACCTCTTAGCCGAACGTCGCTGTCAGAAGGCAGCGGTGGTAGACATGTCCGCCAAGGCTCAAATGTCACCATCACTTCGCCCAGCAGTTCCCACCTTCCCTTCCAGCTTCCGCCCGTCTCCGAGCATCCAAGCAACAACAAGAATAGCTTCAACCCTTCGTTCAATACCATCCGCTCAGCCAGAGGCGGTCTTTTTCCTAATGCTCCGCTTGAAGGCTCGCCAACGCAGACCAAAAGCCCTCACCAAGCCAATGGCGTTCATTTCGCGCCTGACACCCATGGAGGGCGCCAATCTCCGGTTCCATCGACTGTCAACGGGACTTTGACGAGCGAACGGCCTTCCTCCATCCTCAGCCGGTTCTCAAGTTTCCGCAGAAAGAAGTAATAATACTCGACCATAGCAATGTTTCCACAGTTCATTACATGACGTGCTGCTTATCCTGTAGAAATAGGCAGTCAATCGTTATCATCGGGACTAGGGGCAGTGGCTTCTCTGTTGTGTGTACTTCAGGTCGTTGTGATAGATTGATTGATAGATAGAAGAGACCACTGCAGCCATTTAAACACACTTCGACATCGCCGAGAATCCCTTGCTTTCTCTAAGGTCATTCTCATCGATGCTCATGCTGGCTCGACATGATACGTGGTGACATTGGCCGGTCACCGTTGTCGTCGCCTCGCAACACGCGCTCTCTGAAGCCGTCGAAAACAAGCAGCCTGTTTACGCGCTCCCAGCAAATTCGCGGAAGGGCGCTTCTGCCATATGTCGTCGTCGCTGGCCTCTGCACTCTGCTCCTCTACAGTCTGCTCAGTTCGCACACCCACCAAGATGCTGTCTCTGGACCGACAATGGCTCAGCGCCCGCCTGCGAAACAGCAGGAAGCAGACCGCGATGTTGCCCTGAAAATTATCGAAAACCAGCACGCAATAGCTGCGCAAGAAACAGGCAGACAGCATGCTTCACAGCTGGCTAGATATCGCGAAGCAGAAGCAAAACAATCCAACCCTTTCGCGTCCTTCTCATGCACGCCCAACGAACCAGGTACCAAGACCAACGACATCTATAGCGCTCCCTTCCGCTTCCATGTATATCAAGACATGCCAAAGGAGCTGTTGGACGACGTACTAGAGCGGGCGCAGAAGTATTGGCTGCCAGAACACAGGTAGGCTAAAACGTTGCGATAAAACAGCGGCGCTGACAGACTTCATCCTGTAGCAACAATCAGTTCGTGACAGAGATCGGTCTGGCCAAGTATTTGCCGCTGCATCCATGTCATACCGATGATCCTAGTCTGGCGGATGCTTTCATCGTGCCTGTGCAGGTAGGCCTGCTCGAATGCATCTCAAGCACGCTTTACTAAATCACATTGAACAGACTGTCTCGATGATATGGCTAGAGAAGGAAGCGGGTCGCAAGGACGGCGGGAGAACAGCCTTCGCGAAGGGTGAGCCACTTCGAACACAACAAGAGTGCTCAATCGTTGACAAATTTAACAGTCATGCGCTGGTTAGAGACGAAAGAGACATATAAACGTACAAAAGGACGAGATCATTATGCAACCGCTATTGCTTGGGACACTGGACGAAGGCCCTTTGGCGAACTCAACCTGCTAGGACCGGAAGTCCCGACTGCTTTCCAGAATATGTCTTCCTTTGGCATAGAGAAGTATATGCGGGCGCAGCATGATATAGTGGTGCCGTAAGCTGGATCTCTCAGCTTGCTCAAGCGGGACCTTGCTGATATGTCCGAACATCAGATACCCCGATCCAGATTCTATCGCCTACTACACTGAAGACAGGCTGAAAGGTATAAAGAAGCGAAATCTCGCTGTCTTTGTAGGGTCGATGGTCAGCACCGCACCGTAAGCAGCTTTCACGCGAATGTGAGATCTGTGCTGATGGAGTAATCCCCACTCACAGTATCCGACGTGTCATACATGATCAGATGCAAGACTTCAACAGCCGCAGTGCAGGAAGCCGAGCAGTATGGCGAGACTTGGCACATCAGGATAGCACGCAAAGCATTCGAGACCTCCTTCCAACTGCCTTGTTCGGACCTGTCATGGCTGGAGACTCCTATTCCTCGAGGCGGCTGTTTTCTCTAATTTTCGCTGGCACAATTCCAGTGAATCCCAATGTGGCTGTTTGTGGTACGAGCAAAGCTGACGGTACTTGCGCGATAGGTCATCATCTGCGATCGCTTGATGCTGCCATACGAAGATGTTATCGACTATTCGAGCTTCTCTGTCTTCTTTTCTGAGCAGGAGCTGCTTGATAATCCAGATACAAACATCATGGATATACTCGATGCCATGCCGTCTAGCGAGATCAAGAGGCTTCAGCAGAATGGAAGGCAGGTTAAGAAGCACTTTATCTATCACGATAGCGCGCCGGAGCCAGGTGACGCATTCGACATGTTTGTGAGTAGCTCGTTGCGCGAGGCTGCAAGAGGGTCTGCTGACGGGTTATTCAGGTGCGGCAACTGGCTCAAGTCAACTTCAATAGTCGACGCCTGAAGAACATGTTGAGAAGGGTTTCAGTCAAGGCCCTTGCGCACTGAATTGTAGCGTGATGCGGATCGGATGCAGTCTTTCCTCGTTGTTGTTCAAGTTTCCCGTTAGCAGCTAGAGTATAGACTTAGAGCAGTGTGTGGAGGTCCTAAATTTGTTTCTCAATAGATACAAAGCAAGTCTAGTCCGAGTCTTTCGATTGATGAGCAGTCCACTGCGGATCGAAGTCAGCAAAGCGCAATTTGAAGAGGGCAATCACCTACATCCAACCACGATCCTGCATAGTTGCGTACGTTCGAAAAGCCTTGACCCTTGGCCAGGCCTAGAGCAGTCCCACTTCGCTTGCCGGCCTTGCAGTAGACGATGATCTTCTGGTTCTGTTGTGGCTTCCTGAAGCCGTATGTCTTCTGAAAGTCTCCACCATCAAGGGATAGAGCCTTCTCAAAGTTGGATAGAGGAATATTGACGGCTGAGGGGATGCTTCCCATCATGACCTCGTCTGGCTCGCGGACGTCTGAAGGGCAATTCGGATAAACGGCCTTGTTTCGTGCAGCGTATGAGATACGTGAGATGCGTACCTATTAGCAGTACATCCTATCAGAGATGAGATACAAGTCAGCCGGAACTTGCTCGCTTGAAGGCATTCGAAAGCGAGCGCGCACGTCATTTGGCTGCTGTGTGATGGGAAGCAGCTCATCATACGAGATGTTTCTGTTTGATGTCCATGCGTTTCCACTTTGAAGCCATCGGCGTTCGATTCTGGCTCGACTGGGGACGGCGCTGATGAAGGAAGGACGAGCAGCTGCCAACCTGACAGCGCCAGAACGAGCTGAAGTAGCGAATGTCCGGTAGACGAGCTGAGTGCGTAGACCGCAAAGAGCGCGCTGCATGTTGAACGTCTTGCAAGTATCGGGACAGAAAAGAGCCTTTAGCCGTCACGACGATACTTGACTAATAGTCCCATCCAATCCTATCCCTCCCCTTCCCTTACGTATTCCATCTGCTAACACTATGAGCAACGCCGACATCTACCTCTCGACAAAGGCAGATACGGTCCACATTCTGTCTATCCCGCAGGCTGTCTGGGCCGAAAAATTTGGGCCACATCCCCGGCGTTTCGCTCTATATGGGGCCTCATGTGTAGTCGGTGTTCGGGGCAAGCTCTTCTCCAACGAAGGTTTGGAGACAGAGATCGATTACGATACTCAAGCAAGCGGGGCTTTCACCTATGTGCCCCAAGGTTGGCTATGCTATGAGATAGTTTGGACCAGTCAAGCTGACCTTTTACCCACTAGGCCCAATCAGACCTGCCGCACCCGTGATTCTCGACGATAAGAAATCTGCAGCGTCGGGTACCAGTTCACGAATTGGTCAGTCGGCTCTTCGGGATGCAGTTCTTGAGCGCGACCAAGGCTGCATTGCAAGTGGAAAAAAGAGCAGCTGTCTTGTAGAAGCAGCACACATCATACCGAATTCAAAGAAGGACAAGGTGAGTCGACAAGTCAACAAAACCACAGAGCTGATACCCGGAGCAGTATATAAGGTCTCTGGAACTCTATAGGGGTGATCTGAGTGACCACTTAGAGTCAATCTCTGATCCCAGAAATGCGCTATGTTTCTGTCTCCATTGCCATCGCACCTTTGGACAGCGAATCACTGGACTCCTGCCGGTACGGCTAAAGTGCTCGAGCCGCATCAGCTACAGACGCTAACGTGCCTTCTCTCTGGAAGTCCCCAAATTGGTCGGATAAGTACCCTGGCAAGGAGGAGCCACCCACGCATGTGCTCTGGCAGCAGTACGAGCCATGCGATGGCGTCGAAATGTTAGGCATTGACAATCGGATGCCTTGCCGTCTCGATCTCTCGGCGGAACATGCTCCACCAGTTTGGTTGCTTGAAATTGCCTTTGGGGCGTTTTTAATGGAGCAATTCGGAACCAAAGAGGGAAAAGAGTACATGATGGCCTTCCAAGCAAGAGCCACTGGTGCCGAAACGTCAAATTCGGGGGGCTCTGTCAAGAGGTCCTCGACTTCGCAGAAGAGTGACCGAGACACTTCCAGAAAGCGCGCCTCTACTGCATCTGAGAAAGCGCCCGAGAAAGAGAGAGGCAATCACGATGAAGCGGACCGCTTCGATGCTTTCGATGCGATGCTCGGTATGTCGATTCGACAAGAGCGAATGGATTCGGGCTATGATCCCGGCGCGGAGCAAGCGGAGGAGGAGCAGATGGTCATTGATGCGAGGGAGCAGCGCCAGAGCGTTGAGATTGTGCAAAGCTGGCTTAAATCGCAGAGTGCCGACATGACAGTCGATGTCGATGCATCTCTAACGTCCGACCTCTAATTATACCATAAGTGCTAATTAAGAAGTTGAAGTAGGGCCTCATATGTGCTTGATGTTGTTTTGAATAGAATCATCGCATTTCAGTCAAGCAACAAGAAGCCGCCTAGAATTGCTCAGTACAGCGCGTTTTGTGTATGTTCTTGGGGCTGACATTCATCTTCTGGCTAATGTAAATACACATCCCACCGGGTAAGGGTAGCGTATGTCTCTGACGATAGACGATAGCGGAGCATCCCCGCAAACATCATCAATGCCCGAGCACGCTTTCTCGCTTCTCCCATCTTGTGTTGCCTACTTGGATCTCCATAAGGCGACTCTTTAAGCTGCGTATGGATCTTGTACAGGATGTGCATAGTTGTAAGGAGGATAGTGTCGAGGTTGCGAAGGATGGCATCGTCCAGCTGCTTGACATCTTCCGCCCTGCGGATAATGCTCGCCAAATCACCGTCTAAGGGAATGATGTTGAGGCCTTCAATGGTGTTGAGCGCATCTTCCAGTCTATTCTGCTCAAACAGCCCAAGAGCCTCCTTGAGCTTTAGTAGGGTCTGGCATGTCTCACGAGCCTTCTTGGAGATTCTATGAAGCACAATGGCGCTCCTATCATAGTGCTCGAGAATGCTCTTAGCGCTCGAGACTAGATCGTCCGCCATGCCGAATGAGCTGCTTTGGTTCGCCTGGCTAGCTTCGCTCGTCGCTCCTGCTGGTTGAGATAGAGAGGCTCCCAGAGCTGCATTCAGGACTTGAATGACCGAGTCGTACTCTTCAGCCAAATTGTATAAGAGTATTGTATCGGCGAAACGTTTTTCTTGATCTGCTCTCTTCGCTGCAGTCTTGACGATGCCACTGAGATACTCCTTCTCATTCTTCAAATGTATCAACTGAAGATCCTTCTCGATCTGCCCAGGTACTTTAGTTCCGTCATGCCTGACATCGCCGAGTAACTCCGAGTAGGCACGCGTTTCGGTGACGAGCTCCCTGATGTAGTCATGGCACCTAGCGACCTGTTGTTCTCCAGTAGGCGAAGGAGCATCGGCATTCAAGCATAGCAGGTAGATGTACTGCAGGGCTTCGACTGGGTCTGAGTGAGCGAAAGGGCGGTAGTACCGGTAGATCATGCGTGCAAAGTTGAGATAGCCAGATTCGTACGATGCAACATCCCCTGCGATGGATGTGACTGTACATGGAGAAGATATCAGCCCGGGCAATCAGTATGAGAATCTGCAAAGGTGGACTTACAAATGTCGATGTCCGAAGTTTCTGCTGGAGATGGGATTCTGAGGAGACCATAGTATGCAAGGGCTATACCGAAATGAACGGCATCGACCTGGTACAGGGAGCTTCCGTACAGGTAGGCGACGGCCTGTAAAACATAGGTGAATTAGCTAAGTTGTAACGCCAGCAAGAACGAAGTGACTCACCCTCTCAAACTGTCCTGAAAGCAACAAGATTTGGAAGTATAGCAGTGGTCTCTGACCTTTCGGGTCAAAGTGCGCTTCTCCGAACTTGATGAGGACCTTCGCCAGATCTCTGAGTGTGAAGCGTTCATGGCTCGGTTCCGAAGCCAGGGAACCATCTGAGCGATCTCTGACGAGCATAAGCTGCATCCACAGCCAGTCTTCCGTAGTGTTCGTCACGCCTGGTACGTTTCTTCGGGAGATCTCAGTACGGCCTATAAGCTTGTACAAGGCGTGCTTGAAGGGATCGCCTTGGTTGTCGGTGATGTGTCGGATGCGCTGGTTGTACTCAGATAAGAATCGGTCTCGCATCTGTTTCGGCAGGCTATCATGACACATGAATCAGCGATCTTAGCTTTGTTAGTGAGGATGTATGACTTACCGACGCTCTGGGCTATCTAGCCAGGCTTTGAAGTAAGAAAGGAAGTTGCGCTCGAGTCGTGTGAGTTGAGCTTCGTTTTCGTTTGCAAAGTTTAGAGCCTCTTCAGGATGGCCAGCACGCATGAGGAGGAAGATGCGTGCCCAGAGAGGCTGGTTGTTGGCCATCTGCAGAGCGTTCCGGTCAAACATGTTAGCTCGAGCAAGCGGTGGAAGCTGGCCTCGAATATGCCTTACCTCCAGATTGGTTGCAATCCATTGACCCTGCTTAGAGTACTTTACATTGATGTATGCTCGAATCTTGTTCTGTACAGTGGGAACACCACCGAGATTCGCTTCGGCGGGTCGTGCTTGTAGCGTCTTTTCGACATGATTCATGAACCTGTAGTGACACAAAGGCGCAGTGTGAGCATCTTCTTGTGGGCGTGTTCTAGCTGCAGGAGGAATGCAGACGTACTGCTCTTCCAGGAACTGCAATGCCCCGCTTGTCGTCATCCTCCTGAGCTCCTTCGCATCCCCTGAATCTTGATCCGGGCTCAGATATACACTTGCATACTGGCGTTCCGACACTACATCCCTTCTGAATTCTCCATTGACTACATCACGCTCGCGGACGAGATGTCCCAGCAACCGCCAAGTATCTGCCAGCTGGGTGATCCTTGCATCTCCAGCGGATGCTGCTCCTTGTCCTGTGCTAGCTTCTGCGTATGCACTGACGATAGCGAATGCGAAGCCTTGTTTACGCTGCTCGTTCAATCTCCTGGTCGTCCTGTCATACTTCATCATTCGGTTGTGCATCTGGAGCTGTGATCCAGAAGACTGAGCTTGTTGAGAGTACTGCTGTCTTGAATCATCTCCTCTTCCACCAAGACTTCTTCTCAAGCCAGCTGCAGAAGCAGAAGACGTCAAAGCCGCCGAAGAGGAGGAAGCAGACCCGCTAGCTTCTGCCAGGCTAAGTGTAGAGTGTCTTCCTAGCTCTTCAAACACTTGCTCCTTCTGCCTCTCCCATTCTTTGTGCATGTTTCGCTCCAAAGTCATGTAGAAGTTGTTGATGGTCGCTCGCCGGGTATCCTCGATGGCAGATATGATGGTCTGCTCGTGCGCATGTCGTAGATGTCCTTCGATGTCAGTATCATTTAGCGGCTGCAAAGGCGCGAAAGCAGAAGCTGGGTCCAAAGTGTTCAGCGTCCTCGAGACAAGCGGGAAGTCGACGTTTCCATGGGCCAGGAGGTATTGTCTGCGCAGTAACACGTAAATATTAGCTCTCAAATCGCACCTGAAATGCTTCTTGGGTCTGTCCGGACTGACCCTCCTTCCTGCTCCCCGTCAATGGCCATCCCTCTACCACCTCGAAGCTGGCCATACGTTCCATTCTGACCAGCCAACACTCCCGCTCCTGCTCCTAGCCGTCTGCTGGCGCTCTCAATCTGATCCAACCCAAGCTCGACGCTCGGGATATCGCGCCCTCCTCTGGTCTTGCCCTGAAGCTTGCGCGACTGCTCCAGCAGCGTAGCCAGATTCGGCGCACTCGCTGTGGACGCTGACATCGCAGAGACTGATCTCGCCAAAAGCAATTGGGTGCGATGGAAACCTGTATCGGACCTTGTTCAATTCCTCATGATCCTTTACGATGGAGCCGCTTGATCTTCATTCCTCTCTCCTACTCAGGCTGTTCTACCCTGCAAGCCGCCTGCTCCAACTCTGCCTTTGCTGTCCTCCGCATCCGGATAGCTCACCCAAAACGTCTTCATCAGTAACTGCGTGCGCTCGGCGCCAACAGTTTTGCAGACTACTGTAGTGGATCAAGACTTATCCGATTCTTGCCCCAAGTGCTTGACAGCCGATCCACACATGGCGAACGCTTCTGCAAGTCCGCCCTTCTTTCACCAATCTGCGCGATACTCCTTCCCTGCATCCTGAAATGTAGATCCTACCATGTACAGATTATCCAATCACCTCTCTTATATGCCTCAAGCTCTTTACTTCATGAAATCGGCAACCGACCTTCAGGAGTACGTTCCTTTGTCGAAGTGCAAGTCAATCCTGGGACGATGTCCGCACGACGAAGATATGCCTTCATTGTCGGTCAAACGAAACACAGAATAGGGAGATTATGGATGCATCAGCGCTGATAAGCCCGAAAGAACAGGCAAGACTTTCATAGCTGATGTCTGGCTTCATTTTCGTTACAGAGAATGGACAAGACACGACCATCAGACGTTTGTGAACACCTTACATGGATGCTCATAGCGTTGCATGTTGAGATATTGCAGAGCGGGCGAATCGCAGTCGAGCGAGACCTAGAGAGCATGGCAAAACACCAGATATCGGGAAGCTTTTCAGGACTCTACTCTCAGAGTCGCTTACAGTATATATTAACAGTAATGATCGCCAAGCTCTCAGATCGATGCCTGCGCGTTCATTGACGGAAAGAGCAGTACCGGCGGTAATCGCGAAGCATACCGCAAGCATACAGGCTTATTCTTGTTCGTGTATCTCTATCTTGTGATCCAATACTTATCGCTATCTATATCGCTCAATCGCCTACCCGTTTCGAGGCATCCCCAGCCACTCATGCTGAGCTCAGCTGGATGCGACTTGCTTCTTGACCATCAAACGATACGACGTACTTTCAGTGCTATAGCCAGCAGCGTGACAGTGACAGTGAAAAGGCGCGGGCAGGCAGCCTTTTGCCTTTGTCGCCGGTTCAGATAGGATACGATAGCCCGCAAGAGACAACGCCGGCCAGATGCGTCAACTCAGAGCGCGCACGATGCAAGAAACAGCAGAGGAACTACAGCGAAGAGTGCTCGAGCTACTGGCCATGGACAACAGCGACGACGCAGCAGCAGCTGATTACTGGCCCTCACTGGATCCCGAAACGCCGATAGCGTCGACAGCAGAGATAACAACGATGCGAGATCCATCCCTTACGCTACTGCTACCGCTTCTGATCCTGCTATCAACACTGCTGTTCCTCCTCATCGTCTTCCTCGTCTTCCTAATCGTCCTCAAACGTAAGCGGAGGAGCGGCATCGCCCTACTCGATAGCGATGGCCCGATAGATCTAGCGAGGGAAGAGGAGATGGAAGGTGAAGGAGGACTAGCGGGAGTAGAGGAACGCTGGCTGGAGCAGCAGGATAGCAGTACCCGAACAGGCTACGAGCGGGCCAAGCGTCAGTGGTCACTTACCCTTTCAAGGCTGAAGTTTGCAAGCTGATATATTTCATTCTGCTTCATAGTATGGCAACAGCAATATTTACCTAACTCAATGTCAACCGACATCACGCTCTCGCAGTTCTTGAGTATACAGGAAAAAGGCATCTCAGCATGGTCCTTCGAGCCAGACTATGAGACAAACTCGCCCTTATTCGTCACTTCACGGACAGAAGTAACTTTCTTGGAAGATGGAGCAGGGATGGCAGCTCAGGAAGGCGGAGCATGCTGCGTGCAATCGAATCTACCGCTACCGAGGATAAATGAGGTCTACTACTGGGAGTGCAAGATATATGAGAAGCCGGAATCTACGAATATAGCTATTGGTCTCTCGACGAAACCCTACCCGACCTTCCGGATGCCAGGTGCGCTCAAACACTGTCTCTTCTAGCTTGTGTTACCTAGGACTAACTGCCCGTGCTCGCTTTTCAGGTTGGAACCGATATTCTATAGGCTACTTCTCAGCCGATGGTTTCAAGTGTCACAACTACCCTTTCGCTGCTCAATCCTACGGTCCTCCCTTAGCAGAAGGCGACGTTTTAGGCGTCGGGTATCGGCCTCGGACAGGCGCTGTCTTCTTTACTCGGAATGGCAAGAAACTCGACGATGCGTATATCGGGTTGACGAAACATAATCTGTTCCCGACAGTAGCGGCGGATGGAGCAGCTACGATCCACGTCAATTTGGGCCAAGCGGGATTTGTGTTCATAGAAGCGAATGTCAAGAAATGGGGCCTCGCGCCAACGATAGGAACATTGGCGCCCCCGCCAGCGTATGGGAGCGAGAGGGGAAGTATACTCCTAGAAACTGCTGGTGGACCGCAAGCGGGAGATAGCAGTACAGCTGCAAACGTGCCGCTAGTCCCACCACCTCAACTACCGCATCATCAAAGACAGCGATCGGACGAAGCTGCTGCTGTAGCTGCGCTGACTTCACCTTCCGATGCATACGATGCGGGCTCTTCCTCTTCTTGCTCGCGGACGCGCAACGCAACACACCGGCGAGTCCAGTCCCATTCCACAGCACCTCTTCGTCCATCTCCACTACGGACATCAATGACGCGACAACGGACCTCGTCCTATACCGGCTCACTCAACTCCGCTTCTTCTTCCCCCGTGTCTATACCTGGAACGCTGCATCACGACGATGAGCACGATTATTATGAAGGACAAGAAGAAAGTGATGAATTACTGCCGCATAACCCACCTACGCCGGGGCAGACGGATATCTCGCTAAGAGCAATGTCGCCGTTCAGTCGGAGAAGAGAGCTGGAAGACCGTTCGGAACGACAGACACAATCAGCTTCAACCTCCACCTCTCAAAGACCACCTTCACCCCCTACATCGTCTACGCCGCCTTATCACGCGTCAATATCAGGAGCGGGACGAACGCCTTCAGTACTTGCACCGCGATTGCCAGGCGACGTCTCTCCTCCTTCCTACCAGCTTCTAGATGCAAATCAATACCCGGCGGGCGTAGCTGAAGCCATGCTAGAAAGCATGCCTGAAGACCAATTCGCGGCTCTCTTCGCACACGCGGCAAGTGCAGGGCGGTCACCTAACCCGTCCAGCACCAATGGAGCGTCATCGACTTCGCAAGCGCAAGGAAGTCAGGGAGAACAAGGTCTTGGGCTTAGAGGCCTGCTTAACGGCGTATTTGGGCGGTCTTCATCTTCGACAGAATCAACGAGCAGTAACGTATAACATAGACGTTCTTTCCGCTTGTCTCGCTGTACTATTCCTAGCCTTTCTCACCTTTCGATCCTTTCACTTCGACCTCCTTATCTTCTTGTCATATTTACCGTATCCCCAGAGTGTAGCTATTCTGTTATTTGGCAAGCACTGTTTTTACTCTCTTCCTGTGTCATGGATTGACTATCAAGTATTGCTAATCGAGACTTTGCGACTTTCCTTTGCACCCATGCGACAAGACATCCGCCGTTTACAACGCGCTCTTATCCTGAATTCATTAAATAGAGGTCACCGCTTGCGCAAAACAACCCCGGCTGTAAGGACGGCCTATCCCGTTTAGGATGCCAGTCCGACCCAGCCACTCTACCATCTTTCCTTCTCACTGACATCGTTCTTTTGACTACAGAAGTACGCGCAGTCTCTTCTTCCTTCTTCCTTCCTATCCTTCCATGTCAGACTACTGACAAATCCGCAAAAGAGTGTGTTTCGAGCTGTGCCACACCGTTGTCAGCAGAGAGAAGTTGCAGTCCTGACGCCAATCCTCACATGTGCATACGCTCTGCTTCTCAAAGGCGCTAAGAACCTATTTGTGAAGTCCGGAGACAGGGCCAGGCATGCCGGCAACCAGTGTTGGGCAGAGCACTGCGAAAGGGGGATAGAGTATGAGTATGAGGTGACTTCACGCCTATAGAGCGATGTAGGCTCACTAGCGAGGATAGGGAAAAGGTATCGAAATGTAGGGGAGAGGGCTATGGGTCACATGGAGAAAGAGAGGAAAAGAGAGAGAGGAGGGAGCGGCGATGGGACAGGGTTTTTATAGTCGGGAGATTAGAGGGAAGGCTCGCAAATTCTGATGCCTAGCTGTTGGACTGTTCTACGGTTGGCGATGCATGTGTTATTTCGGTTAGACGGGATGAGGCAGGCATGAAGGAGTACATCACGAAGGGATGTTAGGTGGACAGCAAATAGACCAATCTTTGACCAACATGCAGTGTGTTATGTAGGAATCGTAATTGTCAAAAGCGTCTCAAAAAGTCCCATCTTGCTTCTCCCCATGCGACCGGCCAAGGCGTCGTCACAAGAAGACGAGAAGCAGAGCACAGAGAAGGGCGATGGAGGGACATTTAGCAATATAAGCAAGAAGTGGAAAGCGTCTCAGGAGAAGCAGCGCAGTCTTCCGGATCCATGGCCTACACGATACTTTGCGGTAGCGCTCTGCGTCGGCTTGCTGGTCTGGTGGGACAATCACTCTACAGATGTCTACGCTACATGTACTGACGCTGGAGACAGGTGCTACTATGTCTATGTCGCTCGGATATGCCTGCCTATGCTGCGACAGAACGATGATCGAAGAGGCTCGCGAGGCCAAGGCAGTGAGCCAGGCCGTCATAATTTCAAGGTGATAATTTCCTGACTCTTGCGCAATGATTCAGTCGCTTTCCTGGTCTTGTTCAACATTCTATGGCTCCTGCTCGTCTATACCTATGCGGCTATTGTGCTCACACCGCCAGGAAACGCAAAGGATGTAAGTCGCGGCAATACTATGACATATTGCAGCATCTGATAGTTTCAGCAGTACGTATCCCGAGTGCCGTGTCCGGAACCACCTCTTCCCATCCAGCAGCAGCAACAACAGCAGCAGGTCTACCCAAGCTTCGAGCCGGTCAGGCGTCCTCTAGACGAAGCGAGACCCAATTCAGCGTCTACGACTGTCGCTTCTCAACCCAGCACTGGCGCCACAGCTGTCGAGGGAAGCCATCTAGAGATACAACAAGACGGTATAGCCGAGCATCATGCTCAGAAAGCAGCTTTTGGTAGTGGACCTGCTAGAATCATAGCTGGCATCACTGGAGACAGTACAGAGGATCAGAATCAGGAAGTGCAGAAAGGCCAGCCTGTAGCTATACCAGGCTGGAACGCAGAAGAAGCTGCAACGACAAGCGAAGCTCGGCCTAGACCTTCTATGGCAAACAGCTTTCGGTCTTTCCTCAATTTCCCAGGCCCTCCACCCGATGCGCACGTCGGGCCTCCCAAGATCGAGCAGCAGAAGAAGGTATTCAGACAGCCTCCGCTATCGGCACCCCTACATCCGTATTTTCTCTGGTGTAGCAAGTGCGAACATATCAAGCCCTATCGTGCGCATCACTGTAGGCACTGCGGTACTTGTATACTTTGCATGGATCATCATTGTCCTTGGTAAGCCCATGCTACCATTTTCCAGCTAGATGATCTATGCTGAACAGGTAATGCAGGATCGGGCAATGTGTCGGCGCGCACAACCATATCTATTTTGTAACCTTTTGCTTCTGGGCTTGCGTAGGTTGGCCGTGGTCTTGACAAAGGAACTCCGTCTGATCTCTATTCCTTGCAGATCTCGCTTGGCTATGTATTCATCACTCTTCTTATCGCTCTACTAGCGCCTGGCATCTCTCCTCGTCCAGAAGTCGACATTCAAACGGTAGTCATCACAGCTCTCGCATTTGTTCTATCTTTCTTCACCGGCTCAATGACGGTTACACACTGGTACTACATCCTCCACAACGTCAGCACCATCGAGTCATTCGCCATCTCCGACATGCGGCATTCAGAGAACGTCGCTCTGAATAGGGAATACGGCATGCTGCATTTGAAGACGAAGAAACGACTGGTCAAGGACTTTGATCAGGAATGGGGGAAGCTTAGCACGGAGGCTAATATGTGGTGGCTGGGAAATAAGAAGAGCAATTGGAAGCTCGTTATGGGTCCGAAGGTGCTGGCTTGGATTCGTGAGTCTTGATCTATCGCTTCCGGTATCGTGAGGCACGCTGACGATGCTTGTAGTACCACCACCGAAGTACAGGCCAGACGACGGTCTGCATTACCAGGTCAATCCAAGAAGAGGGCCTGATGGTCTTTGGCGGCGCAGGACAGACTGGCCCACCGACTTGCAGTAAGGAGTATTATATACGGCAGTACTTATCGTTGTTGTGCTATTACAATGTCCCTAAGCAATCTACCACATGATAATATTTACCGAACAATTCTGATCGCAACCGTCTGGAGCGGAACTGGCCCCTCTCCTCGACACGCCCAAAGCAGTCGCAAATCATGATACGACTTTCCTTCTGTTTCTGTTCTGCTAACTCCTCTGCTCTGCTTACGTTTGTGCTTGCGCTATGGCGGGCATGTTGCGCCGGCTGAATACCAGCAGATCTGGGAACGGCTATTCAAACTTGCTGGCGTCGTCGCACTCCCCCGAAACGAGCGAGGCCGCTGCGCCTTTCGCGAAGACACCTCCTACTACTCCGCCTGCCTTCAGCAATGGTCATGACATGGGTAGCGCGTTCAGGCGGCGTCGTAAAGGAACAGCAACGTCCTTTTCTGGTGGCCCTCAGGTCTTAATCACAGATACCGACAACGACAACGATGGTGCTCGTCCAAGAAGCACGCTCCATGATTCAGGACACGCTCATGGCCCGTTCAGCGATACGAGCGAAGTCCGACCCTCTATGAGCTCATCTGATGTATCGAGCCTGTCCGGTAACGAGAGGGCCGGATACCGCGATAGCATGGACGCGCAGAAGCGACTCGATAAGCCGTCTGCGAAAGGCCTAGGGAAGAGGCTTAGCATGGGAGGATTCGCCCTGCCCAAGAGCCTGAAGAGCAAGGAGAAAGCGATGCGTGTCAATGCGGTTGCAGAGCGAAAGCACGACAAGAAAGAGCATAAGGATAAGAAAGAGGACAGCAAGAGTCAGAAGCACAATAAGAAGGCGGATGTCAAAGCCGTGCAGCAGGCCGAGACGGTCTTGCGATTGATCACGGGAGAGGACGCTGAAGGTATAAAAGGAGAGAAGAAAGCAAAGCCTGCTCAGCCAGTATCGTCGAAGCAGCTCAACCAGCTGAAGAGTAAGCTTCCAAGACTGGCAGGCGATATCTGCCCATACTGACATGAAACACCGACAGGCTCGCTTACTGATGCGAAGGAAGGTCCTCGCATCATCGGTGCACTCAAGAAGATACCCGTACAAGATGTCGAGACGGCCACTCTTCCCCACCCCGTAGATCACCATCTTCCAGCTCGCGGAGCATGTCTCGAATGCAAGGAAGTCGAGTCCTCAGCTCAGCGCAAGCCCATATCTGGTGATTTCCTACTCAATGAGCGACTCGGGAACTTCGCACCCGCTTCTGATGGAATACCTACACCTGGGAAAATCATGGGTCAGCTAGCTAGCTCGTCGGGAGCTTTTACGGCGCTGGCGGGCGTTACGGCTAGACTGATAGATGCTTCTGGATCACATGAAGGAAAGACGCTCAAGCCGCCCATGGACAGAATAAGCATCTTTGTCTATTGGTGGGGCTACGAACTGGTTCTGCCGCCTTCAAGCATTGCGTACCTCTCGACGGTACATTCGGTAGCTGGGTATGTTATCGATACCTTATTCCTTATTTGTATCAAGCTAGACTGACGACGATTGCGCAGCACCCTCTTCACCTTTCTTCAGGCTCTTTGCATTTCGGGCGGATGTCCCGAGCTTGCACCTGTGAGTGCAGCAAAACCTCGCAATCTAGACGGAACTAAGTTCTACTTGATCGTTATACAGTTTGTGCGATACCTGTCCACTTACATCGACATGGAGTGGAAGGCCATCCAAACGCAAAATACGGGCAAAGGCGTCATCATGGCAGCTACATGGGTCGGTCCCTTCTCCGTATTGTGTCAGTAAGCTCGCTGACCCTAGGATAACAGGTCTTGCCGGTAGCAGTTGTGCCTCGCCCTTTCGACTTCTGAATCTTTCGCTCATTCTGCCAGCCTGCTTCGCATCTCTCATCACACATCTTCCATACCTCATTCTTATTCTTCATCAAGTAGTAATTCTCGCTGTCAGTCGATGTTGACGTACTTATCGTTTCAGCTGCATGCCTGTCTCCTGACAATGTACTATAACTTATGAAGCGCTCAGCTCGCGGCTCTGGCCATCTATCTATCTCCGAACATCCGTGCTCAATTCGCACCTCGTATCTGACGCTATTAATTTCCCCTTTCGCTTACGCTGGCTACTACCCAATATCTCTCTATAAGGACGATCGGGAGCTTGACCTTGCCTGCCCTGTCCAGAGCTAGCTGATGATTTGGTAGTAGTCAACAGAGTATCCAAAGGCTTGCTGCTGCAACAGGAGTCCGGAGACTCGCAGGCACACACTTCTTACAGCTTTGGTAGCCGAATCATGGGAAATCCGGTCAAACAGCTCATCAGGCTTTGGAAGGGTGATATATATAGCAACACCATATCATATATACCTGAGGCAGCTTCTATGGAACAGTCGATCAGGTGCCGGATCATCCGATCTCGTTGGCTTCTGCACCTGGGCTTTGCACGACATCTGGAAGCTTTGTACCTAGGTCTACTTTGTGTTCTGCGTAGACATAATTGTCGCTTTGGCTTTGGCGGTGTATATTTGAGATGCCGTGACCAATTACTCAGCGCCTATCGACCCCTTCTTTTGGCTCTGCTCGAACTTGAAGAGAAAGGAGGGAGTAACGAGGTAGCGGGAAAGGACCAGAGGGGAGACCGAAAACAGAAGGGAAACAGCGTCGCAAACGCTTCGGGGCATTGCCATTGCTGGGTCTCCGACTCTGCCTGGCTGGATCTGGCCAATTTCTGGCAATTCGAACGACTTTCAGCGCTTGAACAGCAAGTTTAAACTCCTACAACAATGTCGACACTCAAGTAAGCAGCTGCTGTAGCTTGAAGCGCCATGAACTCGCAGTCTGATCAGCTACTCTCAGCTGGACTTCGCCGGTCATGGGCAGCGATGTACAGACGAATCAAGCGTACTTGGACAGATTACAAGCATTCCTGGACATGCAGCAACCAGCAAACAGCAGCGAGAACGGCGCGAGCAGCCATCCGAAGCGAAAGAGCCCTTCGACCAGCTCGGATATCGATACGGCTGCATCGCTCAAGGACCGCAAGCATGGCACGAACAGCACACAGCATTCACATATAGAGCAGCGAGAAGGTATATTGCCTGACATCTTCAGCATTCGCCGTATATAGCAGGTTAATATGGGTCCACATGATAACACAGATTCTCCACCCGAGCAAGCTGGCAAGAAGGGCAGAGCAAGCACTTCGGACAAGAGAAAGGAGCAGGTATGTAGATGTCATCATATCAGTTCCCATCCTCATGCTCGTCAAGCTCAAAAAGTGACCCTGACACGTTTCTCTCGCGCGAATACAGAATCGAAACGCTCAGCGTGCTTTTCGGGAACGCAAGGAGAAGGTGCTGAAAGAGCTCGAAGACAAGGTCGATGGCCTCAACAAAGTCAACGAGCAGCAGGTCGCTGAGAACCAGAGTGAGTCAAGCCCCAAGTTTAGCCCATCGGGCTTCGGATCTGACTCCATCGCCGACAGACCTGCGAGAGATGGTATCGCGCCTGCAAGCTGAGAATGCACGATTGCAAGCAAGCTCGAAAGCACCATCGGCGCTACAGGCACCTCAAAGCGCATTCACCTTTGAAGCTCCGCTCACAGCCGTTCCAAATACGGCAGCATCAGGTACTGGGTTCGCAATGAACGGATCGCAAGCACTTCTATCTACAAACAATGGTCCTGCTTCCTTCTCGGATGAGGACATACTCGCCTTCCTCAACTCTGCTCCACCTGCTTCGACTTCGTCAAACGACAATTCCAGTCCTTTCACCCTCATTCAGCCTTCAAGCATCCCTTCGCTAGGCGATGATTGGGCTTGGAACGCGTCAACATTCGGTACCGAGATGCCACGGTCCATCGCGCCTGGCGTTACAAACATCTTCGATGCCTACACCAATGCTGGAAGCTCCAATAGCTCAGCGAACGCTACGAACCACAATCAAGCTTCAGCACCTGGATCGCGTAGCAGCTCAGTACCGCATAATCATCGAGAGGGTTCGAATACCTCGACATCGTCTTCCGACCAGAACCAGTATTACAATAACGTTTTCAGCCAGTTCTCCCCGACAGCCAACTTCAACACAGGCTTCAACAGCGCAGGAAGCAATCTCGGTCAAGCCCAGACAGCATCGTCTGGGACCAACGCGAATACGCGACGCAGCAGTAGCGGACTATCGCAATCTTCGAACGCGCTATCGGGCACAAAGCTTCATAGTCTGAACACCTCGGTGTTTGCAGACTCGCCAGAAGCTACGTCCTCTTCAAATGGTAGTGAGCGTTCGGAGGTACAGCCGCCCACTCCTAGCTCTTTTTTCGGCAACAACTGGTTCAATAACAGCGGAAGCTTCAGTAAGCCAGGAACGGCAACGCAAGCTTCGCCGCTCGGTACAGGCTCCTTCGGTCAGCAATCCGCTATCACACCTAGCTTCGATACCATGAACTATCGCGACAACCTCTTTGGCTCAACAGACGGCCTCAGCTCGGACTATGGCTTCGGCAAGAACCAGACATTGGGCTCAAATGAAAATCTTGACTTTTCCGACTTCCTCGTGCAGTCACCACCTTCGGTTTCGAATGTCGACCAGTCAGCTCAGCCAAGTGCTGCACACGTAGGAGGCATAGATAACATGTGCTCAGCTTCGATTCCAAAAGCATCTACGTCCTCGGGCAGCAATGGCCGGCGAGCCGAAAGCTTCAGCACATCTTCCGTACCTGGTCTCTCGAACAGTCAATCGAGTTCTCCCTCCCTACCATGCTACTCCTCCGCCTCTTCACCTTCGAATGGGCTTATTATTCCTGATCAAATATCAGAGATGTTCCCTTACGACATTCCGTATACACACCCTCTGATTCAGCACGTCATGCCCGACTTGGTCAAGAGGGCCCCTGATCAGTCACAGTCGGCTCTCTTTATGCCGAAGCCTAATGGTGCTGTCGATATCGATGCTCTTTGTAGCGATATGAAGATGAAAGCCACGTGCAAAGAGGTATGTCGGTCATTCTGGATTTGCAGAAGCTTGTGCTAAAAAGCTATCCTTTATAGGTCGCTCGCGAACGCATAGCTGCTGCGATACAAGATGATGAAAAGACACTAGAGCTATATCAACAATATCTACGCGAGTCTCGGCCTTAGAGCCTTTTTCCATCTCTCTACACCTTTCATTCATCGTTGGCTTGGGTACCTAGTTCGGTGTCGCTGTTCAGCTCTTTACAAGCATGGGTCTGCTTGTTGTACTCCACACTCGCTCTTCCCGTCTCCTTTCTTCTTTCGATAGCTTTGTGTCGGTGCCTTCATACTTTTGAATGCAGGAAGTAGCGGATCTGTCCCTACAATTGGTCAGTTGTGTATCCAATCAAAGTCAGGATTTAACACTTAGCGAGCTCGGGTCTGTCCATTGCATGGTGAAGCGTAGAAATGCTGGGCGAGGGCCGCAGTACATCTTTGCGACTGCAGGTCCTCATGATTGGGTGCACAATGCGCTGGTTTTTGCGGCTCTTCGCAAGGAATGTGCATCTCTATTTGCCTTTGGAAAGGCTCGGTACAGTCTTGCAGATTCGAACAACAGTCCCGTATGACGCCCTAGCATTGGTTCAGCTGTGACGACAGGTAGATTGCTGCGAAGCGTTGGAGTGCGCCTGTATCTGCTCGGACCGCTCTGCTAGCTCTCGCAAGATCACATAACGAGGGCCATAAGGAAGGACGACGGCGCGAGCTAGAGTACTCCCAAGCGCAGCTTGCAAGCCCTCCTGAAGCAGCGGGCGCGTGAGGAGCTGGCGCAGAGCGTATCGGGGTCGGACGTCGGCCAAGTCCGAAGGCATGTTGATGATCTTGTTTGTAGGAATGTGATGCTGTTCGCCAGTTATCGTATCGTTCCGTCATGTAGCTTCTCCACGAGATCTGAGATCTTGCGAGAGCTACAAGATAGCTGTGATTCAGAGGCGGAGTTACCGCGGTCGACAAGATGTCGGCCAGTCATCAGAAGCCGCACCTGTGCTTGTCGCGAGTGCAAAGATGGTATCGGCAAGTTGCTTGACATCGAAGTCTGTATGAATCATGAGAGCTCGTGGTCTTTGAAGCGAGCGGCTTTTCTTGACGGAGATATCGAAGGTGATGCGGACGGTCATTGGCGCACCCCTGCGACCTTCGATATCTCGGCACTGACGTCCCATGATCTTGATCCCGAATGTCTATCTATACGCTGGAGTTGCCGTCCCTTACAAAGGAAGTATAGGCCAAATGAGGGAGTGTAAATCTCAGAATAAGGATCCAGCTCCTCGTTGGCTCGGAACGGAAAATCCTGGATGTCCAGCGAAGAGAGTGGTCATGGGCTCGTATATGTCGAAGTCGCATTCGATTCCGGCAGATTTGACAAGCTCGCGTGCACGATGTTCGTCGCTCATCGAGTATCCATACATGTCCGTGCTGCGTCTGATGAGGATGAGGATGACTCGTCAGCGAGCTCTGCAGGTAAAGGAGTGAAGGCTCGAGCCTTGAAGTGCATGAGGACAGCTTATTGATAGCTTTCTCGTCAGCGAAAGTCGCTACTCGGACTTCTAATAAGTAAATTTACTTTGCCATCTGCGAAGTCCAAGGAGAATGTGTACTCATCGCTTTACCCCGCCGTGCAAGCTCCTTGACCACGCTTCTCCGACTCCCTGTACGATAAAGTAGAAGAAGCATCGGGGATGTCATGAGTACGGAGCTTCAAAACGAAGTAAGAGTGTTTCAGATCAATAGCTTCAAGGATAGAGATAGTAGGTAGAGGCAGTGCCGATTTTGCGAAAGTAGGGACAGAGCTCTGCCGCAGACGTGGGCGTCAGCTTCAAGACACGCTTGATTTTCACAATAAACTCACTCCTGTACGCTCAAGATCTCGACAAGTCTCACGACGAACGTGCGCAGAGCGTTCCTCCAACGGCTCGCAGCAGTCTCTACAGAGACCAGAGAGGACGAGTTCTTGATACCGAGCGCACATCGCCGCCAAGCTCGTATCGCGATGAGCGGAGCAATACCTGCTGCCAGGGTAAATGTCCTTTTCGCAGCCGAAAGTCAGGCCGCGTGCGTTCGCTTATCCGTCAATCTTGGATCGCCGCTTTCCCAAGCGAGTGCTCGGAAAAAGCGGTGAGAGAAGCTAGATTGCATCCGCTGATTGATGTTTGGGCAGTCCATCCCGAAGAAAGAGGATGAGAAGTATTTAAAGACGTGATGAGAAGGCGACAGCCTGGTCGCCGAGATCTTCAGGTATTTCCGACTCGATCTTGCTGTCTTCGAGTCCGTCAGGGATACGCTGGACTAAGATGCGAGCTCCCACATCTGCAGCTTGTGTTCGTATGTAAGTCAGATCACTTGGTCGTCGTCCGAGCCTGTTAGGATTCGGAGCGGGTATGATAGAATCAAAGAGATGCTTCACAATCAAGCGGTCCTCAGCGGCATGAGCAGAGGAAGATCATGCCTCTGCTACAACCTTAACAGCCTTGACGTTCTTCAACCTGTTGCTTAGGAATGAAGGAGGCTGCTCGATGATTGATAGCGATCGTCTCTTTCTGACTTCGAAGAGCTTCGATAACTTTGTATGACAAACGCTATTGTAGCTGCGAGTCAGCCGAAGTCGCTGCAGGGATCCTCATTAAGTAGACTTACTATATGTGTGTACCTCCAACAGTGTCGATATCCATGCCAGAGGTGCTTGCAAACAAGGCAACGGGTTTACAGTATCGGCCTGCTCATTGTCAGATGTCTGGACGTATTTTTCCGAGCTGCCAATATTGTTTGACAAGGTGTATTGTCGATTCCATCATTGATGACTGTTGCAGAAGCCAAAGACTGAATTCTCGTTGGAATCGTGAAACATCTCGACTGCTTCATCTGCACGTCTGCAGCAGCTCCAGCCCTGGTCTTCGCGGGAGGGTCGATAGGCATGAGGTCGTCATCTGGCTGGACCGACTTGATCTTGCCAGGAAGGCCCAGCTCAGAGAAAGGCTCCTCCACGACGTAAACGTCTTGATTGAATGAAAGAGTCTGCGCAGATGTCATGATGTAGTAGGAACGTTGAAGTATGGCAGGACTGACTTAAGGCTTTCTCGTTCCTACGCAGCCTCATCAATCTCGCCAGGTCAGCCTTCATTCACAAGGCTTTGACTTTCAGCTGGCATCACGCGAATCAGCCAGAGCATGTGGACCTGCATAAAGCCTCAGCTTAACGGAAACCGTGTCTAGCAGTGCAGACTGACCGAGTGAGAATAGTAAGCCTTGCGTCGAGGACGACGCTGTTGCTCAATTTCGTCCTCAGAGAGGTTGTGTCGCTTTTTGTATGCATTATACGAAGGCCAGTCGCCGCATACCATAGCATCATAGTTGTCTGCGGGAGCGATATAGCTGAATATCGTCTACTTAGCTAGGACCCCGACGGACTCTCAATTGGAATCCAACCTACATGAGGAAGAATACTTCTGAATCATTGGCTCCGGCAATCTTCCACAGCACTTTAACGACATCTTTGCGTCGCTCGATAGCTGCCAAGTGGTCTTGCAGCGTGGCTTTCCCGTGTGATTGCTGGACCGGCTCTTGCAGCGCCGAGATGACCTTGTGAGGTTCCGTATTTGACAAGACGTCTGCCAGCACAGCATATAGTCGCTTTCTCACTTCTGCGTCGTCCATGACAAGCTCCAGCTTGATGCCTTCATATTGCCGATCTAAACATTACCGGACTTCGTCAGCAATACTGAAAGGAAGAGACAGTAAGGAATAGAACCTTACAGTCGCATTCGTGCTCGTCCGAGCTGTCTGCCGCTATTATGTACTTGCTCATCACAGCCTTAGCAAACGACTTCTGCGGATATGCAGACGAACTTGTGATCCATGGCGTTAACACAGCCTCCGTCAATTGTAAAGATGACTCGGAAGGAGCTAGTACCTCTGGCATGGAAGTAGGAAAGTTCGACAGCCGCGAGATTAGTTATCACGCCGCAACAAACAGACCTTGTACAAGATCTTTTCCCAGGTACGAGCTAGGATAGCGAGGCGGATTGGCGACCCCGAGAGTCCAACCCAGGTCGCGGAGTTCTAAGCGGAGATTGAATTGCCACTCGAGTGCATTAAGAGGGGCTGATTTATGCTCATCGCGGGTACTGATGGCCTTAAGCAACGTCTTGATCGCCTGTAAAGTCTTGTGAGAGATATAAATCTTGTCTTAGCCATTCACGAAGGCTAGCAAAGAGGATACGTCAGCTTTGGATGCCTTTGTATTGTTTGAGCGTAAACAAGCTTACTGAGCACGTCCGAGGATCCTATAGGACCTTCGGGTTTAGCGAGATCTTCGATCTCTGTCGAATCCCAAGCAACAGAAGGAGCATCCTCAAAGCCGAAAATGATCGTCTGCGTCTGTTTTGCCATAGCTTCGACCAGCGGTTCGTCGAATCCAGGTGTGCGGAACGGCGCTGTTGATGGTGTATGAAACCCACCACTGGGCGAGAAAGTGCGTAGAACGAGCTTATTGATGGGTGCGAGTCAGTCAAAGTCGCTGTACGGGCTCTCAGCAGGTGGACTCACTGCTCCATCCATGAAGTCCAAGAGAGTGTACTCGTCCGTCTGGTCCGCAGTCTGTGTCCGCGCCAACATAGAAGCGACGACCCGTTTCTTGGCACTGGGGGCAGAAAGACCGGTGGTGCCTGTCGTAGTAGAGACTGTGGAAGACCGATTACGGTGTCGTACTGGGCCTTGTTAATAACGTTAAAGAAGAAGATCTAGAAGTGGAAATCACTTTAATCAAGTAGAGGAATCATGAAGAGAAGAGAAGAGAGAAGGAGAGGATAGACGCCCTTTTATAGTGCAGAAGATCAGGGTGGAAGATGGGGAGCGTGATGTCAGGCGTCAGTAAAACTCCACCTTGGCGGAATCCTCCAATGTCAGGGAAGTGGAAGAATTGCTAGCGCGATGGACTACAGAAGGTTCTAGCAGCATACGTCATGACGCAGAACGTTGGAAGACTCTCTGGCCGCAGCTTGAAGCAGCTTCTCATTTGTTCGATGGATATGCTTGGAGCCCATATGCTTGGAACGCTCAGAGAGCGGATTTATTCTGTCCGCAGAAAGCAT
This sequence comes from Erythrobasidium yunnanense, assembly GCA_001600175.1. NCBI lineage: Eukaryota > Fungi > Basidiomycota > Cystobasidiomycetes > Erythrobasidiales > Erythrobasidiaceae > Erythrobasidium > Erythrobasidium yunnanense. The sequence continues at coordinate 380,561 of BCJC01000003.1, forward strand.
ACTTGCTGTAGAAAAGAGAGAGCTCGTTACATAGAAGAGATGAGGGAAAGCAAGTTTAAGCCTTGGTTGCTCCGATCTTGCGTACGGGCTTCTTGCACTCACCCATTCCTTTATTTCGACATTCCAGCAGCTATGATAGGTCCCAGCAGACCTGATAGTAGTACAGCATCGGCAGAAGCAGGGCCGTCCACTCTCGGACCATCTTTACCGCCTCATCTGCAGAAGGCAAGCAACACCGCCAATGACGATGGCCAGAATGCAGATGAAGATGAAGACGACGACAACGACGACTATGCGCCTGCTCTACCACCCTCCATGAACGAGCGCAAGCCAGCGCAGCAGGGTCCTGCTCTTCCAGCGCATTTGGCCAAAACTGCGAGTGGAGACGAAAGCGAGAGCGACAGCGACGATGACGATGATGTTGGGCCTCTCCCTCCACCCAGTGCAGGTGCAGGACCACAGCTGTCTGCAGCAGAAGAGTTTCGCTTGCGAGAGAAGCAAAAGCAAGATGCAGAAGCAGAGCAAGCCAGGCTCGCAAATGGAAAGCCTAGACGTGAAGACTGGATGCTTGCTCCTCCTACCGGCTTTGATATAGTCAGCAGTACTGACCCTACAAAGATCAAGAGCAAAGGTTTCTCGCAGAATACGCGGCGTGGAGGTGCTGCAGGAGACAAAGCTTCCGATGAAGGCAGATCGCTATGGACAGAAACACCTGAAGAGCGTGCTAAACGCCTAGACGATGAAGTCATGGGCAAGCGCAAGCGGGTCGAGAATGCTCCCAAGCAGGAATCGGATGGCGATAAGCGTGCTCGTCTTGCCCGTCAGGCGCACAATGAGGAGATGCAGTCTAGAGTGGAGGCGTATAATGTGAGCTTTCAGTTCGCCTTCGTGGGACCAGACCAAAATTGCTAACGATCGTGTCCTTAGACGGCCGCTTCTCGCTCACAAAGCCTCGTAGATGAGCACCAGAAGCGCACAGAAGCTGAGCAAGAGGAGAGGGCTCGTAAGAAGGCAAAGAAGAGCAGTAAGCGGAAAGGCTCAAGGTCACCATCTCCTCCTCCGCCTGCTTTTTGGGATCGGGAGAAGATGATGGGCTCCGGCGGCAGACTGATGGATGAGCGTCAGCGTAAGGACTTGATCGGAGGGTCCAGTGTGAACCTGGGTAGCAAGTTCGGCGGAGGGAAGTATCTATAGTTCTTGTTCGTTGAACGCTCCCTGCAAGAGCGCGAGAGCGGACCAAAGCTTCGGACATCATCGTGTTGTTGTTAAGGTACTGTCACAGTATTCACACTCCATGCCGTGCCTGTATATAGCGGTATAGCCCTTCGTCGTGTGGATCGAGACGGGGTTTTGGAAATTAGGGTATATAACGATTTTGCAATTTCTGGGCGCTTTACCCGGCTCTGCCGTGGTATACATTAAAGTGCGTTGCTATCTCTTATTGTTATCAATCAAAAGCTTACCCTGCTTCTTAGATTGGAACGATACAGAGAAGGTAACGCGCTCTCGTCAAGTTCGACCCCAGAACTCGTCTAAAACTCTGCCAATCTACAGATTAGCATGGCCCCTGCACAAGGTACGGCTAACAACCACCTTAGCAGCTTGAATTCAAGCTTACAGGCCTTATCTTAGGATGACACATTTAAGTACCCCTCATTAATCCGCCTCAGGGCTCAGTCCTAATACTCTTGTCGTCTACAGGTAGTCAGATAGGACGTGCTTCGGCACACAACTTTTTACTCTGTTTTGCTCGAATTCGGCAGGTCGTACAGTGATCATTGCACTCCGTATGCCTGCTATCATCGTTCCCAAGCATGGTGTCGGTAGTCCCAGCATGCTGGGCCCCGACAGGAAGGATGGGCTGAAAGATAGGCAGAGTTCTACAACCTTGAGGCCGCCCACGTCGATTCGTCCAGACTGAGGGAGTTTGTCATCTTCTTGCAGTTGCAGGAGATGACATGCGGTTGATGCTGGGAAGACACCAAGCCACAATACAATGCCGGAAGGCCTTCTAGCAGCCAGTGGGCTTGCTCCGACCTGGCACTACTCAGGGCGTCGTGTATGTAGTATAGCCTGGCACAAGGTACGAACAGAGCGTCCATAGCATCTGTACAATAGCACTCAGACTGTCTCGGGCCGTGCCTGACTAGTCCTGACACCTCGGCACGTGGAAATGCAGAAGTCGTGTTGAAGGCAGCTCCTGAATACTCGAGATACATTGTTGATTGTAGCTTGTCAACAAGGTAGTCCCGCGACTCATCGCTTGCGGTCCAAGCCCTCCTGCTCAATTCGGTCGCACCCATAAAGCGCGCAGGTTGGCGGGTGGGCGACTTCTATGTCTTCGAAAGTCTGACTTTCCCACAACTCTGAAGCCTGGAGATCCTTCAGTTATATGTCTAACAAACGTCAACAAGATCAGGATTGCGATAAAGACACAGCTGGCCCATCAAGAGCGAAAAGAACCAAAATGGCAGAGACGATGCCAGCGGAGCTGAGTCAGCTCTGCCTGGCATCACTGGGACTCCCTATTATGATGCTGGACGCAGACGAGATGCTGGTGTATGCCAACGAAGCCGTTCATAAAGTACATCCCGTCCTCCGAGCTTCTTCTGGGCGAGTCGGCGACAAGCAATACCATGTTGCGGATCTCATCAAATGTGCAGCCTTTGATCAATTCGACATATCTACATCGTATCTCGGTAGAGACACCGCCGGCGAGCGGGCTTTCTCCTTGAGCCAGACGTTCTCCGACAGCACAACGAAGGGACACTCCGTATACAACGATAATCTGCGTCAAGCTTCGCAATGCCAGCCTCTGATCAGGCTGCAGAACGAAACAGACCACCATATCTGGTGGAAGGCATTCATATCCAATTTTCCAACGGAGAACGAGCGGAGTCACTACTACTCCATAGTTCTGATCAGCACGGAGAATAGGCACGGTCATGCGAATGTCCAGGCGCCGGAGCCTTTGACTCCTGCCTCGAGCGGTTTAGCGAGACCACCGATCCAGCGCAAAATATCGGAACCTGTACGCGTCCCGGCAGACATTTCAAGCCTTACAGAGAGGGTCGCAGACCCAGAGGGAATGTTAGAAGAGCTGGAGAATGGCTTTCCAAAGGACTTCTACAAGTCTGCAGTCGAGAATATGCCGCAAATCATGTTCTGTACAGACAAGCAAGGAGTCGTGACATATCTCAATCCACAATGGTACAGATACACGGGCTGGCCCATCAACGGAGGCTCGCCAGAGCTGTGGGCGGATGTGTACGTCGCCCTTAATTGCTTGTTCTAGCCTATAAAGACACAAGCTGAAGTTCTTCGGCAGCATCTGTCCAGCCGACGTTGACCAAGCTGTCGTAGCTTACGGTGCTGCCGTCCGGGAAGGCCGCGAGCTAGAGCTGCAATACCGTGTGAAAGCTGCTGACGGCTCCTTCGGCTGGATGCTTCTCAGAGGTACATGTATACGCGATCCAGCGACAAGCAAGATCACGGGATATGTGTGTACGTTGACACAAGGGAACGATCTTATCAACGCTCGGTCGGAAGCTGTGCAAGCTAGGAAATACATCACTACGGTGCTGAAGTCGTCAGGGCTGGCGCTACTGGTAGTAAACTTGCAAGGAACAGTCATGCTGTACGAGGGAGATGTACCAGCGCTGGAGGGTATCGGAGTCAGCCCTGAAAACCTGCTCAATCAAAGGCTAGACAAAGTATGGCCGCACCGAGAATGCAATGTGCAAGTCGAGCGTATGCTTGCTGCATATGTACGTGAAGCCATACATGCTCATTCGCTCCATAAGCTGATCTCTTCCTTCGACATCGCAGCAATCTACCAGCGTCGCAGAGCAGGAGTTTTGCGCGTCCTCGAATGGGTTACACTTCCGATATCGTCTGTCTGCCATTTATGAGACGCAACAGGACGCTTCCCAAGCGATGTCGGCAGTCGCAATCGTTTGCACAGATATAACCGCCATGGTCAATGCAGAGCTAGCTCTGCGCAAAAGTCAGGAAGAACGTGCAGCCCTACTCGTTAGCGAAAATGCAGCCAGAGTGCGTGCTCCTCGGCTTCGACACTCTTGCATAGAGCTTAACATTGATCTTTCGACAGGAAGCATCACGTCTGAAGACGGCATATGTCACATCGCTCAGTCATGAAATTCGTACTCCAAGTAGGTGCTTTGCATTCGACTTCGATATTGAGCTAACTCAAGCGGCTATTTTCAGTAAGCGGAATGATCGGTATCAGTGAACTGCTGCTGTCAGATCGCGACCTGCAGCCGAAGCAAAGAGAGCTAGTTCATAAACAGCTACAAGCGGGCGAAATGCTACTGCAGCTGGTGTCTATGGTCCTCGACATCGGCAAAATGGAAGCCAACAAGCTGGAAATCGAAAAGGCACCCTTCTACCTGAAAGATCTCCTGAACAGCTTGGACATCTTTGCCAGCTTGGCAGCAGCCAAGAAAATACACTTCACTCGCAATATACTGTCACCAGGTGGTACATACCTTGTAGGCGATAAACTCAGATTGGCGCAGGTACTATCCAACTTTATATCAAAGTAAGTCCTTTCTTTTTGCCTGATATCTAAGATGCTGAAGCAGTAGCTTGCAGCGCGATCAAGTTTACGAGCACAGGCGGCGTCACCCTGACGGTCTCGATTGCAGAGGAGGCCAGCAATCCCGTATTATTGTGCGAGGTCGTAGACACAGGCGTTGGCATAGATGCTGCGACGGTTCCACACCTCTTTCAGCCCTTTCATCAAGCAGATGTGTCGACGGCTCGTCTGTATGGCGGCAGCGGCCTTGGTCTGTCCATCGCCAAATCAGTATGCGCTGCTATACATAGTCTGAAAGATCTAGAGGCTGACAGATGATGTGGGTTTACAGCTTACGGAGCTCATGAATGGCTCCGTGCTCTTCGATTCAACGCTAGGCGTTGGCACCAAAGTCAAATTGCAGATTCCCCTTGAAAAGGGCCCTCATAACGAGGCGGCTGTACCCACGGCTTTCGAGCGTCGCAACTCCACCTCGTCCGAGCGCAGCGTCATGCGGATACTTCTGGTTGAAGATAACAAGTGAGGCCAATAAGTTTCCCTCCTTGCCTTGGAAAAAGACTGACTCAAATACCGTAGACTCCTGCAAGACATCTACGCTGCACTCATCACGAGGATGGGTTTTCCGCTTCTCACCGTTGCCGGCGATGGCCAAGAAGCTCTTGCATGCGTTGAAGCTCAGCCTTTCGATCTGGTCCTCATGGACATCGAGTTGCCGCAGATGACTGGTCCCGAGTAAGTCCACAACTCTGTGATAATGTCTCTCTTTCTCTTCCTAATGACTATGTGCAACACAAAGGGCTGTCGCGATAATCAGGCAACATCCGAAACCGGCAATCCGTAATCTTCGAATCATAGCTCTTACCGCAAATGCTATGGCAGGGGATGAAGTCCGGTTCCTGAATATGGGAATGAATGCATACCTTGCAAAACCAGTTCGCGCGTCAGCGCTGGAGCAGGCGATAATAAAGCAGCTGTTTTAAGTTGCAGGAACCCTTGGTAGTCTGTAGCATTTGTATTAACGAGTTGCAGCAGCTAGATTGACATTGCAGATTTCGCATTCGTATAGTATAGCATCACGGCTTTCGGCATCCTTTTGTACATAGACTACTTAGATCGGTAGGAAGTTGGTACGGAATGTGTGCAGCACTATGCATCCTTCATTTCGATGTCGCTGCCCTCCACCTCACTCCAGCTTTCGGTGCTTCCCTCTGATCCCGATTCGTCCCCATCTTCGTCGGCGCCCGACGAGATATCCAGAACGGTGACATCGAAGCCGATAACTTCGAGCTGCTTCTGAATATCCGTTGACTTGCTTGCCGAGGTCGCCACAGCGGCGATGCTGGTTTCGGACTGGAAGATGGGCATCAACCATTTCTCGATGACCCTCTTCACTTCCTTCTTGGTGACGGTCTGCGTATTGATTCACGATTAGACGATTGCGCGCGGTGCCAGGCCGTATCGTGCATGACTCACTCCCGCCTTCGCTAGCAGGTCGCGCTGATAACTCTGAGGAACGCCCTTCAAAACCTGGCTGATCCATGATGTTTCAGCAGAGTCGGAAAGCGTTGACATTTGATTGGCAGTGCTGAAGGCCAGCTCGCTCTTAGCCGCTTCTATCATCAAGTCGTCTAAGGGCATCTGCAAGTGACTCCGTTCAGCCCAACGCCTCGACACACAACTCCGGCGACTTACATAGCTTCCGTCCATCATACTTTGCATGGCTTTTCGAGCAGCGACATATGCTGCAGCGCAATCTGTTGTCAGTAGAAAAATGTACAGAGCTCAGATGAGCTCACCTTGAGCGCAGTCCGGAGACCGATAGACCTGTCAGGTAATGATGGTGTGTTAGCATCTGATTCACTCAAACGAAGGAAAGCACTTTACCCTAAAGTACGTAAATCCGCGTTCGACATCGCTGACGATATTGGCACCGTATGCCAGACCTGCTCCGCGGATGCTCTTCCACAAAAGACCTTCAAGAGCATTGAGCGCGGCTCTTGCTACCATAAGCGCTGGCAAATCAGGATGTGTATATGAGTCGGGTCTTTCGTTGCAGCACCTTTCCGTTAGCATGCTGTGATTACTTGGAGAAGTACTCGCAACGTACCCTTTGGCAATGTGACAGCTGAAGGAAGATTCGATGCTGGCCAGCGGCACTAATGTGGCTTTCTTTGCTGGCGACCGGCCCAGATCAGATAGAAGCTGGCTCCCGTAGACTACGGGCGCAAGTTGCGTATGCTGAAGTGGCTTGAAATTGTCTCGCCAGGCAGATAAAGGATTCGCCAGAGAAAGGACATCACCAGCGACAGCGATGCGAATGCCATTGCTGGAGGTCACTGGAACATAGAGTGATCAATTAGCCACCCAACGTAAGAGCTCGGAATGCTTACAAGCATCGCGTAGCTCCTTCATATCCTTGACCACTGCCTCTGGGTCGGACGCGAATCTTTCGACTATTGCCGGACTGCTTTCTAGCCTTGACAGCAAGTTTACGGCCATTGCCGAGCTGTGTGCCGGATCCTGAGTAAGCTGTCTGAAGACAGACGTAGCCACACCTGACCCTTCTCTCTTTTCAGCGGGTAAATTCTGTACGAGCTTCTTGGCTATAATGCGGAGTCTGGCAAGGTTCATTAGCTTGGCGGGCCACACAGTATCTTGAAGTGCATAGCGCTTACCGCGATACGTCGAACTCGCTCGAGTATAGAAGGTCCCGCAGCCATCTGATGGCTGTCTCGTATTTGTCCTTCTCGACCTTGATATGCACTTCCAGCTGTTCACTAATACCGCTCCCGAAGTTGATATTGTAGTCTACAGTCTCTGCATCTAAAAGCTTGACAACGTCCTCGTATCCGACCTTGGTACCGTCCGATCGGATCAGAGGAAGCGAATGGAAGCTGGTCAGATAGAGGTGGAGTAATTCCGTCTTGGCCTTCAGCTTTGCAGCGTTCAGGTAGATGGAGACTTCGATAAAGTTTGATTGTATATCTGCATCCAGAATAGAGCATCATTAGCTCGCTTATGATGTCGATTGGACGCTCATCTACTTACGCTCGAATTGCAGGAAATAGGGTAGATCCGCTTTATCTTTGCTGATATGTTGCTGGATCTCGTTGTCGAACTTCGCAGGATTGGTCCCGCCGCTTGCGCTCTTCACATCGATCCATCGGATGCCATTGACGTCTGGTATCTTGAAGCTGCTCAACATTTCCGACGGAATATCTCGGTCATTCTCTTCTTGTGCGTGCTTGACTTTATCTGCAATCTTCTTTAAGCCATCTTCTCCCAGTCTGGCCTTAGTCTGTTCCAACCGATCGGCCGTTTCTTTTTCTAGCTTGTCAGCAAGCTTTGACGAAGGCTTGCCGATAATCGTAAGAGAGGACTTGTTGAGATAGTATCTAGATCGACGTCAGCCCGGTGATACCTGTGTCACTGGAGGAGCATTTGCCTGACTTCCTAAGCAGATCCGCCCATTGTTGACCGCTCCAAGATAGAAGCTCCTTGAAGCGCTTCATATCATCAAGTGATTCGGGCAGGTCTTTGCCATCTTCTGCACCGAAGAGGAAGTCTGATAGAAGGGCGGTTGTTAGGGCATCCGAGGCGTCTTTCTCAAGCGTATTCAACAGCTATTCAGAGTCAAGCCAGTCAGCATCGCGAGTATCAAGCTAGGGAGTGTAGTCAACGTACTCTCCTCTGCTCTCGATTGAGCACCATATGCATTCTTTCCATGTCGACACCTTGGTCCACTACATCCTTCAATACTTTCTTCACTTCTGCCTCGACGCTATCCAGTTTCTCAGAGGGTACAGATTGCAGATTGAGGTTGATGACCGTTGTATACTGATCGGAAGTGTCGAATCCAATATCAGTGGCGTACGGCTCATCGATTTCTACGAGTGCCTTCTGCAGTGGAGAGATTGCAGAGTCGCTGAGGTACGCATTCAGGATGTCGATGGCCTTGTCTGTCAGGTAGTCACCAGCAGGTACTCCGACCCATGAGAGAGAGACTTCACCCATGCCTAAATTACGTATGATCAGCGAGTCAGAACATATGCGCAGATCCAAAATCACTGACTTTCGTCCTTCTCGGGGAATTCGACCACTTCTGTCCTATCTTTCGCGATATGCGGAGGGTTGCTGCTTGGAGTTTCGACAAACGGCCGCTTCCATCCCTCCGGTTTCCTTCCCTTGTCCTGGTTGTGCTTGATGATAGAAGGCTCGACCTCGTCTTGCAGGACCTTCAACAGCTTCTCCGGATCGATTTTACCTGTTGCGAATAAGCATAGATTGTGAGGAAGATAATAGCTTCCATGGTAATTTCGAATTTGATCGATGTTTAGAACACGAAGAGCGTCCATCAGACCACCCGTCTCGCTTCGGTAGGCGCTTCCTTCGGGATACAGCGCTCGTTGCTGCTGCAACGCCATGACAGAGAATGGCAGATTCTCTCGACCTTGCATCTCGCTGTACACCACGCCTGTGTCTTCGCCTAAATGGTTTTCAACCAAATCTGTAAGCGAGGTCGCTAAGTTTGGCTGTTCTAACATACCTTTGCCATTCAAGCTATAGACTTCGGTAGTGAAGCCTGCGTCCGTCAACGTTCTGTGCGGCTTGCATCAGCGAGCTGCAGGATACCGACAGAAAGGTCAACCTACGGATAAAGCACATGATCTAGATAGACTGTGTAGTATGATGCATTAACATATGTCAAGAAGCAGAAACAACTTCACCTCACTTGGTAAGATGCGTAAGAAACCTTCTTCTCCTGCCGTTGTGATTGTGTAGGTCGTATTCCTGGCATAACCGCTTTAGTTTGGCCCCGTTGCGGCCCAGAGAACATAACCTACGTCGTATCTGTCCATGCATTTGTACCTATAAAGCTCAGAAACCCTAGTCAGTCATCAGTCCTTTTAGCACCTCCAAAGGCCCTAACCTTGCGCGAACGCCCGATTCGCCAGCGAGTCCAGCACACCCTGCACAGCACAACGTCAATGGCATGCACACTAGCGTCGCTGAGGCATATAGACCTTGTAAGGGTACTTCTCCGAGCCCAAGAAGACCAAACTGTGATGCAGGGTGAAGAGACGTCAGCATGCAATGCCGTGAAGATGGTCGTTTGCGAACTAACTGCTCGAGTGTATGCGGACATCCTGAATCGTTGAAGATCTCTGTTGCGACCGAAGCGTAGAGGTTGCATAAAGGGCCTAATTGCACGATCACACTGGCAATGTCAGTCTCTTGTCTATTGCATTCTTCTTTCGATGAAGGCGGTATATGCACCCTCTACATCGATGAGAACGACTCGAAGTCCGGTTTTGTCGCTTGTATACTTGCTGACCGTTATGGGCTGATTGTACGATTCTTGCAGCGATACTGGACCCGCAGAGAGCGTAAAGTTGCCATATGATTTCGGAAGATTGAATGAAGACGTCGATGCTGCCGCTGCCGCTCCTCCTGCTGGAAGTGAAGTCGATGATGCGGCCATCCTGGATCCTGCAATTCTCGACAAGGGTACCGGTGGGCTCAAGGGTGAAGCTGAAGAGGCACAGATCTTGCTCTGTGCTCGCACTTGATGACTGGCTGCACGAAATGAGCGTGCTAGCATTCACAAACGGCTCCTACGCTTTGCGATATTTGGTGGGCAACAAAGGCGAAGAGCAACGAGACCGCAATGATATGGCAAGCAAAGCAGGCCTACAGTATTGCCTGACGTACATTCGCGCCAATACTGTCACCTTCAAGCGGCCCAGATACACACTCGAATCTATCAGCAGGCCCCCACGCTCGACAAATACTTCACAGAGCTCCATTCTGGCGATCGACTGTACTGTAGAACGATATGTGAGACGTCTAATCACCTCCACCTTCAAGGAGCAAGACCCTACGGTCTACTCTGTTTGGCCCCGACTATGAGAAGCGTCTGCATCGCGCAAGCAACTACCGCTACCCATAGATGCCTACCAGAGACGATGACAGTTAGGTGGCCGCAGGTGCAGTGACTTATGTTCTCATCACTTGCATGCCGAGACTAATCGGGTTGTAAAAGCTGGCTGTGTTGCAGCAGACGGCAATAAGAGAGCATTTCATCTCAATCGCAGCCATAGATGAAAAGGACTCTGCCGAATCGCGCGGCTTGCAAGACTGCCGACAATTCGACTTCGCATCTTCACACGCCGGGCTGTCAGGACCAGTTACGTACGGCCTGATACAGTCTCGATGCTGTGATCGGGCCTACGAAGTGTATGAACGCTCTATGTGCACCCTGTGCCAGGTGCTTTACTACACATACAACGCCCTCAGTAGTGCCAGGTTGGTGCAAGCCGACTGTCTGCTAGAAGGCCTTCCGGCATTGTATTGCGGCCTGGTGTCTTCCCAGCTTCAAGGGCATGTTACCTCCTGCAATCGTAAGAAGATGACGAAGTGGCTCAGTCTGGTCGAATCGACATGGGCGGCCCCAAGATTGTAGAACTCTGCCTATCTTTCAGCCCATCCTTCCTGCTGGGCCCAGCATGCTGGGACTACCGACACCATGCTTGGGAACGGTAACAACAGGCATACAGAGTGCAATGATCACTGTATGAACTGCCGAATTCGAGCAAAACAGAGTAAAAAGTTGTGTGCCGAAGCACGTCCTATCTGACTACCTGTGGACGGGATTGCACCTCAGTACCGGAAGTATTGTACACTTTTGGCTTTCCATCGACCCTCTGCCTTGAGCAGAGGCTCGCGTCGCATGTCGATGACAGCAACTCTGCTTCCAATTTACGCTATGGTCAGGCCTGACCCGACGAGCGGAAACATTAGCGCGTTCAGCTGATACTTCTCTGCGTCCACCAGGCAACTCCTCAGCATGTATGCTATGCGATAGCTTTGACCGACCACAGAGGCAAGCTCATCTGTAAGATACTCATCCTATGCCGATTGCTCCATGTATTGATTGAGATTGTTGCAATGACTCTCTCCAGGCAGTGTACTACCGAATGCGTGCACATCCTACTTAACTGATCGGACCTGATTTTGCGAGTCATAGTTTGCGCGTGGTCTGTCCATGAGTGACTCACGCACGAGACTTGGTCGGTGACTGGCGTAGTGACAGTGTGAACGCTCTTGCTTTTTCTCTCGAGAAGCTGGAGTCACTCTCTCGCTGGCGCCTACCGTCGCCCAGGTCTAGCCGATTCTATGCGGTGCGTGCCGGGGTTAGCAGAGATGCCGGCAGGGGACTTAACCCCGCCTTATCTGCTCTGGCCGAATTTTTTAATCAGCTAGCTAGTGCACACTTCGTGAAGGAGAAGTGATGAGACGAGTTCATCGCTGCTTCCAACTCGTTCTGACTCAAATTCTTGTCATCAGGAGGACTGACTTGACCTTGAGTTGGCGGAAAGCTTTTCTTTTCATTACGAACTCCTCTTTGGACAGCATCCATTTCTCTATAGTCAAGAGCCAGCTCGCGAAGGATGTCGCGTTCTGCAGCGGCCCCTTCAAGCACTGCATTAGCTGGCGTAGGGCCAGATATTCAGTCGTCTGTTATGCGCCAGCAGCACGGCGAAGACAACAATGAGGCCACTGCTGTTCATACACCCGCTACCTCGACAGCTGGTTCAGACGAAGATCGAGCAGCCTCAAGGTTGAATGGTGATAATAACGATAAAGATGTGAAAGCAGAATTCCCGAATGGAAAGCAGCACGATAACATCGTCGTCAATGAAAGAAACGCGGGCCAGATCGATACAGGCGATGCACACATGTATATTCGTGACGAAGTTAACGTCCAAGCTGCAAAGGAAGAGTTTGCGAACCTAGAAAAGAAGATCTCGCGAAGAGGCAGTCTACTGAGACAGCAATCCCGTGCAAGCTCGAAAGGTACAAAGGAGCCGGCTTTCGACCCAGAGAAGGGAGGAGACGTAGGAGAGGAGTTTGATCTGCTAGATTTTCTCGTGGGCAGCCATCCTTATGGTTATCGACGACATTACTCATGCATTTCTTCCCAAATTGGTAGACGACCAACGATCTTGGCAAACACCCGGACACAGGGTTCAAGTTCAAGGGTACGCTGCACTACACAGGCTCTCTCACTTCGGATTTCCCTAACATGCGACTCTGTTGATAGCTTTGGGAGTTACATGGGAAGACCATTCTGTAGTCGGAGCAGGCGGCATGAAGCTCAACATCAGAACCTTTCCAGACGCTTTCAGTGCGTTCACTTCACTGCAGTATTTGCGTTCAGAGCTGACTAGCCCTTCTTGTCACAGAGGAGCTAATGTACGTGTCCAAGGCATGCGGAGGCATCTCTAGAGTATTCACACTATTTTTACAGCTTCGCACCTATTATGCCGATTCTCATGAAGATGCCCAAGTTTGCACCTAAGCCGAAGACTCTGCTTCACAACTTCAACGGTATTGTAAAGCCAGGCGAGATGTGCTTGGTTCTTGGACGACCAGGTAGCGGATGCAGTACTTTCTTGAAGACCATCTCGAACGAAAGAGAAGGATATCTCGACATTGGAGGCCGCGTGGAATACGAGGGCATCGAAGCCACTGAGTTCAAGAAGATCTACAGAGGAGAGGCCGCTTATAACCCGGAAGACGATGTCCATCTACCAACTTTGACTGTCGCGCAGACTCTCAAATTCGCGCTGTCCCTCAAGACGCCCGGAAAGCGTTTGCAAGGGCAGAAGATTGGCGATTTCAAGGAGGATGTAGCAGATCTGCTACTCCGTATGCTCAATATTCCGCATACCAGGAATACTCTGGTCGGTAATGCAGAAGTCAGAGGTGTGTCGGGAGGAGAGCGCAAAAGAGTGTCCATCGCCGAGATGATGGCTGTCCGGCCAGCCGTAAGTTATCAGCTTTCGTACAATCTGATGAGAGCTTAGCCATGATTCTCTTCCTTCACAGATTGCAAGCTGGGACAACTCCACTCGTGGCCTAGACGCCTCAACCGCCCTCGATTATGCCAAGTCGCTTCGAATTCTAACCGATGTTTTCAAAACGACATGCTTCGTATCTCTCTATCAAGCCGGAGAAGGTGTCTACGAGCAATTCGACAACGTGCTCATCATCGATGATGGACGCGAAGTCTACTTCGGACCCAGAGCGGAAGCCCGTCAATATTTCGTATCCCTGGGCTATGCAGATCTTCCGCGACAGACAACAGCAGACTATCTCACCGGATGTACCGATCCTAACGAAAGACGATTCCAACCTGGCAAAGATGCATCAAACGTGCCTTCCACATCTGAAGCTCTAGAAGCGGCTTTCAAGAAGTCGCATCACTACAGCAATATGCTGGCTGAGCGCAAGTCGTATAAGGATAGCCTGGCGAACTCCCCAGTCCGGCAACAAGCTTTCCAGGACGCTTTCGTGGCCGAGAAGCGGAAAGCTGTACCTAAGAAGTCTCCTTACACAGTCTCCTTCGCCACACAAGTATGGGAATGCACAAAACGGACTGCCCTTCTCACATGGCAAGACAAGCTTGGTCTATACGTCTTATACTCAACCTCCTTGATTATCTCCCTGATTGTCGGCTCCGTAAGTGCACTCTCGTGCGGCAGGGTAAAGCGTGTACTGATTCTCTCCTCCTCATTATACAGTGCTACCTTAACCTGCCTCAAACAGCTGCAGGCGCTTTCACTCGTGGAGGTGTCCTTTTCTTGGCACTTCTCTTCCCAGCTTTCACCGCTTTCTCGCAGCTACCAACACAAATGATGTACGCTCTGCTAAATCGTTTGATATTCCACTGACTGACGCAGCCACTTGCTTTGATAGGGGACGACCTATTCTATGGAGACAATCTGGGTATACTCTCTTCAGACCTGCAGCTTATGCCTTGGGAGGTATAATAGCCGACATTCCCTTTGCAATCACGAACAATCTTGTCTTCTCCCTTCCTATCTATTTCATGACCGGCCTTTCAAGATCAGCTGGAGCCTTCTTCACCTTCTACCTCTACGTAGTCTTCGGTTACCTGTCGCTGGCCACCTTCTTCAGGTTCTTGGGTAATCTATGTTCGTCGTACGATGTAGCCGCTCGTCTGGCAGCTGTCATCGTTTCGATCTTTGTACTTTACTGCGGCTACCTTATCCCAGTCTTCAGCATGAAGAGGTGGCTCTTCTGGTAAGTTAATGACCTGGCCTCCTACGGTGAACAAGCTGAGAAATGATCGTCAGGCTATATTACATCAACCCAATTCAGTTCGGTTTCTCCGCTATCATGGTCAACGAGGTAAGCTGTCGACCGAAGGATGGTGTTGATACCTAGCTGATTCTCAACATGTGCCACAGTTCAAGCGCATCAACTTGGAATGTGTCGGTCCCTACATCGTACCGAACGGTGCCGGTTACCCTGCCACTCTCGGTGACAATCAAGTCTGCACGCTTTCTGGCTCTTCTCCTGGACAACCTGCCGTTCCCGGAACCGCCTATCTGTCTGCTGCTTTCGACTACAACGTTGAGAATCAGTGGCGAAACTGGGGTATCCAGTTCGTCTTCTTCATTGGCTGGTCCATTCTTCAGATGCTCGCTGTCGAATTCTTCAAGCACGGTCGAGGCGCTCCAGCTATTCAGGTATTCAAACCCGAAAACAAAGAACGCAAACAGCTCAACGAGAATTTACAAGCCAACAAGGAGAAATTCAGAAAAGGCGAAGCAGAGCAGGATCTCTCCGCACTCACGACTAGCAAGAAGCCGTTCACCTGGGAGAATGTTACTTACGATGTTCCGGTCAAGGGCGGACAGAAGAGACTACTTGACAATGTCTTCGGTTATGTCAAGCCCGGTACTCTCACAGCCCTCATGGGAAGTTCCGGTGCAGGAAAGACCACTCTTCTAGATGTCCTGGCTTCCAGGAAGACCGTCGGTGTCATTGGTGGAAATGTTCTGGTTAACGGTCGACCACCTCAAGCAGACTTCCAGAGAGGAACAGCTTACTGCGAACAACAAGACGTGCACGAGTTTACTGCGACAGTACGAGAGGCTTTCCGCTTCAGTGCTTACCTTCGTCAACCGGCACACATTTCTAAGGCAGAGAAAGACGCTTATGTCGAAGAGGTCATTCAGCTCCTGGAACTCGAAGATTTTGCAGATGCTATGATAGGTTTCCCTGGATTCGGTATCTCTGTCGAGGCACGTAAGCGAGTGACGATCGGGGTCGAGCTATCCGCCAAGCCTCAACTTCTACTGTTCCTCGATGAACCTACCTCAGGCCTTGACGGTCAGTCCGCATACAATCTTGTCCGTTTCCTGCGGAAGCTTGCTGCAGCCGGGCAAGCTATTCTATGTACGATTCATCAGCCCAATGCCCTTCTATTCGAAAACTTCGACAAGCTCCTCTTGCTCAAGAGTGGTGGCCGTACTGTCTACTTTGGTGATATCGGCAAAGATTCCGTACATCTGCGGGAGTACTTCGCTCGAAACGGCGCTCAATGCCCTTCCGATGCCAATCCTGCCGAGTTTATGTTGGAAGCCATTGGAGCAGGAAGCAAACGCAAGATCGGTAACAAGGATTGGGCAGACAGATGGTTGGAATCCCAGAATTTTGCGACAGTCAAGCGGGAGATCGAGACTATCAACAAGGATGCTCTGGCCAAAGAAGATCGTATCGATGAGGATGCAGTCAAACAGTATGCAACACCTTTCATGACACAACTCAAGATAGTCTCAAGACGTACTATGATTGCATTTTATCGGATGCCGGACTACGAGTTCACCAGACTTTTCAATCACATAACGATGTAAGGCTGGCCTTCGCTTCTTGTGCCCGCATCCATCTGACTCTTGCTTGCACAAACAGCTCACTGCTGACTTCCCTCACCTTCCTAATGCTCGGCAATAATCTGGTCACGCTGCAATACCGTGTCTTCGACATTTTCATTGCAACGTGAGTGATCCTTGGCACACCGAATAGTATGTATACCAAATACAACTCCTACAGTGTCATGCCGGCTATCATCATTACGCAAATTGAGCCCATGTTCATCATGTCCCGGGTAACCTGTAAGTTCGGCTTATACACGGTTGAGGAATGATTCTCAGTACATACTGACTACTCTCTACTATATAGTCATCAGAGAAGCATCCAGTCGGATGTACTCGCCCTACGTCTTCGCGCTCAGTCAATTGGCCGCCGAGAGTCCTTACAGTTTACTATGCGCCTTCGCCTACTGGATTTTGATGTGGTACCCATCTGGCTTCTTACGAGCGAGTGATCGTGCTGGCTATGCATTCTTTATGATCCTGGTCACCGAATTCTACTCTGTCACCCTCGGTCAGGCCATCGCGGCTCTAGCACCGACCATGTTCATCGCAGCAACAGTCAACCCCTTCTTGCTGGTCATGTTGTGCGTATTCACGTACATGTATGTCTACTTAGCCCTATTTGGCTGACCACCGGTTTTTTTGGCCCCCGATCAGCTCCCTCTTTTGCGGAGTGACCATCCCACCTGCCAATCTACCGCACTTCTGGAGAGTCTGGATGTACGAGTTGAACCCGTTCACTCGCTTGATCAGCGGTCTCGTTACCACTGCTCTTCACGATCTGCCGATTTACTGCGAGCCTCAAGAATTCTTCCAATTCGCGCCCCCGGCCGACCAGACCTGCGAGCAATGGGCAGGATCATACGTAGCGTCTGCAGGTGGGTACCTCAACAACCCAGCTGCTACCGACATATGCGAATACTGCACGTACCGAGTGGGAGACGACTTCTACCGAGGCCTGGGAATATGTGAGTCGCCAATAAGCCAGCGTATGATACCACACGACTCTGATATACGTGTGAATAGCCTTCGATGACCGCTGGAGAGACCTGGGCATCTTCGTAAGTCATGCTGGCTTCTCGCGCTTAAGCACTGGGCTGACCATACTTATCGACAGATCGCCTATATCTTCTTCAATACATTCGTCACTGTCGTTGCATCGAGACTCCTTCGTTATGCCAAGCGATAGACGAAGATGCTCTAGATCGTCTTTCAGGTTCCTTCCGGCCTCGCCATGATTGTGCTTCAATCCAATTCGCAGTAGAGTTCATCAAGTAGTCAGTCACTCATCATGGTGCACTAATCAGCATTGTTTCACTTTCGCTGCCTTTACTACAAGTCGTTAGTCTAGATTCCGTCGCACTTTTAAAGTACCTATTAGAGCCAGCAATGAAGCACGTCGCTCAATCCGCGATTGTTTGTACTGCTCAATGCTACCATTTCTCGAATACATTTGCTCAATCATTGCGAACTTTCCGACTTTCTTGCAAACTTTTCCCGGCGCCTCTTCTGCATGACTTTTGACGGGGCAGCATATTATGGTCTTCCTACGGCAGGCTCGTCATCAGCACAAAATTACAACAATTATGCGCATAGTCACGCCGGTCCTTCTTCGAGTCGCGGAAACGGACGCGGTACCGGTCGAGGCAGAGGTCTCATAAACCGGCCAGCGCGGTCGCAACAGCAGTTCCAGCAGGGAAACTATCAGAATCAACAGTCAAACTACCCACAACACGCTCAGAATGGCTCATATCCTCATGCGAACGGGTTTCAAGCTGCCGGGATGATGCAACCCATGTCTTATCAGAACGGTGTATGGCCTGGCTTCATGCAGCAACAGCCGCAGCCCATCATGCCTCAGTATGACCAAGGGAGAATGCAACATCAACTGCCTATGAAGCCTCAAGCTGCTTTTCAGCAGCAACAGCAGCCAAGCCAGGCGTGGCATCAACAGTCTTTACCGACGTACTCCAACTTTCCCAACCTACCTACCTTCCATTCTCCATCCCACCAATTCAACGCTCAAGGCTATGGCATCAGTCCGACAGCATATAGCTATTCCTCCCAGTCCAATTCTGCTCAAGCACAACCAATTCCGCAAGAAGAAGCTCCTGCAGCACCTGTCTCGATATCTCGATCGCTACAGCAAGGGTCATCAGAGATCCCTTACACAAAGCCTAGTACGAGCAAGCCCTACTGCCAGCTGTGCAAGCGGTCCTTCATTTCACCTGTCCATCTTATAGCCCACCAGCGGAACGAGCATGTCCGCTGTTGTAAGGCCAGTGAAGGGTGTACCTTCGAGGGCTTGCCAGACATGGTGGAGATACACGAACAGGATCGACACCTGATATTCCGCCCAGGTGCAAAACCAGAAGTTACAAAACCTGATGGGCCGCAGAAGTGAGTCCTTTCTGAGTACAAAGCATGCCAAGTATGCTGAGAGGTTCTTCTAGCGCTCGAATACAAGGATGTAACGTCAGCCTGGACACGGAGGAAGATATCGCCAAATGGATCGAAGAGCGTAAGCGCAAATGGCCAACTTCCAAGAACGCAGAAGCGAAAGCCGAGCGAGATGCGAAACGAAGAGCATATAATGAGGCTTCGCCAGCCAACACCTGGCAGAGAAACGCACCGGCAGAACAGCGCGGTAGAGGTGCAGCCAGGGCTCGCGGAACACGAGGTGGTCGAGGCCGAGATACAAATAGAGATGCGGGAATTCCTTTCTCCGCCGAGCCTCTCCCCGATGATGTACTGCGAGACCAGCCTGCGCCTCAGCAGACACAAGTCGCAACCATCGATGCAGCCAGCGACTCGTGTTCCGCACACGATTCTGATCTCGACGAGGAGGAGGAAGCTCGGATAGCTATGGGTCTGATCAGATCGTCTAGACCAGCTGCAGGTCCCTCGATACAACCAGCAGACTCCGAGGGCATATCGGCGGGACCGAACAATGCTTCAAGCGATCACAGCGATGACGAGGACGCTAGAGAGGAGTCGGATAGTGATGACTCGGGACCTGAAATGGAAGACGCGAAGATGGAAGTCGTGTCTGCGCAGGCGGAACATGAGGATTTACCGCGGCCTAGCGCTCAGCAGCCTTACAAGCCGAAACCCTGTAATGCTTGGGTATCGACTGGCAACTGCAAGTTTGGCAAACGATGTACCTTCTCACACGATCCTTCCGCTCGTGGCAGTGCAAGAAAACAGCCTAAGGCTCCTCCACCTCCGCCCGTAAACCCTTTCGAACGAGATGGCCTGCTGGGCAAGCTTCTGCACAACGAGATCAAGCACGAAATGTCAGACTTGTGCCAAGTCATCGATTTTCTGGCTAGAAACTCATGGCTCGAACACGTGGAATTGTACCCAGGCCACAAGGAAGAGGTCGAGAACCGTATCAGGGTGGTGAAAGAGAAGGAAAGTCAGCAGGAAGGAAGCATAGGCGGAGAAGAAATCATCGAGAGATTGGGCGAGACGCTTCAGTGAATGCTAGTAATCCGTAGGATGCTAGGCGTTGTTGTATCAAAACTAGCATAGGCTTTACATTCCGTCAACAACGAGACACAGGAGACTACAGCATAATATGACCATCACTCTACGAAGCCCTACACTCAAGTTTGAATCGACGACCAAGCGTCTTTGTGCTGGCGGGTATGAGCTGGTTCCTAAAGCGTTCTTCTTGCAGTCTTATATAAATGAACGCAGGTGCTAGATGTGGTATTATGTGCATCGCCCCGCTGCCTGAAGTTCTGCGTTTGATGGTCGTTGAAATGAATGGAAAAAATGGACAGACAAGCCGGAAAGCATGGGATCCAGGTGAAGAGCGGACATCAGATATATCTCTTGTTGCGTTGGAGCATGATCTCTTCTCTTGTTACGTGCTGTGACTTCGAGGATTTCGACGTTCTGGAGCGAAGGAGACCCATGAGCCTTTGATTTCATACGATAAAGAGCATTCTTCAACAGCGAGCAGGGATCTATAAAGACCTGTAAATGCTACTCGTAGCAGCTCAATGGCCTTTGGGTACCGTCATCAACGCCAGGCAGTAAGCGAGCCTTTCGAGCTGATACGTGTGCGCACTTCTAGATTCTTCAACGCGCTGTATGCGGCTCTACTGCTCGTCAATGCGGTAGCAGTACTCAATGAAGACAGATTTCTAGCCAAAAGTAAGCTTGATTCACAGGCTTTATCAGATAGCTGACTTGAACACCACGTTGCAGTCGGATGGTCGCGCTCAGCTGTCAACGGGCCGCAGTTCCAGCAGTATGGCGGTGATACAAACTTCGGATCACCTCAAGAAGGGCCTGGCGTCAAAGCTAGGCTGGTCAATCTGATAGGCGCCGTAAGAATGGTCATGCGAAGTGAGCGCATCTCAAGCATGCTAGTGATGAGCGAGCTGCTGACGTGAGGCGTTCTTAGTTCCTCTGATACCCCTCAATATTGTTGTCATCCTGTACAAGCTGGTCTGGTAAATCGTGATGCACGGGAAAACTGAAGAAGTAGTCTTTTCATTCTTTCATTACAATGTCGTAACACAAGCATAGCGGTTCCTCTATCGTGTCGGGACCTTCTTACCCAAACTTCGTTCGTTGCTCTTGCGCTCATCCGCGTCGAGCGGGTGGAGGAGGTACGAATGCCGGCTGCTGCTGTTGCGGAGGCTGCTGGTTACCCTGCGGAGGTCCATATTGACCTTGCTGCATCTGCTGCGGTGGGGGACCTTGCTGTCCATAATGTTGCTGAGGCTGCTGGGGATGACCCTGTTGAGGAGGGCCGAACCGCTGCTGCTGAGGAGGCATGTTGTTGGGCATGCCCTGAGGAGGGGACTGCATTCGCATCTGAGGTGGCAGATTGTTCTGCTGCTGCTGACCTGGCGGGCCCTGACCAGGTCGCTGCTGCATTCCCATTGGCGGAGGCGGCTGCATGTTCCCTTGACCCTGACCTGGCAGGTACTGCTGTTGCTGCTGTGGTGGTAGCGCAGGACGTCCTTGCTGCATTTGCTGAGGTGGCAAGCCTTGTTGCTGCTGCATAGGTGGTTGCGCACCCCTGGGAGGAGGAGGCGCTACAAACTGCTGCGCTGGTGTTTTGTTGGCGCCTCTGCTAGGAGGAGGTGGTGGAACATTGCCAGGTCCGGCTCCGCCAGCTTGAGGACCTGGGAAGCCAGAAGGTCCGCCATATGCAGCAGGCGATTGCGGGCCGGCATTGGGGAAAGGCGAGAAGATAGGAGCTACAGCCGCGCGACTGCCTGCAGCCGACCCTGTGCGTTTCGGTGCTACGAGCGGTGCATCCTATATTGTACAGAAAGATCAGCTGATGCTCGATTAGAGGAGTGAAAAAGGACTAACATTCCAGCCACCGACAGGCGCCTTCTTGATGGGAGGTGGAGGAATGGCAGCGGGCTGCTGGTTCATTGGCTGTTGTTGTTGTGGAGCACCGTAAGGCCCACTATTCATCGGCGTCGGGATTTGCGGTACGAAGGAAGTTGGGTTATAGCTGTTTGTCTGCTGATAGCCGTTCGTATTTGGCTGATAGTCGCTAGTGGGTGCATATGGATTGGACTGCTGGTTGAAGCTGGGTTGATTTTGTGCCATCGAGGTAGATGGCGCGTAAGGGTCTTGATAGCCTGATTGCGGGACTTGCTGCGCTTGCTGCATTGTCTGCTGCTGCTGCTGCTGCGCCATGCCATTGTATCCAGTCTGCCCACCATAGTAGGAAGATTGAGCCTGCACAGCAGGAGTCTGATATGCAGGCTTGCTAGTTGCAGCTTGTCGGAGTTGTTGCGATACAGACGGAGCTAGTAAAAGGACAATCAGATTATGTGTCTCTCGCAAGAGCAAGCGGGCTTACCAGCGATCTTCTGACCAGTCGTTACTTGCAGCCGCTCGCGGGTGGACACGCCAGCTCCTGGAGAGACGTATTCTGCAGGAGTAAGAGCGGCATACCTGACTGCAAGCGTGACGAGACCCTGCGCTGCGAGG
Organism: Erythrobasidium yunnanense; assembly: GCA_001600175.1. Taxonomy (NCBI): domain Eukaryota; kingdom Fungi; phylum Basidiomycota; class Cystobasidiomycetes; order Erythrobasidiales; family Erythrobasidiaceae; genus Erythrobasidium; species Erythrobasidium yunnanense. Next base: position 402,839 of record BCJC01000003.1, read on the forward strand.
AGTTCCGCATACTCGCTATATTTATCGTAGAGTTGGGCGAGCTTATATGTTCTATCTCCACCTTCACTCTCGCTGGCCGTCGCAGGCTGAGCAAGCTCAGTGTCCACGTACGCGACAGCGCTGATGAAGACTGTGACCTTCTCAACGAAAGATTGTAGGGCCTGCGCATGAGCGGTATATCGAGCGGAAGAGGACAAAGTCTTTCCATCACCGCCTAGGCTCTCCTCAATTGCTTTCTCTTCTTCCCGCATCTCTTCGATCCATATATTGATGACCTTCTCGAGCCTTCCTGCTGCCAAATAGCAGAGGACAGCGCTCCGTCTCTGCTCGAGAGCCGCCTCACTGCTTCCTGTCCCAGCTGATCTGGCTACGCTCAACTGGTATTCTAGTCTCTGCCCAAGCTGCTCCACCAAAGTAGGATAGTCTTCCGTTTTAGCAAACGTGCAGAGGACAACGAAGATTTCTTGCCAGTCTCCCAAATCGGCATTCTGCACAACGTCGGTAAGGTCGTCTGAGATTATAGATTGGAAGAGACGAAGGTAAGGCAGAGAAGTAGTGCGGCGCTCGAAGTATGCCTTTTGCGTCTTGGCCAAGAGGTCTGATCCCCCTCGAACAGCTAGAAGGAGCGCATCGGCGAATCTGTCGGCGGACAGACATAGTGATACGGCAGACTCGAAGTCGCCGAGCACCAATGCTCGTGTAAGCAGTCTATCGGCTTCAGATTCGTCTTGCGGGTAGATGCTGAATGTTGTAGGCTTAGGACCATCGCTAGCCGATGAAGAAGGTCGAGAACCGATTGTTGCAGCAATGGAGGATCCAGCCCGTTCGACATGGTGTTGGGTGAGATTGAAGCGCTCGGAAAGGGAAGGCAGCCTGGCGCTGGTAGAGGGTGTGTCCGTAGCATTGAGCTGGGAGTAGAAGTCTGCGGCAGCCTGCTGCTGAGCATTGCCTGGAGCGTTATCGTCTCCAAACAAGCTGGGTTCTGTAACTTCTGATTCCGCACCTCCAATCTTGGTAGTTGCGTCCGAAGCGATGCTTGTGCTTGCGTCTGTTTCTGACGTTGTAGCATCGCTGACGGAGCTGTTGGGTCCTCTCGATTCTTGTGCAGCGGCTCCTTCTCCTTCTGATGAGCCGGACATAGCATCAGTTGCGTTTGTCGACTGGTCGGCGAACGTGACGAGTGGCTCTCTAGCAATGCTGCCGCCGTCATCACCATCACCAGAGTCTGAAGAACCTGGCTTGCGATTGCCCATGCCTAGTGGAAGCTCGCTCGGTCTGCATGTCGAAGACTTGAAGGACTTGATGGCTTCCTCTACGCCCTTCTTGACGTGCTCTTTCGAGAAACCTAGCAGAGTGACTAGCTCATCCTTCGAGTCTGCCCGGAATAAGGAAGACAACAGTTTCCAATTCTCCAGCTCTTCCTGCTTGGCTTTCGAGCCTGGCGCTTCCCTCTCCACATCTCCACCAGCTTTCTTGCTTTCGCAAAACTCGGAGAGGGTTTGTGATTGCTTGGCCTCGTCTAATCTGACAGCTCTTTCGACAATGTCTGATTCGGTGACGACTTGGTGAACTTTCACGCTTGTGCTGGCAGTAGGAGGGAGATTAGGCGCGGCAGCCTGTAGAATTGTATTTGTCGCTGTAGCAAGCTTTCCTCCAAAGCCGAAACTTGATGAAGCAGGTCTGCGAAGCCAGCGTGGAGGCTGTTTGAGGGAAACTCCGGGATGTACTTGTGCAGCCAGATTGCTCAAATTGCCTGCACTGAAGATATCGGCAGCATTGTCTGGTTGAGGTTGTTGTACTCCAGTAGGCTCAGTGGGTGCTGCCGTATTCTGAAGGGAAGTGATGTTGATCTTGCCATCGAAGGATGCCGTAGCGACGTATGAAGGGTTTCGAGGGCATGATGCTACTTCGAAAGACCAGTTCGTAGTAGCAGGTAGCTAAAGAATTCGCTTAGTATGATATGAAAGCTTGTGCGCTCAGTCCACGTACTTCGCCAACCATCTCGCCGGTAGAGGGATTCCATGCTAGCGTTCGGCAGTCTTTTCCGCACGAGAAGAGTAGCTCTGGATCTTGGGCGCACCAATCCAACGATAGTACACCTTTCTCGTGTCCGGCGAGCACCTGTGTGAGCAGAATCAGTACACAATCTCCATCGCCCATCTTGCTCCGCGACATACTCTTTCGGGCGTCCGGTAGTTTCGCAAATCCCATACGAGTATCACAGGCGCTGAGTCGTCTTCTGAAGCTGTTATGACACGTGTACCCTGAGAGACCACTCCCAGTCAACATCGGATATAGCAACGTGATTCGGCCTGCTCACCCTCTCTGGATGCCAGCATACAGCGCTGACAGGTTTCGGGCCTTGCGAATAGACTGATCCTTGACCTCCAAGGTAGCTGAGGTGAATGACCTCCTGTCTGCCCTTGAGATCCCAAACGACCGTGCTTCCAGAAGCTGAAGCTGTTGCGAGGATATGTGCGACGCTTGGATTCCATGATAGAGCCGTAATGTCTGTCAAGTGCCGCGACTTGTTTGCGGAAGGGCCGTAAGGCTTGGTGAGATTCTTTGTGTCCCAGATGAAGATCTAGGAAAGACACTTAGCATGTATAGAGGCTAATAACAAGAGGGGTGTACATACCTCTGCTTCCGTTGCTCCTGATGCGAACAAGCTGGGCTGGAGAGGGTTCCAAGCGAGGCCGCGAACGGTACCTTTGTGTCTATCCGTGTTGAAGATGGAGGCTCTGGCACGACCAGACCATCATTAGTATATTATTACTACTGAGTTCTCGTACGTGTGCGAACTCACTCCTCGCTCTGGCCAGCCAGGATCTTTGCTGGATCCCATAGCCCGACCTGGCCATTCTCCATGCCCGCTGCGATGACACCTTCAGGTCTTCCATCCGTAGGAACGTTCCATGCCAGGCAATTGAAGCTGTAAACATCGTAGCATCAGCGTTCTGAAGCGCCGCGTCGACGCCCTCCGTTCAGCCCCATTCAAGCGCAGGGAAACTGTTTGCAGCATCGTTTCTGGATGATCAGACTTACCGTGCATTGGCTGATACGCGACCTCTGCAAGCCTGGTCGCCGTCCTGGTCGCTGAAGGCATCCCATAGCTCGAGGCTCCCAGAACTGCTGAACGATTCGTCGAGGGCGCCGCTGACCGTTCCCGTAGCCAGCAAAGGCGAAGTTCTTCTGCTTTTTGACCACGCAAATGTCGCTGTTCGCGGCACTGAATGGCTGCTCATTGTGCGCAGATGGTTGGGCCAGAATCAAGCAAGGTACGGATTCGACACGTAGCGCGACGAAACTGGCGACCTCGGTCTTAGCGGCGACTATCGTACTCTCCTTTGGCCTACGATGCAATTGGCGAAGCCAATAGACTAGCAGAGTGATTCTGCGCATGATCCTGAAGTATGTATATTGCTGATTTACAAATCCCATAACCCTATGTACAGAGGTTGCAGCTATTGTGCCTATTGATGGATGCGTATACGCAGAGCATAGCTAGCTTTGAGCCTTTCTTCCCAATTGGGCCAGATGACCTGGTTTCCGAAGACCGAAAAAATGTAGGAACAACTACCAGATCTTCTCAATTCGCTTTGACCATTTCGAACGTGGTTGATCGACTTCCCGAGCGTTGAACTAGTCAAATTGGAATTTGGTCAGTCCCTACGGGCCTGTACTGGTATGATCGGATTCTCACATCATCGGTGTAGTCCTGGATGTCTTGAAGGTCGCTGACAAGATCCACTTCGTGTCCTCGATAGAAGCGCGTGCGCTTAATGAGTTTCCAGCCGATATAGATCGCGATGACCACGAAGACCATTCCGTCTAAGGCGTGTTAAATCAGCGCAAGGCATCATCGCTAATCGGCAGCAACTCACATTGGAACACGAAGAGATCTGCAGCAAAGGCGCCAGGGAGGAACTATACGAATTGAACACTGTCAGAACCACCCTCGCAATTGCCGAAACACAGGTCTCGACCCACCAAGGTGTATCCTGAGATGCCCAACACAATGATAGACATAATGAGTGCATACCAAGCAGCGTACGGCTGCAGAGGGGATCGGTATGGCAGGAAAGTAGCGCGATCAAGGCCTTGAGCCTTCATTGCGTTGTTGAAGCGCAGCCATGTTGAAGACATGATCTACAGGGACGAAGTAGCATATAGTGAGCATTCAAGTCTGATAAGAAACTGTGGGAGCTAGGCTTACGATCCAATTGAGCAGCTGAGAGGCTGTGACGAGGGATACCCACCATCCCAAGACCTTAGCAGTCTGCGATCGTTCAAATGAAACGTAAGCATAGGATCATCACCCAGTGATATGGATTGGCTTACTCCGGCCGAAACAGACAAATACGACAAGCACGACAGTCCTGTCGTGACGAGAACACAGACGTAAGGTACGCCGTTCCTGTTGAGTCTTCGGAGGATCTTGGGGGCTTGTCCCGCCAGAGCCAGCGAGTATAGAGAGCGGGAAGTACCGAAGTGGTAGCTGTTGCCGGCAGAAATGATACTAGTAGCAATCATGGCATTGACAATATCTGGCAGAATGGGAATTTGCAGGCGTCTCATCTGGTAGATAAAGCCAGATCAGTCGATACCTACAGGCAAAAATTAGTAGCACTTACGCTAATGGTGTAGGGAGATCGAGCAGCTGAAGGTCCAAGACTTCCGAGGAGACTGAACAAGCGCAAAGTCAGCTTCTAAATTTACTTACCAGCTGCTAGGGCAGAACATACTCGGGAGCATCATACGGGCACACGATACCGACCGAAAGAGCACCGATGCAGAAGAAGAAGACCAAGCGGTATACGATCGACTTGAAAGCCCTGGGCATGACTCTTCGGGGATTCTTGGCTTCACCAGCGACCTGAAAGCAATATTACATATCAGTGGACGTACTGATGAAACGAGTATAGTCCCAGTCCTCACCATGCTGATATACTCAGGCCCGGCGATGATGAAAGCTGCTCCGATGATGCATTGGATGAAGCCTTGGAAGCGGCCTAACGAACCCTCGTTGATATACTCGCGCATCGCACCAGGCTCACGCCAGAATCTGTGCATTCAATGGGTTGGCCTTAGCCAGCGTTACATATCCCACAGGAGCCGGGGAGAGCCAGCACTCACCTAAACCCGTAGCGGTCCCCAAGCGGATTTCCGCCCAGCATAGTGATGAAGGTATAGAAGAGCAGCATGAAGATCAAGAGCACTTTGCCGATGGCCAGCCAGAACTCCGCTTCTCCGAAGAAGGAGACGTTCCAGATGTTTAGCGCAAAGTACAATGGAACCAGGACGGAGATCAAGATTGCTGGGTGTAGATCTGGAGCCCACTGCGTAAGAGTATACACAAAGCGTATTAGTCGATGCTCCTGCTCCATTCGTGCCGATCGGCATTTATCTCACGTACGTATTGGATGACAGTGTTGAAGATGTTGATCTCGAAACAGATGAGAGCAGCTTGACTGACGAAGTAGTTGTACCCAGCCGCCATTCCCCATGCCTCATCTACGAATCTTCCAGCGAATCTGATGAAAGATCCGTCCAGAGGAAGCCTAGCGGAAGCAACAGAGAAACGATGAGGAATAGCTCTCTCTTCTGAGATTCTGAGAGAATTTAGCGTACAAGGTGACCATCTCGATCTGGCATTGTGCGGTTGCGAAAATGACAGAAGCCCAGACTACGAATCCGAGGAACAAGCTGAGGGGACCGCCGTCCCGTAATGAAGTGCCAATACCAACGAAAAGAGCAGCACCTGATGTATCTCTCAATCAGCAAATGTTGTTTTCCCGGATATGTCCTAATCTGTCCGAAGAGGAACCAAGAAAGAAAAGCTCACCGATTGTACCGGCGATGGAGAGCAGGGAGATCTGTCTTGTAGTCAATCTTCTGTGGTTATGCATATGCTCTACGGCAGTCATTGATCCAGCTCGAATGGAGCCGGCATCTTTGCTGTTTGCATCGTGTTTGGTATCTGCGACTCCGGCCAGAGGGTCCTCTTTCGAGGCAGCGAAGGCCGTGTTCATGCTTCACGAAAGGTTGATCTTCTTGCTCACTTTCTCGTCGCAAGAAAGCTGGAAAACCGAAAGAAACGAAGAAGACCTGCAAACATCGCATTGCGGGCCCTTCTGCCCTTCCCGCGTTTGTGCATTTGCGCGATTGGGCTTGGCGGCCACATCTGACTTTTGGGTTATCAGCAGGCAGAGAAGGGAGTATACAACGAGTTGCGATGAAGAATAGGAGGTGTGACAGATCTGTGACAGGCCCATCTCTGAGACGATCAATCATGCACGCCAAACTCCGCCCGCCCACGTCGGCTAGGGGAAAATGGGTGGAGGAGGAGGAGTGGCAAAAAGGATCGACAGCGAGGCACATCTGTCTGTAGACTTTACAGCTCTACAACGACAGGCGCATCTTCACCTTCTTCTACATATTCATCCTCCTCATCAGGCTGCGAGAGCAGATTATAGTGCAGCTTCCCACCTTTTTGGGCCGAAGCAGCTTCGTCTGATTCTAGTCCTCCCAACTTCCACCCAAATCGTGTGTCTACTGCTTGCCGTAGCTTGCTCCATGCTTCTTTCGTGTCTGCGAACTGAGCTTTGTCGGCGGAAGAATCGTAGTGCCGTTGTGCGGCTCGTAATGCCAGACGCAGCACCGAGAGCTCTTCTAGCAGGAAAACATCTAGATCGGGCATATCTTCCTCGAAGAACTCTTGTCGGACGTGCTCGAGATGCGGTAACAGGACTTGAGATTGGAAAGAGGCTGCTAATGGGAGCCCTTCACTGGCTGGAAGGCCAGTAGATTCCGGTAGAAGCATCGAGCTTGATCGACATATTAAGGAGATATAGCGCTTGTATGCTTCGAGCGCTGAGAAGTTGTGCAATTGGGTGACGAGGATGAAGGCTAATTGCATTTGGGCCAGAAGTTCATTGCGATCTAGCATAGTAATTTGTGCGTGAGCATGCTTGTGTAACAAAGTACTGAATTCAAGAGGCCTACCGCTATTGAGATCAGTAGCGACGACATGCAATAAGAGCTGCACGACATCCAGATTAGCAAAGCTAAAACACACTAATAAGGCGCCCTCACCCAGCTCTTATCCCGGCTGTCTCTACTCAGCTGCTCGCCAGTCGCTCCAGGTCTCCATGATCTCTTCAGGTTAAACACCGGAAACCTCAGCAGTTTCTCCCTCTTCCCGTCCTCTTTCGCTGACGCATCTGGCATGTCCGAATCTTCTGGCTCTTCAGCAGGTCTGGGTTTACCCCAGAACTGCTTCTTCTCGCTTGCTTGTGTGCTGGCACCTTCTGATTCGTCTGCCAGACTCGCCATCAACGCATCGCATCTCGCATCCCCAGCACCGTCTTTGCCAAGAACACTGTCCAGCGTCGTATCAGTGATGAAGGAGGTTAACTTCTTCCATTCATCTAGCTTGTCGAATGGATAAGGCGCCATTTTCGGATCAAGAGATTTCAGGTACTCTTTCGAGACTATCGTCTCTTCTTCGTTCTCGGAAGATGAGGAGGGATGTTGCACTTCTTCGGTAGTGGCATCATAGCGTCGTATGAGGATCTCTTGAGGCTTCGTTATGCGGAATATGCCTTTGCGGATGACGATGCCTGATCCGAATGTCGCTTCATTCGACTTGGACGGCGCAGAATAGAGGAAGAGATGCAGTCCAGGTGGTAGGAACTTGATGCCCTACTTTCACAGCCATAGTGTCTAAGCAAGCGCGTTCGAAAAGTGTCGATGGTTGCGCGCACGCACTGCAAAGCTCTTCACGGCCCAGACAGATCCATCGATCCCGAATTCCTGGCCTTGCTGTTCAAGTGGAAGTATCAAGAAACCTCCTGCATCAAAGAGCTTTTGTGATTGAGATGCGTCAAGTTGCATCGTGTCAGAGGCAAGGCGCAGCGCGAACCAGCGTTATGTCTGGTAAGGAACTTTTGCAGAGAACAAGCGAGTACAGCATTCAACCCCTAGAAACGAAGATAGCAGAAGGACCGTATGAAAGTAGAGAGGGATGAGAGCTTGATGTAGATTGAATCCGCCAAAGAGAAATGAAAGGATAGATAGATGCCAAAGCATGCGCTTGCCAGCGAAACATAGCCGGGATGCGAGTCTCCACTTCCTTCATAGTCCTTCCGATGTCCTGCTGATGCGCGATCCTAGATGCTGCATTCTAACCCTTCTCGCCCGTTTCTCACATATCCGTCTACCTCTCTTTTCTGAAGCCAATAGCAGCGGCACGCTCACGGAAGCATTGACGGCAGATGTCTGTACATATATCCAGCGTCAGTGTTTCGTCCTTGCAGATGTCTCTCGCTGTAATGTCGAGAGTGTACCTAGGCCGTATTTTCTAACGAGACCAGCTTGGTGGAAGCATACTCGGCTGTGAGCAGAACATATACATTAGTCTAATGTTACTAAATTGTATGTGCGATGGCGCCTCACCATTGACGGGATCCTTTGCCGTAGATCTTGGGTCTGCGAAGCCATTGTCAGTCGGGCGTTCTTTGAGTATTCAAAGCTGAGAGTATGGACCTTGAGTTCCAGACGTTATCGTGCTGTATACGACCCGATATCAGCTATATTCGATGCATCTGCCGGCCAACCTGTACTCACAGCCATGGTGGAAAAAAGGTGCTATCGATGAGCTGGAAAAGCGACGAGGGAAGTAGCTGCAAGGAGCGTAGGTTTCGTGTCAATAACTGTGTCGTAGTATCGCTAGTCGCTGCTTGTGTATGCTACCTTTTCCTTTCGAGGTGAGAAATGCGGGCTCGGGAAAGAAAGACCTGCGATTTTGGAAGTTTTCGCAGAGACGAAACTTCGAGCCAAAAAATCAAGACAAAATCTAGACAACGAAACAACACATCGATTTGCAAGATGATCCGACATACCCTGCTGACAATCTAATGAGGCTTTCCTATCCCTTGCTTGCGAGCAGGAAACAGTCAGACCCTTAAACTCCATGTTGGTCATCCAATGGCCTTCCACCTTGATCCCTGACACAGTTTATGCGACCCTCTGATCTCTATGCTCGTAACATGGGTCATGGGGTTCACTCATGCTATTACCGAACGAGCAAGACTGGAGATCAGACCTCTCTTCCGGACGCTCATACCATCTGCCTCCCGCAAGTGCAAGCAAAGTCTGTACCATCACATCGCCGGTCTTCTTATTCAACCCTGCCTCGACTCCAGATGGTGCGTCGCTGCTTGACTGCAAGAGGTTGGCTTTACCATCCGGAATCGCTGCGAGCCAGCAGGAGTATGTCTCCTTGATGATCGTCGTACGCGAGCTCCTCGCCTTGAGCATGTGTGGATTACCTTTATCTTCCTTCGACCTTTCAGCTTGAATACCTTTGTACCCCTTTGAGCTGTGCAGCTCGCAGGGTATAAAGTGCGTTCCAAGCTCGCTCTGTCTCTCTTGCTCTCCTGCCGTTCACATACCTTGATTCACGGCTCGACTCAAGCACTCCAGCTTATCCTCGATTTCTGCCCGCATATCCAAGATCCAACTGCTGTTACCACGACCTTGACATACTCAAACATGCCAAGACCAGCTGTTCATCAATTCGATGAAGGTGATCGAACCTGGACGCGTGATACATCAGACAGGCCTTATTACTACGGGCAAGCCTGCTCTCAATGCGGAAACATTGAAAAGACCAGGAAGTATACCGCTTCGAGCGGGAGGCGCACAAAGTATCTGTGGGTGTCAACATGGCTGGTCTGGCCCAAGCACGAGCTTCTTGACTGACTACTTGGCCCATCTATCCACAGCTGCGATCGTTGTGTCCCTCGAGCATGATAGCCTTTGATCAAGGTCCATGCTGTCACATTCCTCTCTGTCTCTCTCTCTGTGCTGTCCGCCTTTCCAATCATCCTTCTACCATGACCAACAGCAGACAGCACTAGCTCTCCAGGGTCTCCGCAACTGACCCTCTAATCTGCGGGCGAGGACCGACCATTGAGGCCAATGCATGTAGACACCCCTGCCTGCTGATTGAACCTGACGGCTTCGTTATATGGGGTTCACTCAAGGCCTCACCTGTCTGTCCTGCGAGACGTATTGACCCATGATACCGTCCAGCGCCATCTATGCTAAACCTACATTGCTAAGTCTTTGCAAAGAAGGACCGGCACTCTTGGGTAATGTACTGCTGCCGCGGTAATACTATACCTACCGGAAACTCCCCATACTGCCTCGCTCACATAGCGGTGCAAGCTTGCGCCATCTGGTGTGAAGACCTTGCCTGACTTCCTCTCGGAATCATGCCGTATCAGTCAGCTGCAATGATGTAGCAGAGCCCGGCAACCAGATAACTGGTATTTGAATGCCTCCTCGCCGCAAATATCACATCTGGACGTCGTCGATGTCGAATTCCCACGTCCCAGGCACCCTTACACACACCTCCCAAGCTCTCACTTGAGGCTGGGCAGTTGGTAAGGCATAAAATCTGCTCCATCAGCCCGCCATGCCCCTCTTGCTTCTGGCTCATCAAGGCAGCACGCGACTGCATCATCTCTGATCCAGCTTCAAGGACTAACAGATATTATCGAGTTTCTCTACCTAAACTGGAAACCCAATTGTCGCGATATGCAATGCCAATCGCAAGCCAGTACAGGGATGCAGAGGGCAGAACCTGGACGCGTGATGTTTCTATGCAGGCTGTTTTCAGTAACGCGGAGTGCGACAACTGCGGCAATGTTGGTAACGCTGCTAAGTTCAAACGTACAGAGCGCCGAGGATTACGCACTGTAACCCGCGTCAGATATTTGTAAGCAGTAACACCACTCGAAAGTCATTTGGACATGATCTAACAGCTTCTGTATGAGCAGATGCTCAGAGTGCGCTCCCCGCGTCTAAAGCTCTCAGCCTTAACGCATCCTGAGTACTGTCCATTCATGCTTGTTCCGAACTCTTGCAATCCAAAAAATTCCCTCAGATCTTTCCTCCAATACTTTCAGAGCTTCACAATGGCCTACTGAGCTTCGAAGGCATACTGACCAGTCGCGCGAGGCTCTATGATTCCCTGCAGCCTTCGACTTGCTGCTCCCGCGCGCCAGCAGATCAACGATGAGGAGCTGCAGCGAAAGAAACTCTGCCGACCTCTCAGGCATGAATGTTGGGATAAGAGTGATGCCATTTACCTCGCATTGCAATGAAGATTTCAGCACCCTGATCTTGAATTGGCATCCGATTGGAGCTCGAGTATTGCGATCTACAGAGTCTACAGAGTTTGTGGCGTGCGTATGGGATGGGACTGAGCCCTCCATCGTCCCCCTTCGACAACCAGGAAAAGGCTGTGCACCTCGTAGCTGTTGCGCTGCGGTCCGTCTCCCCTCTAGGTCTGTTCCGCACGCTTGACTTGTACGCAGCCAGCTACGACCTACTATATCGTCGAGATCCCTGAATAGCAGAATCCTTAGCAAGCCTCAGACAGTGGCATGGTCCTATATGATCAGTTCGAGCATGAAGGCCGGATCTGGACGCGCGATCTCTCCGAGAGATCAATGTACGCCTATAAAGGCTGCAGCTTCTGCAATGGTAGACCGACTGTGAAATACACTAACGGAGAGCGTCGCAGGCGTGTTATGTATCTGTAAGCACCGCCTTTGTCCTCCTTGTACGTGAGCTCGATTGACAAAGTGTGGTTGCGCTATCGGTCAGCTGCCGTCTGCACGCCCCTGCGGTCCCGTAGTCTCGTACTACAGCAACGTGTGCTACTGTAGTCGATATCTGCGATTCAAAGTTAGATGGAAAGCTGTATCAGCGGCGGATACGGCATAGATGGTGGAGTAGTTCAGAGGAGCATTGGCATCTCTCCAATGCAGTCATATGTATCAGATAGAGGAGAACGAGAGCATATCCTTCGCAATTGCATGTTTTGGTCAGTCAGAAGTTATGGCTCGAATTCGCAGGTTTGCAGGAGGGAAGCCCGCCCGATCAAGGCCTTGCAATAGCGTAGCATTGTATGCAATACTTGTGTAGAAGTACGAGTTGTAGACATGGGTTTCAGACAGAATTGCGATTTTGTCCGACTTTGTCTAATTTTTCCTTCCATTTTTCAAGTTGAGGGGAGGAGAGGGACTTGCGCCTAGCCCGCATTACTGCAGTCACTACTTCAGCATGTCGAAGCAAGCAGTCAACACTTTTGGCAAGAAGGGAACGGTTAGTAGGAGGGATGCAGGGAGAACGTATAGATGCTCAAATCGTCGACTTTCCAGGCCACCGCCGTCGCTTTCTGCAAAGAAGGCAAAGGACTCATCCGCGTCAATGGATCCCCCATCGGCCTCGTAGAGCCTGCAATCCTTAGATTCAAGGTCTACGAACCTGTGCGTGGTCGTCAAATCCCGAAGGAAATCCGACCAGAAATGCTGAAGTTACATGTCGATATGCGATTCTAGATCCTCGTCCTCAAGCCTGCAGCATTCGCAAACGTCGACATCAGAGTTAGAGTATCAGGAGGTGGTCACTCGTCCCAGATCTACGCTATCCGTCAAGCAATCGCAAAAGCCATCGTAGCATACACGGCCAAGTACGAGGATGCAGCACAGGCACTAGACTTGAAGAAGCAACTGCTATCGTACGACAGAACCCTTCTCGTCGCTGACCCAAGAAGATGCGAGCCAAAGCAAGTCGACTTCCGCATGATCAAACCGTCAAATACTGACTTTGCGACTCTGTCAACAGGAAGTTCGGTGGACGTGGTGCACGCAGCAGGTACCAGAAGGTGATTGGCGCGGTTGAATAGCCTATCGAAGTTCAAAAGCTAACATTCAACCTTCTTCCAGTCTTACCGATGAAAGCCTTCTTCTGGCCCAATCCTCGATCTTCGCAAGCTATCGACAGACTACGCAGCAACACCTTCTTCTACATCGTTACTTCTCTTCTCTATTGCTGGCTACATCTACGATTGCATTGTTCGGAGATTTGGTGGATTGGAAACAGCAAGTTCGGGTTGGATTCGGTTATGCTTTTCGGGATACGTGTGATGCTGTAATGCGAGCAATGCAAGACAGTATTACTATGATCATCAGACAGACAGAGCACTGGAATGATTCACGAAGGAGGACAGCTGACCAAGTTCGGCTCTTCAAGCGTCTCAAGCCAAACGCCCGACTTTTTCTCATTCAAGACTGGATTATCAAAGCAGCGTACGATTTACTGAAGCATGACAACAACGCAATGATATAATACTATACGGCAACCGCAACAATCAACCTTTCTGCCAGAACGAAAGACTACCTTCTTTGCTATGCTGTTCCAGCTCCACGATCTCTTCATCCGTCAATCTCCATCCCAAGCATTGAGCGTTCTACATACTCGGATATACATCAGCTCCGACCCAAAGTTTCTCGGACGTAATCACCTCACCTGCTCTGCCTGCTTCGCGTTTCTCGCACCTGGCAGCGGAATGACGCCTTTGCATAATATCCAGTTGAGACCCACAGCAGATACCGGCACCTTGCGCTTCTCTGCTATCTTCCTCATGACCTCCAGCAAAGGCTCGAGTTCTTCCATAGGATAATTGCTGAACCGCCTTCCGCTTGGAGGAGGGTTTGAGACCGAATACTTCCCGCTTAAGCGACCTTGAGCTAGAGGACTGTATGCTAAAGGTACGATATTCCGAGTATGGGCGGCTTCTAGCAAACCATCGCTCTCTGGGAGACGCCTGACGAGACTGTACTCGATCTGGTTTGAAGCGACTGTAGATGACTATCAGTCTCATTTCTTGATCCTGCGGGAAGAATCTGAACTCACGAGGTACGCCCTCCTTGGCGAGCGCTGGTCGAACAGTTTGATCAGTCCAAGTCGCCGAAATGCGGGTATGAGAGCGATATGCACGCACCATCATACATCCTAATCATGTCCTCCTTGGAATAGTTGCTGACTCCGACCGTCTTTGCCAGACCCTCGTGAACGCATTGAGCGAGACCTTTCGCGACAGTCTCGATACTGGTCATGAAGTGCACCTTTCCATGGACTTGATATAGATCGACTTGTGCAACTCCTAGTCGTTTCAGCGAGTCTTTCAGACAAGCCACTACGCCTTTGGGAAACCAGCGTGTCGGAAGGACAGGTACAGGAAGCCACTGATCCGTAGCTTCATCAGCCCCTTCTTCTCATCTAATCGAGTTGAATGCGGAAAGACATACCTTCGTAGCTATAATCACGTTCCTGCGCTCCTCTTCAGACATGGTTGCGAGTTGTGCACCGATGATCTTCTCGCTTGCGCCCATGCCGTATACTTCGGCTGTATCGTAGAAGCCCAGTCCTCTACTGTTCAGAAGGTTCCATGTTTCCTGAATGCCGGGAAGGTCTTTCGCCTCGTCGTATGACCAGGTCCTGTCTGCAACGAAAGCTTTTAGTTATGCTATGACCAGGCCTCAGAGGGCTACATACCTCCCCATGCCCATGTCCCACAGACTACCTAAACAAGTCCGGATAGCAGCTGTCAGTATTACGCAGTTGACAGCCAACTCCGCTTCATGACCTCACCGCTGGAACGGAAATATCGCCAGCTTTTCCCTTCAGCACGACCTTCGTAGTGGTCTCAATTGTTGGAAGAAGCTTAAGGGATGCCATGGCGGTGGTCGTCGCTTCGGTATCGTTTAAAGAGTTGCAGCTTTGTGATGCGCGTGATTGTCAGGGGACCCTGATGAGATGCGCAACTGATCTAGCTCTGCAAAGTTAGATGGAGTAGACAGCGTTCGTCTCGTATGTGTCAGCTGCTAAGGAAGATTAGGGAAAGAAAGGAGCATTTGTAACTTCATTCCGACAACAAGCATTCGCGCCGATCTGGAACTAAAGATAGAGAAGCCCAGTTCGCTGCGACTCACTGACATATTTCGCTCGGACACACCCTTGAATCATCTTTACTACTCCTTCTTTACGGCTTTAGGCTTTGCGGGTGCTTTGGCTTTAGCAGGCGCTTTAGCTGCGGCCGCTGCCTTTGTAGCTTTCGGCTTTTTGGCCTTGACGAGTTTATCTTTGATAGTATCTTCATCTTCTCCCTTCTTTGGCTTCTTCTCCTCATCATCAGCTTCTTCCACCTCCACCTCAAAAGCCTCTTCTAGATCCGGCTGCGCCGTATCACGAGCTACCCTCTTGGACGTAGCGATGTCGGTACCCTTATGGAACGGAATAGGATGGTCTGTACTATTGTACTTGCGCGTGAAAGCCGTCTTTGTGGCAGGCTTGATCTGCTTGAGAATCGGGTCCGGCGTGTTTTCGCCTACGCCCAGCTCGACTACAGCATCCCACTCTTCCTTCGTCAGGTAATACTCGTCCATTTCTCTGATTACGTCCTCAATGCCGTCGTTCCCGCGTTCAAGCAGAGGTTCCGTAAGTCTGCGAAGCAAAACTGGAATATACGACTGTCGAATTTCCCGCTTGTCGCCAGACACCTTGAGTCGCATGCGGATCTGGATGTCCGTGAGCAGTCTCTGAAGACGTCCTTGCGTCGAGTTCTTTCCGAACCAGCTAAGAGGGGAATTTCAGTGCGCACTTGGCGATGACGATTGAGATGACCTTACCCCGGGAATTGCTTGGTGGAGCCCATCGAATCACCGTTACCGCCGAAAGAGCCCTGTCCGTAAGTCCAGTAGGACGGCATGACAGTGGACATCATGCCGTGAACAGGCATGAGGGTCCAGTGCTGTTGTGTTCTACGAGCAGGTACACCTATCAGGATTTGCAGAATCGAGTAGTTCAACGTGCTCACCCATGAATCATCCGATCGATCATATCGCCGTCCGAGATACAGTCTGCAGCCTTCGATGTGATTTCCATCTTTTTGAAAGCAGCCTGTCTGCCGCCCATGCCCTGCGCTCTAGCGTACTTGTGTTTCAAGTAGTTCTCTTGCACGAAGAGAGGTAATAGGTCGAATTCGTGGAAATAGATCTCGAGCTTCTCATTCACGCGCGCTCCGCTTGTCTGAGACCATGCGTACGGATTGAAAAGCTTCTCCATAAGTGTGAAGGGTGTCGAAAGCGCGTTCGAGTCGCGTTGGGAAGTGCTATGTAGGCAGCAAGTCAGTCGTGACTTCAGCTCGCTGGCTTGGAACGTACAGCCTCTTCGTCTCGTCGAAGGTGAGCGCTTCATTGCCGAGCTTCCACGTCGACAGTAAGTTGATAATCTGTCTGATGTCTGACTGTGTTCCCGATACGAGCTGATCAGCCACAGTCTTGTCGATCTTCATGTTTTCTCTGCAAGCGATGTTCAGCACTGCACAGGCAGGGAAGTACAAAGTACATACTTGAAAGCGATAGTCATCAATCTCGAGCGAATCATAGCAGCTTCCGGTCTTTTAAATTTGAGCTGGAATGTAGTCGCAAGGAGGGGCTTCATCTTCTGTAAACCGGCATCGTTCGCAATGCAGATAATAGGAATTTTCGTCTTCTTGATCAATGCGTTGAGGGCACCGATACCGCCTCTGTCGCCTGCTGAGGTACCGTCGACTTCGTCCATGATTAGCACAGAACGATCGTGCGAATCAGCAGACTTGGTTTCCTGCTGTGGAAGCGACTAGTTTATCAGCTCGCATATGAGGACAAGAATTAGCCGGGCGTACTTTTCCAGCCAGGAAGCCATCCAGGACCATATTGTCTACACTACTCCTCAATTGGCTCTGCAAATGCCAAATGTCAGTACCGCGAGATTATATCCAGATGAACGATGGTCACTTCTAGCAGCTTCTTGCTTCTTGTATCACTCGCGTTCATCTCGATAACTTTATAGCCTTCCAGCTTCGCAACGAGATGAGCAGCAGTCGTCTTGCCGATTCCAGGTGGACCAGAAATAAGAAAGGCTCGGAAAGTCCCCCAGCCGTCTTTTCCGGGCTTCTTGAATCCACCTGACAGGTTCTTGGGCCTGACCAATATCACAAAGCGAGAATTCGGCAAGTTGTCCCGAAGCTAAGCATAGAGCAGAGCGACGCACCATGCTTCTAGCCATAGTCGTAGCTTCTCGATTAGTCCAGGGTTACCACATAGTTCTTTAATGTTCTGAGGTGCGTATTTGACTGTCCATAAGGCTTCTTTGCTGAGTCTGGAAACCCACATCAGTGGTATTTCCAGCTGCATACTGCCAAATATATCGAACGTACTTGGGATCGATCTCTATCGCCTTAGCAGCTTGGCGAATCTTCTTTTCATCCTCCTTCTGCTTCTCCAGGTATTTCTTGTCTAGATCCTTAGCTCCTCTGCAAAGCAAGTTTAACAATTCAGGACCCTTATCTTACGTAGAGAAACCTACCTCGTCTCGATAAGCTTCAGGAAACCATCTTCATCAAGTGTCCTGATCTTGTTCTTCTCGATCATCTTGAGCTTCGAAGGACCCGCATCGAGACCCAACACGACATACGAAGTCTTGCTAGATACTGAAGTCGTGACTTTGCTGTTGAAAAAAGTAGGATAGCAACAGCATTAGCATTGTCTATGCACGCATAGTCTGATCACAATGCAAGCTTACGCGCCATATCGCTTCGCAAGGGTCGTTGCCTCATCTCGTCCAATAGTCTCCAGCTCTCCAGTGAAGACGATAGTCAGACCGCCCAGGCAGTCTGGCGCCCCTTCGGGTATAGGTTTGGCGCCTAAAGGTTCGCACAGTCAGTACTCGCCATCCGCAAAGCAGCTAGACAAGAGTAGATCTACCTGGATTGGAAGGTCCTGCACGCTCTTTGGGTTGCCATTTGAACTTCTTCGGTTCCTCTTCGCCGTCCTCGACCTTTGCCTTGCTCGTGCTAGCTTTCGGTTTCGATGAAGATGCGGGCGTAGAAGTAGATGCTTTCTTAGGTGCAGCTTTAGCAGCGGGAGCCTTCTTCTTGGGCTTGACATCCTCCTCTTCTTCGTCATCGAGGTCTCCCATGTCTTCGTCCTCATCATCGTCCGCTTGTTTCCCTTTGGCGTTATCATCGTTGTACTCATCATCTTCGTCAGACTCGATCTTTGTGCTCTTCTTTCTTGCGGCTGTCACGCTAGCTCCGCCTGTCGAGACGCGCTTCTTTGCGGGCTGCTTGACGTCCTCTTCTTCATCATCGCTGTCAGAAGGCGTATCATCGTGCTTTCTCTTGCCATTTGACGTCGTAGCTTTCGCCTTTGAAGCTGCTGGTTTGCCCTTGCTCGCTGATGCGGTCGAGCTCTTTGCCTTGCTCGCAGGCCTCACTGGAACGTCATCATCGGATTCGGACAGCGTAAGATCAACAGCTTCAGGTCTGTTTGAATAAAATGGTGTGAGTTGCGAGCCTTGATTTTCGGTAACATTCTCCTTAGGGGCCTTACTTTGTTTTGCTAGGAGCCTGTAGATCGATAGATATTAGCATGAGTCCTAATCAGGCGCGCAAGTAGGTGATGTACAGCAACCTTGCGAGCGCTCATCGAAATCCAGTCAATACGGATTTGCAAAAAGGTCGGTAAGAAGGCAATAAACACGTTATGAGCGCGATAAAGTCAAGGGCCTGCCGCGGCTATAGTACGAGATCCGATTCCTCTGTGTAGAGCGGAGTTCTATGCACTAACTATCAAGCCGATCTAGCGTATTACTCTGGAAGCCGTATGCAGGCTCGTACTGCGACACCCCCTTTGAAGCCTCCGACAGTCCGCAAAGCAACGATTGGGGTATATCATCATGTTCATCTACACGCCTGGTGCCATGAGCGTTGCATCGATCCAGACTTTACACCATTAGCTGCCTATTCAGCCAAACTTATATACCAAGCATGGAGCCATTCTCTTAGCTTGGGCGCCAGTCCTGGTACACTGGAAAGCTCCTTGATAGTCTGTGGAGCATGCTGCAGTGTAAGCAGCTGCTCTTCGGTAAGCCTGTCCGCAGAAAGTGAATGGTTAGAACATGGGAGCGTGCCGGGGCAACAAGCCAACAGCAACCGACTGAGTATGTGCTGCTATGGCTTCTGCAGCTTGGCGGAGCTGCGTCTCTTCAGCATGCCGTCTCTCCAGGTGCTTCAAGTATAAGCCCTTAGAGCCTCTGTCAGAGTGAGCGCGTGAGCTAGAGTCGATACGTAGATTGGTGGAGAATGCTTACCCTGATTTGATAAGCTCCAGAAAGCCATCCTCATTTAATCGCTTGATGTTGCGTTTCTCCACCATCTTGAGCTTGGCGGGTCCGCCATCTATTCCCAGCACTACAAAGGATGTATCGCTAGAGACGTGGGAAGGAACTTCCCTGAAAGTACGAAACACGGCTCTCTCAATCAGGAGGTCGCATCGAGATGGAGGTGACAAGCTCACGCTCCGTAGTGTCTGGCCAGGGAAATCGCGCTGGTCCTCTCGAGTGTTTCAAGTTCCCCTGTAAAGACTATTGTGAGACCTGCCAAGCAATTAGCTGGACCGTTAGGTATGAGCTTGCTGCCTGAATGAACAGACTCGGCTCGATCAGTCCAATCTGGTACTTGTCAGGCGCATCTGCCACTCTAGGGTCGTGTAACTCGCCTGCTGATGCTAGAGGTGGTCGGAACGCAGATATATCTTCTTCGCGTGTGGTCAGGCTCGCGCGGGGAGGAGGAATGACAGCGGAAGTGGACGCATCAGATCTTCCGGTAGCGTGGCTTCCTGATGATAAAGGTATCGTGTAACGCTATAAGGAAGCTCTTCAACAGTTGTGTTCTTGACAGGCCCTCACCAGTCAAGACGCGTCTCTTGGCAGGATAAGCACACTCATTTTGCTGCCTCTCTTCGACGCATTTGCGCTTTGATCCAGTCAAAGTACCTGGCGCTTGTGACGCTGCGAGCTGCACCTGCGTAGGGCGGCCGATCGCTTTCGAGCTGCATCTGCTGCCGCCGACTTCTTCTTCGACTTCATCGTCTAACCTTGATCCTGATTCAGAGCTGAGGGTACATCCAGAGTGCCAGATTGTCGAGTACAGAGAGGATACGCCGTCTTCAGCTGCCATCGCGCAGAGTTTGGGGATACCGGATCTCACTTCGCGGTCTGGTCTGTTCTGCTCTGGTTCTCCTGGCATCAGCGCGCGACACACATGTCAGCGTAAAGACGGCCTGCACTGAGGTGGCCAATCAACCTTCATACTGATACGGAAGAATTGCAAGGTTCCGGCTTGAGCAAGAAAGCGGGCGCGTAGACACCCGGACAACGATCTGTCTGCTGCCCCCTCTGGCCTTGGACAATGACTATCGCCATCAGCGATTCTATCAAGGGAGAAGCTATGCGCTTCCTGCTTCGCAAAGAGGAAACGCTTGTCACAGATGCTCGCGGTGACACCTTACCCTCAGTCAAGACGGTGCTCCCCTGCATCGTTCGTACAGCTTTTGAGATCATTACTGTGAGTAACTTATATATTCTTCTAGGGGAGGATCCGCCAGCTGTCCCACCCGTACTGACATTGCGACGAATACGTGCAACCAGCCATGCTCGTTCATCCTTCAGCTGGGACATGCTCAACCTCTACTATCCTGCATACGTGAATTACGATGCTCATAACATCCAATTCTTGGATACCTCAAGTCTGGCTGAAACAGAGGATGTGCATGGGCACATGCGCACCACGATCATCCACATCCTCGACCAAGTGAATGTCGAATTGACCCCATCCTCCCTAGTGGGTATTACAGCCTTTGTCAAGCAAGACCAAGATTGGGAGACGCCGGTCATCAGCTTCACAACAGAAGTACTCTCGAGCTTTGAAGCTGCTCTGAGATGCGCAGAAACGCCAAGTCTCAAGATCTGCCACTTCCTTCTGTACCTCTTTGCGCTAGCCTACCGCGCAATCGAACACTTACTCGGATACTATGTCAGTTCTCAGAAAAAGCAGTATTCTTCACCTTCATTGTCGACTGAGCGAAATGATCACGATAGGTACATGGGAGCGCTTCCAAAGAACCGCTCGAGCACAACCAGAAGCCCGTCGGTGCTGGTCGGTCATCCGAGGAAAAGGCTTTTGGATGCCTGCTCGAATTTGCGGACGGTACGAGCGTCGCAAGCTGCACGTGTATGATATACTCACGTTTAGACACAGGCCGCATCGCTAGCAAATTTGGTTGTTCGAGCTACAAAGTTCTTCCCGACGACTTGGCTACAAACACTTTGTCACTCCTGCTATCAAGCATCGATACTCCATCTGCATACTTTCGCAATACCCCGCTGTTCCCGGCCGGATGCTGGTTGACATTGCGCAGCAGCACATATAACACTATGGTAGCGACTTCTGGTCAGAAGGAGGCCGTCCATGGACAGACGGCGCTTTCCTTCTCCGACTTCTTCGATGTCAATCCATCAACGTTTGCAAACGAGCATGATCTCGTTGAGGTGAAGCCAGAACACGACCGTCATGCAAGGAGCCCTCCCCAGGAATCGTCTAGCAACACTGAGGTGTCAATTCCCCTTCTATCTGTCTTTACGGAGCAAACAACCTCAGATTCAGCTCACAAACGTCCGGACACGCGCGCTGCCTTATATCCTTGCATCGTGGACAGGCCGATTCGATGGAGTGAAGCGCAGTTGGAGGCTTCAGCCGCGCGTCGAGCCAAGAACAGCCATGCTGTGACAAGCTACTGTATGTAAATGCTGTCTGTAGTAGCTATGCTCTCTAGTATGCCATCATCTTGCTACATTTACGCTAAGAAGTGGTCTTAACCTGCTTCTCGAGCTCGTCCAACGCTTTTGTTCCAGCTAGATGGACTGTGAACCAAGACTCAGCCTCAGAGCAAGCATACAAGTCAACAATCCAATACTAACCAGCCTGCTTCCTCTCGGCATGTTTGGAGGCACCGTAGAAAACGGCATCAATCAAGATGGCGCATTTCCACCTTGAGGAAAGCAGTCAGCGCCAAGCAAGCTTGTAACAGCAGTTCCTACTCACATGCCCTTATCCATGCTATGCCATTCGAGCATTGCGAATCTCGCTTTCTCGTTCTCAGCAACAGCCAGAGCATGTGTCAAAAGCGGTACAATGCCCGTGCTTTCTCTACTCTTGTTCAATAGATGGACTTTCTTCATCTTGTCGTTCACGGGGTTTCGCTCCTCGAATGACCAGATGAGCTTGTCGAGCACTTTCTCCTGCTTTGCCATAGATTCGGCAGCAGAGATAGCGTCTGCTTTCTTCGGTGCTTTCGCTTGCCCAACGAGCTGGAGTTGCCCATTCAAGACAGCGTAATAGGTGCCCGAAGAGAAGGATTTGGCGGATGTAACATAGTACACCGTGCTTTCGATCTCCTTTCCTGGTGTAGGGAAGGAGGAATAGAAACTGGCCGGGAAGGGACTAGAGATATTTGGTACAAGAGCTGCTTGCTTCTGCAGCAAAGCAGTCGTTGCGAACGCATCAAATGGCTTTACGAATGGCGTGCCTGCGTGACCATTTGGAGCTGCCGGAGCCGGGAATGGGCTGGCAGGTGGAGCTACTGCCTTTGAGACGGTAGTGACCCCATGGCTTGCAGTCGGAGTGGCATTTGAGCCACTTGCCGCTGAAGGCGGGTTGGGCAATAGCTGTCAGAACGCGATATCAGTAGACTAACGGATAGACGAAGCCTTAGCGAACTCACATGTAAAGTATCGATAGCCTTGAAGGCAGCTCTTGCTTTCGCAAGCTTGCTATCCCCCGCAGCAGCTGATGCTTGGGTTATAGCAATGTTATCGATCTTGACCCTGAATATACACTTTGTAGGTGTAGACATAGAGTCATCATAGCTAAGTTGCTTGGCCTTTCGACCATGGAACATAGGGTGACGTTCGAGAAAAGCAACTGGATCGCTTCTAGCTTGTTGTAAAGCTGCTAGATAGGGGAAATTTGCACTTGCGTTGGCTGACGGAATAGCTGACCCATTGGTAGTCGATACCGATGGTGTTGCAGCAGGTGTAGGCGGCGCGACTGCACTAGGCGTAGACGCAGTATCGCGCTTCAAGATAGATTTTCCAGGTGTTGCTGGAGTAGTGACTGCATTGGAAGTGGTGGGTATACTGTTCGCCGCTTGCTTGTTGGCATGCTGAGCGGACGCAGGAGCGCTATCCCGTCTGGGATTTTTGGCCGCTATGCGGACCTTGGCAGAGCTATCGGATTGCCATCCGTTCGATGTCGTCTCTCGATCAGAAACTGCATCTGCAGGGACCTCCCAGCCCGATGCTAGCTTGACAGTAGCTCCGTGCCCTACGCTTGCGTTTGCAGCCGTGTTCGCGGCAGTGACTTGGGTTTTGGTATTGTTGGTATTGTTGGTAGTAGGAACTGTGGGTTGACTTGCGCTCTTTGCTAGCTGTATCCTCTCGTGATTCGAAACCGAAGCTGGGGTGAGTGACATCTTCTCCTTACTCTTGCTCCGCTTGATAGCTGCTCCATCGTTCGACTTGGTCTTATGCATGCCTGCAGATGTTGATGAGCCGTCTTTGTGGTGTTGCGAACGTCCTCCAGACGAGCCGGGTCTCCTCTCATCTGGAAGCTGTGTATAGCCGTTCTTCTGCGTTTGTTGCGGTGGCGGCCGCGATTGGCTCGCAGCAACATCGCTGACTGGAACAAGAGTACCGTAGTTGGAGGCCGGTTCGCTGCTGATGCTCTTTGTCTCGCTTGAGCGGAAGAAGAAGGGTATGGGGATGAAGCCGCAGAATCTGTATCGCTTGGTTGATACGCTCGGTGCAGGATATTGCGCCTCCGCAGGAGTATCATCAACTTCAGGAACCTGACCCAGATTTCGAGCGTGATATTCGTAGAGTTCGGTTACGTCTGGTAGAACTCTGTCGGCACTTGAAGGAAGAGCAGTTTGCATTCAAGCTTACATGGCTTGATCAGATCCTCTATCCACTTTGTGAGTATCTCAGTACCGTGTACTTCTGCGACCGCGCCAACGAACGCTTCAAAAGTATCTGCTCGGACTGCAAATCCACAATGTCAGCCCGGTCGCAAGCTAAATGGAGACAGCAAGGACTGTACCCTTAGTATCCTGCCGAAGCTTCTCATAGCCTTCTCCAAGCTCAAGAGCCTGCTCCATCTTGTACATTGTTGCGAATTTAGCGAGCGTGTTGTTTTGGACAATGCGTTGGCGTATCGCGCTCAGATAGCTGACACGCAGAGTAGGATAGTTCTTGTACAGATAGTTTGCGACGATTGAATACCTGCCAACGGATTCAAGCAAGTATCAGCTGGATGTCATGACGAGGTCTTCGTTCTTCCAAGTACGTCGGATCATCGCGATGCCAGTAACGTACAGCAGGGCATCTCCCAAGAATTCAAGACCTTCATTTGTAGGATTCTCATAGTTCAGACGCCGTCGATGCTGAGCTGGGTACTTTGAGTTGTGAACGAATGCAGACTGCCAGACTTTCGGCGCCATCGTAGGCAGCGCGGGTGGATCATATTCGCCTAAGGGTATCTGCGTATACAGATCGCCTGAAGAAGCCAGAAGAATCTTCAGAATTCCCAGCTTGCGAACGCGGTCGATATCGTCACCGATTTACCTCCAAAAAGCATCAGCCCTTCGGATGGATAAGAACATCAGCCTTCTGGGCACCGTAGGCGCAAGAAAGAGTACTCACTGCTATCCTCCTTGCTTGCTTCGAGGTTCGTGTCCGGAAGAGCAAGAGCTGCAAGCAATAGTGGCAACGTATATACAACGCGGAATCGCAGGCCTCACATGCTAGACTCAGACAAATGCTCCACAGCCAGACAAACCCGCTGATGCGATCTCGGTTTCCTTATACGCGTAGATCGACCAGACCGTTTCGATAATGCTGCCTAAGTCAGAACTGCTTCAGAACGCCAGGACGTAGGTCTATAACCCAGGTTCTTCTGTCGACATTCTGTTAGGCTATCCAGTGACTCTACAAGATGAGACTGCCTTGGCTGTCAGTCTCGACCTAATCTCGGTTACATGAACCTCGTTTTCCTAGCTGAATGCTCTACATCCATGATAACGTTGAGCAGACTGTGTCTACCTTCATGACTCCACACCTTTGCACTTCCGTTCAACGCTAGGCGGTGTCCTTTTACTCCTGACCGCTGATCTGACCAGGCCTCTCTCCTCTCTTCCGTTAACGTCGACAAAGCCATAATTTCCCGACCATGTCATCGAACTGCAACCACAAATGGAACTACATACCGGCGGACAGGACTAGCGGTCCATACTGGAAGTGCAAGAAACGTCACTGCGCTACAACAGTGTACAAACACCCATGCTGCTTCGTGAATTTCAGGGCAATATCCACAAGTGGTCATGATGGGAAGCCTGCTGTCTTATACGAGTGCCCGTGCGACTGTGGCTACTCGTACGTGCATTGAAGTAGTGAGCAGTCATCAGCTGGTTTCGAGCCTTGTATAACGTTTCTGTTTCTGTCTAGACACATAATCCGTATACATTCTAGCGCAATCGTCCTGTCTCAACATCCTAGTGTGCTACTGTTAGCTCCTTCCCAAGGCAATACGATTTGACCTGAAGTAGCTACTGTATTGCTGACCATTTTCAGGGAACATCACAGCTTACGGAGGGTACTAAACTGGGCAAATCATGGAAGTCCGAGCCCTTCCCAAAAACAGGCAGCGTGATCGTCTGAGTAGAGCTACATAGCACCAGTTTGCTCGGGCGGGCCGCCAGGTAAGGGTTTCGCGACAGTCTCCGAGTGCCTGTCTACCTTTGCCCAGTTCTGTACCGATGCTAGCGGCGGACCAAGCGGGGTTGTGGGCTCGTTCAAGATACCTTCGAAGTAGGCATCAAGCATAGCAATGTCTTCGAGATCGCACACCAGTCCGGTATCTGTGCAAGTCAACCATATCAGGATGTCTATATGTCGAGCGGATAACGAAGCTCACAGCCATCTGGTCTGACCGCCACAAGACATCCCTTGATGGCATCGATGCCAAGATTCTGATACGCCTGTCCATGTCCAGCATGATAGCTTTCACAGTCCGCAAAGATCTTATTGTAGTCGTGAGGTGGGAAGAGAGCAGCTGGGAAATCGGCCATCTCGATATCATCGCGGCTCTCAGAGTGTATCGTGATGACTTCGATCAATCCATCTCTTCTGTACGTTGAAGGCGTAAAGCGAGATATTACCGAGTTCGGACTGTCGAGATACTTGGCAAGAGCAGATATGCGCCCCCTCTGTCCCGCTTGAGTCGCTTTGCCCGCAAAAGCGAGGATCCGGAAGCGCATGTCGGATTTGAGCAGATCTCCTAGGTGCATTGGCAACCCTTCTGCATGGCGCACGACTTGATATGACTTGAAGCGCATGCCGACTTTGCAATTTGTAGCTAGATCCTGCTTGCTCGCGATCGAGCCATCTTTGCCGACCAGTGCTGAAGAGACATAGTCAATGGCGGTACCGCTTGCAAACTCGTTGCCCTTTTCGAAGGCCGTCTTGACTGTGTCCGCGCCAATGGTGTCTCAGCAGGTGTAATCGTCCGGGGATGCAGAACTCACATTCGTCCATAGACACACCCATCTCGTCTGCCACATCTTTGGCAGGTCTACCACTGAATAGCCGGGAGAACTTGTGATCAAAGTCGATGAGCGCTTTCGCGAAAGGCTGTCTTTCGGTGTCGTAGGTTTTCAGGGTACTAGCTTTCTGACACCCGGCAAGTATGAGAGCCAGCTTCGAACAAAGGCTGTATGAAAGCTTCAGTACGTCGTTCCTGGATGTTTCATGTATCCACTGACTTGTATGCGTCCATCATTGACGTGTTCATTCCTGGATTGACGGCTCAGTAGCTGTTCGCAAATCGACCGGATGTGCAACGACCTACCTTGTCCAGCTTTCGGGGAATGAGTATGACACGCTAAAAACATCTATCAGCTCATGTTCCCTGTCACAGGCTCGATGCTTACCATCTCCGGCTAAGAAAACCCGTTCGTGCTTCGTGAAGTTTTCAAGGTACCTCTGTCCGATGACATAGGCTGTGTACCAGTCGACCTCAGGCACCTATACACGAAGCTAGTGTTAGCTGATATTCTCAAGGTGTAAGACAGATCGATCAGGCCCACCTCCAGAGTGTACGGCTTGATAATCTGCTGAGCCGTGGCGATGATTCGCTCTGCTGTGAACTTGCTTCGGTCTACTCTTTGACTGTTGTTGGGATCGACGCGCTCTTGTAGCTGGATGTAGAAGCGGACAAGCCCGTTCTCGCGCGGGATGATCATAACTGATCCACTTGAGGCGGAGTGCTAGACAGACCGACAGGGATCAATATCTGTGCTGACCTACTAAGATCATCAGAACCTACAATAGCACATCTTGCTCGAACATCGGGAAAGTTGGAATCTACGCATAGGCCGTCAGTCCAGTTTAAACAAAGTTGTAAACCTGAAGAAGAAGCGTCGACTTACATGGTACACCATCTATGACTCCCCAGATATAGTTGGTAGACTCTCCGACCATGGAATAGCCAAGCTGGCGGCGGGTCCACGAGTGGGCTCCATCGCATCCGATTACGTATCTGCATTTGACCACTTCACGTCGACCAGCTTCTTGGCCTGGCTGTAGTCTGAAAGATGCATCATCTTCCTCAGCCGTAACGAGCGGTGAGCGGAAGAGACCGTTAGGGACTTTGTGTCCAAACTGGGGAGGTTCTGCTTGTTCTTCGCTCAACTGCCTCAAGGTGACTGATATAGGATAGGCGCTCTCGTCTTCGACCAGGCTTTCGTCAATCTTCAGCTCTTCAGGCAGGATGCCACGCTCGACCTTTATGCGACCCAAAGAGGTCTGTGCGATGGAGTCCAAGAAGTGCCGCTCTATACGACCTTGGTGCAGAACAACTTGATGGTATCGACTGATGCCTGGAATCGTATCTGGGATTCTGCCTGTTCTGTGGATGGTGCCGTTCTCATCAGGATTCCATAGGTTGATCGTGGTCATCTCGTTAGCTTCTGCAAGGATGGGTGACGCCAGGTCCAACGTCTGGAGCGTTTCGATGGTCCGGCATTGTAGGCCATCAGCTGATCCGCGCGAAAGCTGGCGTCAATGCAGAGCCAAAGGTGGATGTGAAGGGCCAAAGCTGACCTTGGCCAGTGAAGATCTGATGCCTAGCTTCAGCTTCTGATCTTCGGTCTGAGCAGTACACTCACCTTCGTCGACCGCTTATCGATTATGCGAACTCGCAGCTTCTCATCTTTCGCAACAGCATTCGCCAGGATGCGCGCGGCCATCAGACCTGCCGGCTACACCACGCAACATTGTCAGGCTCGCTACCAAAGTCAATAGCGATGTTTCTGCTCACTCCGGCGCCGATAATCAGGACATCGCACCGGCTCTCTGCAGCTTCGCCGGACATCTTCGGTCTTCGGTAGGGTTGTTGGTCTCAATGCTCTTCTCCAACCACAGCTATTGCGATGCTTGTGTATGAGTATGGGGCAGAAAGGCTGTTTCTCTTGGGCTCCGCAAGGTAGGAGGAAACATGTGACACCTGTCAAACCTCTCATTGCCACTGTGGCGCGACTAAGATCGCCTCGGCCTGGAAAGGCCAAATTTCCGGACAGATTTCCTTAGCCTGGAAATTCGATGTGTCAGATCGAATACTCAAAGATTCGAACACATATGTATGCTAGGTATACGCTCACGGGTTAGGCTGCCTATTAGCCTTCGTCTTATGCGCTCTAATCGAGGCCTAAGCAGCCAGCATAAAGGCTTACATGAAAAGGTCTATATCGCAGGCTCTGCAAGCCTGGGTTTCAACACTTCGTTGAGGCTCGATTATTGACACTAAGGAAGTCAGGACAACTTCAATACTCGCTGTAAGCTGTATGCAAAAAAGCTGTATACCAGCAACATTGAAAGTCATGAGTTGTAAGACCCCTAAACGTAGGGTAAGCTCAAGCTATAAAGGCACGGTAAGCCTGCCGCGATGACTCTGCATAACCTGTAGAGCAAAAAGCTGTATATTTCTTGATTGCAGTTTTGGCCTTCGCTTACCGTAAGAACCCTCGATGACAGCTCATAACAGCCCTAGAACCAGGGTAGTGGACATTTGTCCGCCTACTACCAAGCCCAGCTGGGTATATGGCTTTTGAGATCTTAAAGGCTTTTTGCGCACTAATGTATTCAAGGTTTGAATTTCAAGGCAAGCCTTGAATTCCCTTGAATAGTTTTCAAGGCTTTCTAACATCAGCTTACCCTTGATCCGTGAGGCCTGGCAAGTGTTGAATTTCCGGCAATCGACTTTCAAGCCTTTTTCTCAACAGCATAACTTCAGTATCTACCTCAGGGTAAGTGCGAGTCTGTGATGTGCGCAATTCAAGAGTCTTACGCACCTGTATAACCTGGCTTACATTCCAGCTTAAAACCAATGTATGAGTCTTACCCAAATTCAAGCTTCCTTACCTTTGGCAACCTACAATTTTTGACCTCATGCAAGCCTGGCTTAACCCGATGTTCGAATCCTTGATACTTGATCAGCTTATAATCAGCATTTTTGATCGACAAGTTCGAATTTACGGGCCTTGGAAACTCGTCCGGAAATCTTGTGTTTCAAGGCCGAGGCGATATTAGTCGCGCCACAGTGTGCACTTAGGCATGTCCAAGGTTTCTCCGTGAGAAAGCGAAGCGTGGACCGATGACACGGTATGTGTCATGTTACCGTGTGCTCGCGGAGAATCCTCCACAGACCTCAGAGGTGTTTTGCGCGCAAAAAAGCTGTGTCGTCACGCTTCATCGGTTTCTTCTTCCTTCCTATAAATGGCCTTCAAATTCCCGTGAAATCTCTTCTTCTCTTCCTTCATCGAAGTCTACAATGCTGGTGCAGCTCTGGAGCCTGAGCCTGCTCGCTGCTGGAGCTTTGGCTTTACCACAACAGGCTGTCTTCAACACGGGTCTGGAATCTGGAGAAGCTCTCCTTACTGGACACGAGCAACCATCTCATCTTTCTAGATGGTGTAACCAGTCCAAGTCTGAATTCCTACATGCTCTGCATCATGGCGGAGCCGAAGAGTGGACCATCGTGATGGGTACCGAGGCTGCAGGTAGGAGCCTGTACCCTCCCTTAAGGCCGTAACCAATCTAATAGATCACTCCTTCAGACACTGATACCATGGTCTCTTCGCTCGCTTTCGCCCATCATTTGGCCCACCGCAAGAAGAACCCCGAAAAGGCCGTAGCCTTGCTGCAGATCGACAGACCCGTCCTTAAGCTACGCAAGGAGAACGAGCTGGTGCTAAAGCAGTCTAGAATGGGTACCGTCCACAGAGATCTCCTCAGTAAGAGGCCTATTGCAGACGACAGTTCGACTCCACATGCTGAAACTCAGACATTAGCACTTGACCAATTGCCTTTCACCAGAGAGAAGCTGTCCCAGATGATCAAGGGCATATATCTCGTAGACCAAAATCTGCCTCTCTCGTAAGAGCGCCGAACAACCGCTCTTCCAAGCGAGAGCTGACATGCCATACTAGGGTCTGGCGCAATGTCCCCTTACTAGGAATAGTAGATCAGTGAGTCGTTGCAAGATTGACCCAAAGGCAGTATACACGTACTGAGTGAACCGCCATAGCCACATGGACCGTAATGTCAACTCGACAGCTTCGCCAAGTATGCATCGCTCGCCCAATACGGTGGATATATGCTGACCGATACGTCCAGGACTCATCAAGGAGGTCGGATCCGCATCCTCCCTGGTCGGCAAGCTGATCTTGGAAGAACCCTCTCACGAAGAGCCTACGACTTCCTTAGCCGATCTTATTCTTAGCGCAATTGCAATCGACACAAAAGGTTTAAAGAAGAAGAAGGCAACCAAGATCGATCGCGCGACGGCAAAGGGCATGTTCAAATACTCGTCTTACGCGGAGAAGGGCGGCAAGCTCAAGAAGTCGATGAAGAAGCTAGCCAAAGAGATCGCTGCAAGCCGAGATGATGTCAAGGGTCTCAACGTGACTGAGCTACTCGTGTAAGCTGACTATGCCCTGCCTGCGATACGAATTCAGACTAAGCTGACGATGTCTTCCACAGCCGAGACTTCAAGGGAGATATGGTTTACAACTCGACGCTTCCTGTCATGGTGGGTTATGCGAATGTCCCAATATCGTTCGACGATATGGTTATGCTATCCAAGAACCGCACGATCGACAGCTTGTTTGAAGAGGTGCGAAGCTGGGAACTCGGACGCGGCATTAACGTCCTGGTAGTGCTTACAAAGTACAAAGACGAGAATGGCGATAAGCACAGAGAGGTCATGCTGACAGTCAGGCAGGAGAGGCTGTCAGAGAACGAGGCAGAGAGGCTCTATCACAGTGTCCGCAAAGCTCTGGAAACTGATAAGCAGCTTGATCTGGCAGTCTGGAGAGACGAGAAAGACTGGGGCCACCGCAGATTTGCCTGGAAGCAGCGTAATGGCGGCGAAGGCAGGAAGACTATCCGCCCCATCATCGAAAGGGGCCTGCAAGAATGGTGATCTTCGTTCACAGCATAGACTGTTCCACTAGACACGGCCTGGAGAATTCCCACACCCATTTCGAACGTTAGCCATACATATCGCACCGTCTAATTCGCTTTTCATCACCGAACAATCATAGATGCAACCGTGTATCATATTACAAGTGACATATCACAATCAAATCGTTTGAAATCGGCATTTCGCCGATGATGTCTGCGAGAGCAATGCAGATATTTGCGCTTTGCCTGCTGGGCCTTCCACTGCGAGGATTCCGGCTTGCAGGCTGAGCATCGTCTATATAAATGTGACCTACGCTTGAAGTCCAAACTTATTGGTAGGTGTTTTGTACAGGCCCCATCGGCATCCGGCAAGCCTTAGGCCGGACCTTCTGCTCGAGCAACCTTTTCGCATTTTGGCTCTTGTCTGCTTCGTCAACGTGCTTTGATTGATTGAAAGCTCTTGGTCTACCACAATGGCTACATATGCTCGAAACCCTGAAGATGCCATGCCCACTGCTGTTTCTGGGAAGCCGTTCAAGCGGAGCCTCCAAGAATGTCACGATATGCTCACGGCGCCTGGCCAAATGCATGAGCTTACAGAAGCTACCATCTTCGGGAGAAAGCAGAAAGTCTTCAAGAATTGCCCTCCGGCTCTGCGGGACTTCTGGATACCCACCCAGCAGATGTTCGCGGATCGCGAGTATCTCGTCTTGGATGATGAGCGACTGACCTACAAAGAGGTGAACCTCCGTCGCTTTGTATCAGTCTGGAGAGAAGAACGCTGAAACTCCTCTTCAGACCCATCGTCGAGCTCTGATTCTGGCTGAGACGCTCAAGCAAGAATATGGCGTTCGCAAAGGCGACAAAGTCGCAGTGTTGATGCGCAATCGACCGGACTGGGTAGTGGTGAGTCTTTCACCGGTTAAGCTTACCGCAGCGTGACCTGACCTGCTGCCATCTCAAGGTGTTCTGGGCTGTCAACCTATTGGGAGGTGTACTTGTTGCTGTCAATGCCTGGCTCTCCCCTGAAGCTATGGTGCATTGCCTGAAGATATCCGATTGTATCGTTGCCGTTCTTGACGAAGAGCGAGGAGACCTGTTCGCAAAGCAGAAGGAAGCTCTGAAGGGTACAAAGATCAAGCAGATCTTGGTCAGTAGTCGCAAAGGAGGCTCTGCCTTTGCCGATTTAGCAAAAGCAATGGAGAAATACAAATCTGCGACGGAAGTACCTAAAGTGGACATCAAGCCTGACGATGATGCCGTTATCTACTTTACTTCCGGTACGATTCGACGAGCGTCTGGTCTGATATCGAAGCTGAAGAGATTGTCCTGCCAGGAACAACCTCCTTCCCGAAAGCCGTTCTGTCTACCCAACGAGCTTTCTTGACAAACCTTTTCACAGCCTCTGTCGGTGCTCGGCGAGCAGCTCTTCGCGCGGGTGAGGAGATTCCGGTACCTCAGCCAGGAGATCTTCAGAAGGCACTCCTGATCCCTGTCCCGTAAGTCAAGTATCATTGATCAGCAGGACCATAGGGCTGACAATACTTACTATTCAGCCTCTTTCACACCACGTACGCTGTGTCTCTTTTGAAGTTGCCCAATTCGCTCTGATACATAGATCCACGCAGCGGTTCCGCCTCGCTTCTCATGCTCACCTCTGCCGTAGGAGGCAAGGTTGTCTTCATGCATAAAGCAAGTTTTACTATGTGTTGACCACAACGACGAATTCTGTGCTAACCAAGGTTCTTATGACACCAGTGGTCGATAACAGAAGGCTTCCGTCTCATCAAGAAAGAAAAGATTACGACTACCGGTGGTGTTCCCTTTATCGTACAGGAGATTCTGGAGAATGTCCAGAACCCAGATGACATTAAGACAGTCGAGACATTCATGTATGGAGGAGCACCAGCAGCCGATACCCTTGCGCCTTTGCAGGCAGCCAAACATCCCAACGGGCTCCTCAGCCAAGCTTATGGCCTATCGGAGACCAACTCAGTCATTGTCAGCCATGCTGGAGCAGACTACCAGACTCGGCCTCTTTCTACTGGTCTCGCGAGCTTCGTGAACGAGATTCGGATAGTCGATGGAAACGGAAAAGATCTGAAAGATGGTGAGATCGGGGAGATTCTGGTCAGAGGGCCTAACCTCTTCAAGGAGTATTATAACGATCCGAAGGCGACCAAGGCCGCTATCGACAAGGACGGCTGGTTCAAGACGTGAGCCTCGACCGCATTGCAATAAGCTTGAGGCACACTAATGCTTGCTCGCATACAGAGGAGATCTGGCTTCGCGAGATCACGAAGGCTTCATCTACATCCGCGACCGCGCAAAGGTAAGAGCATAACAGAGTCTGAAAGACATGGCAGATCCTAATCGCCCAATGCGTTCTGCGTGCAAAACAGGATATCATCATCCGAGGAGGAGAGAACATTGCCGCCACAGTTGTTGAGAATGCACTTTGGCGCAACCCAGCCGTACAAGACTGTGCAGTCGTGGCCGTCAGCGACAAGAAGCTCGGCGAATTGCCAGCAGCCGTTGTCGTGCTGAAAGCATCTGCATCAAAGACGAAAGAGCAGGAAATCATTGATGACTCCAAGAAATACTTGCCTAAACACTCGGTCCCTGTTATGATCATGTTGCGCATCTCTGGTGATGCTAGTGCAGATAACGTACGCATCGAGAGGAATGCGAATGGAAAGATCGTGAAGAGTGAGTTATATTTTAGGTCAATATAGTGCAATGCTGATGCAAGCTCCTTTTTAGACGAGTTGAAGAAGGTAGTTGAGAAGGAGTGGCAGCGTCGCACCAAAGCTAAGCTGTAGTTTGGAATGTTAGTACGGTGGATCTGTAGCTCTGTAGTGTATGGTCTCATTCAGATTTGTTTATATGCATGAGTCTCTCTCCAGTGTGATTATAGCAACAACAAACAAACCAACAACTACGTCCCGCACTACCCAGCTACTACGTACAGTCCGCCAGTGATGAGAAGATCGCCTTGTCGTTCATCGGAATTGACAGGAGCCTGAAGATAGTTCATTAGGGCGGGTTCCGAGCGTGATCGCTACCGGGACTTACTCTATAAAAGTCTGCTTGCAGAACAGCAAAGACGGTCTGGTCTTATAGCTTGTGCCGCCCTCCCCTCCATCTCTGAAGTCCGAGAAGCTTCCTCCGAACCACGCTACGCCCTCCTGCAGGCCCGTCGAAGAAGCGCCCGCCGATGTCCCGGTTGCCTCATCCTCGCTTATGATCCTCAGGATCTCGATACACCTCTGACAGAGCACCAGATACTGATTGTTATTCGAATTAGGTGGACCGTTTCCAGCTCCAATGTGTGCTCCATAAAGTCGTTTTACGATCCTAGCTAGCACTTTCACTACTCCTGGTCTTTCACGCAGCTTCTTCCGGAGTTCGGGAGGGGCGATGTAGATGAGGTTGAAGATACACATCGTTACGATCTCCATTCGGAGAAGAAGAGGTTCTGCTGTAAGATGCTGGAAATCGGAATCCGTGACGGGTAAGAGGGAGAAAAGAATATCGAATTTGCTAAGGATGAAGGTGCGCATACTGATTTGGTTGGCTGACGAAGGCAGTTTGGAAAGAGCTTCTCGATTCGGATCTGGTAGCGCCAGCTTGGCTAAGACTAACAAAGCTGAATCAAGACCTGGTCCGAACTGCCTAGGCGCTTGTAGAGGTTCCGTAATAATGATTGACTCCTGCGGCTCTTGCAAGAAGTAATCCAATAGATTGATGAGTGCTTGTCCAACCCAAGTTGGCGATTTATCCAGCTGAATATGATGGCCTAGATTGCCCATAATCTGGATTGCCTCCTTGCGGATTTGCAGAAGCTGGGTCTCCGATAGCTCGAGTGTATTGGATGATGCAGGAGCTCCTGAAAGACGCTTCTTCTGTTCCGCAGTCTGCGTCGCTAGGAGAATGAGCTGAAGAAAGCTGAGTTGCGTCGAGTCTGGGCTTTGTTGGCAGATCAAGCGGATATTCGCTTCGTCATACACGGTGAGATTGCGTAAGAGTGCTAGAATGTCTTGTACCAGTGTTGCGCGAGGTAGGCCTGCACATGTCTGCTCGCTATCGTGTGACGCTGTGGCCTGCCTGAATCTGTACTCATCGTCCAATGCCGCTGAATGAGTGCTCGAATAGCCTTTTGCTTTGGCTGAAGCTATCGTCGCAGGTCCAGGACCGGCTTTCGACGGCGATTGCCTCATGTCTTGTGCTGTTAGGG
Organism: Erythrobasidium yunnanense; assembly: GCA_001600175.1. Lineage (NCBI taxonomy): Eukaryota > Fungi > Basidiomycota > Cystobasidiomycetes > Erythrobasidiales > Erythrobasidiaceae > Erythrobasidium > Erythrobasidium yunnanense. The sequence continues at coordinate 438,393 of BCJC01000003.1, forward strand.
GGGCTTCATCGCCTGAATCCTCATCTTCATCTTGCGTCCCTTGTATCGCATCTTCGAATAGTTCCAGAAGCTCATTATGCAGACTACCGAAGTTCGAAAGGTTGAAGATCATCTCGTTCGGAGGAGCCGCTGAGAGGAGAGCCAACGAGTTGAGGGCGAAAGCGACTTCTGTTCCAATTCTTGAGCGTAAGGACATAGTCAATGTACGTATATCGCAAAAACCTAGCTTGTACAATCAGCGCATGCATGTAGGGAGTACAGCGTAGGAGCCTTACCCAAGTCCCGATACGTCCGTTTTTGGCGCTTGCTGCTCGCATGGCTCACGATCTCTTCTACTTGCAAGACATCCCATGTTCCAGGATGCTCAAGGCTTGCGCGGTGCACAGGTACATACTCAACCTTTTGCACCTTCCTACGCTTGATTCCAGCTGATTGAACAAGAAATGGCCAACGCTTCAGTTCTTTGTATGCTCATATGCTACTGAATGTTCGACGCACATGCTGGCGCCGCCTTTGATACTGGACCTCCCGGACCACCGCTGCCGCCTGAAGCTCGTCGCTGCTGCTGTTGAGCGCTACCAATTTGGACTGGACTCTCTGTTCGCGCGCCAATAGATTGGCGTAAAGCCTCGTACTCGCTCTCTCCTTGTCCATTCATCGTCGCATTTGGTTATCGATATGGACTGAACCAGAGCCGAGAAAGCACTTCGCACAGAAGGGCGAATTCATTCTTCCGTCAAGCCCTCTGGCTGCGAAAAATGCGTTACGTCGTAAAGTGCAGCGCTGGCACGATATACAGGCCTCGAGGCTGCCGTTTAAGCCGGCATCAGCACGACGTTTCAATCCTCTACACGATCGCGAATCCATTTTATATGAGAGTATGGGCTCCAGCACCGTCAAGATGACTCCTACCCGACGCTTCTGTCTACTGCCCCGAGTAGATACTTCAGAGATTTGACGATGAAAGTTGGTATCTACATTTCCTTTCAATCGGCCAATCGAGTATCTACCCAGAATAGGTACGAACGAGGACATCGATCCCCTCCATGAGTTTATCTTAATCATCCAACGAACGGAAGACATCCTGCTCTACATGCTGATTAACAACCGAGCCTGACACAGATTGCTGACTATGTATAGCGCAGGCGAGGCAGGGATCCTATGCCTCCATCACGACAGAGCTTAAATCTCACTGACAATTGCTGATGCGGTCTTGGCTCAGCTCTCTTACACGATTCCATATGATCTAGCCGGTCTAGACATCGAAGCATCAGAATTCCATAGCGCACACAATCTTGAGACATAAAAAATATCTATACATCATGAAAGCAACACCTCTCATCATCGCAGCCGCGACCCTGCTCACAGCTACCCATATCGGAGCTGTGCCGCTGGCTACAGACACTGTTCCCGTACAACACGCTGGAGAAACCCACGGTAAGCGAGCTGGCGATTGCGTAAGGGCTTCCTGCGAAGTGGGTCTCTGTCTCTGGTGCTCGTGAGCCGCGCGCGAGAAGGCACGTTGGCTAAGCGATGTCTTTGGCTGTAGATCGAGCCGGTCCACGCTAGGCAGAAGCGAGATGAACAGCGATGGGTAACAGGTCGAGGTTGTACTGTTTCATAACGACTCGTAGAGTCTGAGAAGCTGTCAGATACCAGTCACCCAGAGTTGTACCACGCATCGAAGTGACAGATGTGAGGAATGGCTGGCCCGCAACACCTATATTCTGAAGTATCAGTGCAGAGCATGCACACTTCCCTGGCCCTAAGGTATGCTACTTCATGTCCAATTCTTCCAAGTAGATCGTACAACAACAATGTTCAGTACCAGTGGGCCAGCTAATCACAGTCGGCAGGCTAATTATTGGTCGAATGCTTGTGACCACAGTTGTTGCACTCGTAAAAGACTGTAGAGCCTTCGTCCGCCGAGCGCATTTGCAGCGTAAAGTATGTCATAGTCGGGCTGTTCACATACAAAGCTCAGCCTGATGTTTTAGACTACTGAAGTGAGAGTTAGGTGAACTTACTTTCCACAATCTGGACACTTCTCTGCTATCTCTTGAGCATTTCCCGTCTTGTTCTGCAGGTCTTTGTTCTGATCTAGTGATTTCACGACGCTTCTCCTGTCTTTCAAGGGTGAAGGAAAAGCGTCTGGATGGGAGCGAGTAACGATAGATATGTTTTCGTATTCTAGTATGAACGAAGCAAGCGTAAGAGAAGTGGGAGTTGGGAAGGAAGGGCATTTTCTACGCACGGACGGCATCTTCAGTATGACCACATTGTACGCAAGTAATTGTATCGTCGTCTCCCGGCACGTCGAGCAAGTTTCCACAGACTTCGCAGAAGTTGAGCGAGCCTATGCGATTAGGGATGGTGCTTGAAGAAGCCAGAGCTATCGCAGGTGTGCCATGGCCAGCAGCATCGTTGATGGGAGCAGTGGAATTGTCTTGAAATCTGACTTGGGATTTGGTAGGTTTGCTACGCTGAGACATGGTGATATCGATACAAGGTCGAGAATTTGCAGCTTCTTCAGACGCCAATTCCTGCAAAGAAATCTTGGACAAACTACATGGCGTGAACGCAACTCAATACGACGAGGAGCAGGCTTCTTGCAACATTACACTCCATCTATAACATCGTAGCCGACTTGGCGTAAGTTTCAGAAGCGATTTCTGATGCTCACAATCTCTGTCTCTATCTGTCACTTCCGCCCTCCCATCCCATACACACGATGAACAACCATTTCACATATAGAATCTCGTTAGTCCTAGAGGCTGGCACGACCAGCTCTATGCGGAGGACCGAATTTCCATTCATAACATTTTCTGACCTTCCCAAAAGCCTTACTCTTCCCTATCCACGTACATAAGTCAATCAAGAGCATTAGCTGACTTGCTTCATGTATAGTTGCTATGATTAGCCAAAGTCAAGCTCAAGCAGACAAGTTCGCAAAGCTTGTCGAGGAGGAAATCCCGATACAGCGGACGAATCTGCCCATCAACGGTGGTCTTCCAAGCTGCGTCACTCTGCTTGACAACTTCCTGCTGTGTTTCTGTAAGTTGCGCTCAACCCGATACTCGCATGTAGGGACCCTGGCTGACCGAGTGTTTGCAGCCATCCCGAACCAGTTCACCTCCCTCTATCGCTATGGGGCAGCACGTGAATGTTCAGGAAAGTGGGAAGATCTGAAGTTCTGCCTCTCGAATCGAAGTCTGAGCGAGGAGCAGAAGACAGAAGAATGGATCCGTCGGCGCGCCGAGCACTGGGCTGAGCGACGTATGGCGGCTTCGAGTGAGGATGTATGGGATGCAAAGCAGCTCCATGTACCCGCTGAGCAAGGGCAGAGGCAGTCGTAGTAGAAGCATTAGATTCGCCGAATTGGTACAATTGGGATGTCATTGTAGCATATTTCGCAGTAGTCGTTCGCTTGCAAGCAATAGCTGTCACTCTTCTCTATCTTTACCTTCTTTACCTGTTTGCTGCTGTTTGCAAGACAGGTCCCAAATCCTGCACTAAACGCGTCGCGGCTTTGTTTGTGCGTCAAATCTGAAATCTAAAAAGCCTTCAAGCGAGAAGTCTCACACAAGCTACTCCTTACTCACCTTCAAGCATGGGCGTATCTCGTCGTCCTTCGTCGCGGCAGCGTACGCCTCTGGTCGTCCTCCTCTCAGTCGCCGCTACCATCCTCGTTCTGCGCTGGTCATTTTCCAGCGAACCTCTACCTGATGGCTCTGATTTCTCTGGCCACAATGACTCCTCCTCGTCGTCGTCGTCGTCGTCGTCGCAGTATGCTGGAACTAACAAGTACGCTGGAGCTGCGGCAGACTCGTTACGCGGAGTAGGCAGGAGAGCCAGATCTATCGCAGAGATGCTCGTCCTCAAGAAACAGCAGAACGAGAGAATAGCTAAGATGGAGGGATACACATGGCAGGATACACTGGATAATGCTGCTGCAGGCGCGAAGGACGAGGATAACGCGTACAGCACGGATGAGCCTGGCAGCGATAGCGACAACAACGACACAGACCCATTTGGATACGCGAAAGCAGGCATGCTACGCCAACAAGATCGCGCAATGTCAAATGAGAAAGAACTGGTCCTTGCAGAGCCGGTGCGATTATGCAGGGAGTGTAGATGCGACGTTTCAGGCTCGTACGCAGCTTCCAAAGCTTTCTCTCTACCCATTCCTGCACTCGAGAAGCTGCGAGGTGTCATCGGCAAAACAGGCAGTTTCGACGAGCCTGCTCTACTGAAATACCTCGTGCACCATATACTGCTCCATTCAACGCTCGAGGGAAAGTTCCTAGGAGATACTGCCGTGTCGGAGCTCCTTACGAACCACTTTACATGCCCAGATGCCCTCATGGCGTTCAACTTTGAGGGCCTGAAACTGGACAGACCGACGAGCTACGTCTATACGCGGACCGGATCGGGTGGCAAGCTGGCAGACTGGAAGGACAGAGAACGCTACATGGCGCGTCAGGCGATTACTATCAGTGATTTTATGGAACTGGTAGAGAAAGAAGGTTATGCAGACGGCACAAAAGCAGATGCCAGACAGTTCCTCTGGCTTGTCGTCGAAGACGCATCACAGATGGAGGGCCGACTCGAGCTTCTCCTCAGGAAGACCGGCATACCTTTCATCTACTTTTCGCACGGCCCTACCCGACATTTCGGAAAAGCACAATGGAACGTAGTACTCAGAGCTATAGAGGTATTGAGGGATGGGTTCTTTGGAGATGGACCTGTCTACAACCTCGACGATGACGCCCGGATATTGCCTGAGCTGCTTTCCAAGATATGGAAGGTGAGTTTTTCATACCCTACTTACCTCCTTCATATCCCACAGGCTAAGATTCTCTGGTTGTCTTTTCAGGTCAAGAAAGCTATTGTCTGGCAGGTTGGCAATTTCCCCTGTAAGAGATTCAAGAGTCAATGGGAAGGGCCAGTCTACGAGAACGGCAGAATTAAGACTTGGAATTGGGCATGGATGCCAGACCGCGTGTATCCAATCGACCTCAACGGCTTTGCCATCAACTCTTCTCAAATCGGTCCAAACAGGCCAATATCGCCGCGTGAGCCGATATTCCCAACCTTCTGCTTATTACTGTCACTCACTCCCTTCGTCCAGCTCAATACATACCCTTCGACAAAAAGGCTGGAGAGAGCGAATTCCTGGAGAAAATCTATCCTGTACGAGAGCAGATGGAGCCTCTGTGCAACAACACCAAAGCGGAAAGCTGTTATTACGTACGTCTAGGTGCTCTCGCTCTCTTACATGGATCTATAGGCTAACATCCACGACTGTACAGACTTGGCACAATTCGTTACTTAAGCCTGACTGGGTGGACGCACCGCCAGAACTGTAGTTTAGAAGGCATATATGCAGTAATCGTTGTGCAATTTGCAAACAAAGTGTTCTGTAGGGATTAAGTCTCCACTGAGGTGCATGCCAATGCTTCGGGCCCCTCGGTGTGTGATTGTTGTGAGGCTCTAGACCGCGTACAAGTCAGATATATTGACAGCATGTCGATGTAAGAAGCAGAAGCCGACATCCGATCCTCAGAAGACGCGTCGATCTGCTCACCGTGTCTTCGCGACAGAATTGTCCGATTCTTCTGACCTTGACTTCTTTCGACTCTTTTCGCTCCACTCCCTCTAAATCTACTGGATCAAACGTATCAGTACCAATCTGTCACCTTAACTTGGCCTTGGACATGGCTGGGCCCAGTTCTCTGAGCGGGCGAAGAGCTTCGTCGAAAAGGCGTCACCCGCTGGTCATTGTCCTGGGTCTAGCTTGTGCCTTCATCTTTTGGCGCTGGTCTTCATCTACTACCAACATCAGCGACGATGCCTCGGCTGCACAGCTTCGTCCAAAACCTCTAGGACGCGAACCAGAAGGCTACTCGCTGGACAGCACAGGAAAGCGAGCCAAGTCATCGAGTGATACCTATGCGCGAAACAAGCAGCTAGTGCAACAGCAAGAGATAGAGGTAGCAGGGAGTGCTCGGGCTTCCGCAGCACAGGCCATGCAGGGTGCCTTAAATGCTGCCAATGAAGATTCAAAGTTTAGCAGCGATGACAGCTGGAAGCATGACTCGCACGCGAAGGAGAGACTGTCTCACTCTGCCTTCAATGACCAAGACCGTCTGCCAGCCGACATCAGGTTGTCAGATCTTGAGGAATCAGAGCAAGAAGAGCAAGGCCCCGTCAGACTGTGCAGAGAGTGCCAATGCGACGTGCCAGGGTCATATGCCGCTTCGAAGGCTTTCTCTCTGCCGGTCCTTTCTGTTGACGAACTTCGGACCATCATCACTCAGAAGCGCAATTTCAATTCTCCTGCGCTCCTAAGGTACCTCCTGCGCACACTTCTACTGCAGACTACTCTAGACGGAATCTTCTTGAGCGAAAATGCCAGTTCCCAACTTCTCGCAAACCACTTTACCTGTCCCGATGCTCTCATTTCCTTCAATTTGGAGGGTTTGGAGCTCGACAAACCAACGAGCTACATCTTCACGCGCACAGGAGCGGGAGGCAAGCTACCCGAGTGGAAGGACAGAGGTCGATACCTGGCGCGCCAGGCAAAGACGATCAACAAGTTCCTCGACCTCGTGCATTACAAAGGATATGCAGATGGAACCAGAGCAGACGATAGGCAGCTCATCTGGCTGGTCGTGGAAGATGATTCGAAGATGGAGGGCCAGCTTGAATTGCTGCTGCGAGAAAGTGGCATACCGTTCATTTACTTGGCACATGGTCCGACGCGACACTATGGAAATGCTCAAATGAGCTTGGTCCTAAAGGCTGTTCAGACCCTCAGGGATGGCTTCTTTGGCGATGGCCCCGTATACAACCTCGACGACGATTCCCGCGTTTTGCCAGAGCTATTCTCAAAGATCTGGAAGGTGAACACTGTCTTCTATGCAGCTTTAAACGAGGCTTCTTACTGATCTATATCTGCGGTACAGGTGCAAAAGGCCATAGTCTGGCAAGTTGGCAATTATCCATGCAGGAAGTTCGATAGCTGGTGGGAGGGCCCAATCTTCAAGAACGGAAAGCTAGAAAGCTGGCAGTATGCATGGCTGCCTGATCGCGTCTTTCCCATCGATATGAACGGCTTTGCAATCAACTCCTCCCAGATCGGCCCGAATAGACCGATAGCGCCGCGTGAGTCTGCTCATACTTGACTTGATAGGATAGAGTGCCGCTGATTCCCTTTCTGCTGGATCTTCCTCGTTCCTAACAGCCCTGTACTTGCCATTCAAGGGAGACGGAGGGGAGACCCAGTTCTTAGAGAGGATTTATGCCACAAGAGGCGAGATTGAACCGCTGTGCGACAACACCAAGGCAGAAAAGTGCTACTATGTGAGCATGGGGTCTCAGCGCTCTCAGAAAAGAATAATTAGCTGATCTCGCACATTGACGACAGACTTGGCACAACTCGTGGATGAAGCCTGGGTGGAAAGATCATCCTGCAGATGCATAAAACCAGCCCTCTGCGATTCCTATCACAAAACACCTATTGAGATGTAGAGCTTGCAGGGACATGCGCATCGTGATGGCCAGGCGCCTCCGAATGTATGCCTGACTAGACACACGAAGTATGCTTATGGTGTCAATATCCGGAGCACCAAGATTCGATGTCAACGAAAACTCTTTCTTTCCCTTACAGGCCGCACAGACCATCAGAGTGCGGTCGGAGCCGGGGCGCACGGTCCGTCCTGCGGGCTGATTGTCTGGGTCGTCTCTATTGATGCTCTTCGCTCTTTGCATTCTTGACAACTCGTCCATATACGCTGGATCCAAAATGGTTCTATCTGTTTCGCACGGAGGCAGTAGGACATCGTCAAGGCGCCGGCAGCCTCTGATCATTGTTCTCTCTCTTGCTGCTGCTTTTCTCGTTCTGCGCTTGTCACTCTCAAGCAGCGAATCCGGCGATGTGGAGATACTAACACCAAATTATACTTCCTCCCATCCTCCCCTGATCAATGGCGGGTCCGCCAAGTCCAGCTCAGCCGGACATGGAAGAATGGAAGAGCAAGAAGAAGAAGAGGAAGAGGACAAGGATCCCTTCGGGTATAGCAAAGAAGGTCGGGCGAAGCTGTTCAATGAGCAAGATCGCGCGCCGTTAGACCTCAAACTGTCTGATCTCGAGGAGCAAGAAGAAGGAGCATTACAAGGTCCTCTCAGGCTGTGCCAAGACTGCGTGTGCGCTGTACCAGGAGCCTATGCAGCTTCGAGGGAGTTCAATCAGGCTCTATCCTCCATCGAGCAGCTGCGCAGCTTGGTCACAAAGACGCGAAGTTTCCACCATCCTGCATTATCGAGATACCTCTTGCACACCATCCTCCTCCAATCCACTCTGGATGGTACTTTCCTCAACGAAAATGCTATTTCCCAACTCCTCACAAATCACTATACGTGTCCGGACGCTCTCATCGCATTCAACTTTGAAGGTCTACAACTGGATCGCCCGACAGGCTATATCTATACGCGTACAGGACCTGGAGGAAAGCTAGCAGACTGGAGAGACCGAGGGAGATACATGGCTAGACAAGCGAAGACTATCAACGACCATATCGACATGGTGAATCGAGATGGATATATGGACGGGAGCAAAGCAGACGACAGACAACTGCTCTGGCTGGTGGTAGAGGACGAAGCATCGATGGACGGCAAGCTTGAACTCCTGTTAAGGGAAAGCGGGATACCGTTCATTTACCTGGCGCACGGCCCGACAAAACATTATGGAAAAGCACAGTGGAATATCGTTCTGAAAGCCATCCAGGTGCTAAGAGATGGATTCTTTGGAAACGGACCTGTCTACAACCTAGACGATGATGCGCGTATCCTCCCCGAACTGCTCGACAAGATGTGGAAGGTGTGTCCTGTACGGTCCACCTCTTTCATATTGCTAGCTAACACTGTTCGATGTCCTTCCAGGTCCAGAAAGCCGTAGTTTGGCAAGTCGGCAACTACCCATGCAAGACATTCAATAGTTGGTGGGAAGGACCCATCTTCGAGAATGGCAAACTCCAGACGTGGCAGTATGCCTGGCTGCCAGACCGAGTCTTCCCTATCGACTTGAATGGATTCGCGATCAACTCTTCGCAAATAGGACCTGACAAGCCTATAGCGCCGCGTAAGTCTGGTTCTGGCTTGACTGTCACATCTAGCTGACGTTGTTTCTTGTTCGAAATAGCGCGCTATATTCCCTTCGATAGAGCAGCTGGAGAGACCGAGTTTCTCGAAAAGATCTATTCCTCCCGAGAAGAAGTCGAGCCGCTGTGCGAGAACACGGTAGAAGAGGATTGCTATTATGTAAATCCTCCTTATTGTCACTTTTATACCTTGGATTCAAAGCTGACATGTTCCCAGACATGGCACAACTCCTGGCTGAAACCTGGCTGGAAAGATCACGAGTGATGATATCGGAAATTCATTTCGTCCCGTTTCGTTCACGTTTGCACACGCTCATAGACGGACCTTTGCATATGTATAAGTTCCTTGTAAATATGTACTTTCGTCGCCTTTGCAAGGCTATGCACACTTTCGTCCTACCTAGATGTTTTACTGGATTTGTCGCTGTAGTATGATTTCGTACATTGTCGCTACTCAGGCATGCTCTTGCTTCTCTGCTTCGCTTTGAGCGTACAGGTAAAGCCAGAGCTTCTCATCTTCAATGCGACCTCCTCTTGTGCCCCTGTTTGATCGGTGAGCTCATGGCGTGCCCAAAATGACAGCTTCTGATTGACCGCTGATTGACTGCTTGGTTGCAAGCCAAACAGCAGAACAACAATATATCCCAAGTCCAGAGAAGCAGATCCGCGTATCTCAAACAACCAGCAACATGGCTACATCAGCAGGAGGAGCAGATTCCATGGGCAATGCACCGCAGCCGCAGGACGCAGAGTTCCAAGGAAAGAGCAATCTATACGCGACCCGCGACAAGCCTGGTGCTCAGGACAAGTCCAAGATCCAGGAGCATGGAGTGCCCGTTGATAGCGCAAGAACCGGTATCGAGATAGTCTTTCTCGGAAAGGACTACTCGCTGAGAGAAGACGGTGAGCAGCGCTTGCGTACGCGTATGTGCATTGTACATGTTCACTGACATTTCATCTATGCATCCTTGTCCCTAACTTTCTGTACTGCGCACTATCTCACCCCAGTCCACGCTTTCCTCTCACCCACCTACCTTGTTCTTGCCGACTACACGTCGATAGACGACCTTATCAAAGCCCTACCCACCCTCACTTCCCCTAGACCGGTCGCCGTATACATCAGTTCCAGGATCGACCCGAAAGAGCAAGATGAGGCAGAGAAGCGCATCGGACAGCTCAATCTAGGAGAGAACGCACCTACCGTCGTCAAAGCTAGTGCAGAGGACAGAGAGAGCGAGAAGTATAAGCATCTATCGAGGGAGGATGTGGTGCCTAGGATGATCAAGGATACGCTGGATAGGGTCGAGCTGAGAGAAATTCCAGCAAATGCTGCTGCTGTCAGTGGAAATGCTGTGTAATCGGTTAGTCGAGCAGCATCAAGTCCAGCTTAGCTGGTCAAAGCAAATATACACCAAATCAACGCGTCCAATACCACGCCAAACCAACAGTAGCATCGAAAGCAGAGTCTACAAGCCCTGTTGATGCTGAAAGAGTGTGTAGCGCGCTATCTGCTGAAAGGAGGCATTGCGAAATCAACAGACCTTGCTTCTTGCACCCAAGCCATACATGCCACTAACGGAAAGCCAGAGGGAGGCCTTTCAGCGGCTGGTAGCTTGCTTCACGCTTTATGTGCAATCGTTTGATTGACGCCCTTCTGTCAGATTGGCCTGCTGGCTGGCTTTCGCAACCGGAACTCTCGAGCTATCGGGCAGCAGTTTGTGCATCTCCCAGGTGGATCTTCAGCGTCAAGAGCTCTTCTTCTGTTTCCATATCTGACTGAATGCGATGCGAAACCGACGTCAGATGTCCGCCAGCATGCAGACTTCTACAAGCAGGTCCCAAGGCCGCGAAGTCTCGAAATGGTCCAGCGAGCGTATGCCCGGTTTCAAAACACTTTCCATGCTGGTTCTGATGTTCTTTCTTCGACATGAAGCCTGGAAAACAATACGTATAACAATGCATCCCAGATCTATTACGATATCATGCTCGTCTTCAAGGTCATTGAAGAAAGCGTAAACAAGAGCAGCGTCACTTGGAGAGATGCTACGAAGATGCAGGTATGGACAACATGTATCCTTTCATCCTGGAAATAGCGCTGACATAGCTGCTTGCAGACCGTATTGGAGGAGTTTTGGGCAGAAGATCCGCGGCTGCCATCGCTTGATTCCGTCGATAACATAGTACGCCCTTATAAAGCTGGTGAAGGCCCAGAAGAATACCAGAAGATGCCCTACCGCCCGAAAGTCACGCCTGAACTCAGTACCGATCTCATCCATGCAGGCTTCACTTCCAACCCTGCTGCTAAGTCATTCGCTACTGCAAATCATGGTGTCGCTGTGCCCTCCTATATCAAGACGAGTAAAGCATCACCTTCGCCTGCACCTACGCCTGTTACGGCCACTCCAGTAGCTTCACCCATGCCTGCCATCGCTGCCGCTCCCCTTCCTGCTGCAACACCTACTACGAACACGTATGTTAGCAATACATCTATGTCCGCACCTTCCGCAGCTGCGTCTACTATTCCAGTGCGGGCCAGCTTGGAAGTACCGGTCAATATCCCTCTGTCGATAGTGAGCAGAGATGCAAAACGGCGACTTCAGGTCTTGCAAGCAGAAGCCTTTGATAATCGAGCACGTCAATTGCTGCCAAAGAAAAGGAAGAGATACGCAGATGAACAGCAGGACCCGTCAACGGGATGGCTAGAGCCGCGGAACGATCCTGCGATACAAAGACAGGTATATTACGAGATCATCAATCGTCTCAGATCGGAGAAGGATCCGAGGTATACTGCGATCTGAGCCGTAATACCAGACTAGGCTGACAATGCTTATCAGCTCGGGCCGGACGCTGTCTGCAGCTATCAATGCTCTACCATCGATGGAGAAGTTCCCACAGTTCTACCAAATGGTGCGTAGAGCCTTCGTCACGTATCGTTATCCGCTAAGTCTGCTTCCAGATCAAGGATCCTTCGCCGCCAACTCTACAATCTATCGAGGTGAGTATCATATCCTCGGATCTCTCTCCATGGTGAAGCTTAATGGAACTATTCTACTCTTAAAGCGTCATCTCAAGACCGCAGCTCTGCCGGAACCATCGGATTTCGACTCGGAGATAATGACGATATTCAGCAATGCGCGCTTGTGGCCAGCAGCTGGCCTGAACAGCTCAGATGGAGAAGCTTTACCAGCGTTCTATGGCGATGTTATTAGTCTGCAGGTCAGCTTACAGCTGGTACATGCTGCCGTATGCAGCTAACGCTATGTTTCGTGTCTATCGCAGCGTATCTACCACGATCTCACTCGCGGCACCGGTGTGTTCCCCAGACAGCCCGTGCCCGTCACCGCAATGGCTTCTGTTCCAGTCGGTCCAGGCTCGATACCTCTCCAACCGTATGAAGATGAAGACGGCAAGTCTCGCTTGCAACCCAGACTTTGGAATACTCGGTCGTCAGAAGAGAAGATCTACTATGATTCCATCAACTTCAAAGGAGAAGAACTTTCCGCAGGCGATTTTGTGCATCTCTACAACCCAAGCAACCCGAAATTACCGATTATAGCGCAAATATTCAGCTGCTATAAGAAAGTTGCAGGCTATGACCGCTACCTTACCGTCAACTGGTACTACCGGCCTAGCCAGACATCGCACAATCCAGAACGCACTTTCTACGAACAGGAAGTCTTCAAGACATCCCTTTTTATAGATCATAAGCTGGAGGACTTCATCGAGAGGATTAGCGTCATGCATGTCAGCGATTATATGAAAGGGCGCTGGGATACATGGCATGAGGATATGCCTGTCTACGTGGTTGAGCACAGGTGGAATATCGAGACAAACGACTTTTCCAAGATCCGCAAGTGGTAAATATTCCAATCTTTCGGTTCTCCACTGAACGCATAGCTTACATTTATCTGTAGGCACAGATGCATGCCTGAAGATACTCTCCCAGACTATTTTCACTTCCGATACTTCCTAGATCCGGTACCTACGCTACCTCGGATCAAGTCTCCTTTTGTGAGATCACAGACTATCCAAGGTCCAGGCGAGCAGACTGGGCCATTGCGCAAAGAAGAACCAGAACAATCAGCCTGCTATACTCCGCTAGACAGCTGGGCGGAAGGTACGGGGAATGTCATCGGCTGGGGACGGCTTATGCTACAGAAACGCCTGTCGGAGCCGCTGGTACGACCTGCTTCGCCTGAAGTTGAAGAACCGCCTGCGAAATCAGTCAAGAGCAAGAAGGAGCGGTACCAGCCGACAACGACTGCAGAGCTCACGGCGAGCCACGAATCGTTCAATGCTTTACCGGAAGAGATCAGTAAGTGCGATGATCTAGACGAGAGGTTGTTTAGCTGACACACACTTTGCAGAATCCAACTTCGCTTCCGTTGCTGATCAAGAGGAGATGGTCTGGTTCACCGCCCCTCCATTGAGCATACAGTCCAAAGATCCACCAGCAGTGCCGTCACTGGATTATCTGTCTTTCATGGCAGAGAATTTGGGCTACTGAATCGATTTTCGGAGAATGAGCTGGGTGTTCTTGCAAGTGTTGCTACAACAAGAATGAATGGGGGAGTGAATGTACTACTATAGAATGCTACACGAGCAAAGTTGCCAGACTCAATTATGCTACCTATTTACTCCTCCTCATCGTCCTCTATTACTTCTAATTCTCGCATCGTCTCCGCAGCGTGCACTTCCACCAATTCCAGCTTGTCTCCCACCCGCTCAAAGACCGCATCGTCGCCCGTCCGGATAGTTCCTCTCAACAGCGCAGCCGAGAGCGGACTTCGCACGTGCTTCGTAATGATCCTGTTCAGCGCTCTCGCACCGTAGACGGGATCGTATCCCTTTTCTGATAGCCAAGCTTTGGCTTCTTTGCTCAGGACAAGCTTGATCTTCCGCTCATCGAGCGTCTTTTGCAGTTCTTCCAGTCTGATATTGACGATTTTCGATATTGAAGAGGGCTCAAGTCTGTTGAAGACGAGCTGGTCGTCCAGTCTATTGAGCAGCTCCGGAGGATACTGGCTTTGAACAAGCTTCAGGACCAGTTCTTTGGCTTCCTCGGTGATGACACCCGTTTTCGGATCGCTCGAGGCGGGCTGCATGAGGATCTCGCTTCCCATATTGCTAGTCAGGATCACAATAGTCGACCTGAAATCGATCTTCCTGCCTTGCGAATCCGTGATGCTTCCTTCATCCAGTATTTGGAGCAAGATATTCGCGACGTCTTTATGTGCCTTCTCGAACTCGTCTAGCAACAAGACAGAGAAGGGTCGTCGTCGGACAGCTTCTAGTGCACCTGCATCTGTGTAACCTATGTAGCCGGGAGCCGCACCTAGTAAGCGAGAGACTGTGTGTCGCTCGCCATACTCGGACATGTTGATGGTGATGAGAGCTCGTTCGGTATCGAAGAGGAATTTGGCTAGCTTCTTGCTGAGTTCAGTCTTACCGACGCCGGTGCTGTAAACAAGCTGAATCAGTGATCGCTCTAAAGTTTATACGGGTTTGTGATGACTTACGGGCCTAAGAAGAGGAAAGAAGCCAGTGGTCGCGTAGGAGAAGCGAGACCTGCTCTTGACATACGGACTGCTTCAGCAATCGCGTGAACAGCTTCATCCTGCCCTATAACGCTCTTCTCCAGCTCATTTCCCAAGCGAAGCAATCTCTCCCTCTCCCCTAGCAGAAGACTCTTGAGCGGCACTCCGCTAATCTTGGAGACGACTCTTGCGACATCTTCACTCTGTACCCTATCTCTCAGCAATACCGACGATTCAGTATTTGACCCCTCGTTCGACGAAGCATGCTGATCTTTAGGAATCTTAGCTTCCAAACCAGGGATAGTCGAGTATTCCAACTCAGCAGCTTTCGACCATTCTCCCGCAAGTTTCGCATCCTGGTATTGCCTCTTCGCAGCTTCTAGTAGCTGGCGCGTATCTTTGACTTCTTGGATTTTCGCCTTCTCATCTCTCCAGACCTTCTCCATCTCATTCACTTCATTCTGTGTGAGCTGTAGATCTCGCTCGATCACGTCGCGACGCTCGTGGGAAATGGTATCGGAGTCGTTCTTCAAGCTCTCAAGCTCGATTTGTAATGTGATGAGCTTCCGTTCTAAAGCTTCTAGCTCGTCGGGCTTGCTTTCTAGCTGTAAACGCAAAGAAGAAGCTGCTTCGTCGATGAGGTCGATAGCTTTGTCTGGCAGGAAGCGCTGTGATACTTCGAGTCAGCTGTATTACGGATATAATTCCGTCTTCGACTTACTTCGGTGATATAGCGATCTGAGTACCGCGCAGCACTGATGAGTGCAGAGTCCGATATCTCAACACCATGATGGGACGAGTATCTAGACTTTAGTCCTCGTAGGATCGTGATTGTCTGTTCCACGGTCGGTTCCTGTATCTGAATAGGCTGAAACCGTCTAGCCAGAGCTGCGTCTTTCTCGATTGTTTGACGATATTCATCGAGTGTAGATGCACCTGTCAACTGCAGTCCTCTAGCTAGAGCAGGCTTGATCATCTCGCTTCCTGATACCGATCCTTCTGCCTTGCCGAGGTTTAGGAGATTGTGGAGCTCGTCGATGAAGACGATAGTATTTCCCGCAGACGCTTCGATGTCGGTTAAGAGGCTTCTGAACTTCTCTTCGAACGATCCTCTAAACGAGCTTCCCGCAATGAGAGCGCTGAGGTCGACAGCGATTACGCGTTTTCCATGTAGTGATTCCGGGACTTCTTTCGCGTGTATCCTCTGTGCCAGCCCTTCAATGACTGCCGTCTTCCCTACACCCGCAGGGCCCGTCAGGACTGCATTACATTTCGTTCTCCTACTCAATACCTGCGTCAAGCGTTTTATCTCCTCGTCCCTTCCAATGACGGGATCAAGTTTGCCTTCTGCAGCTAGCTTTGTCAAGTCTATACCGACTTCTGCAAGCGTCTCGCCAGGCTGCTTCTGTTGCTGCCCGAATATATTGCCTAGAGGCTGACCTGGCCTTCCACCACCACCTCCATTGTTGTTACCGCTTCCGCCTCGAGGTGGTAAGCCAGCTTGTGGTCTGAATGAAGAAGCATGGAAGGACCGCGAAGAAGGATGAAGAAGGGAGTAGGAAGCAGGAACAGAAGTCGAAGAAGAGGTCAGGCTCGGTCGAAGCAGATAGGTAGCATGTTTAGGTATCCGCAGTAGATGATGCTTGTTAGTATGATGTGATGTCCTCAGTCTCAATGCCATTAAGTTGGTAGAAGCCAGAGAGCTTTGGCAATGACGGCTTTGGTCTCTTTCACGTGAACTTGATTCCAGCAAGACCTCGAAGGATCCATCAGCCAGGGGAGGGCGCAAGATCGCAAGATCGTTCACACCGCAGATGCTGCGACCATGACGGCGCTCGCGGGATGGCAGAACGACATCCTCGTCAGACTTCAAGCTCGGGACATCGACGACCGGGCCTACTCTGAAATCATAGAAACGAGTCCGTCTGCCCTCCCACCACGATGACATCCTTTCTCACGCTTCTCTTGTTCCTCGTGATGTTTCTGCAGACCGACGGCTGGCCGCGCAGACGCTCCTGCTCAAAGAACGGAATCGCAACTTGTTGAAAGCAGCTTCTTCAGCTGGGAGATCAAGCAATGGCGTATCGTCATCATCGTCTGAGTATGCAGTATCTATTCAGTGAATGTCCTTCGCGTGCCAGATAGCTGACATATGTACGCCAGCGACAACAACCCGGTCCGGCAGGCCTATGTGACCTCGCTGGAGGGGCAGCTCGCATCCATACGGGACGAGCTCTCCTCATTATACAAGACACAAGCTCAGAACGCACAACGGCTTGTGCATTTAACCGAACAGCTGCATACAAACCAAGAATCCCACAGTATCGAACATAACGAGTTACTCCAACTCCGGTCCGAGCGCGTTGTGCGTGAGCGAGAGAGGGAAGAAGCACGTACGCTTCGGAGGGAGAAAGATAAGAATATAGAATTACTGCAGGACGAGCTGGGAATGCTGAGATTGGAGTTCGAGATGCTGGAGAAGAAGAACGAGGATCTTAAAGAGGATAATTCATCGCTCCTACGGAGGTGGTTGGAGAGGAAAGCTCAGGAAGCGGCGGAGATGGATAAAATGCTCGAATTAGTGCCGAAGAAGCCGTAATGTATGTCTTTACCGTCCAGGCAGTAGAAGCATTGATACTGTTGTTGCTATATCATTTATCTATGAGGTACTACGCCACATGCGCGCATTCCTACCTACCTCACAGACGCGGTCTACTTTGCGTTTCTTCAAATTTTCCAAGTCAATGCTGGACCATCTTTGCTACTTTGTCGTGTTTGCCGGCTTCGTGCTCTTCATAGTTCTTGACCGCCATTCCAGCAGGGATGACGTCCTTCTCATCCCTCACATTACACCCGCATCAGCACTGTGACTCTGTCCTCGGGAGCAAAAGTAGCGAGAACCCACTTCAACCCTTGTATGACGGTATCTCTGAACTCCTTGAGAGGCATCCAGAACTTGCTTAGCTTCTCTGTCGTGCCTTGACTTTCGTGTAGCTCAGACTCGACGAGAGGAGGGACGATCTCGATTATCTTTACGACGGTGTTCGCTAATGAGGCTCGCATGGACAGCGTAAGGGAGTGCAGCGCTGCTTTAGTAGCAGAGTAGCTAAGTGATGATATGTCAGACCAATTGCAGCCGAGAAGAAATGGAAGTGGATGAACGTACTTGCTGCAGTTGGGGCTCGGAGTGATGGACAGCCCAGAAGTGACAGTCGCCAATCTCGGTACTTGTTTGCCTTCCTTTGCCATCTTCAAGAAGTGTGGAATGAACGAGTGTGCCAGTATCATCTGCGACGTATAATTCGTATAGATCTCTTGCTCCAGTTTCTCGATATCAAAGTCGTCCAGCTTCTCCCAGTTTGACTGATGTTGAATCCCAGCATTTAAGATGACTGTATCGACCTCTGGGTATTCTTGCACTACTTCCTGAACCCATTTCTTGAGATCGTCCCGGGAACCCGTCTGGTCTAGCCTCTTGCCGTACAGGCGATCAGACTTGGATGATACTTCGTCTAACCGCTCTTGTCGACGTCCTGTGATTATTACTTTGGGCTGAGAGGAAATGTTCAGAAGCTCCAAAGCTAGGGCTTGTCCAATCCCTTCGCTCGTTGCGCCGGTAACTAGGATGCATTTAGGCTCGAAGACCATGGTTGATATGTATTGGATGGTCAGTAGGGAAGGAAGAAGGAGGAGAAGACAGAGCTCGGAGGGTTTAGATAATCAGCGAGAGGGTTCTATGACGCGGAGTTTGTTGCCGGAAAGAGCGTCTCCGGGCTACTTCGATGACAATTCGAGCTTTGCATGATGATGTGAGGTGTCTTCGACGATTCTTATACTCATTAATTGCCAAAGTAATCCCTTGACCATTATTCCAAAACTTGAGAGAGGAGAGAGAGAGACCCGTCAACAAGGTCAGTCAGGTCGCGTGGATCCGACGAGACTGTTCTGAGCTTTTCAGCATCACAATGATATGATATGCATTAGACAACATTGTGATGAGCATGTAGCCAAATCACGTTGAATCCCGGCCTAGATATGCGCGCTGCCAGATTGTCGCTTGCTTGCTTGATTTCTGGCGCACCCCGACACCCGCATGGGCGACCACAAGCCGCCAGTTGCACCTTCCATCGTCGTACATGCTCTACGCCCTCAGATAGCCGTCTATGCATCGTCCGACGTCGATGATCTCGCGCGCGCAAATGGGCTATCCAACTTGGCCCAGCTGCTGAAACCCTGGGAAGCGAGTGTAGAGAGAGGTGCCTACTACTCTACATCTATATTTCCCTGCCAAGCTTGTTCTGAGATTGAGATTGGCCCAGTCACCCTGCGAACATCGGCTTTCGTATCGCATAATGTCCCTGTCCTCCCGCTGCTCATCGATGACTCTCGAGACCTGGTTCATACAGAGCTGGACGCACTCTTCCTAGACAACTTGACCATCTCCGTAGACAAGAGGATCCCAGAATGGCTCCAAGGGATGGAGAGCCTCGATGTAGGCGAGGGAGGTGATCATGATCTGTGGAAAGAAGGTGTGAAGCAAACCGCACAAAAAGAATTAACATGTTGACTGGCTTGACAGGCACCATCGAAGAACTCACGCCGTGGTATGCATACTATCGCGAAGCACTGGTCAATCGAAGGCCGCGAACAGAGTATGAAACCTTCGGACATCCCGTTGCATGTGGGTATATCATACATCTCTCAACCAATCCAACGAGTCACTGACCTCGCCTACCCTTTCAAATAGGCATAATCGCCGTGTCGACCTCGAATCCCGAACCACTGAATGCGTTCGCAGAGCTCTACGATAGGACGTCTTCGGAGAAGCTGTTTGCAAACAAGCCCTGGGTAGATCCCAACATCCTGCGATACTATGTACTCGTACATGACCTGAGCACCGGGCCTTCAGAAGAGTAGGTCTCGGTTCTCCGCCACACTCCAGCAACATCTAACATCTACATACCTGCAGATGGTCAGGCCTTCTTGAAGACATAAGGCGCGCCTACGGCCTGCACTGTGGTTTCCTAGCTTTGAACTCCGAATCAGCCAATCTACCCGACTCGGCATATGCTTCGAAAGCGCAGCGCCCACCTCCAAAAAGCGAGCAATTTGCAGATTATTGGAAGAGCCTACCTACCTCCCCTACGATCCCTACGACCCGGACCTTTTCTTCAGCAGGCGATATCCATCATACTCCCGATGTCGTAGCTGCTGCGCAACAACTTGAACAACAAGGACAGAAAGAAGGAGAACTACTTTCAATCGAGCCAGGGAAGAACCTAGGCGAAGAAGACGTCCGCCGAATCAAGGCTTTCCTACGAGAATTCACTGTACAAAGCCTCATTCCATGGATGGAGAAGATGGTCTCTTCTACTAATGAGCAACTAGCAGCGAATAGAAGAGGTATTGCTGGACGACTGTTCTCAGCTGGAAGAAGGTATTTCGGGTCATCGAGACCTGCGAGCCCGGCTCAGGGTGGACCAGCGCAACAGCCCACTTATGATCCGCAGCGAGGGATGTGAGTTATTGAATCCCTCTTTCGGCCGAAAGAGGCTGAGTTGTGTGGAACGATGCAGATACCCACATCAAACGCAGGAAGCGCAAACCAGAAGATTGGCAGACTTCGCTTTCATGATCTGCGATTATCGACTCGCTGCGTCGATGTATGAGATTGCTCGAAAAGATTTCCTCAACGACAAAGCATGGCGACACTATGCTTCTGTAACAGTACGTGCCGATTATCTGTTGTTTTGGTACGTACTCATGCTGATGGAGATCCATTCGTGATGTAGCGCATGGCAGGCCTGACGGCGCTTTTACTGTCTGTCTCGCCCGGCGCTCAAGCTATCGATGCGGATATGTACCTCGAACAGGCAGCTGCCACTTCGCCGTCTGAAAACACGCAATTGGACGACTTGCGTGCTGTGGCGCTCTACTACGAACTCTACCGCGTAACTGGGCAGTGGAGGAAGGCATCAGCTGGTCTAGCGCGAATCGCAAGCGGGGTGAGCGTCGTTACTATCGAAGTGACGAGTGACGATTGCCTGACCGCGATACTTCACATTAGATCGAGGAATTACCCGGCGCACTCATGCTAGAACAAGCAGCTATGGCTCTCCTTAAGCTGCAGACTCCAGCTCGGCGACGCTTCTCTCTCTTGATGGCGATTGCAGCACACCGCTATCAGACGACAGGGTCAAAGGCGCTTTCACGCCGCTGTGGCATACAAGCCATGTCACTGTACAGCCGTACAGAGTCGAAAGAATGGCAGAGCTCCCGAAGGCATATGGAGCATCTTCTCGGTCGACAAGCCTACAATATTGGGCATCCTGAACAAGCTATAAACCACTTCATCAGCATTTTGGGTGATCATTCTTCCTCGAAGTATAATGAAGATGAAGCAACGGCAGACGATCAGAGCTTCTTGGATGACTTCAGCCTGGCATGGGAAGCTCTTGGCGATAAAGCAGATGAGATCGCACAGAACATGGATCTTAGGTTACCTATGCCACTATTCAAAGTGGACGCAACGTATCTAGCGGTATCAGGAGAAAGCAGGAATACCGCCGGCCAGAATAACGAGGCCTTGAACCGCTTGGAGCAGGATTTCCTGCATTATGGTTATCCATATACGACATTGAATGGCGAGACTAGGAAGAGACCGGCAAGCCTGCTGCAAGATCAGTCAGTTACAAAAGTGGCTGTGGGAGGTGAGTAATCTTCCCGACTGAGCCTTCGATTAGCATACTGAGTGGTGTACCAGCTCCCGTTGAAATCATCGTCCAGGCACAAAATCCGCTTAATGCCGAGGTAATCCTACATGACATCGAAGTACTCGCCAAATGGATGGACGGCGAAGACACTATGATCGCAAAAGCTGCGGAAAGCGCAAGACTGGCACCTTCGCAATCCACGAGGATTGTGCTTTCGTTTACCGCTGCTAAAGAAGGAACGTATACCGTCACGGAAGTGTCATATCGATTCAATGGTGCTCTACTCTGCCGGGAAAGCTTGAATAAGAAAGGAGCTCGACTTCATAACACTAGAGCAGATATGCTTACGCCAACATATGCGAATGATACGTCTCTTACTCTCATCGTCTCGCCGCCTGGACCGTCTCTGTCGGTCGATACGTCGAGACTACCCACCCAGCTCTTAGCTGGTGAGGTACTACAGAGTACTTTGCGATTCGCAAATACCGGTACTCGTGCCTTGCGGAATCTACGCGTGCTTTGCAGTCATCCACACTTCCTTCAAATAGCCCAAGCGGACTCCAGCAAGGGTAGATATTCAGACTTTGCAAGCCATGCAATAGCTGATGATATGTCTTTCACCGCTCTTCCCAGCTGTCGAGATCAAAGAAACCACTATCCGGAATGGATTACAGCGTCCGATTCCCGTTGCTGTCGCCAACGAAATATCACCTGGTCAAGATGTCGAGATTCCGGTCATCTTGCGAGGAGATGCTGTTGGCGCACATTCAGTCTGGGTACTCTGTGTCTTCGAGGATCTAGTAAGCGGTACTCCCTAGTTTGTAGCATTCCATACCCTGACAGTTCCGCAGGAGAGCAAGAACAAAATAATGTCCACTCAGACTTCCTGGACGGTCGAAGTGACACCCTTCCTCTCTGCCATTCCCTCTATCAGACATGAAGAAAGCCAAGAGACGCCTATATTGGAGCTGAGCGTGTCAACCAACGATGTCGAAGAGCCGCTTCAGGTGACAGGCCTTCACACAACAAGCGCCAGCTGGCGACTTACGCGGCAGAAAGACGATGATGCGCCTACGAGGTAAGGATAATAGTCCTGCTCGACAAATGAAGCTGACTTGCCAGTGCTAGCATACCATATGGCCAGACTGTCAGATATGGTGCTACGGCCTCGCTTGACCCTTCAGCTATGCTTCCGTCGGATCTGTGGGCGACTACGTTGACACAAATCAAGTTGCTCCTCCTCGGACAGGATGAGCAGGACTCCGAGGGTTTGGAGCTGCATCTAGTAACATCGCAACTCGTTCAAGTAAGTCCTGTCTTCTGCGCTTAGAGTCTGTCTGCATTCTTACGATGCACCTGCACAGGGCGCACCAGCCCTGAAGGGCATGATGCGACAGTTTCTGGCTACTCGATCTGTCTCGAGGATGCAAGACCTGCAGAAACAGTTTCAGATGCTTGAAACCACTAGCATCCGCCGCATCTTCCCTCTCTTCACCCCGAATGCAGTCGATGTCGTCCTGGCCTGGGAGCTGCCGTCTCAAGGCCGGTCTGGCTACTATCACTTGCTGGACCTCTCCTTCGCTCCTTCGCCAAACATTGTGGATCGGATGCTTGACGAAGCTAGAGATAATATGAGCAACCTGAAAGAAGAAGGACACCGCGAACGCATGCAGCTTATTGACGCTCTCGCCAGAAGCGAGCTGGGCGGAGAACAGTGCCCGCTGTCAGTGCGACAGATTTGTAGACAGTCGATCATCGCGGATCACGGATCGTGAGTCTTCCGTCAGGTAGGCTAGTATCAAGCTGACTGGATCTTTCAGAATGGCTACTACTACTTTTGAGCTCATCAACCGAGGCAGCTATCCTGCAACAGCTACCTTAGAGCTGCTCGGACCGCACTCGAGGTCTTTAGGACGATACTGGTGCGCGAGAACCCTGCTACAGAACTATGACTCAAGCTGATAGCTCTTTACAGTCCGCCGGTCGCATGGGCTGGACGGATGATCCACCGCGCAGTTCTGCAAGCGAACGGGGTCCAATCTTTTACTGCACGCTATCAAGCGCAGCACGGCACGCGCGATGCTGGCTCTTGGATTCTCGCGATACAACAAGGCCCTCACCACTGGACGATAGTTGGGAAAGAACGCTTGGTGACGACAACAACTCAAGAAAGACAAAACGACTAAAATGTGGGTATTAAACGATAATATAAGGTTGCTGTTGTTGTACTACCTTCTGGTTCCCAGCAGTGAGGACCAGATTGCCGAGAAGTGAAACCACGTCGTCGAGCTTGTGGCCTGCTTTGAGGCGGGTGTATAGAGTTGGGCAGTCGGTCGAATTGCAGGCGCCTGTTTCGGTGGCAGGCAACTTGGAGCAAGTCGCACACACTGACATGATGTCGTGAAGCTGTTGTTCTGCGCTGGCGATGCGGGTTTGGGCTGTCAGGTTCGTGGCGAAACTCTCTTTCGCGCAAGATTCGCATAGGTGGGCATCTAATGCACACGTAAGCTGCAGAAACTGTCGGAGTGATCCTTATGCTCACGGTTTGGTTTCTTGTCTCCGCAGATTGGACAGGCAGCGGTGCTGAAGTGCTGATCAACTCTGACTCTGCCGCTCCCATCTTGTGCGCCAGGTTTGCCAGCCTTCATGATTCTGGGTGTGCTGTCTCTCCAGCCCTGGACATCCACTCCGACCAGTAGGAAGAGACGATTGAGGGTCTTGACGATTCGACCGATGTAATGATCGTCGTCCAGGTAGTTTTCGCTGTAGGGAGGATACCAACATAGCGACTTAGTATAACTCCTTGATGAGCGAGGTATAGGGACATACCGATCAGACACGAATTCCTCCGGTGTCAATGCACGATGTGCTTGTTTCGCTTTCGGGCCATTGAGACCCTTCGAGATGATGTAGGGGACGCGTTCTCCATATAGAGCTTCTGCTCTAGGGTCCACCAGCATGCGACGGCCTGTAACGACAGCACCTGGCGGAGGGAGCAGCTTGTCGCTGTAAAAGACTTCAGCCAGCGAGCTTGGAAAGTGGACCGGAGCAGACATACGAATAGCTGCCCATTTTGACTTCTTTTGCGTAGATGAAGTCTTGAGGCGATGTTCGGTTTTGCATAATGCGGGAAAACTGCTGTTGCACGTACAGCTTGACTTGGGACAGATCAGAAGTGCGGAAGAGTATTCTGTGCGTATCATCAGCGTGCAGCTCATCCTGCTGATCCTTGGCCACCTACTTGATGCATGTTTCGAGCATCTTTTGCATAGCGGGAAAGCCGTCGCGTCGGACGGTCTCAATGCCTTTCGCATCGAATTCTGGTTCTATATTGGCCGAGGACTCGTATTTGAACCCTACGTATCGCTTCTTTGCCAGAAGAAAAGATGGTAGGTAGACCTGCTTGCAATGGTAAGTCTCCATCTTAAACGTTCAAGGTGAACGTTCAAGTTGGTAGCGACTGCCCACCTTCTCGAACTTCAGCTTGACAGGCTTGGGATTCATCTTAGTAATTGTTTCTGCGATATCGTTGCCAATCCGAAATGCTTCGTCCTTCGCTTTGCCGGGGAGATGTACGAAGAGGGAGTCCGTGTCACCGTAACGGACAATTGCACCCCAGTCTGGCCGACTCTGTATTGTATTCTTGGCCTGCACGGAACAAAGTCAATGCCTGTACAGCGAACGAGTCCTTTCACTCGCCCTCTCTAGTGTCTCTCTCCCAGTCTGTACAATTGCATCCGCAATCTCGACGCAAGGCATACGTCCAGAAAACGTTGCGGATGTGTAGCCATACGTGACATTTGCGATGAACTTGAGACCAAGCTGTCGTGCATTCAGGAGGCGGCTGAGCGCCTTGTCGGAGTCGTCTACGAATTTCATCGACTTCTTGACCATGACTCGGGTATCGAGGATCTCTGTCAACATCTTTGCGAGAAGACTTCGGCGAACTTGCGGCTTGAGAAACATGAGACCGTTTGGCGATACTAAATAGAAGTCAGTATGAATACCTGTGCAAGAATGAGCGTGCTCACACGTTACCCAGTCCTTCAACAGAGACAATGTCCCAGGAGCTATGGCCAGCGAAGAAGTTCCAAGACGATTCGTGCCAAGAAACTCCTTCAGTCTACCTAAGCAAGTGGAGTAGCATAGATTATAGGCGATCATGACCGATGGATAGAGAGATTGGAAATCGAAGACCAAGACTGGGCTGCTGTAGAAGCCACTTTCGGGTTCCAAGATGAGTGGAATGCACTCTGCTGCGTTTTGCTTGCCAACCTATAGGCAGACAAGGGGTACGCTGGCGTCAGTATAACGATTCCAACTTTGACAATTTATACCCACATCTTCACGCGAAGGGGAAGGCAGCATGAAGTTCTCGGGTTTGCTGATCTTGAACATGAAGCTTTCGACCTTAAACTGCGATCCTCGGGTCAATACTGAATAGAAGTCGACTCCGTATACTCTAGCAAACTCGCTGAAAGTAGACTCAGCAGCAAACGAGGGGCAGATGCAGCCGTGCTTACGCATTCCTAGTGACGATTTCTGCTTCATCCAGTAATTCGATGACGATTTGCACGCGAAGGAGATAGTGTTGCAGGACCCGTGCGATCTGATAGGGTATGGACGACATGTACCACTGTGTTAGTGTAGAGTAGGCGAATCGAGGCACCCTGAAAGAACTTTCCTCAGCCTGTCGAAGCACACAATCCGAAGTGAGTCTTACCTCTGTCGCAGAATATGGAAGGCTACGTTCTCGAGGGAATAGATGGTAAGATTGGCATCTGACTTGAGCAGCCGCCATACTGGCATGATATGCCGACCGGTGACCTTGAGTGTCGCTCCTTTCGAGTAGCCCCATCTATCTTCCGTCTTGCTGCCTTTCTTGCCTGTAGATTGGGACCGCACACGGCTGAGCTCTGTGATAATCTCGAATTCTGGCACTGCAGATGATAATGACACAGTCATTCAGCCTTGGATACGCTATGTAGAGACGCACACTTACCTATTTCCTCCGCTCTTTCTACAAGATATCCCCAGCTCTCCTTCAATACGTCGTAGCCCGTAAAAATTTCCGGATCCCATTCTCTAACCTTGTCGACTAGCGCTTTTATGATGTCGATCTCATCCTCCACTACTTCTATCGAATATCTCGACAGTCCAAGCCTTTTGAAGTTGACATGTTGCTCTGAGAGATTCGTTATGTACTCGGTTGCGATAAAGCCGACGTGGGTTCCTTCTTTTCTGCCATTGTCAGGAACATTGTCATCTTCGTTCTGAAAGCAGTAAAAGATGGCTTGGATTTCATCGTGGGCCGGGTCAGGCAGAAGCTCGCCTCGAGTATTGACTGGGAATGGAAAATCAGCTGGAATGGGCGATTCAGATCAATTGGTGAATCATACCATGAATTTCGATTGCCAGGGAAGACATATGCTCCTTCTCCTTCACGACAGCGTTGGATAGCTTTACTTGAGCGAATTTAACGCCAAAAGCGTTGGCTTGGGTTGGACCCTGTATTTGCGATCTGGCAGCCCATTGAGTGTCCATAACTCGAGATTTGCCTTTCGCATCAGATTTGGGACGGGCTAGAGCAGGTAGAGTCAGAGAATAGCTGGATTGCATGACGAACAAAATGGTACATACAGGGCACACCATTGCGGATACTAGGAATATCGTTACCTTCTTGATTAAGCTGTCGTAGTACCTGCTTCTTGGTAGGCGGAGTCGGTGCATACTCCCAATTTCGAAAGCCTATAACAGGTGCTTTCGGCAGAGCCAAGGGAGGAGTGCCAAGATCCGTAGCAGCTTCAGATGTTTGGTGTTCAAACTCCACTAGGTAGGCATTTGCATCGCCTTTGTGGACGTATCGTCGACCAGCATACTCATGGTATTTGCTGGGAATGTCGAAAGCATTCGACCAGTAGGCATCCTGATAGATTTTCTGCGGCAGCTTATGAGTTTCGAGATCCTGGAGGAGCTCATATAACCGCGGCGGCGTTCGAGTGAACCGCCAGATGGCAGAAGCCGGAGCATTCTGCATAGATCCGGCTGTTGTGAAAGTCAGTATCGTCTTTGACCTCATCATGAAACCTTACTTGTATGATGCTGTGATTTATGAGGAGTCGAGGCGCTAGATGTCAAGCGAAGCAAGGGTACCTGCGAGCTAGTCTGTACTTCTTCTGCAGGCGGAGAACTGTTTGGATTGGCCCCGCTTGCGGTAGATGAGGATTCATCTTCATCTTCCATGTCAGATTCGGACGTCATATCCTCGTCTTCGTATGTTCCGCGGGCGGGACTAGATGGAGCTTCGGCAGGTGGGATTGATACGAACCGCACGACACGGGCTGTCGGATTCGGCTGCCTAGTAGCCTCTGCTTCCTTGTGGTTGAGCTCCGTGCCATTTTCTATTTGTTTTTCGTCTTGTAGTGCTCGAAGTTCGGTTGAGTCTTGAAGCCGAGTAACGATCGCTGCTGTATTGGCCTCCTTCGCATCCGCTATATCCTCGACCTCTACTGGCGAAACACGCTCGGCCTCAGGAAAATCTTCTGGGATTGTCTGGTCGACCGCTTCTGGATTGTCGGAGGGTATTTGAGAAAGGCGCGCAGGTGCGTAGACTGGCATTGTACTTTCAAGATCCATTTCTTGCTGGTGTTCATCGAATCTTTCGTCTTCGTGGGGGAAAGGCTCAAATGCCTGCATGCCTGCATCATGGATGAGTGGAAGTACTTCGTGCTGCCCTAGCGGCGAACCATCGCTCTCGTTATCAAGCGAATATGTCGATCCTCCGTCCTGACTGCTGAGAAGCCTCATATCGTTGTTAGCATAGTCGTTGTCAGCTTCTACGGCCCCGAGCCAGTCATCATCATCTTCGGAAGTAGACAACTCGCTAACTTCAAGGCGCGCTTTCTTGCTGTCTGGCTGATTGTCGTCCCTAGGAATTGGCATTTGCGCCCGTATGGGATCTTGTCTGCCTGTGCCGTTTGTACTGTTGCCGTTCGGCTTGCTTGGTAGCATTCCAGTATTCTTTGCTCGAGGCTTTGATACGACTTGTAGCATTTGCTGCAGTTTCGTCCTGCCATGATCTCCTATAGCTCTGAACCCGATTAAGTCATCTTCTCGCTTTCTCTTCGCTCGAGACTCAGCTACAAACGCTGGATTAATGACTGCGTTTCTGAGCTTCGATTTTGCAGGTGAGAAATAGTTGAGCTTGCTTGGTGATGTCTTGTTGGGTGAGATTGGTTTGGTAGGTGAAGGAGTTGTAGAAGGCGGTGCGTTGCGAGAGAGTAAATTTGACCGCTTCTTTGGTGTATAGATATCGGGCTGCCCCTGGGCGGAGGCAATTGCAGATGCAGGAGAGCCTGGACCTGGTGAGCTAACCATAGGCTCGCTACTCAGCTCCATGAAGCTTACACCATCTACATTAGCATTGTCAAGCTGGTTGCGCGTGAGGATTTACCTGATACCGGCAGCTCCGGCAGCCTCGAGCTCACTCATCTCCTTAGCTACCTTCTCGCGTCTTGACGAAGGCGTCAAATGACTAGATGTACTTGCTTGCGGCAGCCCATCGCGTAAATGAGAGAAGGCAATTGAAGATGGCATACCGTCCCAGTATGCTTCTTCGTCGTCCTCTTCTTCCTTTGGCATCAGCTGATTGAGGAGAGCTAGGTCAGGATCCATCTCGTCGATTGTCATCTCGGCATCCCCTCCAGCTATACGAGACGAAGACGTCGGTATGCCTTCATCTGGATTGAGATCTTGTTCATGCGGTTTATCGAGGAGCTCCGAGTCATCTCCTGCATCTTGCATATCATGCTCCACCTCCTCGTCTTCCCAAGCTTCTTCTCTACTCTTCCCCTTATCTTCCCTGACTCGCGCTTTCGCATGTTCCTCCATCTCTCTCCTCAGATCCTGTTCATCTAGCTCCTCTTCATCGCTCGCAGGCTGATGTATCTCATCCTGTCCCTCTCCAAGCGGATCATAATTCCCATCCTCTCCTTCTCTCTCGACATATGCATCGACTCGAGCTTCTTCGTCTTCCATTTGCGCTAAGCGAGCTCGCCCTGCTTGTGTGCCCAGCATGGCTAGATATTGAGGATTCACATCCAGATCTTCGGAGGACGCTCGTGATTTGCCTTTATCGATAGCTTGTCCAGCGACAGTCTTGTTATCTGTCTTGGAGACAGTGACGCCGATACCTCGGACTGCCCAAGCGCCGAACGGATTATGCTCTTCTTCATCTTTTAGCAGGGTCTCCTCGAACAGAGCTTCCACACTTTGGAAAGCAGTCTGGATCTTCTCCATCCACCCGCCCTTTCTTTCTTTCCTTGCAAAAGTTTCGAAAGCCGGTATCGGTGCATTCGGATGTGAAGCTGCATAAGCCAGCCTATCCTTCTCTACCAGTTCCTGGAAGCGGGCATTGTTCTCATTGAAGCGCTGCCATGGAGGCTGCGAGCCAATACCGTACATTCGTGCATCGGAATCCGGTTCTTTCGGCAGACTCCGCGGGCCTGCAGTTAGGCCGCCTAGAAGCTCTTCTGCACTGTTCTCACTGACTTCCATAGGTCCATCCAGGCCTTTCATCTTTCGTCGTCGCCTCTCATCTTCCCATAGCTCTCGTACCGAATGCACGAACTTGAAATCGTCTGGAATAGGGTTGTTCAGGAACTCGGTGAAATCAGAATGAAGATTCCGTTCTTTAATGAGATGCCGATTCATGATCCACGAGACGTGAATATCAAACTCTAGAGCAGAGTGCGCTATACGGGGAGGGGAGTCGTCACGCTTCGCATAAAGCATGGAGGACGGTATCGTTGAGCGTGTGAGGATCATACTTCGGCGTTTGAGAGCGGCTTTAGAGACATCATTTTCTAGTCTAGGACCCATAAGCCCGATTCCACTATCCGCAGACTCGGCGGACGAGCTGATCTCGATATCGTCTGGTACAGGTTCCCGGAATTTGGCTTTCGATATGCCTACCCACCCGCAGCCGTATAGATTGGAGTCTAGCATGAATTGGAGATGATAGGGAATGTGCGACTCGTAGACTATCCATTTCTTTTGCATAATTTCGCCAGAGCGGAGGAGGGTCGCCAGTCTTGTCATAAACTTGGGATCAAGGCAGTATATCTTGAGAAAGTAGCGATAGCCCACATGAAATCCGTAGAAGGGGATAGCCTTGACTGGCACTATGAAGGCTACGAAGAGTGACTTATTGGGATCTCTGCGATTTAGAGACGCAGCCATGCAGGCGTTGATGGCTCTCGCCAGTCGATTGATGTGATTGTGAACATGATCTGGCGTGACTGTTCCTTCGTACTCTACGTAAACATAGGGCATGGCACCATGTACGTGGACACAGCACTTCTGCCCGGCTTCTGTAGCTCCGAAGATTCGCAGCTCGGGGACTCTGTCGGGCACTATGCCTGATCCAAGAGGTACGAAGGGCGTTCTTCTGGCTGGGATGAACGGAGTGCTCTTGTCGTCTGCAGTAGGGGGATAGGGCAGGTCCAACGGCGATGACTGGACCGTATCGATGTAGGTCAGCCTGAAGCGCAGGAAAGGCTCTTCATCTTGCTGTTTCTCTTGCTTTGGATCATCATGGTTCTTGGCTTGACCGGCTTCTGCTGACTTGGCTGTCCCATCTGCATCGACATCCATCGCTCTTTCGGGCCGTTCTGAGTCGAATCCAGCGCGCAATTGCTGCTTAACGACACCTTGCCTATGTGTTATGCTTGTTTCTTGTCATTGCACTGTCGAAGTGCATCTGTTTGAGTTATCCTGAACAAAGGATAAGCCAGCTTGACCTTTCGCGGACTTCGATTGAACAACTTCGCAAACGACAAGACCTTACTACGATGCCAGGCGGCAAGTCGATGCTTAAAGGGCTCGATGCCTTTGGAAAGGTCAGCCAGCGCGAAAGACGACCAGAACGAGCAAGCCAGCTCGGCGCAAGATGTTCCAGAATCTGATGCCATGCAATGTCGCCATCTGATATTCGCAGACGATGGAAGATGTCAAGGTCAAGACTGGCTTCGGCGGCATATGTACGCAAGCCTTCATGCTGTCCTGGGCACTCGTAGACGCGAAGCAAGGCAGCTGATGGCCACGCACGCGCTTTATCCTTTGTTTTATCCTTTCGCAGTAACCTTGTGCTCCTTCCTGCTCATATGCACACTCACCCTGGTCGAGTTTGTCGACTACCGCCGGATACACCTCGAGCCGTCAATTGTGAGGAGTCGCCATACCAGACACGCAATCACAAGCATTAAAGCTCACTATTACTGCTCGTGCCCGCGCAGGTCGTTGACAAATCTCGAGGCGAGAAGCTGGTTGTCAATATGAACATCACCTTCCCGAAAGTGCCTTGTTATCGTAAGCTCGGCTGACTATCAGTACAAGGTTAGCCAGCCTGCTAACACAGGGACTGCTGCTCGCAGTGTTGAGCGTGGATATTATGGATATCTCCGGTGAACACCAAAATGGTGCGTTGAATAGGCTAGATCTGCTGTAAATGGCGGCTGATATACCATGCAACAGACGTCAATCACGACATTTTGAAGAGCCGCTTGAATACAGAGGGGCAGCTCATCGCCGAGCCTGGCAAAAAGGAGCTTCAAGGAGAGCTTGAGAGAATCGCCAAGATCCGAGGTCCAGATTGTGCGTGTCCCTCTACTCTCCCTATTTGTCCGTTACGAGCTTATACTGTGGTGTATTCTACAAGACTGCGGATCCTGCTTCGGCGGTACTCCTCCTGCTTCAGGCTGCTGCAACACCTGTGAAGAAGTCAGGGAAGCATATGTCAGACGCGGCTGGTCTTTCACAAATCCAGACAGCATCGAACAATGTGTACAAGAAGGCTTCTCGAGCAAGCTCAAAGATCAAGCGACGGAAGGGTGCAACGTCGCTGGTAAAGTTAGAGTGAACAAGGTGTAAGTGGCCGGCGGTCCATCGTTATTATCTTCGATTCTGGCGCGGAAGTGCTAATACATTGTTCTCGCTAGCATCGGCAACTTCCATCTCTCGCCAGGCCGTTCTTTCCAGTCCAACGCGATGCACGTCCATGATCTCGTCCCATACTTACAAGGCGGGAACCATCATCATTTCGGACATGTCGTTCACCGCTTCAGCTTTGGAAGCGAAGAAGAGCAGTTTGCAGAGAATGAGCAAGAGACGGAACGCTTGAAGAAGGGTCTAGGCATTGTGGACCCGCTCAATGGCATGAAGGCGCATACTGAAGAGTCGAACTACATGTTCCAGGTGCGCGCATTGTCTTCATCTCCTAAGGCTTTTCAGACCGCATGCTCACATTTCTGTCTGAATCTTTGTCTGCAGTACTTTTTGAAGGTCGTGTCGACGAAGTTCCAGAATATCGAGAACCAGCTATTCAGTACACATCAATACTCGGTCACGAGCTATGAGCGTGATCTGAGCAAAGGCAATGCGCCCGAGAAAGAAGGCGGCCATAGCACGACACACGGCTTTGCTGGCGTGCCAGGCGTGTTCTTCAGCGTAAGTACAGATATGTTTTGGTCTCCGTGAATTCGACAAGTGAGCTGATAGGTGTTCCGCATGCAATAGTACGAAATCTCGCCCATGCTGGTCATGCACCGCGAGACAAGGCAGGCATTCGCACACTTCTTGACGTCAACATGTGCGATTGTAGGAGGAGTACTCACCGTCGCTGGATTGATCGACTCTATGGTCTATAACACGCGAAACAAGATCGCATCGGGAACGACGAATGGCCAGCTCGGTACGGCATATACGAGAGAAGGAAAGTGGCTATAGAGCAACCTACATGTCTCGTCTGCAGCCTTGATATGGAGAATATAGACATGCAGTACGGACGATAGCGCGAGATCTTGTAGTTTCAGATGTGGACGACTGCGATGACGATGGTAACAACGACATAGTGCATATACAGAAACTACAGCGTACGTGGTATCGCTATTTGCGTTCTTGCAGGTCCGCTTATCTATCTTTGGCTCCGACCTTTCGGTCGATATTATGCTTCTGAAAGTCAACTCCGCCTGCTGATGCTCTCAGCTTCCGTCGAATTAGCGCTTAGTACCCGCGGTGTCATACAGCTGCAGCCATCGCACAGCCATAACGCCGTCATCATAAGCTCGAGCTACCACAGCTTGAGGTAAGCTTCCAGGGCTGCAACCTTCCTCCCGTCAGCTTGAGAACACACATCTCCCTCATTACACCCAAACCCAAGATATATTCTGCTGTTCATACCTACAATACGCTACGGTTAGAAGACACGCCCGTCTCTCATGTCTGCCACATCTCTAAGCCATGACGAGTACGGCAAAGACCACCAGCGCGACACTGTCATGTTCATGCACGGCGGGAGTAGCTCTAAGCTAGAATGGCGAGGCATCGCCGACAAGCTGGCCGCCAAATACCACATTCTTGTAGTGGACGCTCCAGGTCATGGAGACTCGATCGAGACAGCTTCTCCTTGGTCATTGCAGCGTTCAGTAACATTACATGCCGATATTATCCGGTCTAAAGCTTATAAAGGCAGAGCGCATTTGGTTGGGTTCAGCATGGGCGGCTTCACTGCTCTGGCCCTTGCGAAGGAACATCCAGACCTCGTTCAATCACTCTTTATATCGGGCGCTTATGATCTGCGTTCTGCGTGGGGATGGAAGCTCCACTTATCTCCGCTCCAGAATATACCGAACCATATTCTTCCAAAGTCAATCCTGATCGCCGGGATGCAGCGTATGGGCATGAAAGGAATGAACGCAGAGATATATGATGCTCAGCAGCGGGCTGGCAAAGTGGTTGGACAGAAATTTTCAGACATACGCGAGATGCGTCTGCCTCCTGCTTCCCCTGCCGGAGCCTGGCAGCTGGCGACTCCAACTCTACTCATCGCTGGCGACAAGCACGACAGTGTGCCAGTGTCGCAGGCTTTAGCGGATGAGCTCGCTCTAGGCAATCCTAGGAGCCACTTGGTAATTCTTCGCGATACCATCCACCCGTGGGGCTTGCAATACCCAGAACTCTTCACCAAGCTCGTAGATGATTGGCTCCGGGAGAAGCAGATCCCTGGTATGATCGACCCAAATAGCTTGTGAGGTTGCGAGGGAAGGCTGCTACTTCAGGACTCTGGGAAGGCAGTGGCTATAAGCAGGTTGTCGTTGTAGACCGCTTAGGTATTAGCAGATTGTTGTCTTCGAAATGCCTCCCAACCACATATAGTGTAGATAATGGCAAGCAATACTCTGTAAGTTAGAGAGACTGATAGTACAACGACAGCGGTCTGGCTGAGGATTCGACTAACATCTCAACTGAGGACTGCGTCTATGCGTGTCTAATCGGGCACGGCGACCTTCCTTCTTTCCAAGCTTCAACGAGGGTCGGTGCGTGATCTGTCCAGGAACGAGCTCGGGTCGATATGTGAAGGGATGTCTTTCTCCTGCAGCCAGTCATGCACTAGCTTGGTGAAGAGTTTTGGGTATTGTAGTCCCCACCAGTGCACGCCGCCGTGAATAACGACAAGATGGCTTCTCGGATTGCCTTTTGCAAGTTCATCTGCCAACGCCTGTGTCGTAGGCACGCTGTCGTTCTTATCACCAGCAAGGGCGAGAGTGGGTATCGGAAGCTGCCATTCCATAGGCTGAGAAGCAGGTGGAAGGCGCATGTTGACGAGGTCGGCGAAGTTCTGTCCAGTAGCATTTCCGGCTCTCTTCATGGCATTGTAGAGATCCGAGTTCATTCCCTTCATCCCCATATACTGCATATGGCCGATGTGGACTGCTTTAGGGACGATATAGAACGGCAAGTGCTGGAGGAAAGCTAGTCGCAATTTCCACCAAGGCCAAGCAGTTTGTAGATCTTCAACACCCGAGATGAAGAGACTTTGAACAAGGTGAGGGTGCTCCCTGGCCAGCGCTAGAGCGGTATATCCGCCTAAAGGTAAGGAAAGTAAAGGAGAGAAAGGAAAGAAAAGGAAATGCATTGATAGAATGACTATCAGAAATGTAGAATAGCAACAACGATGACTTGTCACTAAACACTGCCGTACTGCTATTACTCAAGGATGGATACCATTTGCCAGACTATCCTAGCTTGACTCTCTTTGCAGATCTACCAGCACCTCCAGGCGAAGGCGAGCCATGACCACTAGGTTGAAGAACGTCCTTCTTCTTGGGAGTGCTAGGGGTTTCATCAGCCTTGGAAGAAGAAGCCTTCTTCTTCGACTTGGAAGCGCCAGATCCAGAAGCTCCGGCGTTAGAAGCTGTTGGCTTCGAGGAAGCTGCTTCTTTAGACTTGGGTTTCCCCTTGCCTTTCTTCTTGTCGGTGCTATCATCATCTCCTTCTTCGAGAAGGTCGCGCGATTTGATCAACTATCAATAGGTAAAGTCAGTAAGGAAGAAATGAAACAAGAAGACAGTTATTGAAGGCGTACCTTGAGTAGACCGTGAAGGTCTTTGTCGGTCTTCTTAAACCCCTCGCGGATCTTGGCAAGGTTCTCCTTGTCCTTGGTGTCGTAGAATATCTATACGAATTTTGTCAGCAATGTAAAGGAAAGGAGAGATATATCCACGTACACCAGCATCTTTACCTCTGAGCTTGAAAGCGGGCACTTCATTGATCTCGGCGGCCGTAGGATATCGCAGAATAGTTCGAGTTTCCTTGATGCTTTTCATGAGGAGCTCTTTGGGAAGGGGTTTATCGTCGAACAGAACACCTTGTACAGTCTTGGAAAGCTTGTCATCGTCACCGAACATGCCGTATACTGCTTTGGCGCGACTGAGCGAGATGAGGAAACCTGGTACAGTATGTCAGCTTTGAGAAGGATCAAGTAGTCCTAGTAACTGTACCAGGTGAAGCATGTTGAATGTGACGCATGGCGACAGGTTGGTACTCTGTGCTACCGCTTTTCATGGGAACAGAGAGAGCGGTGTGGACCGTAATGAGTATGATGTCGCCTTCAACTGTACATAGATGTGACATTGTCAACTACCTTCAAAGGTGTGTATACAAGGTAGTAAGACTACCTAGCTCGCTAAAAGCGCTGTCCACTGCAATTCGAGTACTCCAGAGCACTCGTTTCCAGCCGTTATCGACCATTTCCTTCGTTACTTTGAGCACGTAGATGACACGAGTCTGTATATCGAAGGAATCAGTATGTAGATAACAAGCAAAACAAGCTATCTTACAGAGGGTTGTAGCTTGGGAATGACGGTTGCTGATAATGCAGCATTTGGCGTGACGTACGTGACGCCGTCTGCTTTACTTGCAGCAGCTACCTGCTTCTCCTTCTGTGTAGCACTGGTCTCTTTCTTCTCTTTCTTCTCTTTCTTCTCTTTGTCTTGCTTGGGCGGCATTTTGAGTTGGATTCAGGGCAAGAGGAAACGTGGGTTTGTCTCTCGCCAGAGTCAATCTGATCAGCAATGGCAACTCTAACCTTCCCAGAAAGCAGCAGCTTTCATGTCAATGTCGATAAAGCAAGCGATCCTACACTCCTACAACGCTTCCTCACTATCGTACACGGCAGTATCGCGCTGGTCTACGACGAGAAGGCCAAAGTCGAGGCAGCCTCGCAGCTCGCGAGTGTCAAGCCTACGTGGGATGCAGCTGTAAAGTCTGGTGATCTGTTTGTACCTTTGTAAGTCGCAGGTACTGTCTCAAGTCTGCGAACAAGATAAGCTGACTCGACCTTCAGTGACCAGTTCAACAATCCTTTTGGCACGGCCGTGATTATGCATATGGGCTATCCCGTCACTGGTCAAGATGCTGGACTAGGTTGGGAAGATCCGAAGGTCCCTACGCTACGTATCCTGCAGCGCAATGGCGCCGTTGATTTGATGAAAGAGGGAATAGTGAGAAAGGTCTACCTTACCTATCCAGTTCACGTATTGACATCATTTTCTCTCTATTAGCTAGCACCTATCGACTGGCATAACCATCCTCATTCCTCCGCAACAAGTAGCAAGTTACGTCCCCATCCCCGCTTCAACAAATGGCCTGGAGACTCCGCGGAGACAGTGGAGAAGTTGTATGAAGCTGCAATCACCCTAGAGTTGGAGCGTCTCAAGCGCAGGAAGTATGCTATCGGAATGTTCATGGGTCAGTGGGATCCTGAGCGCATGCCCGACGTATGCAAGCGTCTAGGTATCAAGCTGCAGCCGCTCGCAATCAACGTCGACACCCCAAGCAACTTCTCCGGGATTGAAGATTTCCCTGAACAGCTTCGTCTTCCCTATCAGCTCGGTACTTATCGCTCGAAAACGACTGGCGAAGAGCATTACTTCATTCTCGACGCGTTCTGTCACCCTTCCGCATTCATGTATGCGCGTGCAGTAGCGGATTACACTGATCAAGCTGCGGGATTACAAGCTACTCGCATGGACTTCCTCTTCGATACTATATATACTGTCGCACAGGAGCTGGGAAAGATGCCTATAAACAAGCTACGGGTTCCTTTCTCTTTCATTCGTATCTCGGTACCCATAGCGTACCAATCAGGCGTCTATATAGCTTCGGGAACTTCGGAAGTGACCAGACTTTCGGCACAATGGCACGTTTTGGACTTAGATGGACGAGTTTCACAACTCGAATACGCCGAAATGTACGCTCAAGATTTTACACTGGAGTATATCAAGAAGTATGCCGCGCTGGCGGAAGACTATCCAGCCAACATCCTTCCGAGCTCTTGGAAACCCGACAGTAAATACACGATGGATCTAGCAGAGTGGGCGTTTCAAGCATACAGAGCAGAACAGCTCAAACAAGTAAGCATTATTTGCTTTTTATGCCTTATGACCGAGCTGATATTGTTCTAGCCAAACTACCTATTAGAGTTGGAGAGCGCTGGCGGAAATCAACAGCTTTGTATCGATACCGATGAAGGCGACCTCGTCGTCGGGCCTTTCATGAATCGGTTTATACCGATCGACAACGAGGAGCAGCCAGTCTCGCTCATGACTGGCGGTAACACTACTTTGGTTCTGGAAAACGAGGAAGGAGCTGTTTGGATGGATCACCCAAACGTACGAACTCTTCTGGCTCGCAACAAGCGTGATGCTCCCGACGGCTTTACTATGCGCTATCTACCTCCTACTGGTTACACCAACCTTACCCTTGAGAACGACGAAGGCACTACTCTCGGTCACAATCGTGCATACACTATGAACAGCGCAAACATCGATCGCTTCGTCTCATCTCTGCCGGAAGAAGCCATCTGTCGCTGGGTCAAGCCTGATACAACACTTTGTCTACATCAAGCCGGAAGTACGGCAACTCTGAGGAAGCATGTAGATGATACACATGCGATCTGGCAGCCTTCGATGAAATCGGGAGAATGGAAATGTGGATGGGAAGGATGTGAGTATTCTTCCGAGGCTGTACATCACAAGCAGCAGATCTATGATCACCTGAACAAATGTAAGCCTACAGGCTTCTCTAACCAGTAGTGCAAATGCTGATTCTTATCTCAGCGCATATCAGAGACCCGTCGATGTACCAGTGCAAGAACTGTGTAGGAGTCTCTTTTACTAGTCCCGAGTGGAGGGAGCACAAGTGTATTGAGTAGCTCTTTCACTCACTATTGTCGGCAATCCATAGACGCGGATACACCGCTAAAGCCAACGAGATACGCTTTGCCATTGCGAGCTTTGGCCTGGAGCACGTCGACATGCATTGCTACTGAACGTTGCAGAGACCAAGGCCGTGCCTCCAGAGACTGTCCATGTCCTGGAGCATCTACAGCCAGAATGTGATATTCCCTGGCAAGCGGCTCGATGATGCCACGCCATTCTAGCCTGCAGCTGTTTCCGCCGTGCATGAAGATGACAGTATCATGCTGGTAATCCTTGCCGTATTCATCGTGTTGCAATAAAGCAGTGGACATAAGCGAGAGCCAGATTGATTCGGAATAGATCACTTTCAATACTAATAATGATCAATTAATCTATCTGTATTTATAGCGGTTGAAGCACTTTTCGAAAAGACGCCTTGATCACATCTCCACCATGTCCTCCAAGTCACTAAGCTACGATGAGCTCAACGAAACATCTCCAGACGACGTCGAGTCTGTCATCTTCATGCACGGCGGGAACAGCTGCAGACTGGAATGGCGTGGCATCGCGGACAAGCTGGCCGAGCACTATCATATCATAGCTGTAGACGCCCCAGGGCATGGGCAGTCGATAGAGGCAGCTCCTTGGTCGCTTCAGCGTTCGATAGCAATGCATGTCGACATCATTCGCTCAAGGGCTCACAATAGTAGAACGCATCTCGTAGGGTTCAGCACGGAGGGTACACCGCTCTCTCCCTGGCTCAGCAGTACCCCGAGCTGGTGCACTCGCTGTTCATATCTGGTGTATACGATCTGCGTACAGCCTGGCGATGGAAGCTGCGACTGGCCTCCCTCCAACATCTCCCCTTCCAAACGCTTCCAAAGTCAGTACACATCGCCGGGGCCCACTTTATGGGCATGAAAGGAATGAATTCGAATCTATACGATGCCATGAAACGAGCAGGCAATCCAATGGGACGGAGATTTGACGACTTATCCGACATGCGGCTCCCGCCTGCCTCACCTGCCAAGACCTGGCAGCTGACAACACCGTCTTTACTTGTTGCTGGTGACAAGAATGACGATGTGCCGACGTCTCAGGCGCTAGCGGACGAGCTTGCTTTGGGCAATTCGAGAAGTCACCTTACCGTCATCAAAGGCGCAGTGCATTGGTGGGGACTGCAGTATCCGGAGCTGTTCGCCAAGCTCATAGATGATTGGCTGAGTGGCAAGGACATCGCTTCGCAAATTGAGCCAGCGAGCCGATAATTTGCGAACGCTTAAACGGAGGGAGAGCAAGGAGTACGATTGTTGTGAGTGCGTCAGAGCTAGCTTGTCACCTATGTAACCCATAACATAGGTGTTTCAGTACGCGACATGCAGAAAGCAAGCAGGAGCAGTTTAGAGACAACTGAATACGAATAGCAGCGTATATGTCGTTGTATCAGCCAACTAAATAGACAACAACAGGACCATAAGGCGTGAGATACGATCGTAGACTTACTTTAGTCTATTTGCATCGCAGACGAGGCCGCCTTGCCATCAGGGCCAGCTGAACTCTCTTTCGTCGTAGAAGCACCTTCGCTTGCCATCCTTGCAACTCTGTTATCCTCCTCCTGTATTCGCATAGCTGCTTCCCTCCTAGTGCGCAGTACCTTCACCTCATTCTCTGCCCTCTCGACCTGTTTCTTGCAGTCCAGCAAGGAAGTGATAGCTGATACCAGGCCTTCCAACTTCTCCATATTTCCCTTCGTCGGCATTGCAAGACGCATATTGATGCCGTGTTCTAGCAATGAAAGCTGTATCTTTGGCGCCAGAGACGTCTTAAGAGCAGGCGGCTTGGAAGAGCGTAGATAGACTCCAGAGGGTCTGGCCAAAGCCCCTGCGTCCCCATACCGAGTGATGCAGAACTGCTCATCCTGTGCAGTCGTAAGCTGTGGTGCAGCACCTGTCTTTTCTGGATTTCCGGATATCTGCTCAAGCATGTCCAGCTCGCCCCGCCGGCGCTTCTTGTTGTTGATCCCTGCTGCAGCAGCTGCGTTCGCTTGCGCTTGTTGTGAGAGGAAGGAAGAAGTCTGCGCAGCAGCTGAAGATGACTGAGGGCCGATGCCGCCCAGTAAACGCCAGAGCTCTTCGCGCTCTCGAATTGTACGGAGGTATGTCTGCTCGAGGCGCCGTGATTCGATGTAGAGGAACTCTTCTTCGTCTATCTGCTCCTGAGTATGCGTCAATATGTGCTCTCGAATATGCTGCTTGCGGAGCGTTTCGCGATCTGCCAATGGACACGTCAGCCTTATTGACTTCTGAGTCCACACGGCATAGCGTACCCTTCTCGTATATGTATGAATGTAGATAGCTGTTCTTGGCGTTCTCGTCGCTTGCTGGACGGTTCCGGATGAGCCTTCGACAGATGCTGAAGTATCTGTCTTTGAGCTCCTCCAGACTTCTTTCCCTCGGATGCTTGGCTGCTGGTGCATTGGCTGCGGGTGTAGAAGCAGATAAAGCTACGGCAGTTCCGATTTCGCCTCCAGTTGGGGGTGCCTCAAGCGGAATCGCAGCCTCTTCAGGCTTGACAGTGCTGTTCTGATCCGACTCTGCCGCTGCAGGTGCTTCAGACATTGTCGCATCCGCATTTGAATTGCCTACTTCCTTCTGTGTCTCTGCCTGATCTGCCACTTGCCCGTCTTCCGGAGCTACAGTTGAAATAGGCGGCGGACGGGCAGCTTCTGTGACAGCCTCCTGCTCTGCGATAGCCTCTCGCAGATGTTCAGGCGGCCATTCCCATCTGTCCTTGATAACGAACCAGCGGAGGTCATAGTCATGGCATAGCGAGAACAGGTAGTCGGTTTCTTCCTTGCTCCAGTCGCCGGTGTCGTCTCTGCAGTAGCTCAAGTATTCGTCTGTGCTGTAAGAGAACACATTCGTCGACACGTTGTATTTGACGAAAGGGTATGGCTCGCTTGAAGTCGACGCTTTCTCCCAGTGTGACAGGCGTAGGCCATCTTTGCGAGCTGTGTTATCGAACTCCCTCCAATCCCTGTATGTATCTTGTCAACTCCTCGCTACTTTTGAGCTGTTTCGCCTGCGGGCTCACCACTTCTCAGCCTGCTTGCGCTTTCCTTTCGCTTTATCGCTCTGGAGCTGCTTCTTCCGCAAGACAAGCATGGGCGCATTGTTGCCAATGAGTGTTTGCAGCTGATGAGACGTCTGAAGCTTGGGATTCTCTTCGCTATCCATTCCTGCACCGAATCTCTGGATTGGCATCCTAGGCTTTCCTGGCGAACTGGAAATGCGCGACGGCGACTGCTGCTGCCTCGTTGGACTTGAAGAAGACATGCCGTGTGCTCGCTGCTGTCTTTAGGGCTCAAGCTGGCATTTCGTAGTATAGGCACATCGACCGGAATACAACGAGAAGCTCGACCTTCCCTACCAAGCCTCTCGGGCGTCCTATTATATTCAGTATACTAACGAGCTTCTCACTCCTTGAGGCCAAGTAGATG
The DNA here is from genome assembly GCA_001600175.1 of Erythrobasidium yunnanense. NCBI lineage: Eukaryota > Fungi > Basidiomycota > Cystobasidiomycetes > Erythrobasidiales > Erythrobasidiaceae > Erythrobasidium > Erythrobasidium yunnanense. The sequence goes on from BCJC01000003.1 coordinate 480,840, forward strand.
TCGTAGTACACCGAGCTGGCAATCAGGAATCGCCTGACCACTTTTGGCCTGGACGGACGTGCGATAGCTCTACCCTAGCACCAGGATATGCTCTACCCGAACGTCGTCCGATCAGCCTTCTATCGCTTTCAATCACGAGCCAAGTATTGGCCTTGTGCAACCCGCTCTTAATAAGGTTGTAGAGTTACTTTGTATGACTACTGAAAGAGTAATCTAGCTACAATATGAGGGCTGTGATACTTTACTTATGATCTTGATACTGATTGATTGTTCCTTCTGCGACTTTCCGACTTCCAGACTTTTCGCGGTCTGACTATAGTTTTCGCCTAATACTGAGGCTGAGTGAGGGAGATGTTACCCTCAGCATCATAAGCTATCTCAGCAACCTTGACAGTCCTTAGTCTGTCGACACCGCCAGAGAGAGAAGCATCGGCGTAGAACAGGTACCATCGATCGTGGTATTCGACGATGGAGTGATGGGTGGTCCAGCCGACAACAGGCTCGAGGATTCTGCCGCGATATTGGAAAGGACCCATGGCATTGTCAGCGGTCGCGTAAACCAAGTAATGGGTGTCGCCAGTCGAGTAGGAGCTATCGGTAGGCAGCACTAATTAGCTCGGCTGGGGCGGTCCAGTCCCCCAGCTAGACTCACAGATAGTATGTTCCGTTGTATGTGTGAACCCAAGCACCCTCAAAGAAGCGTCTGTCATGGTCGTCGGCGGGCATGGCTGTGCCATTCTCCGTCAGGATCTGGGCATCCATGATGGTGCCGTTGAAGCTTCGCATGTCATCGCTCAACCTAACAACCTTAGGCGACAGTGCTGCTACGCCTTCTCCCATCGGCGCGATATCTCCCTGTTTGTGCGAGATCGTCAGCAGATCCATCGGGCAAGCATAGCTACACACGTACAATTTGCGATGCATCGAATGTGTTATTTATCCAGCATTGCAGCTGTCCTCCCCATAGTCCACCGAAGTACATGTAGGAAGAACCGTCGGTGTCAGTAAAGACGGCCGGGTCGATCGAGTAGGAGCCATTCATGTAGGATTGATCAGGTGTGAAGGGACCTTCAGGTCTATCGCTTGATGCTACACCCATTCTGAAGATCTCCTGATCATCCTTAGCCGGGAAGTAGAGGTAGTATGTCCCGTCCTTGTAGGCTGCGTCGGGAGCCCACATCTGCTTGGTTGCCCAAGGTACTTGGTCGACTGAAAGAGCTACACCGTAGTCCTGGACGAGTCCGGCGACGTTTTCCATCGAGAAAACGTGGTAATCGACCTGTTTTTGAAGCTAATTAGCTCGGAGATCGACAGGAGACACTCCAGAGCGTATAGACTGGCCATGTCATAGCCTGCTCCACCAGACGTGTCGTTAACAGTCGAGTTGCGGTCGTGGGAGGGGTACAGATAAAGGCTGTTGTTGAAAACATGGGCAGAAGGGTCGGCAATATAGATATGCGACACCAGAGACGACATCCTGGGCTGTAGCAGAGAGCCGAGTTAGCATGCGGCTTCTCAAGAAGCTCGCGTAAAGTGTCGGCCTACGACATCGAGAGATCCATTGTATGCGGTAGCCATTGCTGCTAGATCTCAGTTATAGGTGAATCTCAATAGATGAGAGAGAATGTAGACAAGAAGAGAAGAGAGAAGGAGAAGAAAGTCAGTTGTGTTCTTCTACTCGAGATTTCTTTCCAAGACCAGGACGGGGGACCATCGGAGTAATTGTGGAGTTCATACTCAGTAAAACGTCAAGTTCTGATGAACAAGAACTGAGAGAGCCAAGCCGCCGATGTCCGTCTTCCTAGATTGGGTTTCGGAGGGTTTGTAGGTCATCGAAAGGAAGCTAGTGTAGAATCCGGCAGTACACTTCAGCAGAAAGCCGATGCAGTAGGAAGGTTGAGATGTAGAGGCAGATGTACAAGCATGGAGGTCGTCGTCCTCGCGAAGGTCAAGGTCGCTTTATGTTGGCCACCCTGGTCGCCTGCTCTTGCTTCAACCGCAATCTCAGATCATATCGCTATCCTTCCTGCACCAAGCAAAGTGCTCGCTGTTGCTTGATCAGCCTTCACAAGTCACCGCGAAGCCTGCGCTGGAAGGCATTGAATCCCAGCATCGTCTGGCAAGTCGGAGTTTGACGAAGCGATCCATTCGCCTGCGCGATACTGGCGTCTTCTCAGTCACTAAGCATGGCTTTAGTGTGACGATGAAACGTGCTGCCAGCTGGTCCAAAGGCAACCTTGCAGCATCCTGAACTGGAACAAGGAAGGCCTGTCGACTTCGGAGAAGCGCAGCGCCAATTTGGGACGACAGCAGTGCTACAACCCATTTCTTATCGACACAGCTACAGATACAGCTAGCCTGTCTGTCCGGCCCTTCACCTTTGCACGAAAGCCGACCTTCCAACGCAGTCTGCTCTTGCTAGGCTCCGATCTGACTCACTCTACGCAAAGCCCTTGCACCGCTCCTCTTCATACCGCAATCCCTGACGTCACTCCCATAGAGTCAAGCCAATTCCCGCGTCATTCTTTTTTTCCACAATCATGGAAGTGGAAGTTCTGCGGCAACGCTGGCATGCCTGTCTTCCAGTCTGCCGTCAAACAATACTTTTGAGAGCAAGTATATAAGGCTCGCTGGTCTGCCCTTTCTCTCTTGATCTCCTTCTCATCAGTTCACATCTTACATGCCGCTGCCCGACCCTTACTTCACGCCTTATCTAAGTCTGCATTCACCCTCATCTATATACTATACATCATTCTGTCACAGCTCTTCTCGACCTGCTCCAGCACGCTCAACTGATGATATGCAGGTTTACACCGGCGAGCCGAGCCAGATTGGAACGATACAGCCAAGGATACCTCGCGACGAACCAGATCTGAGGCAGGATCAGTTTTGCTCTACATACATCAAAATGCAACATATGTGCGGGATTGGCTGTGATCAGGCTCGCACGAGAACACCGTCAAGAGACCTCGTACGAGCCTTCCAACCAACGAGCATGGAGCGCCAGCTTGTCTACGTATATTATGTGTATCGCTTTATGTCACGAAGCCAAGAGTTGACCAAATACATTCTTAGCGAGGCATTCCAACATCGTCTCCATCAGAAGCCTATGGAACGAGAAGCGAACAAGCCGAAGAAGACCAGCTGGTCTGCAACTGGCGGCAAAGCGCTGTATGTTGCGGTACCAGCTGGTCTTCGTGCGCAGATTGCTACCTTACCCGGCCTGGACAAGTCGACCTCCGGTCCCGCCCCTCCGTACCCAGACAGAACGAGTAAAGTCAATCTGGGCCTCTTCGTGAGAGTCTGTGATCTGCTTTGGAGGGAAAGCCCTCGCCCGAAAGTCGGGCAGCAAAGAGCGATCTGGACACAGTCATGAAGCTCATACACCTATCTGTCGTTTATTGGCCCAAGCTAAAAGCCAGTGTCCAAGACAGAACCTATAGAGAGCAATTCGAGGAAGAGACAGTTTCGATATCATTTCAGGTCACGCAGAAGTACGTAGATCACTCAGTCCAAGACCAGACACAGCTGACGACTCGGCACAGCGAGCGGTCAACAGACTGCCAACCGATGCCTGGCTGCGCATATTCGAATTCGCACTCGAGAAAGTAGCTGGCGCTCGTTACAACGCGGTATGCCAGCGTTTTGCAAGTGTATCCACCAAGGCAAATGCCGCTGCAACCCCGCTCCTCTATAAAAAGGTCACAATCGGCAGCCAGAATAGCTTCATATTGTTCTGGGAGAACATGAAGGAGGGGTCGAAGTTCGACTACAAGAACATTATCAAGGAATTGAAAGTCATCAACGACCACCACGCCTCGCTAATCTGCGGTCGCATCCTGAAGCTACCTATATATCAAGGGTATGATCACGCTGGACCTTGACAGCGACTTCAAGTCATCGCTGGACGCATTGTCAGGCGATATTGTGGAGAACTTGCAGGACCTGGTTCTGCGCTCGATGTGCATCACGTCCCTGGGTTCGTCTTCCTTCCGTAATGTCCACAGCATCACAATGTGCGAACCGATTGTCGTATCGTCTCAGCCTACCCGAGACGGGCCAACGTTTCCGGCCCTAACACGATTGACCCTAATCAACGTCATACTCCCATACAAACTCCTACTGCGCCTCACAGCAGTCATCGAGAAGATCACAGAGCTTAACATCGAGGGACGAACGTACGACATGCGAGAAACAACTTCTAGCACGAGCAGCTTTGTCAGTCACCTCATAGGCAGCACCAAGGCTGGCCAGTCATCCCTGGAAATGGAAGGCACGGTAGCTTGCACCTTTTTCAGTCAGTCAGTATTATCGTATCTGGAGGACCTCCGTCATCTAAAGATCGACAATGTTACGATTAAAGAATTCTTACAATGCACTGGAAGAGCTGTCGGCACGCATGCGCATGCTTCAACATTCCAAAATCAACTGCCGCAGTGCCTTGGAACATCAGGACATATCGTCTTTCTTCATGCGATGCCATGTTCCTGAACATCTCAAAGAGCTCCTCTACGTGCCTTTGGTAACATGCGGCGGGATCCAAAAGCTGCATCGAAACGCCGCTCAAGGCACCCAGACACGGTCGAGCAGAGGCTGGAAAGTAGAAGGGGGGAGAATTGACAGTATTGAATGTCTTTGACCCAGACCTACTCGGCCTATTTGGTCGCTTTGGCATAGAACGGATCGCATACGACAACAACTCCGAACAGCTATCGACAAGGTTGTAAAAGCTGTTCGTGACGACCTCGTCGCCGGAGCAGTAGTCACCATGCACGACTTGGCCGCCTATGTCGAACTTTCGCCCATTGAGCGAGACCTGGCTGCACCACCCACGCCAGACGATGCTGCAAACGATGAAGCTATTGATAGATGGAGTAGGAGCCAACTGCATCGACCGATTGGGTGGTTAAGAGCTACGACGGAAGCTCCTACGCCTGCCGAGGTCGAAGCGCTCATCGCAGAGACGGGCAGAGAAGCAGCAAAGAGGGAGGCACTCTATCGAATCGGCGTTCAGGGCAAACGTCGCGCAGATTAGGATCTTTCATGCACGATCTCGAGTTAAGCACCCAAATCAATTCAGATGAGTTCGCACTTCATAGAGGGAGATCAGAGAGGAGAATGCTGATGCGTGCATGACTTGCGCAGCTCGAGATTCAGGCATTGAGGAGCCGCGTTTTCGAGAGAATGTCTGCTACGATGGGTAGGGATGTCGACTTCAGACTGATGTAGTTGTAGCTTCGTCGATAGGAGCATCCACGATCTTTCAGCAGAAGGGTAGCTCGAAGGAATCCAGCATTATGCGAGCCTCATAGCTTGCTCAGGAGAGCATCATATCTGGCAGATTCCACAGCAGTGCAGCAAGCATCTTTAGACTTCTCAATTGAGTCAAAATTTCGTTGATAGCTGGAAGTAAGATTGCTTGTTCTAGATAAGCGGCTCCATATTTACAAATGCCCTTTGAAGCCTATTGTAGCAGTCCCAGTCAATAAGCTTATGCAGAAGCCTTGTAGCTGCAACAGTCAAAGCATGCATCAGTATTTCCTATCTTGAGCTCGAGCGAGCCAGATAACCAGAGAACGCACATTTGCCATTTAGCAGCTACGAAAGGCAGCCTGTTCCGAGCAGAGGTCACAATCAGCTTCACGTAAAGTATGCTGAAGGAGATGAAACGCACGCGAAGCCAGATGCCATGAGTGCAAAGACCTTGAATGCGATTCCAGACTTTGACTTTGTGTATGTGAAAGGCATGTTCTGTGGGCGGCATAGGTAGTAGTCTTTCAGCATAGGTCAAGCGGATGTGTGAGCAAGCTTGAACGTACGTTTCCACTGTTTGCATACGAGGAGAACATCCCAAAACGGCGCCAGAAGGGTTAGCTCAAAGCTCTTGAAACAGCATCATAGAGCACGCCAGCGAGGCAGCTTGATGGCAGCTTACACGACGTTCTCGATGTCTGTTAACGCATAGCCAGAGCGGTCAGCCTGAGATCTCTTGACTTTCCCGCTTTGCTCGGCTTTCGCGAACTTACGGATGCCTCTTGTCTGTACGAGCTGGCGGCGCATAACAGGAGCGCGCAGAGCAGAGCGTGCGAGGAGTGCAGACGACATTGTTGATTATGTCCTGATTAAGGCGAAGATATTCGTAAGGGAGCAAGAGAAGGGCAGATTGGAGACGAATGTCGACAACAGCATGATCTACCAACATACTACCGATTCGCATAATGATCCAATGTATACAACAATACTTTTCCACGATGGTTGCCCAGAGCAAGGTATTCTGACCCTCTACTGAAGCCCATCGCAGAGACATGCCCTAAAGGCGTCCCGCTCGTCGGCCAATTACTGAACACAGTCAACGAAGGTAGATGGACAAGTCTTAGTGCATCTTTCTTGGCTTTGGAAGCTAAGGCCAGGATCTCGGAAGACCCATCGAAAGACATGCTTGAGATGGAGGTCGTGAGATTCATAATTGACTTGAGAGGTTTCGGGGTGGAAGTGCTGGCTTCTTCGGCGTCGGAGAAGGATTGAGAAGAGTCGTACACGTTGACGATCCCGGACTTGGAGCTGTGGAAGCGAAGTCAGCAAAGAACTCAGTTTGAAGCAGGCAGAAACACTGCTCACCCAACAGCGAAATACTTCTCGGCACTGTCCGTCCCTACAGCCGTAGGTCCGAACCCACCATCGTCAGTCCACCTCTGCAAGCACCTCCTCGTCCCTACGTCCCATACATAGATACTCGCATCCAGACCGACCGTGATCAATTCCAGTCCATTGCTTCTCCATGATAGACCCGCTACTCCCGAGTTCATCTTTACGCTCCCAAGTATCTGACCTCCATTGCCTACTCCATTCTGGTTGCTGCCCCAATCTAGTAAGTGGACATAGCCTCTCCTCCCTGCGATGGCTACCATAGTCCCATCGGGGGAAAACTTGAACATCTCCATGCTTCCTCCTTGCTTGTCGCCTTTCAAGTCTGTCCCACTCACGCCGCCCGCTAGAAGACCTTTGGGAGAACGGATAATCTGCCCTACTTGTAAGTCGTAGGCATAGTAGAACGGCCTGTTCCCCGTCAGAAATACGGAGTTGCCAGATGGGTGGAAAGCGGCATTTGAGAGTGGTAACTCTGGGAAATGGACAGTCTGAATGAGGGGATTGTGCGTCCCGTCTATCTGATAAAGCTTCAAGCGCCTGTCTTCGGACGTCGTGAACAGAACCTGGTTGGATCGGATAGTAGGGTGGAATTGTAGAGCTGTGATAGGTGATGTAGATTTATCAACTTGATTCGCATCGCGTAAACGATGTATCTGGAGTTCCGTAGCTGGAAGAGGCCCTCGTGATTTCTGCTTGCGGTCAATTCCGGCAGAAGTGTCTTGGAGAAGCTTCTGAAGACGCTCGGCGCCTTCTTCGTCACTGTCTAAATCGACTTCCCCGCTGTTGCTGTCATTTGATCCGGCTCGACCTCGCTTCTTCTGCTTGCGAGCTTTACTTGCCCAGCTTGGTTCAGGGTGGAGTTTTTGGTAACTTAGTATCCTTCACATCAGCTTATACTCTAGTTGTCTTTGCTGAGCCAACTCACTGCCGCCGTAACCGCTCTTCGTACTCAGGTCCGCTGACTATATCCTCGCTCGCATTGTCTCGTAACTTGCGCAGTCTTGATGTATCTTGTAGCGAGACCGATATATGTGCATCGGCAGGGTCGTGCCATAAAGACGCTTTCCGTTTCGAGGTGCGTTGTTGCAAGAAGTTGGTCGAGGTGGATGCGATACGGCTTTCATCCTGCTCTTCTTCTTCTTCCTGCTCGTCGTCCTCATCTTGCGAACCATCTACACCGTCCTCCTGTATCTGCCTTGGGTTGATGTCTGCTTGGAAGCCAGTGGTGTCGTCCATCATGAAAAGCTGTAAATGTACCAACTCAGCTAGAATTCGGGCGCAAAGCACAGTATGAAAATACGAACATCGTCATTAGTGAGTGCACCAAGACGAGCAGCGTCCTCATCGTTGTCGAATGCAGAGTTTGCAGCAGTGGTTTTTCCTTTTCTCAGCGAGTCCAACCAGCTCGTCGGGCCCGTATATGCATCATTCGCATGTATATAATCGTCTTCGTTGTCGTCTTGCACTACGTTCCCAAAGAGCTGCGCCTCAAGCTGTTTTTCCTCGTTTGATTTCGGCGCTTTCGCCAAGTGACTCTGCTGCTTTGCGAGCTTGCGCACATAACTCTTCTTGGCTGCTTCGCTGTCGCCCGTAGAGATCTTTAAGCGTTTCGCTGCTCGCTTCTGCCGGACCATCGCTATTACTTGTGGTCGAAGTGGTCAGAAAAGTGACGAGTAAATGGGATTCAGGTAAATGTACAGAGAGTATCAAGACGGTATATGCAATGCTACAAATGCTCTATTGTTCCTTCGTCAAAAGCTCCTCATCGCTCGTCGTTGCTTGCTCCGGCTCGTCCTGATGTTCGCCGTCATTTGAATGGGTCTCCTCCTGATCCTGATCCTGCTCTTGAGTCTCCTGTATCGCTTTGCTCTTCTTCTTCTTTTTCTTTGCGCTCACAGCGTCCTTCTTGTTCTTCCACATCCCTGGCGATTCGGTATCAGCAAGATCCATCGATGCTGACCTTCCTGGACTGACCGCCATATCGATAATAAGGATGATCCTTGTCGCCATCAATCTTCCCGCCAGAAACACTCTTCCAGCATTTGCCTGGGCAAACTAGTTCCCATTTGCCTAGCGCATCGATCTGGCAGCGGACGCGCACGTCGCATAGTTTACCGCATAGCGTGCACGGCTTGCTGTTTGGTGAAGGTGCAGGCTTGCTTGGAACTGAGGACTCGCTAGCTACGACTTGCGGTACCTCTTCGGCTGCTTCAGTCGTCATTTAGACAAGAAGCACTGAACGCGAGTATTTTCACAAGAGTGTCAAGATTTGGCTGAGCCCGGTACTTGAGATGAACGTAGTTGTATGCTTATAATATCTGTAAACTGGTAGCTACACGCTGATACGGACCGCTTCATAGCATAGACTAATGTGAACCTGATCTGTCCAAGTCCAACTAGTCTCCGCTTTATACGTTCTTTGGGGCAGGCTGAAGAGAGATATATCATCAGTACAGGCTACGATAGCAAGATGTTATCAAGGCCTACGTCGGCATCGGCTTCACCGGCAGGCTGCATCGAGACATTGGCGTTAGTAACAGTACAGGCGCAATATACCAGCAGTAAGCGACAACATACGTGTTCGCGCTCGTGCATCTTCGATGTCTCAGCTTGGAGCTCCTCCTGTGATCGCCAGCATCCCGTCAGTCTTTCGATCTGGCTCGTTAGGCCTCTAGCGGCCGTAGGCAATCCCACGTACAGGTCCCTTAGGGTTCTTGTGAGCTATAGCAGTGCGTGATGTATCAGCTGCAAACAATGCTATCCTTCAAGCAGGTCCGGACTAACCCTTAACTTTCGCCTCGCTCTCCGTAGCAGTCGTCTCGGACCAGCCTGTACGCAACCCATCACAATGAACCATCAGCTCTTTACTCATAGTAATGCTTGATTGCGCCCGATTTGCCTGGAGTATCTTCTTTCATCTGCTTGTTCTTCTCCTGCTCCCACTTCTTAGGGTCGCCAGACACTGCGAGAGCACACGCAATACAGACAGATCAGAGACGTTCCGATCACGTCACAGAGAGGGCTGAGCCAGCGCACTGTGTGGGGAGGTAGCATAGGATCTTGCAGAAGCGGCGGGGCGAGCGACGATGAAGCGTCTAGCAGATTGGCGGAAGGCTAGCATGGTGCAGAGCTTTGTTTAAGCTTTGTTGAAGGATGTATGTCAGATGCAAGAATATCGAGGGTAAGGCAAAGGCAAAGATGCTCGCTTCAGCCCGGATGATCGGACCGACTTCTGCGCGTCATCGCTAGCAATTAGGCACACGGCTGCGTATTTGCGACTATACAGCGCTATACATGTCTAGCTTTACTTTGATGAGTGCATTACATCTCTCTCCACCTGCTTTCATGCTACCATCTTCTTCACGCGTTCGAAATCAATGTCTTCCCGCTCTGTGGTCAGATCAAGAAACATTAGATCGCAATTTCTCTTTCTCTCCTGCATCAGGACGAAAAGCTTACGATTCAACAAGCGGCCCTCCATTCCACCTGTACGAATCGGTTAGCCCAATCTATGAATTCTGAACATACAGAGCGTGCTATCTACCTTCTACCATGAGGACTTGGCCTAGCATAAAGCGCATCATAAGTATGAGCACTTTCTCCGTGAGTCGTGCGGCAGACGCACCTGTGACATGCCCAGACACCTTCGAGCTCGACAGTATTAAGATCTGATTTGCGATATCTTCAGGCGTAGCTACTTTTCGCAGAGGTGTAGAAGCCAGTGCTTGATAGATTATACTCTCGTCTTGTAGAGCGCCCGCTGCCATTGGTGTAGCGACCCAGCCTGGAAGACAGTCCGTTAGCATCGATATACGCCAAACTGAAGGGCGGATGGTGAGGGCTCACCTGGCGCCACGGTATTGATCCTCCCTCGAGGAGCTAGTTTCACGATCTCGTTCTTCAAAGTCAGCATCAGGCCGCCCATCATAGCAGATTTCGTTGCTGCATAATCCGCATGGCCTGTCATAGCGACCAGTGGTCACCTAATACAGTCCCTTACTGAATCAAAATGTGATGTAAGCGCACCTGCCTCTCCATACTTTCCAGCCGTGCTTCCGATCAGGATAATACTGACTTTCTCCTTCTCCTCCTCGCTGAGCTTCTCAATCTGTCTCAAGAACGCCCTGATCACCAGAAAGGTACTCGTAAGGTTCGCATTGAACGTATTGTTCCACTGTTCAAGCGACATATCCCGTATAGGTGCAGATTTGTCTTCGTACACTGCATGGTTCACGATGAGGATTTGGCATTTGAAGTCTTCAAAGAAGGTATCGACGGAAGACTCGTCTCGCAGATCTGCTTGTTTGCAAAGAAGCTTTCCGGAGGAGGATTGGACGAGAGGTTCGAGATTCGAGGAAGAACGGTTGTAATGCGCTAGGACTTTCGCGCCTAGAGCTGTACGAGGGGAGGAGTCAGCTTTTTCTTGGTATGTATATATCGACAGAGAGAGAGAGTTCGTGAACGCGCATAGATATTGCTTGCATGTTTGAAGGCCGATTCCACCGTTTGCACCTGTCACACAGACGCCGACTCCTGCATGTCCAGAGCAAGCTTTCAGGATCCAAGAGAAGTCATGGACGTCGAAGAAAAGTCAGCTACCGTCCAGCCCAAGGTCCATTCTGCAAGATTTCGGTTAGCTGGCAAGCCGGGTCTGTCATCAGGACGTGTCTGAAGAGCTCCATCGATGAGGCAGGGCGACAATCTGATCTTGATATATTCGACTGCTCTGCTGTCTATTCAACCTGCGACTTAGCCGTCTGCAACGGAGAGCATTGAACGCTCGGGCCACGCGAAGTGCCACGACACAAGCATTATCTTTGGCTACAGTGGATTCTGCATGCACATCTGCTTTCATTGACATCGATAAGACTCATAGCTGTCTCTGCCTATCTCTTCCTTTCCTTCACGTCTCCTACGGCCACCTCTGCTCAATCATGCCGCTTACTCCTTGTTGAGCGTGTTGTTGAGCTCGGTGTTGTTCTTGGTCTGCATCTGGGAAGTACCATCACCCTCCTCCTCGAAGCCAGTCTCTCGTCCTCCCTGGTTTCCGTGCTGGCCGCCTAAATTCACCAGAATTCCAGCAGCCGCTCTACTCAGACCTCCGATAGTTCACACGCACCACCGTGCTCCTTGAAGCGCTTATCTGGCTCGCCAGACTTGGTCAAGTGAGTCTCGGGGTCGGAGCCTCCCTGTCGGCCACAACAAAGTCGATCAGTGAGAGTCTACCTTGCAAGATGATTATGCCCTACGGAGTTGATGCGTTCTGGCTGGTCGGACATGATTTGCTTTATGTTTATTGGTTTGGGTGGAAGAGAAGCAAGAACGCGAAAGCTAGGCTGACCCCTATGCGAGAAGAGAAGACTTCGATGACGCAGGATATATTTCCGCAGATCGGCACATCGGGCTTTCCTCTCCGGGCGAAACAGACAAGACAAATCAGAGTAAACAACAGCGAGACATGGGGAAGCAAGGTAGAAAGCCAGGCGCAAGCTTGTACAAATCAAAGGAAGAAGGCGTGTCGAATATGTTATTGATTTACTTTGGCTACAATGTATGAAAGATGAGGCTTGTTCAAAGCAAGCTACATCTAGCTGTCAAGACCGCCGTTCTCGTAGCTGGCTGAACCTCCCTTCTTTCCAGCCTCTGAAGCGCGCTCGCGGTCTCCTCCTGCATGAGCCAATCAGTAATGTCCATTCATAGAGTGATGAAACAAGGACGCACCGAAACCATGCTCTGAGCTGACTCGGCTGTCCTCACCACCGTCCTTCTTCTGACCGTCGTGGAGCTTGGGCTTGTAAGCGGTCTCCTCATTAGGGTCGGTCTCGGCTGTAGAGGACTTCGTCAGTAGGAATGAAGGGGAGATAGTGTGATTACATACTTCTCATTGAGCTGGTACCGTCGCCAATCTCCTCGAAGCCGGTTTCGCGACCTCCCTGGTTTCCGTGCTGACCACCTGAGAGAGAGTAGATTGCTTAGATATTTGTATTGATCAGATGTGTAGATTTCTGCGGACCTCCATGCTCCTTGAATCGCTTGTCGGGCTGAGGGAGGTGGAGAACGGGTCAGTTGGCTGTCTTTCATACGTGAACGATAGAAGCAGCTTACTTGACCGTCCTTTGTCAAGTGCCTAGATAGTATACTCGTTAGCGCATCATTAAGCCAGCAAGTCTCGGCGACAGAACATACGAGGGGTCGGACCCTCCCTGCGATTTGAGGGTCAGTACAGCTTCTTCACACCTGACTCTTAAAAGACTCACGGAGTTGATGCGTTCGGGTTGATCAGTCATTGTTGGTCGAGGATTTAAGTATTCTTTCGGTGCGGAACCAAGAAGCAGAAGCAAGCGTGACCAGGACACGACCTTGTTTATGCCAGAATAGGAGTAATGATGGTGCAACGATGATCTCATCGGTGTCGTAGATTTTATGTAGCTTCATCGACGATCGTTGGAGATCGCCGTCTCCTCGTCAAGCGAAAACCATTCGCGTCATTCTGGGTCAGGAGGAGACGCGCCTGGTTTCAAGGGGTTGCCGCGTCGAGAATTTCACAAGAGGTCTGTGCGAGCGGGTGTCTGAGGAGCCGCTTGGATTCTCTCGTTCACTCTTGACCAACTCCATCTCTCCATTCCCTCTCTTCCATCCTCCAGCTCCCCATCTCAGCATGTCGGGTCTCACGGAGCAGCAAGCAAAGGATTTGCAGCGCATTCGCAGCTCATACAGCCCCATAGACTTCGCAAACAGGGTCAAAAAGCTCAAACGACCTGAAACGATCCTTGAAGCATACGGCTTAGCCAAGTGGATGGAGGGCGAAGGACTCATCAAACGATTGTCTAAGCCAGAGCAAGCTTATATACTCGAAATCATAAGCATAGGAGAAGCAGTCAGCGGACACAATGATCTGGGCGAAGGATACTGCAATGCTGCTCTGTCTATCTACGACGAAATGGCAGCCGAGATGAAGGCAGACGGGAGATGGAGGCTGGGGGGTGAGAAGGTGCTGGAGGACGCAAAGGAGGGAATGCGAGTTGTGATGGCCGCTGCCCGTAAGGTGAAGGTGGAAGACCTGCCTCGCCCAAGAAACACGAAGGACGTAAGCAACGAGGTGAGCGAAGGCAGAGCCCCTCGACATAAAAAGTAGACTAATGTGTTCAGCAGTCCGAACTTGTTCTTCAGCTCTTCGGTCCGCAAAAGCCATGGCTGGAGAAATCTATCACGGAACGGAGCGTAAGCTTGAGTAGGCTTCCTTCGAAAAGTCCCGCCCGGTAGCTGACGTCTCGCTAGACCATGGACTGGATCATCCTCGCAGTCTTCACCCTTGTAGTAGTCTGGTTCGGCATCGGAACGCCGAAGGTCAAGGCCGTATCTGCTGTGCTGAAAAGGGTCCAGGGTGCCGATGACGGAGGCCAGCACTCCTCTTGAACATGGTGTGCGAATACCTGGCATGGTCTTCACAATTCGGTCTCCAAGGTACTTGTTGGCTCAGTCTGTCTGACTTTGAAGATGATGTAAAGATACGTTGCGAGGTCGGGACAAAATGGAACGTAGACGCTGTGCCCTAGAGTGATTCGAACAGTCGCACTACGAGTTCTTCGTGTTTTGCTTGCGCGACGTGCCTGGTTCCAGGGGTAATTAGGCGCGTCGCATCGTTCTAGCCCGTGTGAGTCTGTGCTGTCTGACATCTCTTTCGAATCTGAGTTTCTTCGCTCTCTTCCTCTTCGCATCTTCAACTGAACAAGCGCAATTGCCTCAGATTGCAGCAGCCATGTCTACTCTCCTCTCTAAGAAGCAGGCAGAGGACCTGCAAAACATCCGTAGCACCTACAGTCCCACCGAATACTTCATCAGAATGCGCCAACTCGACCGAGCGGGGTCAGACCAAGCGTACCGTCTGGCCAAGTGGATCCACAGCGAGAACCTCATGCTGCGCTTGACCAAAGCCCAGCAGGCAGAGCTGCACTTCCTCCTCGGCTCTAGTCAAGCCTTGCACGGTTATGGAGATCTTGGGAAAGGCCATTACGACAGCGCCGGAGTACTGTGGACCGAAATCAAGGATGAGACGATGGCAATAGGAAAACTGTCGCCCAAACTGGAAAAGGACCATTGGAAGGGGATGGAAGGCATGCAAGGCGTTCTCAGAGCTGCACGCAACAAGCATGGGGACGGGACCCTGCCAGCTGAGCCTGAAGAAGATCAGGTGAGCGGCATGACGTCGAGCGATACTGTTCGTGTTGCTGACTAGATGTCGTACAGTCCGAGCTTATTCTTGAGCTCTTCGGGCCAAAGAGCTTGATGAAAGTGCTGTTTGCCAACCCAAGACTTGGAGATTTAAGGGTGGGCTCGATGCTACGGCATTTACGCGAGTCAAGCTGACTCGTTGACTTCTCAATCCGGCAACGTCGTAGGTCACTGATTATATCGCCATGGTTGCATTCTTGATCTTGCTAGCATCGATTTTGCTTCAGTACCTATTCCACGACTGCCAGAGTGCGTGTGTCTAGGTGACAATTAGCACATGACCACTTTGTAGGTCTGGCCTGGTCAGTTCAAACGATCTGTCGTAGCTGCAGTACTTGTAACTTTCGCTTGCATTCCGTAGCTTCTCCCGCCAAGGTAATTTCGAGAGATTGCAAGCCACAGGATGTAGGAAGGATGAAGAGAATCTCGAAGTGTTCGGTTGAGTTGTTGCCTTCCTCTCGTAGACCGGCAAGGGCGGCTCAACCCGTTTAGAGACGGCGGTCTATGCGTCGCTTTGAATTGCGTTGAGCACCTCGACGAAATTTTCAATCCCTGCTCTCACACCATCCGACATGATGCGCAAACTGACGGAGGCAGGGATCAAGAAGGCTCGCACGCTCATTAGAAAACACTCCCGTACAGCTCGCAGGGAACTTCATCGATATGCATTGTGAGAGACCAGAGAGGCATGGCCTTGTATACTATATCGCCAAAGGCATGCACGACAGAGGAGATCTTGCAGAAGTGCCAATCATGCAGAGAGCTATGCTGTATAACGTTCTTGCCCACGACGTAGTGATGGACAATGTCGGAGACCGTGGCAAAGCACACTGCGACCAACTGGAAGCTCTCGTCACAGTGCTGGACGGGAAGCCAAGTCTTGCCGACTTCGACGCGTGCTATGTCGAGATCTTGAGGCAGGCGTGCTCCTGCATCGACAAGCCATGGAGAAGAAGATTGATATGAACCAGACGCTGCAGAATCTGGTAAGGGCTGACAGGCATGTAGAATGAAGCATATTGACAGGAACTCGTTCGGGAGGAAGACGAAGTGGCCGAACTCCGTGCGCACTCCACCCCCGCACGCAGCCCACTTTTCAACTTCCTATTCGCATTTCTCGCAGCCTCGGTGATAGTCACCCTCTTCCTTGGCTATAGATTCGAGGTTTAGGCTCAAGGCTATGCGCGGCGTTGTTACAAAGCGGCCGATAGATATTCGAGGGATCTCGAGATGCCAGCTGTGCGGTCAAAGCGTATATTATTCGAAATTGTACACCTTAATCGTTGGTGACGCAACCGTAGACCCAGCTGAGACTGTAACTATTCTCGACGCGTCCAGGCCAAGCCAGCTGCACTTGCGAGGTCGCTCGGTCCCTGAAGTGTTGTCCACATCTTCTCTGACTTGCGTGACCCTCGGCCATAGCTCGCTGATCGTCTCCTCCTCCAGTATTGCGGGAGTCTCGCCTAAGGCTCTGTTGTCCCGCTGCGGCAATTCCCATACCTTCACACCATCTCTTCCTGTAGATACGCAGCGTCCGTCAAGCACGCTGACGGAGTCTACGCCAGATGTATGACCGAAGAGCGTTCTGACATGTCGCAGCCTCAGAGCAGGAGCCGACGACAATTTGCCGGGCGAAGCAGGAACTGCCATATCCTGCTCGATGTCATCTGCTCTGCCTGGTGAAGGAGACGCGACGTCTTGCAGCTCGTAGACAGAAATGGTATTATCGCTCTTGCTCGTAACGATGTAGGCGCCATCCTGCTCGATAGACGTCACCACACCCTGCGATGCCGGTAGATCGATCGCTGGCATCGAAGAGGAAGGTGAACTGGGAGGAAGCGGCGGCATGAGGGGAGGAACAGCTATAGCACTTCTAGCTGTAATATCCAGGCGCGACCTTTTGTTCGGTATCCGGATGTCGAAGACCTGGGCGCCCACCGTGAAGGCAGCTGGGTAGTATGGTGTAGAGTAGGCCAGAGTGACTCGGAAGTCGCGCTTGATTGAAGGAGCTTTGCCTTGCAATTGCCGAGCTGAAGTGGTCGCATCCAGTCGCATCACCATGGGTGCAAAGCACATGTACGAGCGCATCGTCGGTTGAGATGGTGTAACGATGAGCTCGATTCCATCCTCTGTCTTGACCTCCTCCAACAAGCGAAAGCGGACTGAACAATCGGCAGCGCAGGTTACGAGTAAGGGTGAATGGAAGCGCGCCAGCACAGTCGGTCTCGAAGAAGGAGTACTGTGAAAGTATTCTTCGTAGTAGCTGAAAGTTGAGCTATGTAAGCTTTTGAGGCGGAATATGCTGTATTGGCCGGAAGTATAGAAGACTGCCAGGCGTGTGCCCTCTTCATGGCTGTAAGGAGCATCGTCCAAGCGCATTTCCGCAACCCCAAGTCCTTCGCTATAACCTTGACCCTCCAGCCCTTCCGATTCTATTCGGATAACGAAAGCAGGGTTTCCACTCTCTGTCGATTGCACAGTCACACCGGGGATGCTTGAAGCCACAGGACTGCTACGCTCTGCAACGAAGTAGTAGTGGCCATGCCATGCGACCAACGTAGCGTGCGCGCCAATCGATCCCCGTGCGGAAGGTGCTGCAGCTAGGCTCTTTATCGCTACCGGCGTCTCTTCCGGTGTCTCATCGTCTAGTTGAAGAGTTTGTGGAATATCAGGAAGTAGTGAAGAGCGCAAGGACAGCTGTGTTGTTCTTGCATTCCCTGTCGTCCAGTTATGCGACACCTTGAAGAGCTCTTTCCAAGTCCGCTTCCGCTGAGAGGTAGTGAAGAGAGGAGATGAGGATGATCTACTGGATGCGAAGCGGTTCTGAAACAGGGCTTTCCAGATCTATGCGGCATAACCGGGCACCTACATTAGTCTACCGACATTGCAGCCAGAACTGGACAATTGCGTACATGATCATCATTCGCAAGTCGATGTAGATGCCTATCTACCTCGCTCGCAAGCAGCAAGCTCCGATAGTCCAGATGTTTTATGCATTGGAGGATAAGCTCGTCCGAAAGGCTCTGAAGCTTGAGGTTTGGAGGCGACAGGCGCAGTCTTTTGTACGTATTGCTTGATGAGTGCACGGCTGAACAAGGTACATCTTGGATGCTGGTCTTACGCTTCATTGTGTGAAGTCGGATAAGTCGATACTGGCGAGAAGTGGCGGATCAGGCGTAAAGAAGGTCGGCTTGGTTGGCTCTCGTTCTATTATAGCAATCTATCTACATTTTGATCTCTTTCACACCTCCGGCATCCTCTGCTTCCACAGCTTACTTCGGGTCTTGCTATCATACGGGCTGAGCAGTAGATGAGCCGGAGGCGCTTGCGAAGGGTATTCTTCCTCATCCGCCTTCGGTGCCCTGCCCATTATCGTCTGGTAAAGCGTGTTGTTGCTCAAGGCTGCCAGCTGAGACATCATGGGAGAAGTCTCGTATCCTGAAGCAGCTGCAAGGGTCGGATCTATCGGAGGTGCAGCCAGCATCTGATGCTGGAAGCCTGGCACAGATGTCTTCGCTGATACAGCTGCAGCTTCCTCTTGTTTCGCTTTTTCGCTCATTTCGTTTTCCTTGGCGACTACGGCTTCGGCTGCTTGTGCTTGAAGAGACGCAGCATTCTGCCACGCTTCTTCGGCTTGTGCCATCTCTGCAGGTGTCTTTCCTGTGCCGAACAGCGACATACCCGGTCCTCCTGGCAGAAAGCGCGCCATCACGCCCTGCAAGAGGCGTAAGAGTTCAGCCAAGTCCCTGTCGTAGCTAACTTGTAAGCTTACGAAGATGATATTACCGAGGCCCATCATCAGTAGAGCATAGCCGACAACAATGCTGAAAATGTCCATCCTGCATAATGCAGTCGGAATCAGCTGAATCCGCATTGAGGGTGAGAGAATTGACGTACGAGCGCGACAACGTGGCCAGGCCAGCCCACAGTTGCACGATACCGATATTGAGCATGGCAGAAGCATGAAGAACATGCCGCCAGAGCTGGAATTGTGCCAGCAGCAACACTGCCAGGACAACGGCTAAAGGAGTATGTCAGCGGATCAGCATGAAGATGCAGAGGACGAGGGTATCACCTGTAAGGATATGGTACGACACTGCTAAAGGCGTCCCAGTACCGCTTGAACGTATTGTGTGTCAGCTCAGACTGGTAGGATTGCTGAGATCGCTTACGTATTGAGTACGTCTGTGTTGTTTGCCCATTGACAGGTATAATTGCTGTCAAGAGATGCAGAAATCGAATTATCTTTCGTGACATTCGCTTTCGCTTTAGCTGCCTTGGTAGCGTTCTTTGCGGCTCGTATTAGCAGTCGTCGTGACAAGCGTTTGGTATCGATTGTGATATTGCTGGCTGATACCTCGTCCTCGCTCGTCAGAAGGTCGTCATCGTCTGCAGTATCGATCGATGTAACAGGTAGGGTAGTGATAACAGCGCTTGCGTCTCTCAGGATGAAGAGAGCCTCCGCTGCTATTGCGACTAGGATAGCGATCCCGGAGAGTATGTGACCTCCGGCAGCCCACCACCTTCGCCCAGATAGAGTGAAAGGCGCAGTGCTTGATTTTTGGGAAGCTGCGTATGCTTCATACTCTTTCATGTTGAACTGCTTGTTGAATGCTAAAGAGTCGTATGGTGCCCAGTCTGGTATTTGCGCCATGTCTGCTTGGCTGCCAGCGGAGCTTCGTCTAGCCATGACTAGAAATCTCCAATAAACTGGTAGTCTGCCTGTAGATAACTCGAACAGAGATCACTACATGGTCAGCACGGAGCGTCAGGTAGAGCAGCTTCACCGCCTCAGGGAAGAAATTTCGGATGACAATGTAAACATGATGACTTGCACATGGACAGATGCTGGTATAGAGTCTCATTAGCTCTGTCTGTACAAGCGTCTAAGGTTCCTTTGATCCTTGGCTCTTTGCGCGAAACCGTCATTGGCTAGTCTAGCTGGATCCGCTTTGTAGGTAATGTCATCATCGTCTTCTTCAGGTTCTTCTTGTACGGCGGTCATTACTCTATCTCTGAAGCGAGTTGCTGTGGGCGGCGGGCCGGGCTGTCGCGTCAGAGACCGGCTTCGCGCTCGCTTTTGGCGTTCTTCTTTCTTGCGCAGGGCTTTCGGATCATATAGCGAGATAGGAGAGGGAGGTTCGTCTATGGTTCCATTGCGACTTTCAGATCTTCCTGGTTGGTAAGCAGGTTCCGGCCGTCGCGGCGGACTACGCCGACCTTTTCGATGTTTGCCATGCGGACGCTCGTAGTAAGAGTCTATATCGTCCGTATCCTGAGTTACCCAGCTACTGGCAATACTGGGTGCTTTTCTCGATCTTCCGCCTTTGCTGCCGCCATGCTTGCTTTTCTTAGGAGGCTTTTCGTCGATGGTCTGATCATCACTTGCATCGGTAGGTGCCATGGACTTTTCATCATATTCTTCGGACATATCGTCCGGTGGTGCCAGACCACCTTTCGCACCTCTCTGCTGGCCTGGCGGTCCCATACCAGGCGGGCCAGGCGGCATTCCAGGTCCTCCGGGTGGGCCGCCTTCAGGTCCAGGAGGCATGCCATCCTCGTCCATCATAGAATCTTCATCACCATAGTCTTCCTCACCGTCAGGTTGACCCCTCCCAGGAGGACCGCCTTGCATGCTGCCATCTTCGGGCGGATAGTCATCGTCATAGCCGTCTCCTCCCATGCTCTGCATCTTTTTCGCTTTTATGCCCGACCAGACGCCCTGTAATGAGGATCAGCTTTGTTTCGTGACCACAGAGGGATAACCTACCCAGCCGAGATTGAGTATAGCAAAGAGCAGGAAGAAGTATGCTCCTATCTCGATAATCTTTGACACTCTGGAATGATTTGAGTAAGTATCAAGGAATGCAGACCAAAGCACGAAACTCACCTTCTGCTCAGAACGTCGAAAGCCAGCAGGAACTGGACTAGTCCGATGACTGCCGAATCCCACGGAGCTAAGATGAAAGGTTTGCCCTTGAACGCCCTGAAGTCGATATAGATGAGGCCAAGCAGGGCTGTCGCATGGAAGAAGTGGATCGCGACGACAAAACCGACAGCAGCCGACCGAGTCGGTATATCCGTGTTCATAACGTATTGCGTAGCTGCAGCTACTGTCGAGTTTGTACTTTGGCCTGCTCGTCTGTATATGGCTGAGCGTCGGACCATTCTATGCAGTGGCTCAACCACGATTGGCAGGGCTCGTCCAAGCAGTGTTTCAGTCTCATCTTCAGTATCTTGCGGCTTCGGCTTGGACTTGGGCTTCGCTGATGCCGTAGCTGATGCCACTTTGCGGACGTTGTCCTTGTTCAGGTATGTCGTGACATCCCTGCCAGACAAAAGGCATTGTCAGCTCTTGCTCCGGCTCGCAGAGGATACAGGGGCACTCACTGTATGAGAAGTACCATCAAGAGGACGATTCCTATGAGACTGATTACCATGCTGGCAATGCGCATGCTTTTGCCCAGCATGCTCCCGTCAGGCGGAGGCGGAGGTCCTCTCCCTCCATATTCAGACATTGCTTCTGGATCGTCCATATTACCTCGCGGGAGCCCTCCAGGAGGACCATGCGGACCTCCTCTGGGATCATGACTGCCAATATCCTCGTCTCCGTAAGGCCCTTCACCATCTTCATCGCTATATGGTCCTTCGGACCCTTCCTCGTTGTCATACTCGCTTGGTGGTCCTCGACCAGCATTTTGTCCGCCTCGAGGCGGTGGTGGTCCTCCCGAGCCAGCTCCAGGAGGCCGGCCTGGCGGTCCACGAGCCATATCTTTTGCAGAGGGTGCACCAGGCTGCGGCAGCCCTCTCATCTGGCTCTCAGCGTCGTCGGACCAGGCATCATCGTCATCATCATCATCGTAGTATGACCCAGTGTCGCCTGACCGGGAGGATGGCGGCGGGTGTCGCTGCTGCTGCTTGGGTTGCTGCGGCTTGGGCATCTAGCATCCAGTCAGTCTAGTAGCAGTCTAGCAGCTTTGAGGGGTCACAGTCAGCGGGCAGGCCATTGTGAATGACGGAACCTTGGTGCCGCGGAGCAGCGAGCATTGTAAGGGGAGCATCAAAGGACGGCTCGCCGGAAGTCCTGATGATGTGGAGAAGTCTTGCTTAGACCTGAGAGTGATATCTGTGTATGATTGAGCGCGAATTCGTGATACTTTGCAGGCCGCTGGACTCCGACTCTCCTTCATCTGACATTATGCCAAACGTTCTTTGCCTGTGGTAGGTCAGCTCTGACACCTCTTTGATGATACTGTAGCAAGTCTGACATTGCTCTATGTCGCTACTGCGCAGCGGGTATACCCAGTCGGCTGCCATTTTTCGGGGACGCATTGCGGCCATCAGAAAGCAGTCTTCGAGCAATACGACCTTCAAGTTCATAGATCCACCGCATATTGTGCACAGTGTCAACCTTCCGGACAGCTCGCTAGTGCAGTACGACTCGACAGCCTCTCCGGGCAGCGACGAAGAGACGCCTCGAGCATGGTGGTTCGCAAAAGATGATGCCAGCGTGCCCGGAGGCAAACGATACGAAGGTCTTGATGAGACATGGAAGCTGCTGCAAGATCTCCTGGAAAACGAAACATTCGATGTTGTGCTTGGTTTCAGCCAAGGTGCTCTACCTTCTGTGCTCCTCGACCTGGAATACTCGCGGGTACTGATTCGTCTATCTTTGCACTACAAGGTGCTGCGTTAGCAGGTGCCCTCGCATCACGGCTTGCCAGGCCAGACAATCAGATCAAGCATCCTCCATTCAAGCTGGCCATCCTTGTATCCGGCTTGTGCGGTCTCTCGTCGAATGTTCCAAGGTACACTGAAGCTGATGACGTCTGATAGTGCTATGGTCGATCCTGAAGGGCATCTCTTCCCGCCGAAAAATGAAACGAGTCCTGCGAGCACCTTGCAGATAATAGGCAGAGGTGACACGATAGTCTCGTCAGGTGCATTAGCATTATACTTTGCACCTTATCGGCAGCTGATGTACTCATTCGCAGAACGCTCTCAGTCCCTTATAGATAAGTTCGAAAGTCCGAAAGTGGAGTATCATGACGGCGGTGAGCTCGTAACTGCAGTCACATGACAAGTTTGTAACTGATCCTCCGGTGCCAGGCCACTTTGTGCCAAGCAAAGCAAACTTCAGGCGATACTTCAAGGCCATATTCGATGCTATCGCAGAGAACAACGATAGCTGGCGTGATGTGCCCTCGCCCTCAACTGCATCTGAGACATCGACGCCTACTACATCTGGCTACTCAACACCAACTGGCAAGCTTTGATCAAATCAGCAACGAAAGACACGCGTCTGCGATCTCAGCGCGACAACTGATGATGGCAAGATCGCCAAGCAAGGAGGTTACAAAGTATCACTTCCGGAAGCTATATCACCCTAACTGAGAGCTGTAAACGCGTCGATTTGCGGATCGCATCTATTGGTGGGTCAACAACGCTCAAATCCGCTCAATCGCGTTAGTTTTCCGTCAGCTGAGGCATTAGCTTTCATCAGCAGTTGTATGGATACTACTTCCAGTGCTTTCTGCATGTTTACTTCACCTTCTGAATACAACTCGTCAGCTGCGCCACCTATTTCGAACCCGTCTAATATTAGACCATACACCGCAGCGGCAGCGGTGGCTTTTCGAGATCTTCTGTTTGAATTGAACGCTCTTCTCTCTTCTCTCTTTCTGCTCACCTCTTCTCGCGTTACTCGCGCCAAGCTCAAGACAGAAGACAAAGCTCGCCGGATCCTCTGTCAGCGGCCTCTAATACACGGCTACCTGCCGCCCATCGCCAGCGCGCCTTTGTCGAGACAAGTGTCATAACACCTTCACATCTGCCGTACTCCTCAATCCGACGCTTAATTCGAATCAATCATGTCCCCGTCGCGCTCCTCCGCCCTCGCACTTGCTGTTGCTGCGACCTCTGTCCTTGCGCAGTCAGGTCCATATACCCTGACCGATTCTACGACTACTCTCGTGTACACTGTGACACAAGGTGAGAGCGCGCTGATATTCGCAATCATTAGATCCGAAGAACTGATTCATTTCTACGCAGACACCGGCGGCGACATCCCTTTGGCGTCCAAGCATTTCGACTACCCCTACCTACCTTATCATGCCGATAGCGGAGATGGTGAGTATATACCGCCACTCCATATTCACGCTCCGGCAAGCTGACGCTGAAGCTGTTCACTAGGTCCTCGAGGCACTCAGCAAGGATACAACATCTGTAACTCTACCACCCTTGGCGACTCCTCATGGTGTCAGACAGCATGGGTCAACAGCATCGACGACTTCTGCCTGTGGGGCGCTCCCAATGGAGGCAACGGGAACGAGACCGTCGCGAATGAAGAGGAGGAGCTCGTTGCATTCTGCACGACCGCTACACACGGAACAAGAGTTATTCCTCCTGGTGCATTGACAGGTGTTCAATTCATTAAGACGCCCGACTATGTCGAGGTGGTTGGGTACATCGACCAGACCAAGCTAGGCCTCCAGGCAAGCGATTATGGCGGTGAAGAGGATCCTCACGGTGCCGATCAGAGAGGAAACCCTCTAGGCTCCCTCGTATACTCAACAGCCTTCAATGCAACCGGAAAAAGTAATGCCACTCAGGTTCTGGAGTGGTCTTACGTAAGTTTGGGTTTATCTACCGAGGTAGATTGCGAATCTAATGAGATATTCCACGTATTTTGCAGTTCGTTGGAGGAGGCATCTTCTGCTACAAGGCTTGCGATCCTGCCGGTCCACGAGCTGCTGAGCTCTGCCAGCACACCTATGACCGCATTGGCTGCACATACAATGATCCAGCAGATTACGTAGGTAGCATCTCACCCCCAATAATGTCTCCTGACTGAACCGTCGGCTTCTAGGCTTCCATCAACGGTACCTTCACATCTTGCCAAGGAGACGATCAGCTCCCAGTCGGCCAATATGTCACCAACGGCGTCACCAAGACCTATTACCAGCCACCAGAGTCGGATGGTGTCATCTCCACGATCCCATACACACCTTCTATCCCTGCCACATCGCAGTGCTCCACCTTCTCCTCAAGCAATCTTTACACCAACTTGGCTAGCTACTACTCCTCGGTCTCGCCTTCGAGCGCCGCCCCTACATCTGCTCCATCTTCATCTTCAGCTGCAAAGAATGCTGAGAAGGGCATCGCAGCGGCACCTAAAGCGTCATCGTCCTCGACTGGCGGTGCCTCGACGGTCACTGCTTCCCTCTTCACCGTGTTGGCTGCTGCTGCCTTCGTACCAGCACTTCTGCTCTAAAGACACCTTCTCTCCCTCGCTACCCCTGTACCTGTTCTCCTGCAAAAGTAGTCCTATTCGCATTTGTTCATAACGATATCATGTCTAGTCTATAACAGCTTTCTTTGTCACTGCACGTTGTCATTTATGTTCAAGGTTTTAGATCATTCAAGGACAATCAAGTTTATGCATCGCTTTCAAATCTGCATTTGATAGAATCTCTCGTCTGTCTTGCTACACTAATTTGCTGCGCTATTTGCATGAGTATTCACAGCGCTTGCCGGCCCTCCTGGGCGCATTTTTCAATTGTTGTTTACCATTACCTTCCCGCACACCGACTAAATCGATTCCTGTTCCTCTGATGTGAGTTTCCACAATAGCCTTTCTACCACTGCTTGACAGCGTATCGAAGCTGAGGCACAGTGGTGTTGGCGACCTGGCTGGCTCCGGTAATGGTGGATGTGCTCGATTGCATCATGGAGCTCATTGACGTTGATGGCAAAGCCACGTAGGACTCTGTGTGTGTTGCAGTTGGTGTGCCAGATGTAGAGGTGTTAGCCGAGAGCGCTCCACCATCGGGCATGCTGAGACCTTGGATGGTTCGCTGGAACAGCGCAAGAGCAGCAATTGGCTGGTAGTAGGGTACTTCGTGTCCAGCTGTGTTACAAGTATGTCAGCATGAGCTCCCTATGCCTGCTTAGCCAATTTACTTACCCTCGTAGACTCGCGTGAAGCTGAAGTTGCCGTACTCTCTGGTCTCGCCGTACTGCGTGCCGTTGACGGTCATAGCTGTGTAGCCTGCTGCATTGAACTCGGCCATGTGTGTATAGTTGACTGCAAGTGATACTGCCTCTCCACCAAACCAATTGCAGATATAGTCCGCATCCCCGTAGATCAGGGAAACTCGGACACCCTGGTCGAGCAGCATTTCCAGATCCTGGATATAGGTTCCGTAGGCGAAGTCACCAGACTGTTGGAATGCGAAGTAGATCTCGTTGTTGGCGGTGGTATAGCTGAAAGCCAAGTGTTAGATCGATTTCACGGGAGAGCGGCGAACACTTACTTGACGTCTGAGCCTAAGGCTTGTTGGATCTCAGGAAGGTTGAGGTAGTCTGCAAAGTAGTCTTGGGGTGTTGGATCATCGTAGCTAGAAACGGCTAAAGTCAGCAGGCAGTTCGCTGTGAAGGCAATTCGACTAACGGGTGACGAATATCATACACTCCTCGACCTCCGTAAGAGTAGTAAACTCCCTCGACATTGTCACGGCACCTATAAAGCGTGTCAGCTTGGTCGATTTTTGTAATTTATATCGGGCACTGACATGCTCTGTGCTTCAGAGCAGAGTGCCTGATCGGAAATGCTTGTCAAGTTTGTAGCCCGGCATAGAGCGACCTGGTCCTGGCAGCCATTGCTCATTGAATTGGCGACTACGAGAATGATTAGCTAATGCCAGGCGAGACAGTCGAGCTGTATATGCGTACATTGTGCATAGTTGAACACTGTATCGTTTAGCGCTTTGATACCGTAGGTATTGTTGCTGTATTTTGGATGTCAGCGTAGCTTCAACTTCAGGGCGCGATTGACCGACTTGGCGAAAAGCGGGTAGTATGGTGCCTGGATAGCTTGATCGATAATTCCGTTGATGATCAACAGACTGTTCATGGTAAGTTGAGTACCCATGGCTGTTCCGTTGGCGATCGCCTGGTTCTGCTCGCAAAAGTAGTCGAAGAAGGTAGGCTACCGGACAAAGTTCAGTGCACATTGGGGAGTGCTCTCATATGTCACACTCACTCCATAGTGTCCACCGTATGACTCGGTAGCAAGGTTGAACTCTTTCGAAGTGACGTTGCTATCGATGTTGGGCAGAGCCGGGATCAAGGCTTGCATGACTTCCCAAGCTGCGACTGCGGCCTCTTGTGTGGTAGTAATGTAGCTTTGGTTTATGACTGGATATCTGCCATCTACTCCGCCGAATGACTCTGGCTCGAAACTACCAGTAATCTCATTGAGGGCTAGCAGAGGAACGTCAGTAAGGCCGGCGCACCCGACGAGCAACGCGACCTACTTCCAGGTGCGCTCTCCTGGTAGGAGTAGCCAACACCGTATGGCTGAGACAGGAAGATGAAATTGCTGTATTCATTCCAGCTATAGGGGTTAAGATGAGACGTGAGGTCTTCCGAAATGTTGCAAGGACCAAGCTCCTGGAACAAGCCTATCGAGGCATCGCTTCCTGGACCGCCGTTCAGCCATACTGCAAAGCGAAGGTAGTTCAGCTTGGCTCGCGATGCATAGAACGCAAGGCGCTCACAGGTGATCGGGGCAGTTTCAGGGTTGTTTCGAGCTTCGAAGAAGTAGAAGAAGGAATGTTTGTCGGCTGCAAGATCGACATAGCCGGAGTAGGAGCTGACGGCAAGCTTCAGCAATACATCCAAGCGGACCCGGACAGGCACTCACTTGACGCCGGGAGTTGTCTCGCAGACAGAAGTCCCAGTGAGATCCTTGTAGCGGATCTGTACTCCATTAGGGCTTGTAATGGTGGTTTGGCTAGAAAGATCAGGATAGGGGTAAGCTCGGTCCAGCTAAAAGCCGTTGAAAGCTATCATACTTGGTTACAGCCGCTGGTAGCTGTCTCTTCTTGAGTACATGCTCAGGATAGACATGTCCATTCTCAGAAGGTGCTCTTGCGAAGCGGGAAGGAGGAGGTCGAGTGATTCCTGCAGCTGCACCTGCGGTGACAGCCGTAGCGGTCGCAGCCAACAAAGCGACACTGTAGAGCATATTGAAGTCCTATGAATGAAGAAAGAAAAGAAAGAGGGAGCAGGCAGGGTTTATGAAGGCAATCTTCTCGACCGAGAGGCACCTAGCCTGGCTGATAACCGCCGCTAAATTCTGGCCCGTCTGTCAGGACCACGCAGAATGCATACGGTGCGCCAGCATCTTCGCATGGTTTTCTTCTTTATCGCAGCTCTCATACGCCTAAAAAGGCACTTAGTGCGAAAATAAGGCCCCGTTGATGGCTCCGCGTGTAAAGTGGTAGCCAGAAATACTTCGCCGACCTATCAGCTTGTATGGAAGACTGCGTTGCGATTTATGCGATACGATAGCTGTATGTTCTCCGCAATTGCAGGCAAGCTCTTCTCTATATGCTTTCTCCGATGGAAAAGACTAAAAAGCAACGTACGACGCTGTAATGAAGACGACTACGACATGCTCGATGACATCTGTACTATTGGTTTCTTCCCTGCCCTATATGTCCCAGCCCTATATGTCTGTCTGCTTCGTCGTCTTCAACAGCTTGACCAACCTATCCGCTTCCCGTTCCCCACTTGCTACTGCTCCAGGAACACTACCTCGTAGATGTCGATCTGTTCCTTCACCCGCAAAGCCCAATTTGCCGTCCCACAGCGGCTCGCCCAACTTCGATAAATCGTCCGGCTGAGCATCCTTTCCTAACGCTATTGGCGATGTAGTCGCACCCAATGAGTATGGATCAGCTTTCCAACGTACCATCCTGCCCGAGACAGGCTCAGTTGGCGCTTGGGGAGATACTGATTGTAGCCTTGAAGCAATATATTGATGGGTCACTTGGGTGAAGTCGCTATCGCTGACCTTCTCGAGGACTTCAGCTGCATGCGGTGGTAGGTATAGCAGCAAGACTGGTGGATTTGTTGTTGCTAGCGCGTGCATATTCGCTGCCATGATGGTACACGACTCCAGAACGTCTACAGGCGTCGATGTTGGGCTTAGACCTTGGGTGTTAGATGGTAAGAAGACAAAGTTGGCAGCATCCTTCGGCCACCACGCATGTGTATATAGGAGGGAGAACTTGTCGAGCAGTCCAATCGATGTCCGGCTTATCGTCTCCAAACGGTCGGCAGGTAAGGAGGGTTTGAAAGCGATAGACCCAGTCTGTAACACTGCTATCGGAACAGTAACGATGCTGGAAGACTCATTAAGCAGGAACCCTGTCTGAAGCAGTTGAATCTGTACTCACGCATGTAACGACACATAGCTTTGGCCGCCCTTCGTTGATACCTTGACCTGTCCGGATACGTCTTCAATCGATACTACCTCCTGATCAAATATGACCTTCGCCTCTGATGCTTCGATTATCTTCTTGACAAGATCAGAATACCCTCCGCTCGGAAGCGCATCCACCCCAGCGAAGCCCTTCTCTGTCTTCCAGTATTTGGCGCTGATGTTCTCTAGACGGATTCCAGCGCCCACTTCTGCCATCCTGGCCAGACCTTCGGCCTCAGGTGATATGCCCTGCAATTCCTGCACAGCTCGCGTTCCCAAAGATATGTCGGCTTCGCCTGTATGTTCTTGATGTGCCATAATACGTTGTATCTCCGTCTGCAGCTCGGAGACGCGTTCGTGCGGGATGCGCTCTTTGCGGGCGTCAAAGACCATACCCGGTTCTGGTTTAGGGACTTTGAGCTCGATGCCCAGCTTCTCTGCGAGCCGTTGCGCAGGATTGCCAGGCTGTCCATAGCCATGGACATTGGAAGCGCCAAAGTCGATGTAGACGTTCTCCGCCAGCTTGACAGTCTCGATTCTTCCTCCGATACGGTTGCGAGCTTCAAGAATGATAGACTTGATGCCATGTTCAGCGAGCCGCAGGCTGCATGCTGCGCCCGCAATGCCAGCTCCGATGATCAGCACTTCTTGGCCCATCTTTTGCGGAGCTTCTTCTTGCTTTCTTCCCAGCACGTAGCAGTATCAAACGATGTACGAAACAAATCCTGCAAATCAAAATGTGGAAGAAGGTCTTCACGTCGTTGGCTTTGTCGGCAGGAGGTCTGAGCGTCGTCCAGCTATGCAAAGGCCTGCAGGATTTCGACCTTTTCTCCTCCCAGAAACTGCGCGCAGAGCGGTCGCAGAAGTCTGAACTGATGTCCAACAGCGATGGATGAGCTCTGAACAGCCAGATTCTGCT
The DNA here is from genome assembly GCA_001600175.1 of Erythrobasidium yunnanense. Taxonomy (NCBI): domain Eukaryota; kingdom Fungi; phylum Basidiomycota; class Cystobasidiomycetes; order Erythrobasidiales; family Erythrobasidiaceae; genus Erythrobasidium; species Erythrobasidium yunnanense. The sequence continues at coordinate 510,911 of BCJC01000003.1, forward strand.
GGAAACCACCCAAGTCGTCGTGGTCGAAGGCCCGAAAAGCGTCAAGTCGAAGATGAACCGCTTCGCAGACTACCCGATGCCGCAGCAGTATCAGCAACCATATCAGGATACTGCGTATCAGAATCACCATCATTACCAGCACAATCAGTATCAGCAGAACCCCTACGGAACGCCGTATGCTCCTCCTATTCACGTGCAGCACTTCGCTTCTCCAGAGCGAGCAGGATGGTCTGGTGGCCAGCCTCGCATCGCTGCTCCTTATCATTCATCGGCTGGCGAAGGCTGGCGGCAACAGCCTCGAGCACCGTATAATCCTGATCGAGGCGCTTCCCCTGGTCCGCAATACCAACCGCAAAATCCCCTCCAGCAGTCGCAAAATAGAATGCAGCCATCGACGCCCTTCTCCAGTCCGTATCTCCAAGGCTCACCGGCAATCAATGCTCTACAGCAGAGTCACACCAGAGCCTCACCTTCGATGTCAAGACGGCTTGGGCCACCACCGATAGCTAGCTCAAGCAGTCGATTTCCAATTTCTCGTGGAGTCAGCCCTGTCGGCAGCAACTTCTCAACAGCAACGGAGACGGCACAGCTCAATCATCTCGGCCTGTCGATCACAAAGGCTAGGAACTACAAAGTCAAGTTGCCTCTCGAGTATGCGACTCCTCTTGATGATTCCATCAAGCCGAGCAGGTTCAAACGTACGCCAATCGACACCCTTCCGGGTACGCTGAGCGAAGTTTGGGCGTGCAATGTACGATCGAAAGATCCGCACCCTGAAGAGCATTTATACCGGGAACCCTTACCGGATTGTGTCGATGTGAGGTCGAATGCCATCTCTGTGCCGGTCTAGCTGATCATTGCGGCTTTCAGATATATTTGCCGAACGATTGGCAAGGTCTCAAGGATGCGCTATTCGAAGAGCGCTTGGCACGCCTCGGTATCACGAGAGAGTACCTCAAGCATGTATGTCTGCATTCTTCGAATGCCGTCGGCGATGTCTAACAACCAAGTACCTGCTCATAGATTGAGACTGTATTGCCTGCAAAATCGGACTCAGACACAACGCCGCCATCGCCTCACACCGGAGGTCTTACATCTCGGTTTCCAGCTCCGCCCGGCACCCATTCACACCAACGAGCTGGGTCGCTGTTCATACCGCAAAATCGACTGTTCGCCCCGCTGTTTCGGGCGGATGCTGCGCCTTTCAAGCCTGGACATCAGTCACATATGTCTATTGCAGGACCTTCGAACCCAAGGAAGCCTCTTCTACAGGATTCTATGCATCGACAGATGCTTCAGCTAGGCGAGCGGGCGAAGTTACTGATTCCGCAACGTGCCGCCGGGCAGACCCAAGCGATCGAAGAGGAGGTTGAGGAAGAAGAAGATGCAGCACTGATCTCACAGACCGCACCGCAAGACCCACCTATCCAAATTGTTGAGCGGCGACCTGCACGATCGATGAGCCTGAAAGAGTTGAATGCTGGATTCGGGCTGGATCTAGACTCTGAATCGGAGCCTCCGGTATTAACGAAGCCAGCGGCAGTCGTAGAGGAGATGGAAGAAAATGCAGAGCCCGACAATTCAGCTGAAACTCCACAAGCAGAAGAACCCACACATGCGAGCATGGAAGGCGAAGAGACATCTACCACGAACTCTAAGGCTGCTCATAAAGCTAGAAGAAGTCTGTCCACTCCGAATTTGCAGACGCTAGCGCGCGAACTTGCTGCTGAGCTGCCTCATCGGGACTCACCTGCCTCTGAGCACGGCTACGTAGCGGGCGACAGTGATACAGATGACGATTCTCTGTCAAATGGCAGTGGAGAATATTCCAACCCGTCAGACGAGTTAGCTGCTCGACAACGCCGTGATCGGTCAGCTTCCAAGGGCAACAGCCATACATTGTCGCCGGCCGCTGTTCTTCGAAGTCCTGAGAACTGGATGGAGCGAAACGACAGCGAAGATATCATCAGCAATCCTTCGGATGAGGATCCTTTGGCTAGACGTCCATCCTGGGCACAGCTATCTAGCGCGCAGCAAGGCATACCATTCCTGCTGCATGCTTCGATTGGCTCAGGGTCATCGTCGGTTCAGCCAGACCACAATACGACCTTGAATGCCGCTGCTCCAGAATTTGTCTTCGGAGCGACCCTCAATATGGCTGGCTCGAATCTGGGCTCTTTTGGCTCATCAGCGACGTCTGTCCAGCAGGCGAGGCCTAGTCTGAACGCTTTCGCCGCAGAGTTCAAGCCGAATATTGGCTCCAACGCACGGCCGCCTCAGCCTCGACACCCAATTCCACAAGTTCCTCTCGTTTCTCCTCAGCTCGTCTTCCCAGAAGCAGATGGAGATCCCTTCGCTGTAGCACCCAAAGGGACAGGAAGTGTGGAGATATGGTTGTCGGACACCTCCGAAGCATACACTCCAGCTCCAAAAGAGATTGGTCGCCCCCCGCAGGAAACAGCACCTATCGACAATATCCGGTCCTTTAAGTTCCCACCCTCACCAGTTCTGCATCCCATCTCACCGCCATCCCAGATTTCACCATTGACTCAACGTGCACCACAACTGCCGCCTCTGGGCACGATTGGCAGAAATACGCTGCTAGATAAAACTTTGCAAGACTTCACGATAGTCTCGCCTCGAGGCGCCTCTGAAGCGCCTGATGCTTCGCACAGATATAGGAAGCCCATCCCCGCTTTCGAGCCTGTCATCGATAGTCCGGACCTGAGCTCGCACACCGAAGCTAATGCTAGCACAATAGCGGCCCAAGCAAACAGTCTCGCATCTGATGTATCAATTTCTGAGTTTGGCGGCCGACGTAACAGTTCTACTGCGGTGAGACCGCAAATTTTTTGATGTCTTTTGAAGTTGTATTGAGCTAATAGTTACTGAACAGAAGCCAAGAGCTCCTCGACCGCTGCCTGTACCGCCGGTATACAAGCAGGATCAGAACGTCTCGAATGAGGCCATGGAAACTTCCGGTGTCGTCTCTTCGAGTACCTCTGTCAGCGGATCTGAAGATGGCGAGAATGATACGGACGCTGCATCCTCTAGCAACGAGTTTGTCTATTCGCAAGCAGACGATAGCCTGTCGAAGACCTGGCGGCTTTTCGAAAGTATATTAGATCGGAAACTGGATGTACTACGTTCGGACGTTTTCAACAATTCTACACCTCTACCACCGCCTCCTATCACCGCCGAGGCGCAAGATGCTCTGACAGTGGCGATAGTCGAGGCTATCAAGCATGAAATGCCAGCTCAAGGTTCGGGGAGCTCGACTGGAAATGGCGACATCAATACGTCTCTCTTAGTAGCTATTCACGAAACACAGGAGATGCTGCAAGACCTGCAAAGTCGGGGAAGCGACTCCATCAAGGAGATTATCGATACACTGCAGTCGAGGAGTCCGTCTACGAGCCCGCATCAGACTTCCAACGAGACCTTGCAAATCGTCATAGAGAATGCGATCGTCAAGCATTCTGACATCTTCAGAAGACCAGCTGTCGATATTCCAGCGATTACTGCAGCCCTCGCGGAAGCAGTGAAGCCGCAACTGTACACGCTGATAGATCTTGCGTACGTGGAAACGTTTACTCTTGACAACTGCACATACTCACAACACGCTGTTTGCAGAACCGACAAGCGTGAGACAGCCGCTCTCATCGTAGATCAGCTAGCACCCAAATTAGCTGCTCTCAAGCCTGATTATAACGCCACGGACCTGGTCAAAGGCCTCGCTGCAATAAACGCAGACAGCATTTCGCAAGCAGTGTCCCAAGGCGTCCAGGCCGGTCTGGAAGCACTTTTGCCAAGATTTGTCCCGCTTCCATCCAGTCCTATCGCGGCTAAGCGCGATGCAGCAAGTTTGGAGTCAGCTGTAGCTCAATTGCAAGATTCGATCACAGTCAGTCAAATGCAGCTTATACAGCGTCTGGATGATATGTCGTCGAATCAGCAAGACTACCGGGAGCTCATGGAGCAGAAGATCGAGCTGGACGGCCTTCTAGCGCAAAGTCGAGCGGAGTATGCGAGAGAGCGTTCGGAGAAGTCGTCGCAACAAGCTTACTTCCAGAGCGAAAGACAACGGTTTGACAAGGAGCTTGCGGAGTTACGGCAGGCTGTGGCCGCTCGGGAGCAGCAGGTCGACCTACTGCGTCAAGAGCTTCTTAATAGAGCTACGAGCATGGACGATGAGCAAGTGCAGCGGGAAGAGCGGCATGTCAGCCAGCTGAACGATTATCGCACTCTTTGCGGCGGGATGGAGGCAGAACTGGCCATTTTGAAGACGCAGCTTAAGGAAGGCAGAGCAGAAAAAGCCAGCCTAGTCGATGCCATAGAGAAAGGCCAAGACAAATTACATGACCAGGAGCGAGACCACCATGCGATGAGCCTGGAACTCAAAGAGCGTCTTGCTGCGACACGGGCAGAACTCGCAGTCAAGACTGATGTAGCTGTGAGAAAAGTGAGGTCACCCATTACGGAAAGTAGCTTTCCAACACTGACACGGCCCGATCCAGGAAAGCGAACTAGCTACGGTGCAGCGCGAAGTCCTGGAAAGTCAGAGCTCGTGTAGCTTACTACAGGGCCGACTTACTGAGCTGCGAGCGGACAAGGCTTCTCTAGAGACGCGTCTAGCTCATGCACGTAATGAGCTCACCACTGCAAAGCATGACCAAGCAGCAGCGACCGCCAAGCTGGACGAGTCGCGTAGCTCGATAAGCACTCTTCAAGACGATGTGCTGGAGAAAGTAGAGACACATCGTCAAGCTGTGCATGGACTACAAGCAGAGAATGCTATGCTCATGCTGGTAGCTTCGCAAGCTCAGCAAACATCGCTTGGCCTCCTCTTGTACCACAAAGACGAATCTCCGACGGACAATACAGCTTTAGTATACGAGTCCTGTATTGTTGTGCAGGATCGGGTGTTCTTCTCGGCAGCTCAATTCGAGCAAGACCTGCACAAGGATCAAGAGGAACCCTCGGAGAGTAGCATTGAAAGCATACAGCTAGCGTCCGATATCTCGAGTGACACGCTACAGATGAGCCAAGATGAGTCGATGCTCAGTAAGGATCTTGCGGAACAGTCGTATGTCTCAACGAAGAGTATGCCGACGCCAGACGACTCAGGCTGGTATTCGTAGTGAGGAGTCAAGGATCAGACAACGGAGTTGGGATCGGAGATCGTGTAGTATCAAGTAATACTAAAATCCGCTGTGCAGAAGCTGTAGTGGAGTAAGCGAAAAGGTGACATGTTCTAAATGCTCGCTCGGTACCGTACGGATACACCAGCCTGAGAGTTGGTAGACAAGCCTTCCGCAAGATCTGACACGATACATCGACGGCTCCCCTCAGTCACCTTGCCTGACCGTCTCTGCAGGCATTCAGTAGCGGCCTGAAACAGTAGACATGCATTGCTTCTAGACGTAAGGTTGTCTATCTTGATAAGAACATCGAGCAGCTTGGTATATATCGCAGACCTTCCTTGTCTAACCACCTCAGAACGCTTTCAGGAGAGAAAAATGAAAGTACAGGACTGGAATATTTGGATTTGCTGCCGTCTAATCAAACGTAGAACGGCATGGCAAATTTCTGCTTTACGCGTCAGTCATCTCTTGGTCTCCTTCGCTATTTCTCGGTGGTACTGGCTGCCCTTCGGCAATGGGACCGGCGACCTGTCCTCCAGTCCGTCAACAATGCTAAAACACGGGACTCGAAAACAAGACTTACCTCCAAAGCTTTCCCAGCGAAGTAGCGGACATCGGCATCCTCGTCCTCCTTGAGCTTCAGTAGTCCAGGAACAACGCTCTCCTTGACGATTTCGGTACCGCCTTCCTGAGGCTGCAGTACCGTCGCGAGGACTTCGAATGCTTTCGCTACGTTGAAGCGGATATTCGGGATGGGATCGTTCGCGAGGATAGTAACTGTCTCTATGATGGAGGGTTGCTGACCTTCGCCTGGTGAAGCGGGGGCAGTGGTCGTGCGAACGACTTCGGTTGTGAAGGATGGTGCCATCGTCTGTACGCGATGTGTATCAGCATGGCCAAATTACATTCAGCATATAGAAGACATACGGTGATAGCAAAGACTGTCGTAAGTCTGAAGAGGTAGTTCGCATGGCCTGCATTTGCGATGACTTTGGGAAGAAGGGCTTGAGCAGACCATTCGATACCGAATACCTCCGTCAACTTCCTCAAGTTGACAGTAGCAGCCTCTCTGATCGAGAAGACAGGGTCTGCGAGCCAAGTCATGCACAGATTGCCTAACTTTTCGTTGAAGAATGCGACTCCGAGCTGGTTCGCGAGAAGAGGGATGTATTCGATGATTGCCTGTCTGACTCTCCATTGCTTATCTTCCGCAAGGTGCATGATAGCTGGAAGTAGTGCTTGGCTGAGAAGCTCGATACCGATGACGGAGTTGACTTGTTCGAGCTTGGAAATGATATTGAGACGGACATCTGGGAACTCGTCTTTTAGAAGCTGGAGGAAAAGAGGAAGGAGGTTGTCGATGGTGGTTTGTTTGCCGAGAAGAGGCGCGAGTCCGCTGATTTGCGCTCCTAGAGCCGCGCGAACATGCTGTGATGTATCGGTCGAAAGGTCTCGAACGCAGGGCAGAAGGCGTGCAAGGATGATATCTTGGTTGACGAGCTTCGCGAAGCCTTTAAGTGAGAATAGTCAGTCCGGTCCTACTAGCGTATGCAGTTGCAAATCAGCTAACCTGGTATCTGGCCTGCTGCAGCGGTCCTGACTTCTGCCTCTTGGTCCTTCAGAAGGTGAACAAATGCACTGACAAGTTCGTCTCTGACGATATCTTCTCCAGCAGCTTCGGCGAGCTGGACAATCCAGAAGTCAGCTTCTTCAGCGTTGGCATATCCGTGATAGTACGAACCTTAACGAAGTTATCCGCGACCATATATCTGACTCTCCAGCTCTTATCCTGCACCATGCTCTTCATTGTTGGACCAAGGTACGTCTTGCACTCGGTTGTATCCATGGCATTCGCGATAGCGATAAGGGAGTCTACCGTGAGCAGTCTGACTGAGTCTTGATCGTCGCTTGATAGTTTCCTGAAGACAGGTACTAGGTCTTTTATGAGAGTATCCTTATCTAGCTGTTTGGTGAACCCGCCCATCTCCTTTGCGGCCGACCTCCTGACCATAGGTGTATCATCCTGGCAGAGTGTAGAAAACATCTTGACCATCTCCTCCCTCAATTGCGAAACTGTCGAAGGTGTAATCTCGGAAGATGAGGCTGAAGTAGAGGGGTCGCTCGAGCTTGCCGAAGAAGGGTCGGTGATGCGAGGATATGCTGATGCATAGAGTGCTGTTGCTGAACTTCGCGAAGTGAACCATTCACCCGTGCTAAGCCTTCGCAGCAAAGGTAGGTAGACCTCCACGATCTGACCTGGGGCGAGGACAGTGCAGACCTTGTTTATCGACTCGGAGGCCTGCAAAGAGTGCCGAAATGACACAAAATGTACGTGTATCAGCATCCTTGTACGTATACTGCGGCAACACAGCTCGCTTGCTGGGCAAGCAGGCATTCAAGCACCCACCTTTTCGCGAACGAGCGTTTCCTCAACCGCCGCGAGGTTTTCAAGCGGTCCCAGTAGCAAATGAGCGTACGTTTGCCCGCCTACATAGTCTACAAACCCTCCCAGCTCGTCGGCGAGCGCAAGGAGGACCTCGTCTTCATCGTCGAGGCTCTCCATCAGGAACGGGATGAGCTCCTCCCTGCTTCTGTCTGGTCCCAGCGCCAGCGCAATGGTCGATAGTCGTCGTATGGCGTTCAAACGTAGCACCACATCTTCAGATTTCAGCTCGTCAATCAGAATGGCCAGCGGATGCAGGCTCGACGGGTCGACCCCAGAGCCGGCGTCAGCTTGCCCTGGCTGTGGTTCCTGCTGTTGCATCGTTTGTATCGTCGTCGTAATGTCGAGGTATGTTCAAGGTATTGTTGTTGATGTTTCGGGGTTTCGTGAGGTTCAAGGAACAACCCAGAATGAAAGGGGCAACAGGCAAGAGCTCTTACGCGGTCAAACAAAGGCCAAAGAATTCTTGAAGCACTTGCTGTAAGAGCAAGCAATTCCCTTTTGCGTTCCTCACTGAGGACTGCTCAGGCCGCCGTTTTCTGTACACGCCTTGCCCTACCTGACTGTAAAGAAGTTCCGTATAAATGCGTCTGTACCATCTGGATGAACTGTACCGCTGGGACTGAGTCTATTCAACCTGTCTTGAGATTTGCCTGCCGGTATCCTTCATGACAGGCAGGGTCTTGAACGCGCCTTGTAATGTTCTGTTATTGGCCTAGGTATACGCGTTCACACCAGCGATAGGGAGATGAAGAAGTGCCTGGTACATCAAGCCACATCGGCGTTGCTCCATTCGTTTGTCCAAGTTCGATCAGCCCTCTTCCGAGTGCGTATTCATGCCTTTCGTCACGAACGCCTTATTGAAATTGAGCATATTATTGATATCCGTGACCCATCCTCCATCTAGAACTTCGTCTTTCCTCGAAGCAGGCGTCTCCTGAATCGGATGCTGTAAGACAGCTTGTGGCAGCTCCTCCGCTGTGGGGTGCGTAGAAGGCACCACGCATGGCACTGGATACTGTGACATTGATACTGTCAGATATTCGGATGGTTGGAGGTTCCTGACGGAGCGTCCATCAAGCGAGAGTTCTGCTGGACCACGCGATTCAGGCGATATCTGCCAAAACGAGCGCTATTGTTAGCTATCAGTAAGCCCGAGCTGATAAGTATGCCTACTCTCAGCTGAATGCACACATCGCTTGGCAAAAGCACACTCCGAAAGCTGAGACTTCTTGGACATATAGGCGTAAGAAGGAGAGAAGGGACGGAGGGATGAACGATGGGCCCGCCAGCTGAGAGCGAATAAGCTGTAGAACCAGTCGGAGTCGACACAATCAGACCATCCGCCTATGAACGTCCAGGTAAGCCAATATTTCCACGGCAGCTATGTGATGATCTTACTATTGCTTGAGTTAGATGCTGGCCGTTAACATAGGTCTCGATAAGCGTTAGATGAGGCTGTCTTCCTCGATGTAGAGCTACTTCGTTCAAAGCCTGGCTACCTGTAAAGCGACGCTGATCAGTTGCCGCTAGGTACAAGCACTTACAAGCAGGCCTCACCATCTGCCTCAAAGTTTCCGATGACATGGCCATTCTTATCATGTACAGCACACTGCAAGCGCATCCGCAGAAGGAGACTAGCACGACTCTCTGCAACTTCCGCAAACGCCCGTTGGAATTGGACGAGGCCTGACAAGCATCAGTCTCATCCTTGTGGCTACCACGATGAGTCTAAGGACTTACTGAACGGCATCAAGAAGCCAAGCGTGCCCATTGAGATGCCTAGTATCGGAGGGACAGCGCCTCGGGCGAAGAGTGATGCTACATGGAGGACTGTTCCATCGCCTCCGAGTGTCACTACCAGATCGATATTCTTAGAGATCTCTTGCATGTCATCTACCACGCTAGAATTGTCAGCTCTGGTTGAACGGGAGCCGCTGCAACACCTTACCTGCCCTCATACAGGTGACGTTTCCACAGGCTTTTTGCTTAAGCTCCTTGTACGCTTCCTCTTCTACCACTATTGAGATATCTGGATATCTCTCGCGTATATGTGCTATAATGCTTTCCATTACTTGCAGGGTTGGACCATTCTTGGCCTTCTTGACGAGCATTACTGTTCGCAGCGGGGTAATCCATTTCAGAGAATGTGAGCCGCTGCAGATATTAAACCATAAGTGTTGTTTCGCGTACACGAAATAACAGCCCTCATACCCGAACTTCGAGCCGATACGATGTGTCACATCTCTACACCGTCTGGGCGGTACTACGTCCGCTAAGCTAGATGAAGAGGAAAGAGTCAGCATAGTACACAGAAGAACCTCGGTGCTATCGGCGAACCTCACCGGCCTCTCAATCCAATTTCTATTTCAGCCTTTTCTTTCAGATTAGCTAAGCTTTTCTGGCTGGTATAGGTACGGAAAAGAGATGTAGAGAAGGAACGGGTCTTGGTGCGGCAATGCGAACACGTTTCGAGCTGTTGCAGGAGGGATCTCGAGGAGCATAATGACCGTTTGAGAGGCTGCATCACAGTCTGCATGGGGAATCAAGGCGGCTCTTGCTAGAGACCTGATAGTCTGTATATAGTCAGCTTTTAGAGACTTTCGGACAATCAGCTGAAAGTCAACACGCAAAAGTCACGCTTTTAGACCTTTGTCTCAGGCTGACCGAAAGTACACTCATTCCCTTGCATTCCCTCATACTGGATTCTCAAGATATCTGGCCCATCTGAACGCTATCCTCCTGCCAAGATGCTCTCTGTGACGCGCCTGTTTGGCCTGTTGACTGCTACCTCGTCATTCTTGGCCGTATGCAACGGCAGCCCCATTCATGACGCAGATATGCAGCAGACCATCTTCAATACTGGAAATGATCTCGTATACGCGGCCGGAGCCTCCCATCTGAGCGAGTGGTGTGCCCTCAGCAAGGCGCACTTCCTGAAAGACCTCAAGAACAATGAGGCTCAGGACTGGATCATAGTCGCAGGCAATGAGGGTGAGTGTATGTGTCTCGATCTGAAGTCATTGCTAACCTTGTTGAAACAGCTGGCGGTATGTCTGACTTCGTCAAGCCAGATGTCAGTTCGCTGAAGGAATGTCGACATACCTAGACCTGGACTCTATGGTCTCTGCGATCGCACTGGCATACGATATATCCCATACAAAGCATAAGCCAGCAAAGGCGGTCTCACTGCTGCAAGTACGAAACTCGGCTATCGATTTACGACCTGAAAACAAGCTGGCTTTAGACAAGGCAGGGATGGAGAGTGGTCATAAGGATCTGCTGAGTAAGGTCCCTCTCCTGACTATGCGTGTCCGAGGCTAATTTGCATCTGAAAAGCCCTTGATGAGCTGCCTTACGAGCCTCGCGAGCTGGGCAAGCGCATCAAAGGCATTATGCTAGTAGATCACAACAGACCTATGAGGTGAGATATCACTATCAACCATATCAGCCAAAGCCTACGCTATACTGACGATGCGAATTAGTTACTGGGGTGTTACTCCGATTCTTGGCATTGTAGATCACCATGCAGACAGGGGTGTCAATACCAGCGCCGACCCTCGTAAGGCAGTCTCGACTATATTGGCAGGCCTTGGCTGATACTCTGATCAGGTCTCATCCAGCCTGCCGGCTCGTGCTCCTCCCTAGTCACGACTCTTGTGCTGAATCACAAGCACACACATGGCCCTATCCCTCGGTCCTTAGGCGATCTAATTCTATACACGATTGCCATTGACACGAAAGGCTTGAAAAAGGGACAACCCGTAGATATGGCATCTGCTGAAGCTATTATCCCACATTCGCATTACTCGGAAGACGATCTGATGGAGACGATGAAGGATCTCGGAAAAGAGTTGAAGAAGGCTAAGAAGGACTTGGATGGCTTGACATTGAAGCAGCTCATTCAGTAAGCGGGAAGTACAGAACCGTGTTGACAAAGCCCAGACTGATATTCCTACTACAGACGCGATTGGAAGGGAGACATCGTCTTTGACTCCACTACTCCGAGTAAGCTAAGGTTACGATGAAGCCGTGTGGTTTCTCGCTGAGCATCGATCACGTCAGTCCACCTTGGCTTTGCTAGCATTCCCCTGTCATTTGCAGATATGATCAAGAAGACGGCTGAACAGACCGCTGATGCCTTCTTTACCATCGACACCGAATGGGCGCACGAGAACCAAGTGGATATTGCGATCCTCTTAACATCGTACAAAAATGAAAAAGGCGAGAAAGCTCGCGAGATAGTCCTTACTGTGCGGGCTGGTCATCGCATAGATGAGAAAGAAGCGGAGAGACTGTTCCACGATGTGAAGAGGGATATAGAAGCTAGTGAGGAGTTGCAGCTTACGCCTTGGAATGGAGGACAGGAACTTGGAAAGTGGAGATTTGCTTGGACCCACAACAGAGATGATGGTGGAAGGAAAGTAGTCAGACCTATCGTGGAACAGGCTGTCCGACATTGGTAATACCACTATGAATCCCCTTTGTTTCAGGAACGTGCAGGCAGTCGTGATTTACAGTCAGTCATAATCCTTAACTTCTGTATCATGTAGCGATAGTAGAAGTCAGTGGTCTACACCTTGCCGGTGCCTGAGGGATCGTCATTGATCGGACAAGAACTTAGCATCTTGCATTCTTGACAGGTTGCTCTTTCCTTTCTTTCAATACCTACAAGCTTTGCTTTCTTCTTGTCACAAAGCTATAAACATGGATCACATCGAAGCTGGAGAGGGAGCAGGTGGAGCTCCAGACTTGATGAGCGTCAACACCCAGGATTCAGGGCATAGCAATAAGACAGCAAAGGGTACGGAGACTGTAGGAGATGCAGCGGACAAGCAACGAAATGCATCTGGCGATGACAAGGGCACGGGTAGGTTGAGACCCTGTTGCGAGAGAAAGTTTTCCAGAGCTGAGATGTCTACATCAGAGCCGAGTGATCTCCTCAAGAACAAAGATAAGGGCTTCGTGGATGACCTCAAAGCGAAGACATCCTAGTCTCGGATCAAGCGCAACTTGAAATGCAATGGCACGATGAATCGGAAAGTAGCACCAGAAGATAGTATAGTCAGGGTCTAGGAAAGGAAAGGAGGCAGTCATATGTCAAAGCATATTCGCGGCAGCTGAGATAGCCATGCCAAACCAAAGTCTTCCTTCGTCAGCATGATGGGCAGAAACGCCACGGGCTGATAGCAGGAGCCTTAGTTCTGTTATTCAGTTTTGTTTGTACCATGTTTTGCCGACGAATAAGAAAAACGGAAAGATTGCATCTGTTCCTAATGCAGTAATTGATGTGCGAACTGCAGCATGCAGAACGGAGAGGAATGTGCATGTATAGGAGGGGAGGAAGCAGAGCATTGTCAGACTATGAGATGAGAAAAGACCATGCCTGTCTCTTTGCAACACGTTCAGGTACCTTGCAGACTATCGATCATTTCGACGAGCCTTGGAGCTTGATATGGCCCGCTTTGCAGACCTTTGCGTATCTACCCTGCTGCTACGTGGATGCTGTGGTTGTGCTGGCGACTGTACACGTCTATCATCCGCCTGACCATACGTGCCAGGAGGGCTTGCTTCGCCTGAGCCGAATATGAACGGCCAGATTGGTCTAGATACCTGAAGAAACGCCATCCCAGGCTTACTTTTGACTCCACCAAGCTGTTTCAGATGCTCTTTGAAAATGGTCTGGAAGTTCTCGTCTGTAGCTTGGTATGCCCTCAACTGCCTCAGGTGCCGATCTATAAGAGCCTTCTCTCCTTCCGTGCACTTGGAATGATAGTAGGATCTTTCATCACGGCTCATGGAGATGACGCCCGATGCGATGGATCGCTTTGGGTCAAGGGAAGTCTGCGACAGATGGCGGACGGGAACAGAGGAGTGATTCCAGTGATCCGCAGGATTTTCACATGTCTAGTCTACGTTTCGACAGTCACGGCTGTGCTTTATTGTCTGCCAGTTTGCGCGACAAGGGGTGCTGGCTCGTCTCGCGTTATCGTCGCTGGAGATTCTTCATACTCAATTCGATGTGAAAAATGCACGCAGTGCTTGAGTATTTAGTATGGAAGCGCTCGATGGGGTTGCCCGTTGCTGCCAGGCCTCTTCCTTGCCATAAGACCAACGTCGAAAGCCATGCATCCGCCACTCGCGCATCATCAGCACGAGGGTGAGCCGTATCACAGATGCACGCACGACCAGCCCTGCTGATTCTTTTGCGCTCGCCGACCAGTATGCAAGGAATTCATCGAAGCTCTCGAAGCGTGCCATGCGAGTGGATGGAGGAAGTATTTCGGCAAATGCAACGACATCAAGCATGAGTTGAATATGTGCTTGAGGGCGGAGGTGAGTCTTGTTCTTCAAGCATGTTGTTAAGGTCAAAAGCTGAGAGAGAAAGCGACGACGACAGCGCCTGGATCGCAGAAAAGCAAATCATGAAGAAGCGAAAGAACGGCGCGCGAAGGCAGAAGTGCGGTGGAAGGAGATTGAGCAAGAGTCGTAGCCTTACATCGTTTCCCCTGCTTCAATCCGTGGCGACGTCTATTACGCAAATTACCCATCGTTGAATACCCTTCTTTCCGTCTCATCCGTTTCACTGCATTAGTGTTCTAGTGTTCTAATGTACATCGTCGTTTGATTCTAATCTATCTTCGGTTTTCCCCCTTCCAACTGCTTCCACTCTGAAAAGAGGATAAAGCCCGCTATTGAAAGCACTAAGACTGCTAAATCATCGATGATCTGTCCGAGAAGCGTCCAGTACTTGATTCCCGTATGCGCGTACATCGCGATATGGGGTGGGAGGTAGGGCATGATGTTGTTCAGAAGAGAAGGTATCGGCGGACGTGTCTGAGAGAGGATCGTCAGCATGGCCTGGAGATCGAAGTGTGGTAGCTGACCTTGAATATGAGGATAGCGGCGCCTTGTAGCATGAGCTCGAGCGTAAGGAAGAGATATAGCATTTGCTGGAACAGCCGTTAGTATATGCTTTCTCGAGAAGCGCGTCGGACTCACCACAGTCGCTACTCCCCTTCCAGATGCCTCCCACGTATCCTCTATCGCTTTTGCGAACGTGTTGGAATGCGAATCTGCTTGCTTGCCTCTTCCCAGCGCAGCCCAACCATTCCAATCGACCTGTCCCAATCCAAATATGCTTTGTCTGCTAAAACTCGTAAAGAAGGTCGAGTACCCTTCTCTCAGCCTTGGTTCCAGTACGAATACAGCATAGAACGCCAGCGAGACCATCGAGACAAGGTGAACGAGAGGAAGCAGTCTATCCGTCCATGTCTTCTGCCTTGGTGCCTGTAGTTGAATAGGTGTAGATCCAGGCGCACCACCACCACCTCCAAACATCTGTGCGAACTGCTCTGGGAAGCCTCCATTACCACCTGCACCGCCGCTCCCTCCGCCTAGCAAAGCTGAAAGCATATCGGGCATGGCTCCATCTGAATTGGGAGAGGAGGACGGGAAGGAAGGGATGGATTCAAAGCCTGCGCGTGCAGAAGGTGTGGAAATGTCAATCTCTGGAGGATCATCGAGGGGATTGAATGAGGGAGCAGCCAGAGCAGGGAGAGAAGCTGTCCTCGACGAGCTGGCGGCTGGTGGAGCTGGCGTATCTACCGAATCAGCTCATCATCATCACTATCATACAGTAACAGTCGCCCACCTGCCCCGCCTGTCCCGAACCTTTCGCCCTGCTCGCCGTCTCCCTTTGCTGCGCCTGTGATTTTGGCCAATCTGTCTGCTCCCCGTTGGCTGATCTTGTCCTTCCGAGCTTGCGCCTTCTTGCGTCGTTCCTCAGCTGCTGCGTCGTCAGCCATAGTCTTTGATGATTCGCTTGAAGGTCAAGCGCCTCGAATGCTTTCACGTGTTGATTCTGCGACGATACTATCATGGACTTCTTCAAGCCAGCAGTTTCGCCAAGCAAGGGCAAACAGCCAGCTACATTTCAAGACTCGACGTTGATCCTCGTGCGGTCTCTGATCTCTTTGAAGGCCTTGCTGGTCCTGATGCCCTTACATTACGCTAGCCCATCGTCTCGCTTGCAAACGTTGCACAACTCGCTGCAGATCTACTCATACACTCTTTGCAACTGGAAAGCGTCGGATGCTTGAAGGGAAAGTACCATATCCCGCTTGTTGCTCCAAGAGATTACGTGGAAGAAGCTCCTCTGCAAGATAGCGGGCTATGTACAGCCATTGAGGGTAAGCGTTCTCGTGTACACTGTAGCGTATGCTGATGATGCAATATTGGCAGTCTTTCAAAGCAAAGACGGGTCGCTAACGTTGGTACAACAACGCTCACCCGTCATCAAGGTAAGCGCATATCGCCTCGTAATTGCTTAGTCCTCACCACTTCAAGCAGTCTCGGAAGGATGACTTCGTGGAGGCACTCGTAGCCTTCATTATGGCAGCATCATTCAAGCGCGTCCTAATTGTCTCAGGTATGGATGCCGGCCTAATGCAACACTACGACAAGTAGGTCATACTACTCTATAATATCAATGGTATCTGACCACGTATTTAAAACAGTCCCAGTCCCTTCCGTTCCCTCAGTCCTGCAAGCACTTCCTTCCAATCCACGCTAGAAAGCATCATGAAGCCTCTGAACCCTGCTCAAAGCTTGATGGCATCCACAGTCCCTCTCGTTCCTTCCTCCGGCATCACGCGTCGTCTCGTCACATCCCTCTTATCCTCACCATCAGAAGACAGCATAGACTTTGCAGTCGCGCTCATGTTCGTAGCAGAGGGCGATAATCGATATGACGCGCACGTGTTTGCAAGGTGTATAGACAAGATACTAGGGCTGCAAACGGTCGAAGAGAAGTGGAAAGAGCCTGTAAGCTGGAAAGTAGGTCTGTATGGACAGGATCTAGATAGGGAGGGTAGAGGTACAGCTGATTTGTACGGCTAGAATTGCGATACGATACATAATGGGAGACTTTTTACAATTAAGTTGTGGTATCCGTACATGCAGGTTGCTACTGAACGAGGATGCGAATATGCGATGAGGCTATTTCACACAGAACATTTATGCTCGAGGTACGGCACTTGAGGTTCACTGACTCTTTGATGATACTGCTAAGATGCGATTGTCGACTACGAACCGGTCTGCTGCGACTGCTTCTCGTCGAGCTTGACCACCTTGTTCCCGACCGTATCCGAGATCCAGTAGACTGGCCACCGACTTACGTCAGCTTGCATTCATTACTGATCATAGCTTTGAGAATACGTACGAGGATATCGCCTATTGCCAAGATTGTTGATGATCAGAGCCCATGCAAGCATGACTAAGCTTGAAGTGATAATGTCGGCTACGTAGAACCAGTTCAGGTTAAACACTGCAGGTATCGTGACTGCTAGAAGAGCTGTAGCACCGCCAGGAGGATGTCTGTCAAGAATCGCCAGTCAAAGACTCAGCTCGCACGCTCAGAAAAGCAAGGTGGACGACCCACGTAGTCTTTGTCAATTGCATGGCTAGCAGAGCCATGCTGATAGCGAGTGCGGAGACCTAGAAAATTAAACGTACATTCAGTTGCGGTTCGCTCCAAGTTGATCTTTCTAATTCACTGCCCAGTTCGCGTATCCGACCTGCCCAATGACGAATCCAGGTAGTTTTGTGAAGCCTTTTGCGAGAGCTACGCCGATGATTGCAGAAAGAGTGTTGCCAAGAATGACACATCGAGGCTAATTATAGAAGCAATAGGGGTAAGTAAAGATTTGCAGATGGATGGAGATGCGAGGGAGGAGTAGGGTGACCTACCTGTGCTAGAGGGGATGTAGGTGCAGCGTAGAGCAGGACTGCTTCTGCTCCAAAACTGTTGTTGCGACGAGAAGTGAGAGTATTATGTCATCAGCTCTTGATCCCAAAGAGAGCTGCCTGGACTGACCTTCCAATGACTATGGGAGCATTCCTTCCATCTCTCTGAAACAGCTGTGCTCTGCTCATCGTCGCGATCAAGGCGACTCCAAAGAATGATCCCAAGAAGCTGAGCACCAAGAATTCGCCTCTTTGGACAAATGTATTCTGGCGGATCGTAGAGAGCTTCGACTTTGCAGAAGCTATGGCTGTTTTGTCATGGATGCTGCTGGGGAGCATACGTCCGCCAGATGAGTTGTCGCTGTCATCAGCGGAGGCAGGATATCGATACCTGACACGGCGTTCGTGTCAATCTTCTCGCAGGTTTGACAGCAGTAGATCGTGTAGACATACCCGATGAACCGCGATGCTGGCCAGAGAGCCTTGCCTAGTCTGGGAGGAACATCCATTCTTGAAGATTTCGGGTGTAAAGAGGGATCGACGAGAAGTCGTTGGTAAAGAGAAGAACTTGCTCAGATCACTCGCAGGATTGTGCGAAATAGTTGTGGCATACAATATTCTAAGGAGAAGATAGAATACAACCGACTGGACGCGCTACACTCAGACGATCGCGTCTAACGGCAGCTCTTATACATCACGCTCTGACATGTCAGAGAAAGTGAGAATCTAGCATATGTCTGTCTCTCTTCTTTGAGAATCACCACTATATGTGACGAGCGAAGACTTGCCAAGCGGGCCGACCCATTCACCCAAGCTCACTTCTGGCTTTTCCTCGCGACCCAGTCTTCGAATGAAAGCAAGCCTGGGTGAATTCGGCGAAGCGCTTCGACGTCCAATTTGGGATAGCCTCCGCTCCTGAAGTCTGGTGCGGGGCGAATTCAGCTATACTTTGGCGACATCGGGGATACGTTGAGCCCACTTACAGAGCATCATTTGCTTGAAGTCGTAAGGCAGGGTATAAACCAGCCAGGAGGGTAGTAAAGAAGCGATCCAAGGTCGTTTGCCCTGCACCTTTTCATACGCATCCAAAATCTGCTTATAGCTGTACTCTCCGGAACTCAGGTTGATGCGCTTGTTCTTGTAAACTTCAGACTCTGGTGAGAGGAGTGCTTGTGCAGCGACGATTCCTATGTCTTCCACAGCCACGAATTGAATGGGCTTCCATTGTGCTAATGCGAATAAAGTGCCGATTGCGATGAAGCGCTTGGCTCCAGGCGTGACTGGGAAGTTGTCCTGCAGCATCACAGTGTCAGCATGCTATCAATAGTATACCTAATACAGCGTGAACATACCATGAACGCTACAGGCCGGGTGATCGTGAACGGAATACCGGAGGCTTGCAGATACTGCTCGATCTGTCACAAGCAGTCAGTTGCCATCGTATACGGACATCATGAGACACTACTACCCACCTGCCATTTCGACGTCCAATGCGGAACATGGGGAGTGTTATCGGCATCGCAGGCTGACGAAAAGACGACATGCTTGACCCCAGCTCTCTTCGCAGCGTCTATGAAGTTTCTTCCCATCTGCACTTCTGCTTCGATGCCCTTCGAGAAGTCCGTGACGAGGAACGCAGCATCGACGCCTGTCAGCGCTTGGTTCAACGAGCTTGAGTTGAGTAGATCTCCTTCATAGGCAGAGCATCCTTGCTTGACGAGCTTGATACTGGAGACAGAGTGCGCATTTCGTGTAAGGAAGCGAAGTGTTTTGGGCGTCGAATTGTCCGTGAGAAGAGCTTGAATGCAAGCATTGCCCTGCTTGCC
Source organism: Erythrobasidium yunnanense (assembly GCA_001600175.1). Classification (NCBI taxonomy): domain Eukaryota; kingdom Fungi; phylum Basidiomycota; class Cystobasidiomycetes; order Erythrobasidiales; family Erythrobasidiaceae; genus Erythrobasidium; species Erythrobasidium yunnanense. The sequence continues at coordinate 530,071 of BCJC01000003.1, forward strand.
AGTCGCGCCTACGATCAAGAATAGTTTGCGATGTTCAGACATGTAGGAATACAGAGTGCAGAACAGCTATGCATACTGATTGCAGGACTGCTAGATACTTCGACTAATAGCGTACGCGTACAGCAGGCACGACCGGCACCCTAGCTACGTGTATGAAGGGTCCGATCTCGTACCGAAGACAGATGACTGATATCTGAAATCCGGACACAAAGACGTCGCGCGAAACCAAGACCAAATTTAGAATGGTAGGTGGTACCTTCCGTTCAGTTCATCATCGATGCTCTCGCCAGATGATATGTGCTGTACTACTTTGAAATGCCTTGAAGCATATTGGTTGCTTGTGGAGCAGGGCTCCGTTTTATTCGAGCTTCTTCCCGCTGTTCTTGGCGACCCAGTCCTGGAAAGACAGGAGACCCGGATGTATCTTGCGTAAGCGTTCCATGTCTACCTTGGGGTAGCCGCTCTTTCTAAAGTCTATCGCATCGGGACAGAAAGAGCGTTAGCCAAACTCACGTCGAAGTCCGCCTGAACCTGAAAGCTATGCAACTCACACAGCATCATCTGCTTGAAGTCGTATGGCAGAGCATATACCAGCCAAGTTGGCAGCAGGGAGGCGATCCACGGTCTTGCACCTTGTGCTTTCTCGTATGCATCCAACGTCTCGTTCAACCCATATTCCCCAGCAGTAATATCGATCCTCTTGTTCTTGTACATATCTGAGTCGGGAGAGAGTAGAGCTTTTGCAGCTATGATGCCGATATCTTCGACAGCGACGAATTGGACCGGCTTCCAGCTCGACAAGGCGAAGAAGGCCCCAATGAGCATGAATCGCAGAGCGCCGGGCGCGACAGGGAAGTTGTCCTAAGGGATATTTCATAAGCAACGGTCGTACCTCGAGCTACAAATCGACTCACCATGAACGCGACTGGCCGGGTAATGGTGTACTGCAGGCCAGAGGCTTCTATGTACTGCTCAATCTGTAGAGATATAAGAGCTGAATTAGTTTTACTACGCTATACGGGAGGAATCAAACACCCACCTGATACTTCGACTGGAAGTGCGGTACCATTGTAGCTTTATCTGCGTCGCACACAGAGGTGAACACAAGGTGCTTTACTCCTGCCTTCTTTGCAGCATCCACGAAGTTCTTTCCTTGCTCGACTTCTTCATCGACGCCCTTCAGAGGGTCCGTCACTAGAAATGCGTAATCGACGTCTCGAAGTGCGTTTTCGAGTGATTCAGGCTTCAACAGGTCTGCTTCGTATGCATTGCATGATTTCTCGAGTAGCTTGACGCTCGCTTTTGAGGTAGGATTGCGGGTCAGGAAGCGTAGGGTTTTGGGAGTTGGATCGTCGAGCAAGGCATTGATGCACGCTGCGCCTTGCTTGCCCGTCGCACCACAAATCAGGTAGACTTTGCGCCGTTCAGGTTCAGACATGATTGCTGATGGCAAGTGTCGGAGTCGTTGAGAGCCAGACACTTCGATGTCATCTGTCTATTTCTGGGCTGTGCTTTTCACGAGCAACTCGGTGCCTAGATATTCTCACTACCTTCGCGAAATTGTGTCTTTCGACGCGCGAAACAGATACGCCTTCCTTCCTCCAAGTCCTCGCAAAGCGGTGCTTCCTGTCCTGACCGACCATTCGAGCTTTGCTGGAAGGACCAAGCAACACAAATTGGCCATGACCTGCTTTGTCTTCTATAGCCATCATCTCCAACTAGCTTGCGCTGGATCGCAAGGCTGCCACCTCGACCACCTGCCATTAGATCACTATCCTTTCTACCATCGCACCACTTCTTCATGCAGGATGACCACTTTCAAAGAGCTCAGCACCAACAGTTCGTCCGCCTAGTCTTAGAAGGCGCATATAACCCACCGCTAGCCAAGCGTGCTCCCAATACATTCATTAAATTCGGCTGGACGTGGAAGACCTTCTGGACCCTCTTCGGAGCAGCAACTTTCTTAGCTCTGCTTGTTCTGTTCGAAGTCTATAAGAAGGACTTTGAGCGATGGCTTAGGCCTGCGGCGGATTGGCTACATCAGCAAGAAAAGTGGTCTTGGATTATACCCACCCTCATTTTGGTAATACTCTCTTTTCCTCCACTCCTAGGACAGGAGATAGTTCTTCTATTGGTCGGAGTGAGTGTAGTTGGTTTCTCATGGAGCGTCAGCTGACCATTGGAATTCCAGCTAACATACTCTCTCTGGATCGGCATCGCAATCGCTTGTGCTGGAACTATCGCTGGCGAGGCGGCATGTTTGTAAGTACGGCTGTAGAATATACGATATGCAGTGCTTAGAGACGGTGCTTCCTTCGCGGCAGCATCGCTTTCAAGCTCTTCTTCACCCAGTATGCCAGAAAGAAAGCCAAGATATCGTTAAGATGGGCAGCGACTGCTCGAGTAGCAGATGAAGTCGGCTTCAAGGGCGTCATGATTATCAGATACAGTGCAGTGCCGCCCCGTCGGTTTTTCGGATACTTCGCATCGAGCATAGGCTGACGACCGAGTGATGACAGATCTGGCCAATCCGATATTCGCCTCGATGACAAGTATGAGCTTCTTGATGTACGTTTTACCTTCTTGCTGAACGGCTAGCAACGTTGAGCCAAGGCGTATTATGTCTGTCCAGATATAACCTCTCTGTAGCGCTATCGCTTCCGAAGACGGTCATCTTTGTCATCTTGGGATATCCAGCCAATGCCGACAAGCCCGTCACGAGGTGGGCCACGATGGGAGCAGTAGCTTTTCTAGTAGTAGTAACCAGTTGAGTCCCAAATCTTAGACCGGTAGTTGAGGTATACTGATATTCGAGTATGCTACTATCGTCAGTCTGGGCTAGCTGGTGGATCAAGCTTCGACTAGATGTGGCCATGCGGGATCTGGAACTTGACAAGGGCGTCCAAGATCTGCAAGACGCCAAGGAGAAAGATCCAACTTTCGAGAGAGCCACGTCCGCGGCAAAGTCCTCAATCTGATATGCTCGTGCAGTGTACTATTAGCGTTTGTCATGATACGGAGGTCTGACTTAGACCGGCCTCTTAAGCTGCAGAGATTGCTTTTTTGCGGCAGAGCCGAAGTTTAACTACACTGCGACTTGCTCTTGTAAAGTGCGCTCTAATGCCCACCGTACTCCAGCCTAGTCACACATGGAGAATTCGAGTCAGCTTTTCTTGCACAATCTATCTATGTTAATACTTTCAACGCACCAAGACATCCGGCTGAACAGTTGTTGCAGGATGTATATGATGGTTGTCTTTTCCTCTGAATACACCCGTCCTGACTAGTATCGAGTTGATACCGTAATCATTTGCGCCTTGAATATCGCTGAATGGGTTATCGCCGACCTGTAAAGTCAGAGTCCATGAACAGCCAGTAAGACCAAAAGTGGGAGCGACCGAGCACGTAGGCTTACCATAAACGTCGGACCTAGCTTGCGGATAGTTTCTGCACCTTTTGGCAGTATTTCAGGGAGGTTAGATTGCTTCAGCAGCAGGCGTTCGGCGTATTGGTACGTCAAATTAGTTCTGTAAGCTGTATATTAGCTACATACGATCTTTCAGGACGCAGGAGTAGACATACGGCTTTCCGCCCGTTGTCGCTTCCAGCTCATGCCCCGTGGTCCGCCTCCACACGGCTCGAAAGGCTTCCTGGAAGGCGCCTTGGCCGTATCTTGGTTCGCGCCAATCGTTGCCCTATATCATGCTATCTCAGCATCCTATACTATTGACAGACACGAGGACGAGCTTACCCATAGTAGGTCGGGATTCGAAAAGAAGACAGGTAACTGCTTCGTCCACCCGGGTGCATCGTGATCATCGAGGTCTTTCCATCGTCCCACTATGCCATCAGGAGAAGCGAGTACGTCTGTCATTATTTGAGTGTCGAAACCCCAATCTCTGCTATCGTGAAAAACAAAGATCGCCTTAAACGCTATTTGGGAGAAGTCGACGGCCTGGCAGAGGGATGATGAGATACACCAGTATTTGAGAAATCAAAGATGTTGGGAAACTGACCTTTGCATTCTCGCTCTCCTGCTTCGTGACCTTGTGGAAAGGCCAAAGTTCAGGTTTCCAATTGACCAGATCCAGCGGTGTATAAACTTTCTTGAAGCCATATGAATGTGCAACCTCTCTGCAACTATCGCCTCTTCCTCCGACTACCAGAATCGGCTCGTCTGCGTATTGCGAAGCATGTTCGCGAAAGGGTGTATGTGCTTGTATGAGCTGGTCGATCGTTATCGGGACACCCAACTCTTTAGACAACTTGTAGACACGTCTGCAGTGAGGTAAGGTTTAGTTAGACGCCTTGTCGCGCACCCCGATCTCGCGTACTCCTCTTCAGTAATCCCGCCTGCCCAGCATCATTGATCAGTAAAGCATCAGAGTTGGTATCATCCACGAGACGCACCTCCATTTGTGCACAGTATGAAGGGGAATTTGCGATTCAGTCGGTTTTCTCCAGCTAAGATCCGCAGTGCCTGTTGTCTTCCAATGTCAGGTAGATACGGACAGGCTCATACGTGCATATTGACGTACTTTCTGTCCTTCTGGCAGGACTTTCTCTCCCACTTTGAGTACGCCCTGAATCGCCAGAGCTGCTTGTCAGCTCGGCTCTTTAGGCAATGAGGCGGTCAGTGCAGTACATCTATATCAAATATGAAGCCTGGAGTTTCTATAGGGGCAGCGGAAGTCGATTTCGCGCGAGAACAGCGTCTTGAGCATGACGAAGATAGGGCATTTTCGGCAGTAGGTCTGGCATTGTACTGAGCATCTCGTAGTGTTCCAGCAAGCTGCTTGAGCAGTCTTCTCTGCTGCATACTCTTCAATGAACTCTGACTTGTCAGTATCGACGAAAGCTAACGACTAACGAGTAAACAGCTTGATTCCGGCCCAAATTCTGGCAGCTGAGATCAGACGACAAAGCGTACTTGTTGCAAGACCTGAACAGTGACAAGAATCGCGCATCAGTTGCGAACAACGCTGCGATTCAGCCATGTCTGCGCCCACTACGCCCATACGGCAGTCAGCGCGTCCTACAGCTGGCGCAGAAACGAGCACAAACGGCCATCATGGGCGCAGTGCAATCCAACAGAACCAAAACTTGAGGAGCGGGCAGCCTATGGTCTCTGCCATCCCTACAAGACTTCAGCAGAATCCCGCGACTGGCGGTAGCGAACTTACGGTTCAACAACTACTGGCGCAGTCACAGTCGCCAGCGAATCTACACACTAGAGATGACTACAAGCGCGAGGCAACATCAGCTCCAGGCTCGTCCGCTGCCAACAACACCGGTCTCGCGTCATGGCGGAAAGGACAAGGTTTCAAAGCATGGGAAACAGAACTGCTCAGAAGCGCAGAGGTCAAGCGTAAAGCTGATGTAGCACAACTGTGTAAGCCCGAAAGAAACGCGTATATCTGTCTGTACTGATCAAGCCATCCTGACCCTGTTTGTCTGTATGAATCGCACAGACTTCCTAGAGTGAGCTTGCTCGATTGTCTGTCATATGAGATTGCGGTACTGATATATGCTCCGTAGCTACTATTTCGATCTCATCTCTTATGTCGGTGCACGGCGGAAGCGGTTACAGACCTTCAAAGACGATGTCGCAAAGCGTGAGGTGCGTACCAGCAAGCCCTTAATCCACAGCATCCTGAAGCTAAGTCACAAATGGATCAGGTGTCTGGATCTGCTTTACAATCCGAATGGACTTCCTACAGCGGGCGCGAGCGAGCGAATCTCCGCAAGCGGCGTACGAAGCTACGTCTGGAAGCTTTCCATATCATCGTACAAGTCGGGCAAGGTGGCTATGGCGAAGTCTTCTTGGCGCGCAAAAAGGATTCGGGAGAAGTTGTTGCGCTGAAGAAGATGAAGAAGAAGACTTTGGCCAAGATGGATGAAGTTCGCCATGTGCTTGTTGAAAGAGATATTTTGACGAACACCAAGTCGCCATGGCTTGTAGCCCTGCTGTATGCTTTCCAGGATCCTACGAACATCTACCTGGCAATGGTGAGGGGGTCGCGATTTTACAGACAGAAGCCTACCTAACGGACTTATCTGAAGGAATACGTGCCTGGTGGTGATTTCAGAACCCTGCTCAACAACTCCGGAGTGCTGAAGGAGGAACATGCCAAGTTCTACATTGCGGAAATGTTCTTGTCGGTGGAAGCGCTTCACAAGCTTGGCTACATCCATCGGGATCTAAAGCCTGAGGTAGGAACGTCATCAAGTGCAAATCGTGAGGTCAGACTGAATTTATCTGTCTCTACAGAACTTCCTGATTGACAAGACCGGTCACATCAAACTTACCGATTTCGGACTCGCAACAGGCAATCTGAATCCAGGTCGCATAGAGTCTATGAAGCACAAGCTCGATGCTGTGAAGGACACGGACGTGATCTATCGCAGCACGAAAGAGATGAAGGATATCTACAAGAGCTTACGGAAAGTAGAGGGTAGAACAGCAGACTCTATCGTCGGTTCACCAGATTACATGGCGATTGAATGCATGAAGGGACACCCATACTCCTTCTCGGTCGACTATTGGTCATTAGGATGTATATTGTTTGAGTTCTTGGCTGGATATCCGCCATTCTCGGGCGCGACGCCTGAAGAAACTTGGGCGAACCTCAAGAACTGGAGCAAGACGTTGCGAAGACCCCATTATGAACGACCTGAAGATCGGATATTCAACCTTAGTGACAACGGGTGGTCCGCTATCACACAGTGCGTTCTGCTCAACGAGTCCATACCGCCCTCATTGCTGACTGACGATATGGCTCACCTCTTGTCTGCCAGCCTCATTGCCGATAAAGCGCATCGATCCTCCACCCTTGACCAAGTCAAGCAGCATCCATTCTACGCAGGAATTGCATGGGATTCTTTGCGCGACACACCTGCACCATTTGTGCCTGCTCTTGACTCCGAAGTCGATGCAGGCTACTTCGATGACTTTTCCAATCCAGGTAAGCCGATTGTATTGCGAAAACACACTTTCGGCGGCAATCACTGAGACCTTCGAAATCTGCATCATCTCATCTCTGTATCCTTCTCACTCTTCAGCCGATGCTGCCAAATATGCGGAAGTCTTCGAGAAGCAGAAGAACGTCGAGAAGATCAAGGAGCAGGACGAGCCGTTCAATAGGGGCGTCTGGGTCGGCTTCACGTTCAAGGGCAAAGCGCCTAACGACAATGGCGAAGAGGTAGGTATCGGAACAAATAGAGGGAAGAACCTACATTGACGAAATCTTTATAAAACGACCAGATTCTTGGTCTTGCCAAGTCGACCGACGACGACGATGAGGCTCTGAGAGTCATGTTCTAAGCCTCCCTCCACAGTCTACTTTCGGCTTCAACCCCACATCTCGATATGTGTATCTGGTCCATTTTTTCGCGAGTTCGCATCAGGGATTAGTATTGAGTATTGATCATTGGACTGGCTTCCCGTTCTAGTCATTGGTTCTTGTACAACAAGCATAAGTTTATGTACTCTTATCATGCACTAACTATGTTTCTAGCTCTTCTCGTCCGATGCAGCCCATATCGCCTGCTCAACTTTAGCAGCCGTCCATCCTTCGCCCTCTTCACTCTCTATTTCTTGCTTATTCAGCTGTTCGGCCTTTGCTGAACATTTTGCTCGCACTTTCTCCCAGTTCGCGATCGTGTAATCCAATTTGCCAGTCTTGGGATTCTTGATATTGAAAGCAAGCATGACTTCGTCTGATAGGAAAGGACAAGAGCCCTCTGCGCTTGCGACTGATAAAATCGCAGACGCGGTAGCTGGCCCGATTCCTTTCAGACTTGTTAGAGAGTCCATAGCCTGGACAGTAGTTAGAGATGTGCTTGAATACAGAAGTATTGACTTGCTATGTACCTCTTTTGGGTTATCTCGCGCCGCGATGAAAGCTTGACGCGTTATGTTCTTGACCTCTTCTGCTGTTAAAGCGTTCGCAAATCGCATGAGCGGCCTAGGACAAGCGTCAGCCAGCAATAGAGGTTGATACTATGAGCTAGTACTTACCTCATCTTGCCTCTCTGCAGTCAACGAGGCATTAGTATAGAATGAGATCCGCTAGCCGGCTAGGTTGGAAGCACCGTGATCTTCCACTCTACGATGCGACATAGTTCATCTTTCAGTAGGTAGCCATAGAGAGTGTCCTCTGAGAAGCGCGATTGTACGAGATCCGGCAGGTCTTTCCGGACGAAGCGGTCGAGGTCAGGCAATTTGGCCCGCCGTTTCGTAGTCTTCGCATGCTCTTGAATAGCAGAGTCATAGCCAGCACAAGCAGCCTTCCATTCTTCGAGCGAATCCGAGTTAGCAAGTTTCGACATTCCACATGTTCGCAGGCTAACAAGCCTTAGGTATAAATGACAACAAGGACCAGAGCTAGCGCACGACGTGATGTACGCATCTGATGACCAACCATGAGGATAGCTTACCGGTACCCTACACAACCTCGGACGTGAGAGTCTTACCGTCGGAGCCCAGCTTATATACATAATTCTGTCCCGGCTGATAAGCGTCTCCACACTCGAGCGTAACAGACTTGATATGAGCCTCAAAAGTCATGTTATTGGCCACGTATCGAGGATCTTCCCAGTTGATTCCCTTCGGCGCGCCTGTTCAGACCAATGTCAGGATCGATGCGGCAAAGCAGTCAGGGAGAGGGTGTCGATGTACCTGCCCATTCTCTTGTGCCAGCGTTGGGCGACATGCCGCCAGGACAGATACTGTCATAGCGTGAACTATTAGCCCGATCCTGACTTTCGGACTAGCGGCTCACCTCATCTGCATGAACATCGGCAGCTCAGGGATATGAAACTGAGATGGCGTGACTTTGCGAACTTCGTTTCCGTCAATGCTCCATTTGACAGCGTCTCTACTCCAATCGAGATCGTCTGTGAGTCTCGTGAGCCAGTCGACTTTAGGTAACGCCTGGGATGCTACTTACACTTGTGCATGCTCATTGATGTGTCTGCGTTGGCGCCGGAATACAGAGGTTGGCCTGCTGCGTTCTTGGCGGCCAGATCCCAGATGGTAGCCGATGATTTGTGACTCTGCAAAAGCAGGCATGAGCTACATTATCGGTTCAGGATGCCTCAACCCACATAACACATATTGGTCTGTAGTTCTGTAAGCTTGGAGCCTACAAATTCGATCTTAATGGGTTTATCAGCTAGCTTCAAGGTCAAGTACTTTGACTAGACTTACATCCAGCTCCTCCGTATCTTGACTAATTAGAATAGCTGCAGAGACTACTCCACCTGACCAGGCGGTCTGCAAATCGATGATCATACGGCCGTACCGCATGGCTCGCGTAGACGTCAACGCCGTGCCCATGCTCTTCGAGTCCTCGTTAAGTGTGAGAACGATGCTGTCGACAGTTTGACCGATGTTACCATTGAGAACTACAAAGTCGACGTTGTCCGGGTCAGGGGACGTGTAGTCGTTCGCCAGTGCTATTCTTGCGTTACCGCCTTGACCGAAGGTATACTGTGAACTGATCTGAGCATCTTCTGTGGATAGATAAACGGACTTACTGTCTTGCTTTGACAGACAGGAACTGCTTGACAGCTATCGAGTGCAGTGGAGAATGCAACTCGACAGTTTGCGCCGCAATGCGCAGGGGTACTGCCACTGAAAGAGGATCTTACTTCCGCCATTTTGACAAATACAGACGAGCTTACCAGTAGCCGGCGGATCTGAAAGGTCAAATATCAGCCGCTGCATCCAATCAGAGATCGATCGACTTACGAGCAGCATGGCGCATCTTCTGGACATTTGGCATCACCGTTATCGTGACCGCAGCGGGGCCCTTCTTGCGCGAGGGTATGTATGACAAGTAAGGTCAGGGTCAGGAGTACTGAGGACAGCATGCTGCTGTCAGAGTGGAGTGGTCGCATTATCCGCACGAGTAGTCATGGTGGTATATTGTGTGCTTCGGGTCAGATACGATGAAGCTTCAGCGGGAGGAGGGCGTAGCGGATGCCTGCCGAAGGCTCCGGACATCAAGCATACGCTTGTGGGTATACTTCGCCGATGCGAATCTGCGGCATGTACAGTAGCTACACCCTGCCCTAGGTGTCCGCGCTGGTGTCTTTCCAATTTCAGACTACGGTTGACGTTGTTGTTTTGCCGTCTCCCGCCAGCTTATACGAGTAGACTTGGTCCGGTCGATACGCATCATCGCATTCGAGGGTGACTGATTTGACAAATACCTCGAACGTAGAATTACGAGCCAAAAATCGCGGATCCTTCCAGTTAATTCCGTTGGGAGCACCTACCAATTATCGTCAGTATCTATGTAGCTTGTCGGCATGAAACTTGTACCGACCTGCCCAGTCTCTCGTTCCTGCCGACGGCGAGCTGCCCCCAGGCCAGATGCTGTAGCCAATACGGAGATCAGCAATCGCAAGGGCGCGATCTGGCGGGGCCGTTTACGGACCTCATCTGCATGAACATCGGTAGTTCTGGTACGTGGAAGTCAGAAGACTTGACCGTACGCACATGATTGCCGTCGATGCGCCAAATTAACGAGTCCTTGCTCCATTCTACATCATCTACAGGAGATGTATCTCAGTGTCGTCAGAGTAGTATCGATAGGCAAGATGACTGACAAGTATGTATGCTAGTTGAGGTATCCTTGTTGGCGCCGTAGATCGCCTTGTCCCCGTCGGCCTTTGCAAGTGCGAGATCCCATACTGAACCAGTGGCTTTATAATTCTGTATATACGACTCAGTTTCATTGCTGTCTTTAGTTCAGGCCTCTGCGTACATAAAACAGATTTGTCTGCATTTGCGTCGTTTGGGAGCCTACAAACTCGATCTGCAGGGCAAGTATTAGTCTCGTCTAAATGCTTTGAGGGACCACCTCCATCGATCTCCTCTGTCGTTTGACCAATTAGAATGGCAGCCGACACGACACCGCCTGACCAAGCGGTTTGAAGCTCTACGCTCATACGGCCGTACCGCATAGCACGGGTCGCAGCTAGCGCTGTTCCAGTCATTTTCGAGTCGTCGTTCAGCGTCAGCACGATTCCGTCCGCTGCGTGTCCGACATTGCCTATCACCAGCTACGTCAGATCGTCTCGCCAGCGAAGAAGGGTGGACTGACCATTCATGATGACGAAATCTACATTGTCAGGATCGGGAACGAGATAGTCTTCCGCCATTGCTAGTCGAGCATTGCCCTCATCTCCGAAGGTATACTGGTTGAGAAGTCAGACTTTGCAGCAGTACGGGCGCAGGCTGAACTTACGGTTTTCGTTTGGCATACGGGAACAGGGAAGCAGCTGTCGAGGGTTGCCGAGAACTCAACTCGGCAATTCGCTCCGCAGTGAAGCGGTGAAGTAGAAGGACCGCTATGAACCTATCTCAGCGTGTATTCCGTAGGTGCAGGTCAAGAGTAAGCTGACCAGTAGCCTGCCGATCTGTATATACTGACCTCAGCAGATGTCCATAGCGACAGAGGAGTGAACGTACGAACAGCAGGGCGACGACTCGGGACACTTTTTGGCGCCGTTACCGTGCCCACATAGGATTCCGTCTTGAGCGTTGACTAAGCATAGGCATATTACGGAGAGGATTAGAATCGCTTGAAAAAGGGGTATGCGGGCCATGATCGTGGTGGTGAGGGTATAGTAGGGAATAGGAGTGGGCGAGCGGCAGAATGGTAGTATACAGCATAAAGACAGGAGAGACGTAGTGCAGACCTTTGAAAGATGATGTTTCGACTTGGGAAGTGGAAGTGTAGCGCTCGTTTGGCTCGGCGGGTCGTAGTGAAAGGAAAGTGGCCCAAACAAGACGCCATCGCTCAACGAGCTGTCATGAGCACTGAGATGCTGTGCATGCCCTAAATGTACGTCTGTAGCCCTCATATGTTGTCAGTGGTCAGTCCCGGTAGCATTATATACTCAGCCTTCTAAGCAATCCGCCTCGTGAATCCTTCTATAGATTGCGACGCGATACTTAAGAAGGTGCTTGCTTGACTTAGAACTACTGAGGGTACTTTAACGATTGTGGAAGAACGGAATACTTCTGCATCTGCGGTGACAAGAACGAGGGCGGAAGAACGCTTAGACGAATTCAGGAGGTCTTGGACCGAGTCCTGCCATGTCGAATACGAGAGCTGATATCTTGAACGCGAGTTCTGCACACGCATATCAGAAGTCAGCTTATCGGCGCTTCGTCCCAGTAAGGCGTCAGCCTGCTCACCATCCGCTTCTGCTCTCCCTGACGCTTCCGCATATACTCTGACACAGTCCTCCGTCCCACTAGGTCTTACAAAACTTCTCCCCTTCGGATATTTCTGTACCGTACTCTCAATTTTCGCCTGCAATCCTTGCGGTGTGACCAGCGTTCGTTCCGCATCTGTAGTAGTGAACGCATTTCTATCTTTCACTAATACTTTGACTAATCTATTGGGCAGGTCTGTATATGCTGCATCCCATTCTTTAGGGCCCCAACGGCGATTAACGAGTATTGTTTCGATCAATAAGAGATCGGATAAAGCATCCCCCACAGTCTGGTTGATGAGCTCGGTAAGCGACAAAAGGTCGTCCAAAGCTTCTTTCTGACCGGGTGTGGAAGGTGAAGTGGAGGTGATTTGCTGTAAAGCTTCGGGAGAGAAAATAACGGTGCCGTGCCCGTTCGCTTCGAAGTAGACTCCGATGTCATACCGCTCGGCAGCGTGGTGGAGGTACTTGACACCTGTAGGGACGCATGCGACCGGGACGTTCTGCAATCGATCCATGAAAGAATCAGCAAGGCTTCGAGAAGACAGACAAGCCATGATCAGGCCACACTCACCAAAACATTCTTGAGATACGCCGTCGAGCTTCCATTAGCGTATGCCGTCTGGACGACGCCTACTTCGAGCTCAAGTCCCGCCTGCTTGACGAGGTCAATCAAGAACATAGCCGCCAATCCTGCTATCTTATCTCCATCCAATAACCTGAATGTGCCATCTTCCGTTGCGTAGTAGAAGACTATCCTATCTGCATCTCCATCGAGAGAGCAGTACCTCCCTACAGCTGTGAGCTGAATACCAGGAGGAGCGCGTTGGCCTGTCTTTACATAATCTGCACCGCAGTTTGAGTTCAGAGCTCCTGGTGTGGAAGTGTCGTCTTTCACAACTTGGATGTCGATATTGTTGGCACCGATACGCTCTATGAGCTTGCGAAGCTTAGGCCCTCCAACGCCATTCGCGCAGTCCACTGTTAGAGTAGATAGTCTAGGCTTGCCTTTTGTCAAAGATAGGTATGCTTTGGCGAGTTTGTCATAGTAGCCAGCTTCGGTAGGTTCGCCAAACGCTTCTTCCGTGCCTTGGGTATTGATAGCTCGCACGAGGTAGTGCAACTGAGGAGTAGTTACCAGACCAGCATTGACAGTCTTCCCGCTGTAGCAAGCAAGGCCATCTTCGAGCGCCTTGACCAAACTAGGGCACGAAGGTCGTGTGTCGTGTCCATACACGACGAGTGAAGGTTGTTTGAGATCTATCTTTGCAGATTGGATGACTGTCTCCAGTGATTCTTGGAGTGCTTCGTCAGTCGTCGCGTTGGCTAGTAACGTCGCATATGCCTCCCAGCTCGCTTCGAGCATCTCGCCTCGCGGGTCGACGAGCTTGACGCCGTTGTCCTGCGAGCACACACAATGCTTAGATATTGTCTAGAATCGTATCATGCTGCAGGGTTCGCCCACCTGCTCGGGATTATGCGACGCGGTGACCATGACGCCTATTGCTTTTCCAGCGTGTTTCTTGCTGCGTAGAGCTGCCAGTAGGCCTACTCTGAACAGGACACTGTCGAGCTTGTCGGCTCTGCGAACTCATCGTCAGATCGCATTGCTGTTTGTCACGTTGATGTTACGTTGTCGCGGCAGCCCACTTTGTCCTAAATCCCGCTGTTCCATACTGATACGCCAGCGTACTGTCTGGCCGTGGATGCTGGCTTGAAGCTGCAATAATCGTATCCATGGTTGTCTTAAGCTTGACCTGACCCTCTTTACACCTCGTTTCAACACTTTCAAGGCTTTCTCCTTCATCTTGAATCTTTCAATGCCTCTAGATGAATGATCATATAACGCGCACTGCCCTTGTGCTGTACCCTCCCTCGGAAGACTACACAAAACGCGCTCTGCTGCAAGCTTTCAAGGCCAGATTACCATCCTGGACAGTCCATACTGAACGAGACCCAAGCGCAGAATATGATCTGCAATACTGCGATTATGATCTGATAGACTGGAATAGTGCTGGGAAAGCGCGAACACTCACGAACTCGTATATCCTGCGAAAGGTCGGCTTGATTTGAGGTTTGATACAAGTATTTCTATACTGAATGATACATTGTGCTACAGGCCCTCATTCGTAAATCATACCTATGCACCACAATCTCGCACCACTTGTCCAAGAAACCCGACTCTATCCTCTCACGAACAGTGCCTAAGACGTATCCCTTCCAAATCACACACGCAGATGAAATGGACGAGCTGTTTTACGATGAGCTATACGAGCTAGAGCAGACCTTCACCTCAGACTCAGCTAAAGAAGGAGGAGAAAGGAAATGGTGGATTCTGAAACCTGCTATGGCGGATAAAGGACAGGGCATAAGGCTGTTTGATAGTAAGGAGATGCTGCAGGGTATCTTGGAGGGCTTTGAGGATGATAGCGATGAAGAAGAAGAAGAAGAGGAGCAGGACGAGGCGGAATCGTCTACGCGGGTCAGTCTAAGCACGATGCGCGACTGGGTGATTCAGGTGAGATCATGACTCTCTTCATTACTTCTACACCCAAATCGACTGACATTGGTATCGCAAAGCAAAGGAATACATATCCCATCCCTTACTCATAGATCCACAAGAAGGCACTCCTGTCACGTCATCGTCTCTGCAAGGCCGTAAATTCCACTTAAGAGTATATGCGCTCGCAGTGGGTGCTCTGCGCGTCTATATCTCCACAGACATCCTAGCGCTCTTCGCTGCTTCTCCATATACCTCCCCTTCAACTTCCTTATCTAGCGAATATGGAGAGGGAGAACAAGACCTCTCGTCCCATCTGACGAATACATGTCTTCAATCTGAACAAGAAGCGGATAAAAGCGTCTTCTTGCTTGCTGATCTAGTGGGGAAGAGTATCCTAGATGAGAATGGAAAGATATTGGGACAGATGTCGAAGGAGCAGATCGATAGTGTTATCACGAGGATAGGGAAAGTCGTAGGAGAGACCTTCGCTGCGGGCTTGGGCATGCCAAACCATTTCACCGTAAGTTAATTCCTTCGCTTCCAGTATGCTCTTCTGGATCTGATTATTCGTACGGATTCAGGTCGCTGAGAACGCATTTGAAGTATTCGGAATAGACATCGTGCTCTCCACTCCTTCATCTCCCTCTCCCTCTCCCTCCTCTTCCTCATCTCCTGAGATCCCCATCCATCTCCTCGAAATAAACGCATGTCCCGACTTCCGGCAATCCGGAGCGGGTCTGCATTCAACCATCGAGAGACTTTTCGAAGGCGTGTTGGACATCGCTGTGAACCCTTTCTTTGCCGATGACGTGAAAGACGGCAAAGTAGAAGAAGAGAAGTGGGAAGTTGGGCAGAGGAAGGGTAGCTGGTTGAAGTGCCTTGATGAGGAAGTACGACAGGTAGCTCGGCCGTGGTAGCTAGTCCTCCTACTTCACAAATTGTAGACTGTGTCATTTGGCCCACCGTAATTCGAATGTCCATACTTGGTTCTTCATCTCCGTCAGATCATCTTGACTGAGTTTTCTCCGCGTCCCATTCTCCCCCTCCCACCATACTTCCTTCTCTCCTTTCCAAGCTGATTTCTCCCAGGACTTGAGTTCCTGCATCCAATCAGATTCTAATCTCGGATCATCAATCGACAATTCCCTATACTTCAAGCCACGCTCAGAAGCTTGGTAGAGGAACATCCTGATTTGAGATCGTGTGACATAGCGGCCCGTAGCTATGTACACCCTTGCCTCTGGCGTCCTTCTGAGCGTCTTGCATATCACGTCTAGTAAAGCTGCGTGTGCGTCTGTATACCACAACAGATCCGCCGCTAGTATCACATCATATCCTGCTCCTCCATTCAGAGAGAGGACATGCTCGATCTGCTCTAGGTCATACCAGTCGAGTCCGACTAGCTGGACATCGCAGGAATCCATTCGAGAGGGGTTGGAAGCGATGTTGGATTGTAGAGCTGCCAATATTTCGGACGAAGGATAGTCTGTAATGATACAGCGCGACACCTTATACCGCGACGGTTCTTGCAGGATCCGTAAACTGGGAAGACCCGTTCCCGCACCCAGTTCCAGAACTGTTTCATACTCATCAGACTACACCCTCATAGATCAACCGAGGACTGAACGCACTTGATGCGTTATCGGGAATGTCCAGCAGCCCTCTATCTATCCATTCAGCAAACACGAGCGCAGAGTTAAAGACAGCGTTCGCGAGCAATGTTAGTGATTTCCCCGTCTGAGTAGCTGTTGTCAAGCGTAGAGAAGGGCCATAGTGCAGTGCTACAGATTGGAATGTCTCTTCTCCGAATAGAGCGTCGACGGCATAGTCTGGCTCTGTTTCATCTGAGGTAGTAATGGTTGACATGTGTGGATATATGCAGCATGGGAGGAATGAATGATATGATGGTCTGAGGTTGTCGAGATGTCAGGAAGACAACCCTTGCTCTGTTCTCTCTGCTTTGCCCAAACCACCCCAATTCTCTTCGCCATGTCTGCGCATGCATCCTTGGAAGATTACAAAGGTACGAGATTCACCATATATCCATCGCATGATTCTAACCATGGGCGTATTCTCAGCCGTCGTCGACGCCCGCGAGGCCAAGCTTCGAGCAGACTGGGTGAAGACGATGGAAGCACGGCTTGTGAGGGAGGAACTGGCGAAGTGCTGGAGGGAGGAAGGCGTAAATCACTATCAATCATGCCATGCGCTATCGGAAAAGTACCTAGATATGATCCGGACTCACAGGGTGGGCGAGGACTCTCTCTGGCTTTGGCTTGGACTGTTCAAGTAGCTGATGAGTTTGTGTTTGTGTGTTGGATCCTGCAGGTCACTGGATACAGGAAGCTCGACTACACCTCGTAGCAAGACTGGCCAGCAAGCTCGCAGATCTGGCCTGCTTAAACAGCCGAGGAGAAGCAACGAGTAGACTCGCTATGTAATCCGTATGCAAGATGTGTATTGTACGACTGTAAAGGCTGCGCATGAAGGAGGAATCGTCTACCAGAGGGAATCACTTCCTGACAATCCACCCAAACCGAGCTCCTGAAGTCCGATTTTCCCCCTTCCCAATCTCCTCTTCATAACGAGCAGATCATATTTTCATAATAGTCAATACAGAGATACTCCACCCGCCTCTGCCCGACCCGGCCTCGCTCTCTGTCCTTTCGGACTATCCATATCATGACCGAGGGTCGTCGCATTTCTACATCGTCATGCTGAGCTAGCTACATACACATTACTACCTTTGGTCAAATCATTATGCACATCTTCTTCCACTGCCGCTCTGGAACTTCTCACATCTCGAAGATCTGGATATCTTTCCGCCAGTCCTTCTTCTCCCGTCGTTCCCCTGATCAAGACGCATCATCAGCATATATCGATCTCGTACCCCAGACATCTGCTCACAGTAATCACCCGAATAGTGCCATTTCCCCTCCCCATCACTCCTGAAGAACTGGGGCGGTTTCGCATCTTCTGGCTTTTTATCCCACGCGGCTCTTCTCTCCCTCTGTTTGCTCTCCAACTTCTGTTTCCCTTCCTCCGCTTCATCCACTTTACCTTCCTCCAATGCTCTCTGGTCAGGTCTCAACCTCGTATCCGTTGGCGGTAAACTATCTTTAATGTCAGACGTGATTTCATTCAACTGGACGGCCCATGTTGATAATCCATAGTATTTCGGTGCATCTGTGGGGAAATCGTGGATTGTCCAAAGCGTCTCACTACTTTTCGAGCCCGTCTTGCGCGAAATAGACTCATCCCATTTCCCGCTAATCTCAACCTTGACGGAGCCATTAGAGTCGAAGAGCTGGCCTTCAATCTTGTTCCGTGATCCAGCACCACCCCATGATGAACCTTCTTTGAAATTCACTTTGGCTTCTTCGCCTGTAGCTGTGTTGGAGACGACCATCTCGCCTACATGCTCGATGTACTTCTCCCCGCTCATAATGTTGCGCACGAATGAAGGAGGGCGCGTGAAGCTGAATACTTCGTCGGTATCTTTGATGCGAACTTCAGAGATGCCTTCGGGGATAACTGTAGTGGAGGGAATGATAAGCAAGCAGTACGTAAAGGCATGATAAGGAACATTAGACTCACGCTCAAAACTTCTGCCCCAGAACTTCTGCAAACCAGACGCGGTAGCGGTGTAATCCCAGCCTCTCCCCTGAGCATGACAAGCCGTCCAATTCGGGTGGTGGACAACCTTCTCCGCGATGAACTTGAGGCCTGTTCGAGCATTGTCAGCCTCGTTACTTCTCCACGAAACGGTTCCAGCACACCTTTATCGGGCCTTACGAGTTCGTACGTCTCCCCTAGCAGTGGATTGAACGGTTTCCTCGATGATCTATACTTGACTACCGAATACGTCGAGATAGCAAAGACAGTCACCAGCAGTAATCTTTCCATCGAGTCCTTCGTCTTGGCAGCTTGGTCTAACAATTCTATATATTCAAGCCCTTCCGCCATTGTCTGAAGTTGAGACAAGGGCTCGTTGAGCGAGATGGGCATGCTGATTTTCGATATATCTTTACCCATATTCTTCTTGAGCAAGCCGAAGAGAGACACTTCTTCGCCTGCTAGAGGGTGAGGGAGCTGTTTGCGTCGTGTAACGTTGTCGCTCCCGGCAGATTGTCCTTGAACAGTAGAGGTCGAATGCGTGCTACTCGCATCGTCGAAGTTATCTTCGTCATCTTCGCTTGATGACTGATAGTGGCTACTGACACTGCTCGCACTACTGGCCGTATCTCCATCATCCTCCATATCATAAGAGAATCCAGCTCCTTCGTCCGCATCGTGATACTCTGAACTCGCAATACTTTCTGCTCGCTCCAGTGATCGAATAGACACTTTGTCGCTTGCGAGATGCGCATCTTCTAATAAGTCGAGGATCCGCTTGTGCTGCTTCTTGAGGTTGTCGACGCTGGATTCAAGAAGCTTCGTATCGACGGAGGGTGAGGAGGTGGATCCTAAGACAGCACCTAGTGCTTTGCCGACTGTGGACGCGTTGGGATCGCTATATGATGCTTGTCCAGTCGCTTGTTCAGAGACCGTCTCGAGGGCTGCGATCGTCTGCAACCACGCTACCTCTCTTCAGCACATATTACTCATCAAATCAGGTACTCTGAACTCACCGTAGCCATCTGCGATATGAGGGTAACGAGCTGCGACGCATTCTTATCCGTGACGAGATGCTGGTTTGATCCACCTTCTTCCAGGAAACCCGTGCTAGACTGGTTTCTATGGAGTATATCCAACGAAGGTCTCTTATCAACAGCATCTTCCGACTCTCTGACACTTGCAAAGTTGTTGAGTGCGCCGGCCCAGATATCGAAGTCCTTGCTCGAAAGACACCGGACGTGCCATACTGTATTGCCGGAATCAAAGACGAGCGCTTTGCGTTTCTTGTTGCGGCCTGCAAGAACCAAGCAGATGAAAGTGAGGGGATTGGAGAACGGAGATCAGGTCAAGGGTCAGGTCATCATGCTTCCGAGAGCTCGAAAGTCTTGAAACGGGTGCAAGGACACACCGACAGAAGTCTTGCGCAGATCTATAGAGTCTCTAAACTTCTCGCCCTGCTTGCGCGAATACGACAGCGTCCCTCTTGAGTCCAGCACGAAGCTGATCAAGCCCGATCAAACGAGGATCAGCCAGAACACCATATACCTTTCAGATTGATGTCGCTTGCAATCGCTGGCTGTAGCCTTGTAGCGCTTTACGGCCTTTCTTCTCGAGCTTGCCTTGCAGAATCACTTCGGCGACTGACATCGCGAGAAATGACGATGTTCAGTCGAAGAGTGAGCAAGATACAAAGAAGCGGTAAAGCCGATTTTAGATGAATGAATGCATTTCATGTAGTATAGCAAGCAACAATTCACTAATATCTATAATGCGTACAGCAACTTACCCTTGCGTGAGAAGGAACGATAACAATGGAAGGAAAGGAGAACGAAGACGATATGCGAGATGCACTGCTACAGAAGGAGACTTTGTCTATATATGCAGAAGAGGATGTGCGAAAAAGCAGGGGGGAAGAAGAAAGAGGTGGACCGCCAGCGGGAAATGGGAAAGATGGAAAGGACGTTGTGATTAGATGATCCGTTCGCCCTTTTCGAGTACTGCTACAGCCTGCACAGACATACATCACATCAGCTTCTACCTACGACGTAAGAGATGGGCGACTCACCAATCCTAACACACTTGCTATTCGAGGGCCCAAGAGTCCCCTCTTGGCGACCTGCGCACAATGCGCATTCCCGTCTCCTTCCTCCACAAATCCAGCAGCTGTATCCCCGTCGTATCCCTCATCGTCGTCCTCCCCGTCCTCCCTCATGCTCTTATCGATAGCCATAGGTATCGAGAGCGTTACTCTGGCCAGCTGGAGGGACAGCCTCAATCTCCCAAAGACGTCGAAGTACGACAACTGTCTAAGATCATGCTGGATCTCATACAGTCTTATCAATTCAAACTTGACGACTTTGAAGTGTTTTGCGCCCGAAAGGATGATATGCCTTAATCTCTTCAGAGCACCTTCTATCCCATCTATAGCTTCTTTACCCAAGTTTAGACCAGGATTGGATGCGTTGAGAGCTTCCACCAGTACGCGGACCATCTCGAAATCGCCTTTTTCCATAAAATCGCAGTACATGGTGTACAAGACGCTGCGCAGCGTCTCGTCCCCTAGATCTGACCCGCTCAAAGGATCGGAGTCACGTCCTGCGAATCCGCCATGCTTGGCATATGATAGATCATAGGCTCGTCGGGAATGAGGCTTGCTGAGTGTCTCGTAGGCTAGAGATACGCGTTGAAAAGCACTTGTAGCTTCTTCTGTGTAGTTTGGAAATTTACTGAGAGTGGGAGAAGCGTCAGTATGGAAAGGGTATGATATGGAGGTCCATGCGCACGTACTCTGGATGACAGACTCTACACCTCCCCATGTATGCTCGCCGTAGTTCGTCGGTACTCGTAAAGGATGTAGACACGCCCACTACGTCGTATAGCGAACTTGTTGTGTTGATATATGTCAGGAGAGCCAGCGCAGGGTCCGTCCCAGGATGGTCATGACTTGACGCAGCAACATCGTCGTCGTAGCATCCATCGCAGTCGTTTGTGCTTCTCCAGCTAGAAGTGCTGGACGAAGCTGGCCCTTTGCCTGCTCGACGAGCTCGACCAGTCCGGCGCACAGAGGTGCTCGCTGAGGTCGAAGCTGAGGTTGATGAGGCGCCATAGACGTACGACGACAGATACGACAGGACCATGGTGGGAGTGGTAGTCATAAATTAGCTATGGATCCATTGTTGTTGAAGATGCTGGATTTCGAAAGATCGAGCTGAAATTGGGCTAAATTGAAAGGAGCCAGCTACAACAATGAAGAAACAGTCGTTGGAAGCAGAGTATGAGCTACAAGTAGGATTAGTTATATTAGTGTTACTGTCAATAGTCATCTCCGTCGCCGTACGCTGTCCTGTCTCTAGGGCCAGTGCTGCCTCCAAACGTATTCTTTCCTTTGACTTTACTTCTCCCACCCAAGCTCTTGTAGAACTCTCTCGCTGCTACTTTATCGCTCAGACCAGCTATCGCTTCATTCAAGCTCCCACTGCCAGCGCCAGAAGCTTCTGCGGCCCACTTCTCCTCGCGCTGTTCTTTCGGCGTCCGATACCCGTCACTGCGTGCTTTCTCCAGCTCCATCTCGTACGCTGTCTGATATTGTAGTCCACCCAAAGTGAAGGCTGACCGGTAACGCTGTGACCAGTTCTCTTTGCTCTCGCGCCGTGTCCACACCGGTTCTGTGGTAAGCGGGCCTTCTTGACGTCGTTCTTGGAAGCGGACGTACCACGCCCAGTCTGCGCAGAATCGAATGCTTATTAGCATTGCATCATACTCTGTTGTTGAGGTCAACTCACTTATCGTAGCACTCCTCCGCCATGCTTTGTTGACCCTTGCGCACCTCGCCAGCGTCACTACGTCCAATTCCTTGAATATCCTACTACTGACAGCATTCTCGAATCTTTTCAATGGATCCAGGCTATATTTCTTATCATTGTCATCCTGTAAGCGTTTCCTCGCCAGTCTAGTAGGGGACGAAGACCTCGAGCCGGCTGGGGTGCTCGCTCGAGAAGAGAGTGTTCGAGCGCGGGAAGAAGTGGATGGAATAGGTGTGGATGGTCGTGTATGCACAGGAGTATACACAGATTGATCGTCGTCGTCGTCTTCGGAAGTTACGCTCATTCGTGAACTATGGCTCATGGGAGGCGATACTGCTGTGACACTCGAAGTGTCTCGCCCTTCCATCGCTGCCGCCATCATGGCCTGCCGCTGCAAGATATCGTGTCGAAGGTCCGTCATGGTGCAGAAACTCTCGCGAAGGTACCAAGTATGGTCAGGAAAGAAAGCCGGCAAGTCGTGAGGTCATGATCAAGTCGCATCGCCGAGGAAAACGAATGTCAGACCGTCTCATTAAAGAGCATGTAGTGCGTTGCATTACTGTGTATGCTTTCTTGCGCGTATCGAAGGGAAGATGCAGACAAAGATAGCCCACGTGCGTTCTACGGCTACGCAGGAAGAGAAAGTGATAGCAACAACACCCACTGATTCCACTTCTACCTCTTTGATTTTGCTTCTCAGACTTCTACGGATGGCGTACGGACATGCCTACTCCTCCTTGAATTCGACATAGTATTCTTGATAGTATCGATTTTCAGCTTCTTCTTCTGCATGTTCATGAAATCGTTGATGTTCCTTCGTGCAGTCTCGTTCTTCTCTCTCTCCTTCTCTTCAGCGTCTTCCTTCTCTTGCGCCAGTCTAAGCTTGTTTTCCTCTTTCTCGCGCTTGGCCTGGACAGTCCTTGATTGGACCACACTGCGCTTGATCGTGCTTTCGCGCAGAGATGGACGCGTCCTAGTGCTCGTAGAGAATTCTTTGTCTTCCACGACAGCTGATAAGGCGGCCTTTTTGGCGATTGAAGAGGCAGCGGTACTGCTGCTGGATCTCGTCTTTCTCGGAGATAAATCGAGAGTCTTGTTTCGCTTACGAGGGGGCGTAGACATAGTGCTGACGACAGTGACTGTGTCATCATCACTATCTTCCTCCTCTGCTCCTTCAGCGACGGCAGTCGTATAGCCTTCACTATGAAAGTCGAAAGAAGCGATCGCGAGCTTCCGCTTCTTTGCATTAACCATAGCTTTCCTCGGAGATGTAGGTACCGTGACAACTATCACTGGCTTTCTGAGGGAAGGCTTGTTGCAAGTAGTGAAGAAGCCTTTGGGAGGAGTCGGAGGATCCGGACTGGATTTTATAGAGTTATGGAGAGGACCTAGTGTGGATGACTCCGTGATCGCAGAAAGCGAATCGAGAGCCGCTTCCATGTCTTTCTCTCCATCTTCATTCTCGTCGACCAAAGTAGCCTCAGAGTCCGTAGGAGACGCTGCTCTCGGTATATTCTCCTTCGCTATGCCCTTACTATCTGCAGCTTTGAAAGCTTTGGACGCGAGAAGATTGATGTCCTTCGCAGCTAGAGGCTTCTTCGGAGATGCGGATTGGATGGCTATCGGCTTGTCTTTCGTAGAAGACGGTAGAGCAGACGATAGTTTTGTAGACGTGAGAGAGCGAGAGGAAGTGATGAGCGTCTGGGTATGCCAATCTTGCGGTCGCATCTTCTTCCATTCTGCAGTAAGATAGCTGACGAACGCGTCTGTCGTGGCTTCAACTGGACAATTCACGTAACAACGCATGAGTTGGCGTGAAGAAGAGTGGGTGAAAGACCAAGTCACTCACTGTGATAGTCGAAGTGACTGTCCCATTCTTTGTTAGCCGGAGTCAGGTTGACATAGATGACTTTCCCATCGTGTTCTGCGACTTCTCCTGCAAAATCTTTAACGAGGTTCTTGAAGCCGTGGACCTGCAAGAGACCTCGTCAGCACAACCCGGAGGCTGGATATGCCTTCTTCAGCCTACCTTTAGCGACGTGCCCATCACGATCAAGCAGTCCGGCGAGGCTTTCACATCCGCATCCTGCAGCTCCGAAATCATGATGTCGTCTCTTCCCTGTTCTCCATACAGCGTGACGTCGGGTCGCATTCCTCCCACTGCGACGTTTGTCCTTCTTCCCGTATTCACTCTATGTTCCCATCTTCCCCTACATTCACTGCATGACACTGATTCTCCTTTCGAGAATGCTTCGTCTATCTCATCTGTCCACTGCCCTGTCGTGGGGCAGACTGTGCATCTCACACTGCCTGCTTTCCCATGTAGATGCACGACGTCGCCTTCGAACTTCGCTTTCCCCTTTCCTTTGCCTTTGAAAGACGAAGGAGATGTAGATGATGTAGAGGAAACAGCTTGTAGTCCAGCTCGTTCTTCCAAACCATCGATGTTTTGCGTATAGCACCTCAGCAGTTTCTTCTTGTTTTTGAGTGTTTTCAGGAATGTATGCGTAGGAGTAGGTTGTGCAGCTTGGGATACATTATGTAACGTAGAGATGAAGCGCAGGAAACGTTGTGTCGATTCCTGAGTCTGCCAAACGGACGCTGAAAACATGTCTTGCCCAGATAGCTTGCTCCCGCTGGCGGATGAAGAGGATGAGGATGTAGACGACGATGATGTCTTCTTGATAATACTACTGCTACTGCTCCCGCTCCCGCTCGCAGCCAGTTCATACAGCCCATTCTTCGACCGAAAGTCCTTTGTCGCGCGTATCTGAAGTCAGCAAACACAGCATATAGCTGCACGCTGGACTGTGCTCACGGGTATTCCAGCAGATGTACTGATCCCAGCGCCCGTCAAGCACAGAACTCGCTTTGCTTTGACGACTGCATCTACGACGTCCCTCAGGTAGCGTGCGTCGTAGCCGTTCTTGCTCTTTTGCGCCTGCTCGACGTTCAGCGACACCGTCATCGCCGTCGTCGTCTTATATATGGGATCTCAAGTTGTTGGGAGCAGAATGACCTTGTTTGAGAATTTCCCTTTGGGAAAAACAACAACGCGTAAAGTGCTGCCTACCCCTAACGACGCGTCGAGGCACGCGCCCTCGTGACTAATATGACAGCAACATGGAAAGGCTCGAAAGCAGTGAGAGCCTCTTCGTTAGTGTATAGATAACAGGAAGCTGACTTTGACGATCTTTCAGCTGCGAATCCATCGCCAAACTTTGATATCAAATCTACTTGCAGGTTGTCTTCCCACCAATCTCTTCTTTAGGCATGCCCGTCTGAATGTGCGACAAGCTCGTCGATCTCACACCCGTAGACACCTCTTCTCTGAATATTCGAAAGAGGGTTTGGGGCCGGGGCAAAGCCACCGCTTCAGCTCCTCTGGCTGACGCCCACAACCGCTAATTAGCCTGACAAGCCTTTCACCGTGTCTCGCAACGAAGTCATCCTCAGATTACTGCTTACATACTTCACATATTTCAACGAAGGCCGACAGCCGCTTCTCGGAAGCGATACCCTGCTTGTGCCTTCCTTTGTTGCGGAGATCACTCAAGAGCAAGTCCAACAGGGCTATGCTATCTCTTTCTCTTCTTCTTCTTCACTGTCACACCAAGATCCCTCCGCTCATCAACATCGTCTCGCCCACACTCAACTGATCAACATGAAGCTCTCCTTCTCTGCCCTCGTACTCTGCGCAGTGGGCCTGGCTACAACTGTTCTAGCTGGGGACTTCGTAGCAAACTCCGATGAGTCATTCATCGTAACAAGCGTTCCCGGCGGTGCCTACTACGCTGCTACACCGTAAGATGCTTTTGCATGAGAGTACACGATCTGCGTTCCTTTTCGCTGATACACAATCACAGTGGAGGCTGCGTCATCAAGATGTCTGATTTAGGAGATGGCTACCTTTTCGATCTTTCGACTCTGACAGCTGACAAGAAGAAAGTCACGCAAAAACCGAAAGGCTCTGCACACGTCTTCGAGACTCACATCAGCACTCCAGATGCTGGCCGCTCGTGGTTTATCGATATTGCAAATGCACTGCCTTACAACTGGGCAACCAGCTACATCTGTTCGTTAGCAACTGTTCCCCGAGACTAGGCGATGCATGGAGCTGAAGCCTCGTTTGTGCGGTCCTAGGGTACAACTCCGGAAGTGTAGATGGTAAGGATGTGTTCACGGTCGGGGCTACCAAGGTAACAACATGATTTTCATGCGATGAAGCCGTGATGCCCTCGCTAATCTTCGGAAATCTCGTCACGCAGCGAGTCTCGCCTGGAGGAACACTGGCATATGGTTGCGGAGATGTGAGTCACCAGACCTACGTGTGCCCGCCAGAAGCCACAACTGAGTGCTCGTGCGCAGTGTAAAGACGACTCTGCCTTCGGGACCAATATCGTAGTGGCTACATACTCTAAAGAGTGAGTCCTCGCACCACTCGAGTCAGGCTTCAGCCTCAGCATTGATCTGACCTTTCGGGTATTTGTACTCCTTCACAGCGTCATCGGCATCACTGCCGCATAACATCGAACGAGGTGGACTCCGTACGCTCAGCTCATTGACTACCGCTCAGAGAACTCTGCAATACACTTTCGCTTGAATCAGTCTTTTGCCTGTCATCGTTGTTTGAACTCGTATCTACCGTGCTAGACGGCTTCTGCAATGCAGCAAGACTCCCTTCTCCTGACGAGTGCATCTTTGCACACAGACAGCGCCGTGCAACGTGAGCTGTACTCGCACCCTATTCCCTCTGCAGCGATATGCCGTCTCTTTAAGCTACTCGAGACGGGAATGCTGTTCCAACCACCTCTCATTAAGCCTGTCATCCGTGCAAGACGACGATGATTATGCCAAGACCCTCTGATCTTTCCAGTCTCTCTGTTGCTCATGACAGTGGCTCCCTCAGCTCCGAGACATACATAATACGATAACAGCAAAAGCAACTTGCACAGGAACTCCTGTCATGGCTCACTCTCAGCAAGACATTCGAGCAGCATCCACGCTACGCCATTGCTCGGCAGCTTATCTGCAAACGCCATGTTCCACGACCGTATCCATGTTCCTAAGCAAGGCCCATCATGTCGGCATCCGCCCTCTGGTCCGACACTGTCCTCGCACCAAAGACTCAGCTGGCTCTTCTCCCTGCTTCCGAACACAGAGATGCCCTTCACCCGCACAGCAGCCGAAGTTTGACGCCTACTCCTTTGTGAAATTGATTCAGAGGCTGGACGCCGATGCATCCATCGCTCAGTCAACTCACAATCAGCAAAGTGTGGCAGCTGACCGTACCACTCGAGTGCAGACCGATCTGACAGACCTGCAAGGTCAAACAGGCTTCTTCACAGCAGGATCACGACGGCATCAAGATGCGTGCTCGAGCTCTGACTTATGGCGTATCCGTACTGGCGCTCGGCCAATGTGTTTCAGCGGCCAGCTTTGCAGCCAACGCAGATGAGAAATGGGCAATGATCAGCGTAGCTTCGGGGGCTCGCTACTATGCCACGGACGTGTGAGTGGCACACCTCGACTCTATCAGCCCCCTTGAATTCGTATCCGTAGTAATGGCTGCCCGGTTCTACAAGTAGCACCAGAAGACGGCAATTTATTCGGAGGGAAATCAGGCAATGCTGCAGTCTTCGACCTAGGCATCGGTACAGACATAGTAGGTGTAAACTGGTCTTTGGACGTGGCAAGAGCATCTCCTTACGACTGGTCGCAAAGCTATGTCTGTGAGTGCGATTACGAGATTTCGAGTGGTGGGCGTTAACTGACGCGTGACATGCAGACTATGCTACCGGCAAGAAGCGAGATGGAACGGACGAATATAGCGTTTACGAATTGAAGGTATGTCTTCTTACGCCTTGAAGACGCAAGTACGCCGGTCTGACCGGTCATCTGGCGATATGCAGCGCAACAATCCAGGCGGAAACTTCGAATGCAAGGCCAATTGTGCTGACGTGAGTCTCTTCTCCCTCCTCGAAAATTGTGAAGCTAAACGCCCTGATTCCACAAGTGTCAAGCTGAAACAGACTGGAGCTCAAATACTGTTCTGGCGACATACTCGAATGTGTGAGTAACAGACCAACAACAGCAGAACACGAGGACTGACAAGCATGATCGGTGCAGCCCTGTGATGAAAACGCCATAGTCAATTGACTGAAGCTTTATCGTATCGCCAAGTCAGCCAAAGCAGGACCAGAGTTGATTTATCTGACTGTGCAGTCTGTTTCCAGTGATGATATGTGAAAGACTTTATATTGTGAATTACGTTTCTATGTACAAAAGCTTGACCCTCCCAATGACGACCGAGTCTCAGTGGACTGTCCAATGCGGCTCCTAATGCCCAATTGCTGACATTGTCTTCTACTGCCCAAATCTATAATGCCTAGATGAAACAGTACGTATGCGTGGCCGATACAGAAATGCACTACATAAACGCCTATCTGAACAATCTGAGAAGGAAGGAAGGAAAGAGAAATCTACACATAAAACACTAAGGTTCTAGACACGAACGTTATACACACATTAAAATCTTGTTGAGTTCCACAGGTAAGAGCGGAGAGAGATGATTCATGAGAACGATGCCCGTGATTGTCCGTGTAATCCGTAAACTTTGCGTCCCTCTCGTGGCGGAGAATGCTTTCATCATGCGTGTAAGAAGAGTCTTGACAGGTCGACGAGGGAGTCCACGAAGCTAGCTCCAAGACATGCCAGGGCTAGGAAAACGATGATGATCGCCCCATCTTGAGGGCGTGGAATTGAGCTCCAAGAAGCGTTGCCTAGCAGCTTCCTCAGGATCCACACGGCCATGCGCCAAGAAGTCTGGTGAGAAAGTAGGCATAGGCGGCGTGGCTGGCGGCCCGTACATAGACGACCATTGTTTTGCGTCTTCTTCAAATCGGCTTCCAGTCGGAGCGGCGCTATGTTGTTGCTGATCAGTGTTCACCTCCCACGGGAATTGTGGAAATTGCATAGAGGGGATGCGGCCATGCTGTTTTGTGGACGCTCGAGATGCAGAGTATTGCAGACCTAGGCCAGGAGACCCAGGCGAATACGTCAGGAACGTCCCATTATTGGAGTTGTAGAATGCAGAAGAAGCTGAAGGATAGCCGCTTGATGAAGCAGAATTTGCGATACTGCTCGATGACGTTGACGAAGGCACGCTGTGTCCGTACCCCAGTTTAGGAGTGACAGGTGCATACTGTCTCGATAATGAATGTGTAGACTGGTGCGTCCGTGTAAACTCTGCGCTGGGCCTGCGAAGCGGAGTAGTGGGGAATGCTGAAGGTGCCAGAACCAAGGACGAATCTTGGAAGTGTCGCTTGTAGTCCATGCGAGGCGTAGAGCTATGCGTAAAAGTAGGTTCACGGGCCATGCCTTGCGACGACGTGGAAGATCGCGTAGGCGTATGGGGCGGAGAAGCGATGACAGCTGACTCTGCCAACTCGAGCGGCGGTGTTGGTGACCCTGCTGGCGCTGCTGCAGGTCCCCCCGACTTGTCTGAAACGACTGTAAGCGGACTGGAGGAGATAGCTCGCGAAATCGCTTCTGCTTCCGCTGCTTCTTGCGAAGCGGCTTGGGCCTTGTTCGCCTCATCAAGCATCTTCTGCACCGAAGGAGGCAGCGGTCCACCTGTGCATCTGAAGCAGAACCAGTTGTCCGGCAGCTCCTCATCGTCCAGCTCCAGGCAGTCGAGATGGAACCATGCGATACATTTATCGCACTGCACCATTGGTTCCCCATCGTCGCCTCTATCGCAGATACAGCCGATAGTAGCTTTGCTTCGGCCTTTACCCTTCTTCTTGCTTGAAGACCCTCTCTTTCCATTCGCAGCTGGAGCGGAAGCTGTGCTGGCGGGCGTAGCTGCAGGAGCGGGTGCGGCAGCCTTTTCAGATGCGATTGACCCCTTCTTGGTAGGAGAAGCAGGAGGTGTTGTGGTTTTGGTGTCTTTGGCAGCTCGTTTACTAGGCGAAGCCGTATCTTCCAGAGACCTAGCCGGAGCGGTGGGCGATGTCTTTGCAGGCGAAGAAACTCCGACGGGTGTGTCAATCTCCATGTGATCATCGAGTCTTCGCTTTCTCGACATTTTCAGCGGCGTGATGCTCTTTGCTGCCACTTGACCAGGCTGTGCTTCTTGCTGATACGCAGGCATGGCATTCTTATGCTGCTTCAAAGGCGTAGAGGCGCTCCTTTGCATCATATTACTGCTTGCCAATGCTTGAAGAGCCGGCAAGGGCGGGGCATCTCCAGCTGCGTTCGAAGGTCGGATAGACAGATCCCACGACAGTCTCTTTCCGGTACTTCTCAGCATTTCGTCTCTAGCTTCATTCGACATAGAAGGCGGAGACGCAGTAATAGTCACATCTCCTTCTTCCTCCTGCTGCATCGATAACGAAGAAGAGGATTCTTTCGGCAGAGAGGACCAAACGCCTTCTTTCGCAGCATCCAGAGCCATCTCAGGCGAGTCTAGCCAAGCTTGTATACGACTCTTCCGCCGGTCCATATCGGTGCTGCCTGAAGCTGCAACTGCGGGTGGAGAGGAGAAAGCGAAGTCCTGAGGAGGCAGAGGAGGTAGAGGCATGCCCGCTTTCTGGTTGCTGCTCGTGAAGGCATTGATGGAGTTCATGGACGGGAAGGAAGAATGCAAGCTTGATAAGGAAGCAGTTATATCATTCTCCGTCCCTGCTCTAGGTCTCGCAGACGTAGGTGTCGTCATCTCCGACCTAGCTGGATCTGCCATGAGATTCAACCCTACATTCCCTGTAGCAGCAGTAGCTGATTGCGGACTTGTAACGCCTAATCCCGTAGTAGGTGCAGGCGATCCCTTCGGCGTAGACGCTTTCGTGTTGATGGGAGTAAGAGGGAACTTCCATCCGCTCTGCAACTTCTGCTTCTCGGGATAGATAGGCGCCGTCTTCACGGAAGAGACGGAAGAGGGAGGCGAGAGCGTCGGTGGCATCGTTGCAGCGGCTTGCACGGGAGCAGTAGCAGGAGCCATAGCGTTATGGAGCGAGTACTGCTTCAGCAGATCCACGGAATGAGGTGGAGTGATGAGCGGTACGATGTGTTCGCCATTGGCAACAGCGTTGTAGGAGGGGGCATAACCGCTTTCTGACGATGCAGGATAAGTCCAATGCTGGAGATCTTCCTGCTGCCGAGAAGCCATATATGCATCTGGGTGCGGAGCTTGGTGATACACAGGGGCGTATTGCTGCTGCTGCTGCTGCTGCTGCTGCTGCTGCTGCTGCTGCATGCTGGAGCTGGGAGGCGAGTTCCGTGCTGACGAGTTGTTCGAAGAAGACAGGACGCGACTCATCAAGCCTCGATCTGGTGTTCTGCCCAACGATGAGCACGTCTGGCTCCTCATCAAGCCGGGCCTATCACATTCGAAAATCAGCACTGTCGTTCCCTTCAATAGTCAGAGAGCGGGCTGCAAATACTCACCTCGCTGATGAAGCTGTAGATGTCGCGGAAGACGAGAGGACCGAACTAGTTCTCATCATCCCGAAGCTCGTAGCTAGAGATGCAGAAGGCGTCATGGCCGCACTCTGCGGTGCCATGCCAGATGAGCCTATCGAAGAGCCCATTGAAGAGGCCACAGAAGAAGACAGCGGTGTCATCTTGCTTGGCGAAGCGAACGGCAATGCTAGCCTGGCTTTTCCGTCCGTCGAGATTGAAAAGACCAAGCCGGACGAAGCGCTCCCTGCTCCTCCTCCAGGTGTGGAAGAAGAGAGCGCAGGAGTGGCTTTGGGCGATGAGCCAAAGAGGCCGGGCGTCATTGATGTGGAGGTATTGCTACTACTCGTGCTTCCTTTTCTGCGCTGAGAGGCAGAAGCGTGCGAAGGCCTATAGTATGGCTGTTGAGAAGCTACCGAAGATGAAAGAGACGATGCCATAGCTGACGAGTTCAGCGAACTCGTTCTCGAGGGCATCAGGCCGCCTTCTGAGGAGATGGTAGTGCTTCGTCGCGCACGCACTGGCCCAAAGTTCGCTGGTGTACCATTGTACTCCAGAGGGGAGATAGGAGAGGAAGGCATCATTCCGAAGTCGAAGCGTCTACTTGCATTGGCGTTTGCAGATCCAGGTATCGAAGGAGACGATTGTGCGGAGGACGAGGAGCTCAACGAGGAAGACTGTCTTCTTGATAGAGAGCCCTGCGATATAATCGAGCCTCTATGTTGTTGCTGTTGCTGTTGCTGATACTGCATTTGCTGCGAACGAGCCATGGAAGCGAGATCCAGCGGAGCAGGCGAGTTTGCCAATGCATAGACTCCCTCGTTCCCACTTCCATTTATGCTTTGTCGGCCATTGCTGCTACTACCGAAGAAATGGGGCTGTCCACTGCTGTTCGGTCGTATCGGGCTCGACAGCGGAGATGCTGGAATAGCATATACAGGTACAGCCTGCGACTGCGTTTGTGTCTGCTTTTGTAGTGTAGGAGTAGTGTTGTTATTGGCTTTTGCTGCGGCGCCTCGTTTATTCGGAGTCTTGCGAACGTTCTTGGTTGCTGGCTCTTTCATAGGCGATCCAAGCGAGTTGACAGCTGCTTTACTACTGAAAGGGAGGAAGAGAGAATGCATCAGCTTTTATGTTGACTGTGATAAGGTTGATCTTCCATCTGTCGCCGGCTATCACCACACTATGGATCGATAGCGCAATCTGCTCCCGTCTCTTAATTGTTGGGTGTGCCGGGAAGAAGGGGTAGCGGACTTTGATAGCGGAAGACGCAGGAGAGAGAGGAGTGTGATAGATAGTAGTACTTACATGGCTTGGGCATTGTTACTGCTGGCCGCCTGCGCTTCAATGACAGCCTCCATTTTCTTCGACCTTGCGGCGGGTGTCATTCCGGCTTTTTTGCCAGCTGCTTTGGAGGGCGATACCGAGTTGTTGTACATAGTATTAGGCGTATGCTGCTGCTTCTTGACTGCTTTCAGATGCTCTGGGATCCTCGTCTGTCGCTGCTTCTTTTGTTGGGCCGGCTGAGCGGGCGCAGTTGCTACTGCTGCAGAGTATGGCGGCGAGTCTGCGTAGGCCGACATGGGATAGGATAGACAGACAGACTATGCTGTTGTACTCCTAGCTGATGCCGCGACACAGCCTGGCAGATTTCGAGCACCCTTTTTTCGAGCGACCGCACCCCTCCTTCGCTCGAACACTGAAACGTACGGGGACTGTCAGGATGGGATTGATGGGTGTTCTGATTGAATATTCGAGGTATTGGCGAGGTCTACCCTACCTTTCAACTTGTACGAAATCTGCTCAAGTCCCCATTCAACTTTCAACGAGGGCTCGACCTCTGATTGATTGATCGAGCTCGAGGTGAGGGGGCAATGACTGGCCGATTAATGCTGATATGATAAGCAAGTCTACCCTGACATGATATCAATGTTACGACATCTCTTATGTCCTTCGAACTCTGATCAACCTTTGAGTCCAGAGTTAGCCCGGCAGACCTATCGAAGACCTTGGAGATCAGTCCTCGACAGCTTGTCTCATTCTCATTCAAACTGTGAGGTCGGCTCTGCACTACGACTCTTTTATCCCGACTCCATCTCACGGAAACCTCCCTCCCTAGGCAAACCCTCTAGAAGCAGTCTTTCTGATGGTCATGACTCTCCCTGCCTATGCTACGTTTCTCCTCATATCGCTCATGCCATCTTCATCTTTATCAAGCATCGTTTGATGACGTTCTTCCATCTTCCTGCTTCTCAGGCACGGCGCGTCAAGGACGCGTCTTCTTTCTTCTTCTACTTCTTCACCGTGAAAAAGCAGATGTCACTCAGCCTAGATGTGGGGCCCCGAGGAAGCTGAGCCGGGGCGCAATTAATTCGTTGTCCCTGAAGCGTGCTTCTCCCATGAAGACTAAACTTTATTCTTCACTCATCAAAGAGAGATCTGGACTTCCCGTACTCCCGCAGCTTCTCATGGAGGAGGTTGTGATTGGAGCGGAGTTGGGAATTCCGTCTTAAGTGTCAAGACTATCGTACGACAAGCATGCAGAGTGTGAGAAAGGCGCAACCATGCTCGGTGGCCCTCATACGCCTCAACAACTTATGCTCGAGCTGGAGAGTCTGGATTTCAGAGCATATGATGAGTCGCCCAGATGCGTAGTCACAAAGCATGCGAACATGGAGTCCCATCAGAACGTTTTCAATGCATATAATCAATGTCTCCGGATCCCCCGTAGGCTAATCTGCCTCATCACCCTCCACCCTCGAAGCTTCCCCTAGCTTGCTGAGAGCATACGCAATTTGTCACAATGACAAATGGGCGGTATACGTACAATCTGTCGCTCACATGTGGAGAGCGCAGCGGTGTGCAATGCAGCCATAACGCAGCCATGCAGATCGCTCTGAGCCGCCAAAAAAAAAAAGAACTATGTCAGGACTAGCTCTACCGCTTGTATCGTTTATTGCGCGCCTACGACCTCAGCACACATGGGGTATGTGCTGTACTAGCGTACATGTTTAAGCCGTCCCAAGTGACGCATAGTCAAATACGCACGATTGATTAGCCGGTTGGCGTGTGTACTCGCTCGCATTCGCAGAGCGTACTTTACAAAGGGTTACAGAGGGTTTACAGAGGGTTTTGACTCGAGTCGCGTTGTAGCATATCTATACGTCATTAGCCATTCCGTCCGGATCAGCTTGACTGTATATATGAGGACGGTTGCCTTAAAGACTCCATTCACGGTCATACAGGTCTCGCAAGACTCCTTATACCTCTTGTCTACACTGTTATCTTTACTCTCACTGCGGGACAAAGAATGCCTACTGCCTTGAGTGAACCATACAGAATATGTGGAAGGATATGGGTGCCGTGCGAGTGCTGAGGTCGAGCGCGAGGGGTGAGAGATATAGAGCATCCGTACACGAGATAGGATATCGTGAAGGAAAGAAGGGTAGACCGATCTGGCGTGATGACCAGGACATGCGTTTTATCGTGGGAGGATGACGAGGGTGCCCGCGCGGAGGAGCGACAAGGAGGGAAGTAGATGAGTTGCTTGTTCTACGCCATTTTGCCATCTTCGAAGTCCAGTACGGTAGCTCCCTCAACGAGTGGAAGGACGAACTTCTTGAATTTGTCATGCACGGGGTCCGTGTCTAGATAGTAGTCTCTTTCTTGAATGTTTCGAAAGACGCCAATGAACGAATGCTATCATTCACACATCAGCTAATCTTGCCCTATCGCACGAGCATATGACGATCTTGACGCACCTCGAGACCGTGCGCTTGACCTTCAGGGCTTATATCACTTCCACCACTTATCGATTGGATATACTTCTGCCCATTCTCAAGTGTGCACCCATCTTTCATAGCTAGGAACTCGTCAAAGACTTGTCGTTTCTGCTCGGCCGTCGTGCTGGACTTGTACCCGAAATGGACGATGTGGTAGATGAGCGGCATGACTGGTGAGTTGTGGTGTGATGGAGAGAGGAGAGATGGATAGGGACAGAGGAGATAGAAGGGAACACAGAGGTGACCGGAAGATGAGTATCGGGCGAATTGGCAAGAGAGGAAGGGCGATTGCCCGGCTACCTCATTATATTGCGTAGATAGCAAGAGGCATGAACAACATGCAATGTTATTCAAAGCGAGGCCAAGTCGCGCAGCGAGTCCAGGCACCCGAATCATCCACAGCAGACCTTAGCAGTTGGTAGAATTGTCCATGTCCTCTGCGAAAGCTAACATACATCTGTTTCCATCTCTCTTTCTGTTCCTCTGCATAAACTGAACAAGCTAGCACTAAACAAGCTAGCACAAAGCTCTACTCGGTATAACAACATAGCTAGTCGGGAGACAAAGATAGGCAGAACAGGGGTGGGAAGTTTTGGTTTGTTGATTGATTGGTTGATTGTTGAAGGAAGGATACAGATGATGAGAATGTGGATTTTGGAGTTTGGCGACAGAGTAAAGACGGATCGGGCCAGCAAAGGACACGAATGTATTAGAGACAGTCGAAAAACGAAAGGGATCATTAAAGAAGGTTGAACGATAAAGAACGTGATGTAAAGAAAGTGTCGAAAGTCGAAGTTGTGAAAGAGTACTGTCCGTGGTACTGTCTTTTCGCCCGTGGGGATTGGAAGATGATCTCGTAGGAGGCATATGATGCGGATGCTCGAATCGCATACATGAAGAAGGCCGTCGAGAAGCTGTTCTGCCTTTCAGAGCTCCTTCACCCCCTCCGATACGCCTCGACATCCTCCTGCGTGATTACTCCGGGACTCGCTCCTTCCCTCCTTCTATCCGGACTCCCACTGTCCGAAATCTGTGAGGCATGTCCTTCCAGCTGTTTCTTAAGCTTGTCCAACGGGCTCTGCGGGCTCGCTGATCGTGGCACGTTCTCACTCTCCGTCCTCACTGCTATCGACATCGCATTATGTCCTCCGCTGCTTATACTGCTGTCGACCACGCTGCTGCCTTCGCTTCCACTTCGCGTAGTGCTCTCGCTAGCCGTACTTCGCTTCGCACGATCTGGGCCAGAAGTCTGTCTCGCCCTCACTCGTTCCGAAGAAGAAGATGAAGACGCCGTAGAAGCATTTGAGGAAGGCCCTTGGTCCGGCTTGAACCACCCGCTTACAGAAGCGGGCATGCTATCTGGTGACCCTATGCCAGAGAGCGGTGAGAAGGCTAGTGTGGATTTGTCAGTCGCTACTACCGTACCAGGAGGAGGAGCTAGTGGTTGTGGAGGGACGATCTCGATTCTTGAATGACGAAGATGCGGAGCGCCTGACATTCTGGCTGTTCCAGGTCGAGATGTAGATGGAACATTCAGGGACGACTGGCTGCCGAATTGAGTAGGCGATAACATCGATCGACGCCCGCCTAGTGATTCTCGACTGCGCGTAGTTGCTTGGAACGTCGAGAGCCGAGAACCTTGTGTACGTAGTTGATCGGTAGACATGCTTGAATCGCCGCGGATGTAGTTCAGACTCCCGAAGTGCGAGTTGGGTCTCGGTAAGCCTTGAGGAGAAGTAGGCCGCGAATAAGCGCCCAAAGAAGATGACGAGCCAGCTGTAGCTCCCTCTAGCTGATTGAGAGCGGCCATTCGCGAGTCGGTGGTAGATAGAGAGTGTGAAGACTCTGCACTATGCCCACCGCTGCCAAAGAGATGAGGTTGGCTTGTCATGTTGTTGAGAGAGCCTTCACTGCTCAGCGCAGCCAGGCTTCCACGACTGCTATATGATCCATGCGCGTATGCAGGATAGAGGAGTGTTGAAGTACTTGGTGACGGGCTGAAGGGTGAGAACGCGCTTCCAGACATCGTTGCGCGCTGTGTCATGAGCGGATGATGGTGTTGAAGCAGCGGATTCGGGCTCTTCGGCTCATCGGAGGATGAAGCGTAGGCATCGTATGATTGTTGTCGACGTCTCCACCAGCGTACGTATAGTCGATAGCAAATGAGTAGAACTATGATTCCGCCAACTATAGCCACGCAGATTATGGCTGCCAGAGGGAAATCGCCAGTCGCTGATTTGGCGATGGTGCTCCCATCGCTTGAAGAAGGTGGTATCGTCTGCGTCGCAGCAGCTGGAATAGAAAGATTCAGCTCTTTCCCCCTTCAAGCACGCACGTGCCTTAGGCCAAGCCCGACGCATCGACGTAAAACTGACCTGGTTGAGCTACTGCCGCTACAGACGACGATGCAGCAGGCGGTCTTGCAGCGCTCATAGTGGTCTCTTCTTCAAGGGATCGCGGAGGAGAAAGAACCTGTCTAAACGATTTTCGGCGCGGTTTATAGCGCTTGTGCGATCTGAAGGAAGTAAATCGCAAAGGGCTAGGCGGAGGGAATAGCGTAATGAGATTGTCGAGGTTCTCTGCAGGCTAAAGGGTGAGCAGGGAGTGTATATTGATGTCAATGACTGAATGGCGATCCGCAGCTGACCGAATTGAACCTGCACGCCAAAAGCAGCCCAGCCAACACACCATCAGCTCGAATCGGATGAAGGAGCGTTGGACAGTCTTCATACACACTTCGGAGTTCGCTGCTGATGCCTGCTTGTCTGATTCCAACAGCTCTTGCCTTTGTTGTTTCTACCTGGACCTCGCTCAAATCCAACTCTTCCAGATACGTAGAACACCAACAGCTTCCTCTCTTGTTCCCTATGTACAGTGGATGGTCGAATGTCGTTTGGAGAATCTACGGATGCGCTCCAATCTCACAAGGTGCCGGGCGGAGCTGGCTTTGGCCTTGAACTTTTGAGCTGGAATCTTGAAGGGACTTGAAATGGATGAAGCTATCAACGTGAAGTAGAAGAAGACCTCGTTCCCATCGCTCTGCTGCTTCGTCGTTGCTGCTGGGAGCCAGCCAAGACTGACCCTCAGAACTCGCTCAAGCTCGATCAACAAACAAAAGCACGTGACCAGTCAACCCAAGACAACTCAGGACAAATCAGGCAGCTATCAACTCTTGACGGACATGCAGATCCTCTCGACTCTTGTCGCTCCTGCATCGCTCGAACCTGCCTATCGTGAACAAGGTCAAGCGCGCCGCCATGCAGCGTACCTCCGGGCGGCGATGACAGCCGAGAGACGGGCAGAACCGAGCATGCACATCGAGACACCTCTATCTGCTACGATGCTGCAGTCACTCTGCGCCCGGTTCACTCTCGCAACCGTACCCTGTACAGTGGAGTGAAGACAAGGCCAGTGTACGAGCACCGCCCCTTCATGCAGCTACAAAGGAGCGATAGAGCTTGATAGGGGATCTAGGTCATACAAGGGAATCGATGGGTGATGACGACCACCTTTGACATCTGTCAGACACAAACGGAAGACCCGTGGGAGACGACTATAAGAGCGGGTTTCAGCAGCTCTCTCTCTGCTCTCTTTCGCTCACTCAACACTCTGAGAACTCATCTGCTCATCAGGATCTGCCTGCAAAAGCACCATAAAACAAGTTTCAAGCTTTGAGCCTTATAGACGAAATGCCGACGAGATCCTTTACTGTGAACTTCCATCGCCAGATTTACAATCACACCTGGGGCTACATCTACAACCGCATGTGCGATATGTGCGGCAAGGTCGAAGACTGTGAGGAGCTGGATCGCACACGTACAAATAGGTCCACCGGTAAACTCGAGACCACACATATCTACGTGTCAGTACATTCGTCCTCAGATTCTATGCTCACTGCTCCTTGCTGATAACGCTTTCCATATCCATACATAGGTGTGAGGGCTGCAAAGGCAGGAACGCAAAATACAATTAGCTGTACCGGCCGACTAATCCCAGCATATTTTTTCACGTCTCCGCCGTCCACGTTAAGCGTTCCGTTGTCCTCCTGCTCCTATTACGAACCGCTTCTGACCCACCGACAAGAGCAACTGATACCACTGCCGTTCTGTCGCACCATTGTCTCACGGTCCTGCCATCACTCAGTACCGAGTGCTTGCGCTGACGAGCTAGTAAGGTGCTGAAGGGATCTCGTACCTTTGATAGCTTCAGGTCAAGGAACTGGCTCACTCAGTCGCTCCTCCGATGCGCAGATGTATATGTTACGTTACTGATCGCATGTCTGCGTATACTTCAGGTACTTGGCTAGCGTGCTCTCCGTCTGTGAGTTATGACTGACCAAATGATTTGTCTCTATGCACGCATGGCCACAACGACCAATCAAGATATTCGGTACGCAAATCCCTTCAGCAAGCAGATTGAAGAGGCCGCTGTTGAAACAAGGCTTGGCGATACAAAGTTTGCAGCCATGCCGTTCACTGGAAAGGACATCGCGGTCTGGCGCAACCCTCCGAGGCGACGTCTATATTCCTATTGAGCGTAATGGTCAACGGGTGATGCAGCAGGCGTGGGCGAATCACGGGTACCAGTTGGTACTATAGCTATGTTACCACTCAACATCGAGATACGAAAAGCATCGCTCAAACGCTCGGAATATCAAGATGTCCTCATGCCGGAGCCACTGTGGTTGACGAAGATTTCCGAGGATGGCCTACTTATCGCACAGCCCTCACAGCGCCGGCTTCAGTTTAGCCTAGCTACACATCTGCACTTGTGTAACTAGGACTAGCAGAGCTCAGCTTACCAGCTTTAAACTCCTCCCAGCGGGAGCGATACAGCGTGACATCGTCATCAGATCTGCCTTGGAGTAGCCGTTCGCATCATCCCCCTATGATAGATCGGGACCCATCGATGCAGAAGCCGGTGTGCAATGCCCTGTCAAACCTCACACAATAGTACCGCCTAATCGCAACACATGCAAAGGTTGTCTGGCTCGTGGGAACGCCCTACAGAGGAAAGCAAGCACCGCTCCTCGCTCCGGTACAAGGCGGCATACAAGCAGGGCGTCCTCCTCTCTTTCGTTCCACTACCTCCAGCTGGAACATCAAGCTAAAAGCTACCCAGAACCTTGCAAAACAAGGACTCCAGATCTACATCAGCAAATCATGGCGAACAGACCTGCAACTATTGGCGGCAAAGTCATGTCAACTTACATCTACAACGGCAAAGTGTACTCGTACAGCGGCGGCCGCACAGCACACAAGCACACATGTGTGGCCTGCGGTGAGACCAATCACTGTGTCAAATACACATACAATGGCCATGTCATCTACTTGTAGATGGTAAAGCGTTTAAGGCTTACCTCGACGCTACTGATCGTCACTATGTCACGCTCGCAGATGCGTCTACTGCTGCAAGCCCCAATGAGTGCGATCGAGTTCGACAGAGCTCGCAATCCACTTTGTACTCTCTAATATTCTCCCGCTTTGTCTTGTTTTTCCCCAAGCACCTCCGTCCCATTCTCTCACCGAGTCTGGCTGTCCGCCGATCCGCTGACATCAACCAGCTATGAAAGCGTCTTATCTCAACTGAACCTATTCCCAGTTCCGGAGAGCGCCAGTCTGCGATGGTCTATCCTTATGAGCGCAAATCCTTGTACGACTCACTGCTTTCTCATCCGATCCGCTGCGTGTCTCTCGCGATCGCTGAGAACATGAGAATGGCTCAAAGGGAGCATCTCCGTTTTCTCATCAGAACAAAGGTCGGTTTCTCCGCAACCTCCATGTTCCGCGTAACGAAAGGCATCCTGGCCTTCCATCGTTGTTGAAAGGCCCATACGCACTACTTGAGGCTACAAGAGCGAGCTTTGAGCTCCCCTCTGCTCTCAATCGCAATCACCCGCAACAAGCTTAGACTTTCAGATACCGAAAGCTCAAGACAATCATCGCGCCCAGCAGACTTCAGGGAGATCTCAGCAACAGCTGCACATACCAGCGACACATAAAATGTCCTCAGGTAACGAAACAGTAAGATGGCCATCTACCGTGGTCTTCAATGGCTACTGGTCACATAGCGGACTAGAGCCGGTCGCTGCGCAATGCAACATTTGCGGTAAAGCGGGCACTTGTTCACAGTACAACTCCAACGGCAACGCTTCGGATGTGTGAGCGCCCTCTTCTTGCTGATAGAAGGATCTGCAGGTACTAAGATTGGGTTCAGCTGTTATCGCTGCGCTAAATCAAACAGAAACAGAGCCCCAAGAAAGAGGTACGGCGGGAGACATGGTCATGGTCAGGCTTCTTGAGCAGCTGCTTCCCTTCCTTATTTTACTCTGCTCTGCTCAAACGTCTATTTGCTCCCTTTGGCGTAACATGCATACTCCATCCTCCCTATTTTCTCCGATTGAAAGCCATCCTTTCTTCTAGTATCGCGATCCTGCCTAACCAGCTTACAATATGCGCAATCTCGTCTCCTCATCCTCGATTCGCGGAAACTGGAACGCAGCTGTCTTCGAACGGACCTACCTAAGATCCGGATGCCTGCTGTCTGACCATTTGCTCCTACCACTAAATCCCTTCGATCCTCAGACGCTGCGGCTTGCGCAAGGCCAGCGCGAGCTGAGCTGCTGCCACAAATCACACGGAAGCTTCTTGCAGTCTACGAGTACGTTAGCTGGCTTGCTCCTCGCGGCAGAGAGCGCTAAAAAGCAGGAACACCCTTTACGAAAGACACCCTTCAATCCTCCTCTCGCTAGTCGACCGCGAGTCGATCGCACCTTTCAACGACATGGGGCCTTTGAAGAGCCTTTGTAGGTTAGCGTGCACTGCTCATCCACGCTGTTTGCTCGCTGCCTTAAAAGCAGGCAGACCACTCAAGGGCCTCTCTTGCTTC
This sequence comes from Erythrobasidium yunnanense, assembly GCA_001600175.1. NCBI lineage: Eukaryota > Fungi > Basidiomycota > Cystobasidiomycetes > Erythrobasidiales > Erythrobasidiaceae > Erythrobasidium > Erythrobasidium yunnanense. The sequence continues at coordinate 572,358 of BCJC01000003.1, forward strand.
TGATCCTGCACAAACCAGAATCAAGAGAATAAGTAATTGTACACAGAGCCATAAGCAAGATGCCTGAAAGGATCAGACTTAGCCAACTCGTCCAGCTGAACGGTCAAAGTTGGGTTTACAACACCTCCCAATCCGGGTACGAGATGCAGGTCTGTAAGGCGTGCAGGAGGATTGGCATAACGAAGCTTCAGGAGTGCTACTCGTACAACTTCAATGGCAGACAAGCCTGGTTGTGAGTACCCCAACTACGCATGCCTTTTTGAAAGGGCTGAGAGTCGTCCTACAGCTGCAAGGGTTGCGCAACTAAATGATCGTTCTTCGCATTCCGTCTGTATGCCGTCTTCACAGACTGTCCTGTCCTTCTGTCTGTTGCCAAGCGGTGCTCCCTCCCGTGAGGTGTTGTCTGGTCTGGCTTCTCGCAATGGATCCGACCTCATCTTCATACGTCCTGACACTGACCGATACACACGCCTTGAATGCTTTGACAAAGTGGAGTGTATGTATCCGCGAAGGCATTCTCGAGTAGGGTGGTGTAGTTTCGCTATCGGCCGCTCATCAGCACATGCCAGCATCTTATATGCACCTCGAAAGGCATACCTATAGACATATACGAGGTTTGCGATAACACGAGGCCAGCTTTGCACCTTAAGGCGTGCCGCTTGCCATAGGATCGTCCTTGACTGCCTCTTTCGCGTCTTTATCTGCAGGACCAGCAGCAGTGTCTTCCTGTAGTGTGTCCAGCATGCCATCGAGCTGCCCAAGTAAGCGGTCGAGCCTCTTCTCCATCTCGTCGCTTGCGATATCTGCCTGCTCGAGCTTCTGTAACAGCAAGGCCACGCTTTCGTCGTCCAGATTGGCGATATCCTCTTCTGAAGCACCTCGTAATGCTGCCAATATGGGTTGCAGTGCGCTATCTGACAGAATATCGGTGCTGTTTCCCGGGTTCAAGCTGCCAGGACCAGCGGCTGTAGTTGTGGATCCATTTGCATTGCTTGTATCATTGTTACTCGTTGCTAGAACGTCGTTTAGATAGTTCAAATCGTCGCCCATCTTGTTGATGCTTTCGTGTCAAGCGCCAACTTGGCTCTTCCTTCACCCAACCAAAAACTCTACTCTCACAAAATGGTCGCTCTTGACGCTCTCAACGCCTACCTCGCCGACAAGTCCTACATCCAAGGGTGAGTATAGTCATATCCTGCATTGGCTTGCTATCCTCCATCTCCCCCTGCCCTTTTTCACCACGTTTTTTCAGCGATGAATTATGCTTTGGTCCGTGTTTCCGAGTTATGGCGTCGGGACTGTTGGGTTATAACAGTGCTCGGATTAAGACCCCGTACAGTACTCAGTCCTGTAAAGGCGCCTCGTCCCGCTATGGCGCCCTGACGAAAATTCCATATTTTTCCAAGCTATCTGAGAACAACCTCGTCGCATCCCTATACTACTTCTATAATTGTCAAAGAGATACAGAGAAGCTGACTGTGCTTCTCGCGAACCTTCCAGATACACTCCTTCCCAGGCCGATGTGACCGTCTACAAGGCCGTCGAGTCCTCTGCTCCTTCTGCTCAGTACCCTCACGCCGCCAGATGGTTCAAGCACATCGCTTCCTACGCTGCTCAGCACCCTGAGCTGCCCGGCGACTCCAGCAAGGACGCCGACTCCCTCATCCCCGCTGTAGCTTCCACCTCTTCTTCCGCACCAGCTGCCAAGGCTGCCGCTGCAGATGACGATGACGACGAGGTCGACCTCTTCGGTTCCGATGACGAGGAGCAAGATGCCGAGGCCGAACGAATCAAGGCTGAGCGATTGGCTGAATACGCTGCCAAGAAGGCAAAGAAGCCTGCTACCATTGCTAAGGTGTGTAGCACTGCTTTCAAAGTACGTATAGGACTCATCCTGACTGCTTTTTCTATTCCCTGCCCTCCAGTCCGTCGTCACCCTCGATGTTAAGCCTTGGGATGACGAAACCGATATGGCCGAGCTCGAGAAGTCCGTCCGAAGCATCGAGAAGGATGGTCTCGTGTGGGGTCTCTCCAAACTGGTCGCAGTCGGCTACGGTGTCAAGAAGCTCCAGATCACCGTCGTCATTGAGGACGAGAAAATCTCTCTTGACGATCTCCAGGTAAGTTTATCATCAGACGCTACGATACCATGAGTAGAGCTAACCTGTCGTATCGCGCGACAGGATGAGATCGCAGAGTTCGAAGACTACGTACAGTCTTCAGACGTACAAGCGATGCAGAAGCTTTAAGCAGCATATTAGACGTTGTTACAGCTTCAAATTTGGTCGAAATCCGATGAAATCTCAGTACTTGGCCAATTCCCGGGCCCCTCGGCCTCAGCACGGCTCTCCTACTCGCTGCTGTTCATTCATACTGATGTTCAATACTGTGTTAACACACACCGATATATCTGACCCGACTCTGCCCTTTCCTGGCCGTGAAGAGCGATTTTGGCTAAAATCTGAAGGGCAGCAGTAGCTCCTCCGCTCGGCGTAATGGAGAAGATCAATAGACTTCTTATCAGCACGACACACACTCATGAAGTGTTAGCGAGATCCCCGCCCGCTCTTAACCGCTATTGGTGAGGGCCTATCTGATCGGACTTCATCACGGCGGCCTGGCCTCACAGGTTCTTAACACTTCGCATCCTTTCCACACATAGGTGTGTCAGTCATAGCATCATTGAGCTACATGAGACCGTTTGGCTCGCAACGTGTGACCACCTCTTCGTCTTCTGCACAGCATATTCTGAGCGCCTTGTTCCCACCTCTATCAGGCAGGGATATTGCTTTCAAGAAGGCCTTGAAACTGAGCGATGACTTCGCCGGATTTTCGCCTATCGCTGCATGCGACTCCCTCGTGCGTTTCTGACCTCGCCCGCCGCGCAGATAGCTGAGGCCCAGCAAAGTATAATTTCTCAGTATTGTGTGTGTGTGTGTGCTACGCACTGTAAACCTATGCACCTTCACGAACGATGCTCGACTGCCGTATATGCTAATTTGCCAACAACAATGATTCCCCATAATGACGACCAAGCACACAATGCTCTATAATACTTCTATTACTCATCTACTTCCCAAGGTAGTCTATCTGGATAGACAGCAGTCGGGTTATCCGGACAATACTCTAGCAAATTTTCCAAGTTCTTATTGCTCGTAAAATACGGGTGTATCCGCCTGAATGGGTTTCTCCCCCGTCTTTTCAAGAGTAGTATCCCATGACACCCATATAAGTCCGCAGAATACGGCTTCAAGCCAAATTCCTTTTCGCCAAGATAGGATTGCCCAGTCTCGCCTTCGTCGTCGATGCCGACATAGGTGAATGAGCTCAAGGGAAACTTGAGTGCAGCTCGATGCACATCAGTGAAGCGGGACCGCTTCATCCCGAAGCCGACCACAGTCACTCGCGAAGGGTATCGGCCAGTCACTCTGGAAATGCATGTGAGCCTCACAACTTATCCCTGATCGATAGTGGACTTACTCCTTGAATCGACATAGACTGAACAGCAGATTCTGGTACGAATCCATGGCAAATTGTTCCGTAGTCGCCCTTGGAAAGAAGACCGAAGTACCCGACTTATGACTATCGTCCTGCGTGAGCGCATCCGAATGCGCTTTGGCATCCGTAGTCTTTGTGGAATTGCTATTTGTGCCATCTCCAAGAGGTGCGCCTGAAACTCCAGCTATTTCCGGTGGCATCAACGAATTGGATGGATCGTACAGATTCAAAGCATTCGAAATGCGAAAGTAAGAATCTCCTTCGGTCTCTTGAGCTATAGTGCGTGTCTGTCCGCCCGAAAAGACCAGCAGAGACGAAGGATCTTGTAGTGCAAGCTCGACTCTGCAGACTTCGGTTAGCTCAATTAATATAACATAGGCGTCCAGCGCACCCCTTGATAATATGCTTAACAAAGGTCCGTATACTGCCGCCTTTCTGCATTGCTTCCAGCACCCAATTCTCATCTTGCACAATCTCGGATGCCTTTCTGCCTCTCCAGACTGCATGCCCAGGGACCATAATGAGGTGATCTAAAGATGCGAAGTTGACATTCTCTGTTGATGCTGCAGAGTTGAGCCAACTGGCGCCCGAAGCAGCCTGAGTCGCATGGTCCCCATCCACCGAATGCGCATCCAGCACATCCTGCTGGCCCTTCTGATGGCTATCCTTCCCATCTACATGTGCCGCGACTGGCTGTAACGGTGGTACATTGTTACGAGGAAGTGTTGCCCGTATGCTGAGTGGTAGCCTGTCTCTTTCGCCTTTCAACGGATGTTCATGCAGGTAGAACTTGACGTTGTAGATCAGACTTGCTATGCACGTCAGAACAAGCAGGAAGACTGCTAGATTTGTCGTTCTAGCTCGAGCAGTAAGGTGTGCAGGCGTAAAGAAGGTCAAGAACGCGACTGGCGACCGTTTGAGGGCATGAAAGAGCGATTCGCCATTCATAGGCAAGCCAAAGGATCCAGTACTGCTTGAGCTGCGATGATGTCGATGCGAACCACCGCTCAAACGCCCTCTGCTTCGACGGCTTAAAGTCACGGTACTGTTGGGAGTCGAATAGAGAGGTAGAGACGTCGCAGAGGACGCGCTGGCTCGTCGTTCCATCGTGCCAGAATCTTGCCAGCTACGCTACGGCATTTGATGGCCAGAAAGTTTTGGTGCTTCTGCTTCAAGTCGATTGGGGAACGAGAGAAGATGATGTACTGCCTTCGAAGCTGTGAATCTGGAACTCCTGGAGACTCTGGATCTACCTAATGTACTGATATCTCTACGTATTCAGTCCTCGTCCTGCTCCTTCTCCCGCTGCCCGGTGTACCTCCCTTGTTCACCATCCTTTTCCTCATTGCTTTCTACCTTAGCAAGCGGCCATGGTGAGCTAAGATTGACTGCCGGATACTGCTTCATTCGAGCTGAGCGCCTTGTTGCCCAGCGTCTACTGCACGATCTTGCTGGTAGCCATGTTCGCATCTACATGCTATTGGGACATCACGCCGGTATCTCAGTCAGCAGATGGCAGTCTGCAGTTCAATCTACACAACACCACGACCGCGCTGCAGCGATGCTGGTGCGACTCTAATGGGGGCAATCTGCTCAAACCCAGGCTATATGGCCAGCTCGAGCAAGTCGCAAATTCCACTTTACCATCCTCGAACAATACCGCAATACTATCTGAGTCAGCCAACTGGCTTAGCCGGGCAGTCGATCACGCCTCCAGCAGCTTCGTGGAGAGAATATTCGGATTCAAGATCAGTCTGTACTGAAGCATAGTCTCAGAATCGCAGTATGCAGTTAGCTTATTGTTGTTGTGATTGTATACAAAATGAGATTGATACGCCCCCGAGCCTTACAAAGTCTCAGACAAGTATAAGACTACGCACAACGAAAAGCTCGAAAAACTGTCGAGGGACCACTGAATATATGAACTATAAGAAAGGACGTCCAACTAGTAACTACTGCTATACCGTACAACAAGAAGCCCTAGTAAACCGTCGTAGCTAATTTATCTATAACAGCTATAGTCGCAGAAGGGTATCTAGATTGTGTTGATGTCCGTCTTCTTGGCGTGCTCGACCAGCGAACCGCCTTCTTTACTTTATGCTTTCTTAGACTGAGACGTCTGTCGCAAGACTATCTGAGGACAGATGCTCAATGATCGTCAGATCGCTCGGATCCACCGTACTATAGTTCCCACCGCTTCCATTGCTTCCTACTGAGGCAGTCAAGCTGAAGTGCTTTCCTGTTTCTGCAATGAACATAGTTGGAGCACCTTGACCGTCCTGAGACTGGAAGGAAGGGTCGATAGCCGAAGGAGGGAGCGAGCCACCGTATTCAGCGACATAGGAAGTTGCGGATGGAAGTCCATAGTCGTCTAGATTGGCGAGGAAGGGCACGCTGCCATCCTCTGTTGGCATATATTGGTAGCTTTGAAAGCCGGTCGAACCCGTATCGGGCGTGTTGAGTAAGGCTGAGACTGGCTGCATCTCCATCATAGAAGGTGCAGTGAGGTATTGCTCGAAAGAGTCATTACCTTGCCGTTCGCTGCCTTCTGCCAGTCTAGGAAGACCCTCGCTTTGGTACATAGTACCGTCCGGCGCTTGCTCCATCAAGATATACTCGACGCCAGGCTGCGAGAATGTCGGAGGCACTTCTTGATGGCTGGCTGATGCTGAAACAGAGGGTACTTGATATGCCATCTTCATCATATTGTATGCATCGTTTGATGGATAGAAAACACCGTCAATGACGAAACCATCTTGTCCAACAGGATGCTGGGGTATAGATGCTGTGACAGCGAAAGGCGCAGCAGGCGATGAGTTCGCACGATACATGCTGCTGCTACTTGGTGCTGACAGGCCTTGCGTGTTTGCGATTGAGCGCATCGCTGGTTGTTGCGAGTGTGCTCTCATGCCCGCTGAGACTTTGCGTGGAGAGGACTGACTACGCCTAAGCTGGGTTGGCAGTTGTCGCAGGGCCTGTTGATACATCTGCGGTTGCTGAACAAGCTGCATTGACTGATCAGGTGTTTGCGCTGGGACGAATGTGAAAATGTGATTTTGTTGAAATTGATCATATGCGCCTTGCGCCTGGTACTGAAGCGCCTGGCCTCCCAAGTTTCCAGTGACCGTTGTAGCACCTTCTGGCGTCTGATACAGCTGATGCGAAGGTGCCATACCCATCGAGGACGATGGACCATCACCATCGACTAAAGGTAATCCGTATGGCTCCGTCACTTCTTGGAACAACAGCTGTTGAGGCGGAGCGTTCGTAAGACCAGCAAGCAGTTCCTCGATGCTCAAGAAAGTCTCGCTGCCGTGCACTGGTCTTGGGACAGGATGCTGTATGTGCGAATACATGCTAGCTTGTTCCACAGCTGTCGGAGATATCGGACCGTAGACTAGCTGCTGCGGCGAAGTCGAAACTGGCGGGTGCGTGACGCTGCGAGCCATCGAAGATGCCGTAGGCTGTTGATATCTTGGGACCGTCTTTGACCTGCTGCTGGAAGCAGTGACAGAAGGTGACTTTGCGAAAGACCTTTGCCTCGCCTGCGATGGAGTTGAGAGGCGCATCTGAGAGTTCTGCATATGTACACCAATGTTTACGGACGGTGACATTCGACTCGGCGTGCGAGATGTGGAAGGCACGACCACTTGAGACGCGGCGGGCGAAGCTCGAGACCTGCCGTTCAAGCCTTGCTGCTGAGCAAAGCTGCTGGCATTCTGCTTGAACAGCTCTGCTTTGCTTGAAGCGACAGCAGATGTCTTCGACACCGGTACAGGGATTCGCGATCTCGCTTTGAGCGGTGTGGTAAGTTGACGCGATGAGCTCGAGACAGAGGCCTGCTTCACTGGCGAAGGGGAAGGAGGGCATGTCCGACTTTCTGGCGCATCAAGAACCGCGTTCACTGCTGTAGGCAAGCCAAGAAAAGCAGGGTCGAAAGATGGCACAAAGTCCCCGATAGGCGTACTTGGTACCGGAATATCGAGGTCTTCGCCTCCATCGTCCGCGTATCCTGTAGATGACTGTCCTCGTTTATTTCCATAGTACGGGATGACCTTGTCGGGATGTTCCGGTGAAGGTGTCGAGTATCTGTTATAATCTTGATTCGAGGTCGACGAGCTGAGGGTCTTCTTCTTGGGGTTATATTTATAGTCTGTTTGAAGTCGGAGGCTTAGCACGGCGCCCAATTGCCAGAGCAGCCATCTTACCGGGATACATCGCCATGTGCTCGGCTTTCTTGCGATCCGCCGCTTTGTTGTAGTAGTCTCGAACATTGTTCGGTTCAGAATGCCATGCGTCTAGGAAAACATCATCCGTCAGTCAGGATGCTCAGGCTCCAAGCGTTTGCAGCCACTTACGGCTCAACAGCTGGCTAAGAGTCGCCTGCGGCATCCCTGCGATTTCTGGCTTCCCCTTCAATTCCTTCAATCTATCTGATCTATACAAGATCCAAGCATTTGGAGGTCTGTTAATCTTCCCTGGCGTAGACTTCTTGTTATGATTGCGCTTTTCAGCGGGCATCGATTTCGAGAGCGAGTCTTTGACAGGTGGCGTGGGCGGTTGAGCTGTTGGTAGAGGAGGAATAGACGCTGCATTGGCAGTGGACGTTGTGGGAGGACGAGAGGCAGAGGAGCGCTTAAGGGGTGCGATAGTCCGCTTAGCTACAGATGGGCTTGGAAAAGCTTGAGCTTGAGGCGGCGATGTCCTTGGGCTCTGCAGAATGATGTATATCAGATTTATTGACGCGGTGAGTGTGAGTTCGCGAACTCACGAATGCCAATCTTGCCGAAGGCGATTCGGGCATTGGATCCGCTTCAGAAAGCGACAGTGCAGCAGCTTGTCGTCTGACCTGAGATGCGAACAAACTCATAGCATCATCTGAGCTACCTGCGACTGGGTTCGCGAACGGTGCGAACTGCTGCTCATCGGGCGGAGTAAGATTGAAAGCTTCAACCGCAGGGATCACTGCAGTAGATTGTTTAGGAGGCGTCGAGAAGGATATCCCGTAGGGTCCGTTCCATGCTTCGAGGGCAGCTGCATCCAGACCTGCTGGTGCGGAAAGAGGGAAGTCTCGAGCTGATCCTGGGAAGAAGGCATAGTCTTCTGCCATAGGATAGTGATATGTAGAAGATGAAGGAGGGGATAGAACAGAGACATCGAAGGTTGCACCGGCAGAATGCGGGAATGACGCCGATAGATGGGCAGAGGAAGCTGGCATGCTCGTGAAGAGGGAGCCTTTCCTGTTGCTTCTGATAGATGGTGAGGAAGGTAAAGACATGGACAGATTGTCGTCCTGCCCTTGGAATAGATGAAACTCGCTGTTGTTGTTTGAAGTTCGCCTCTGCCGGACGGACTTCGAGAGCGATGCAGCATCATCCGAAGCTTTTCTCTTGCTTCTACTACTAGCCATGCTTGAAGAGAACGAGGATGTTACCGGAGAGAGTATTTTGGCTGTGACATCGATTTCGGGCGTCGCAGGTCCATGATCGATGATTGAGCTTGCCGAAGAGGTCGATTGCCGCAGCGTAGTATCTTGCTCGACTGGTATGTCTTGCTCCATTTCTACTTGCGATTGCTCTTCTTCGCGCTGCTTGATGGATGAAGAGCGAGTGAGTCTGGTTGCGACTCTGCGTCGAGCCAGCGCTGAGCTCGGTGCCATTTCGATATCTAGCGCACGCCGCCCAAGCTGGATGTCAGATGATAGTGGACAGGTTGTGTCTTCGCAGATATGCGTATACGTCGGGCCACCGTCAACCTAAAAAGACGACAGGACGTTTCGGTGACTGCAGCGAAAGAAGGTCAGTCAACATTTTGCATGTACTCCGCTCGTCCAGAACATAAACGCACACTGCGCTGCGAATAGAAGCGTTCAAGATGAGCTGTCGAAGATGCAGCAGGATTGGCGTGAGCTGTAGCAGCAGGAAACCCAAGCTTTCGCTGCTGCCGCGCCCGTGGCCTTAGCCATCAGATGCATTCGATATACCACGAGCTCGCAGTGGACCGTGCGGTATTGCAGACGAGCGTTGGACGCCCAAAGCGCCCATCTTCAACGGCCGGCGCCAGTCAACAAAAGGCAGTGTGTTTGGGCCATGACAGTGACAGGTGCATTAGGATGGTCATTATCGACTGTTGGCTCTTCTCGAACTGGTGATCACTGGTTTGTTGCTGCTTGATATCTTCGCTAAATGCGATTCAGTCGTGCCGGCAGCCTGCGAAAAGGATGCATGTTTGGATCTGTACGGAGCATCGCATCGCATGTTCTTCTCAAGACGTTATGGATGTAAAGGCTAAGATCGGCTTTCAAGTTCATGGTACACGAAAGAAGCAAGAATCAAGGCGAAAATGGAGTGACTTTCGAGGATTCCGCTATCATGTCAAGGCTATCAACAGGCGACAAGGATCTCCTGCAATGCTCCTGCTCCCTCTCTGCCTGACTGCTGCTTCATTCTTGGTTCTGTTCTTCTCCGATTCTCACTCTGCAAAATACGCGACACTATGTAGACTTCGGCTGCCCGGCGACTGCGAGCTAACTGAAGCTGTGGACGACTCTCTTTGGGACGATATTCCTGCTTGATGGCTGCTCGACCGGGCATAGCGCAAACATCCAAACCGCTTCTGTCATCATCGACCTTTGACGTACCTGACCGTGTGCCGCTCCCCGTAGAGTTTCTCACTGACAGCTGTCCTCTTTCCTTACACGATTTCCATCTCCTCTCTGAATCTGAACGCCCAACATTTTATCGTGTCCTCGTCACCAAAGAAACACCTGCTCGTGTATCTAGAGCCAAAAAATTCCAGTCGTGACAGTGAAGCTTCTTCTACTTGTCCGTGCATCGTATATAGCAGTTAATGTTATAATGACCTTTGAGCATCTGATAGGTTTAAGAGATGCCCACCCCAAGCATCAGTGCAGCTAGTTAGCCAGTGGAAGCGAGCGAAGCGCAAGTGCCCAAGCTTCACTTGCAAAGCATGCCATGGCAGGCATAAGGAATTAGGGAGCATTCAGAATGCGGTCTAAGCAGACATAGGCATGGCTCAGAGGTATGAGATGAAGCGCAGAACTGAATTACGAAGGCTTGGAAGCCACTAGTTTTAGAATCTATAGGCTACAAGTTGGCCAGACGGCTTTCAGGAGATTTGCAGTGTCCGTTATCGGAGCTGAGGTGTCGCTTGCATCTGATGATGCTGCTCGTAAGCTGCACATTCCGATTGCCCCTCTATCCGGCAACGAAGACGGCAGGTCCGGCAACCATATGGGGCAGGATCAAGGTTAGGTTGTAGGGAGTGAGGAATGGGTTGTCGTTGACAAGAGCGACGAAACCTAATATTCAAGGACCAATCAGTATGTGCCACCTCAGCCTGTACAGGAGAAGAGTCTTACCTGTACCGTTGATTGCCGGGCCAGTCTTTGCGATGTCTGTGTTGTAGACATCACCCTTTGGCAGGTAGGCGTATCCGGTTGTCTCGGAGGTAAGGGTGAGGGGAGCGTATGTAGCATTGAGCTGATGAGTCCAGAGAGCATACTTAGGTGTTGATCCACCTGGAGATACGGTGGTGTAGCTGTTGTTGGGTCCGACCTTCTCGCCTGCAGGTGTCCATGAGAACTCGATCTTGTCTCCTGGTGCTACCAACTGCGAAATGTTGGTGGATACGGCAGACTTGGAGCCTTCACGAATAAGAGTAGGGTTGTTGTTGACGGTCAACGAAGCATAGTTGGACCAGGCGATGCGGGGAGTCTCGGCAGGGCAGCTCTGGATGTATGGAGCTAGCAGAGTCCATTGCCACGCCTGGGGAATACCGGCTTCGAAGTAGACGTCCATTCCGGGTGCACCGATGAACTGTCTGAAGGCCATCTGTTGACGAGCCTCGGTAGCGATACTCTGGGAGAGAAGTGTGGCAGAAGGCTTCGAGTTGAGCTTGGCGAGGAAACCCCAGACGCCTGTAGATAAGAACAGTAAGTACCATACCTATATCTAAAGTACAAATGCGCGAAGCTTACCGGACTCTCCCCATCGAGTGAGCTTAACGTTGAACTCCAGGTACGAGCGAACGTCATCGAAAGCTCCAGAGTAGTTGTATGTGCACTGAGGAGCAGCGCCAGGTCCGAGAATGTTGGACAAGAGCTGAGCATGTCCAGTCTCCTGGTTGGCCATGAATTGCAGGAAGTCGCGATATGACTGGGTCATTCCGGCCTCCTCGAACTCGGCTACCGAGAATCGCTGCAGACCATAGTTGAATAGATCGAGCTGTATAAAGAGGAGCCTATCAGCACGCAGCCAATTCTGATGCTTCTTTGCCAAACTTACCTCGATCCACTCCTGGTAAAGACCAAGATTGAAAGAGCTGTAGTCAAAGTCGGAGATAGCTCTGTATACAGGCTTGTCGATGGTGTTGTTGCCCATAGGGTCGATGACTGAGACGGTCAATCCATTTCCACCGTCGCCGGGTACGGAAGGGTTGGGTCCAGTACCGCCTGCACTGGTCTTCTTGCCTCCATTGTTTCTACCCTCGAGAGGTGCTGCTGATACTGCAGCTGCGCCGACTGCTAGGGTTGCGAAGAAAGCTGCCTTCATATTGTATGATCTTCTGACTTTACGAAAGGAAGGGGAAGACGGACGCGATGGGAGTGATGGAAGTGAAGACAAGAAGGAGGATGGAAAACTTCTTCAAGTAATAACAAAGTATCATCCGGACACTTGACGAGGAAGCTCGAAATTTTGCCACTGGGGGGATCGTCATAAGGGAGGATCATCGTCGACTTGAAGCGGCCGAAAGAGCTGACAGAGCGAGCAAAGTGTGCGTATCGAGCGTCTTTCTTGCTGGAAGAGGCAAACGGGAACCCCAAGCTAGTATATTCTCGCTCCTCGCCCAGGTCCGTTTTGGCTGACTGTTCAGATTTCGCGGTGATCTATTTGCATGTGTGCATGTCATCACGGACAGCAGGACGGCGGCTCGGATAGCATTCTAGGATGATTCTCTCGTCGACTTGAACGCGTAAACATCTTGTGATGGTCCTGCAACTGTTAGCCAAGTTGTCCAGGATTGTGCCTAGAGCCAGCTGTCTTATACATACATACTTACAAAACGAGGGCTGCACTTCCAATCCAATGGTAGAGTATATCCTTGACAGACGTATCAGTCAAGTACTCTGTCAGTGAAGCCGACAGCTTCAGACGGTTTTGTCCTTTTCATGCTGGAAGGTTGTCCTCATGTGGACATCTGTTCCTTTAACACTAGCATGACCTTGCTATACCTCCTATTTGCTACATAGCATATGACGCTGATCTCCGAACGTCAATACGAGCTCAAGGGATGCACCAACCCGCGATGCGCTATCATGATGGCTTTTCGCAGGTCGCCTGTTCCAGCCTTCTGCAGCTAGGAAGATCGCTTCTCCAGGTGTTGTTCAAGCATGTAAGCGTCGTACTTGATGCTTGCATCTTGTCGCTGTGCAGATCCGACGATGATAGCTGTATTGAGGTACGCCAAGCGGGGCGATCCAGTCTCGAGCTTCAAGCGGAGCAGAAAGGTGTATTCAGAGACGTGGAGTGTTGCAACGTCTGCGCCTGTACGTCATTATAGCAATTAGCTGGCTAGTAGCGAGTCTTGCTGTTGCAAGCAACGTGGAACACGCGCACCTTCTGGCGGATGTCGCACACCCTCGCTATGGACGAGAATGGTCTCCCCTTCATCCGTCTGCAAGCAGTACTTTGCATCAGGTCTGTCGCGCGGTGTAGAAGGTCAGAACTTCGAGCTTGTTGTTCGAGGTTTCTCGCGACTGACCGGGCCGTCGCATCGTTCTGGACGAGGAGGGCATCAAAGCCTAGCGGTAGGACTTTACCATTGATGAGACCAGAGAAGGTGCCGCCTTTCAGGGGGATAATACGCCTTTCGGAACCTGCACGCGCCAGAAGAAGTCGAGGACCGAAGAGCCAAGTCAGTCCTGGCTGAACAGCGTCCTGCGGAGTTCGCGCGCAGATTGCTACATACCACCGCCATTATTGCCAACGTTTAGAGGAGCATCAAGCTCGCATTCGAGCGTAAAGAGGTGCTTGAGTCCGAGGCCGGGCAACCCAGAAGCTGATTGCATATCGCGCGAAGACGATATGGAAGAGCGGGTAGCTTGCAAGATGTAGAGAAATGAGAATGATGTGTGTATATGTTGTTGCTGCTTTATTATCACAAGCTCTCTACTTGTACTGTTAATAGACTGATGCCTAAGCCTTGTACTCAGCAGCTGTCTCCGCCTTACAAAGGGTGTTGTAACAATGGCCTTCTGATTACTGCTCTAGTATATCTGTACGTGTGGGGCGTCCGTGTGCAGCTTCCTTAGCTTACAGCTCAGCCTTGTGGTGCTTCCTCCGTGCACCTTCGGCTTCGGCTGTGCTTCCCAGAACGTTCTCTTCAACGTAGTCGAAGACTCTGTGTACATGATTGACATCAGCAAAGAGAGCTTTTGAACGCGGAAAGATACTGTTGAAGCTTACTTGTCAGTAGCCTATGTACGGTGGAATCGAAAGACGATAGGAGTCAGCCCAGACCCACCGGCAGTTGATAGGATAGACGCACATATTCCACAGGATGATCAAACATGATCGGCAGAAGCGGCACGATAGCCAACCCGACCATCGTTGGTCCCCAACCTTTCACTCTCGTATTATTACTTTTGAGGAAGATAGGCGCCGAGTATTTGACTGCACTATGTATCGTGACAGCCGGTAGGACTATACTCGCCAACCCTTGAAAGACAGTTCTTCGAGCTACTCTTAGGCCTATCTCCGTCGCTGCGCTAATCTCGGCTTGATCTGAGGCTTTGCTGCCTGCTATACTTTGTTTTGAAAGACGGTCTTGTCGGTCAAGATGCGCTTTGTAGCCTTCGTAGCCAATATCGCCTGCGACGTAGGCTATCGAAACACCATATGCCGCAGTGACGACTTTGCGGTTGATAATTGGACGAAAGGCTTCTCCGACGTCGCTAGGACCTTCTAATCAGCGACATTGCTCGACCTCAAATCACTATAACATCCAGACTTACCTCGTATAAGCCAGATATCGAGCGGCAGGAAGCAGGACGGGACGTATTCGACCAATGAGACCCAGATAACGGGCTTTTGTCTCTGTAGTATCAACTTCGCCATCTACTATACGTTGCTGTTTCTCCATGGCCAAGTCCATGACGGAACTCGTTGCGCTTCCGCTCGTCGACGGCGACCCAGATGAGGAGGAGGTAGAAGCAGAGGAAGTTGTGGTAGTAGTAGTGGTAGTGGACATGGTATGAAACTTCACTTGCGTCAAAGGAATGCAGCTAAGGAAGGGAGGTTTATCGGATTGAGCGACAGAAGGAAACCCAGGCGGGTTCTGGCTGGTCCTTTACGCCTCTATAGGTGAGAAAGTTCTGGAGATGTTGTAGAGTTCAAGACGTTGCGACTATTTACTGCTGCTTGGAGCTCGAGATAGGGGCCAAGGCTGTTTGCAGATCCGGCAGTGTCGCTACGAAACAGGCCTGTGAAGCTTGAAGGCTACTAGATGTCGAGTTTGCGGTAGATGAGCGCTGTCAAGCGTCTGGAAGGTACGACTTTAGCTAGCACGAAATGAAACGTAGGCTTGAGCAAGACCTACGTGTCATTTTTCGGCTTGCAAAACATCATAGCCCGGCTGAAGTGTCTCTGTAAAGAGAGATTGCAGTTCTGCTAGTGTTACAACAACGCCTTGATAACTCTCTGACTGCTCTGGAGGATGAGAACAAAGCTATGTACTCTTGCTGAACGGACATTGCCTCTTGCTATGCTACTGAGACTGATTTGACTTTTGAGAGTAGTGTTGATTGGGCTATTCGTACATGATGAGACGAGCAAATTCGGATTCGGACATCGTGAGCGCCTTGTCCAGCTCGAGTGGTTTCTTCTGCAAGAAGGGTATCAGAGTGACATCAAAGAGCAGTTAAATCAAGGCGTACCTGTTTCGATGCACCTCCTTCTGACTGCCATATATCCTGTACTGCCCTCCGCGAGTCCTGTTTCCTGCTCTTTGACCGACCATTCTTACTCGATAAGCCGGTAGGCGTCTGATTGCCCGAATCATCCGAGTAGGAAGCTTCTTCCTCTAGCTCGTCTTCGTCATCATCTACACCACCTGCGCTTGCGGTTCTATAGCTTGCTACCGTCCCATACTGATCTTCATCATTTTCTGACGTTTGCTCTGCCGGGCCTTTGCCGTGCCTGCTACTGCCTGACGACTTCCTCACCTTCTGCAAGGAGTATATCGAGTTGTCTGTCGTCTTCTTCTCCGCCCGCCAGAGTGTGTCGTTGCCTGCGCTAGACCCTACTTGAGGAAGTGCACGGTGACCGGCTGGAGTCGATGCTATTCCGTCGTCCTCAGGCGAGTTGCTCGCTGTCGAACCTGAGCCTGATGCTTCCATATGCAATTGCGGTATATGGCCATTCGTGACAGAGACGATCTTCCTGCAAGCACGGAGAGGACATACCGAGTCAGCCGAACCCAAACCAGCTGACCGTCAAGGCAGTTTTTGCCTTACTCTGCAGCTTCTTCGATGATCCTGTCGAGTCTGCGCTGGTATTCGACCAGAGCTTCGTCGTCAAACGCTTTAGGGGGAGGGGCAGCGACGCTTTGAACGAGCCAAGTCGTCAGTCATAGGATGACCAGGGAAATAGGCAGAGGGATCCAGGTAATTCACAATGGCAAGATGTTGGGATCCAGGAGGGGTGTCTGCTCGTTTGGCTGCGACTGTTTCGTCCAGCGCATCGATGGATCTCAGCTTTTTTCGGACAACCCAACACCGTCGTTTCGTATCGCGGCTCACGTCGTTCGCTATGCTTTTGCGCTTCTTCCTGCCTATTCCACAGCACGAAAACATGGCCAGAATATCCAGCCAGCGCCAGCGATGCAGCCAGAGGTTGCGAGAGGAACTAAGGGAAAAGCCCAAGAGGAGCCGGAGCTCAAGCTGATGGTGAAAACTGAAGATATAGATACACAACAGCGCAGAGTCAATCCGTATTCTATCCTATGCGCAGCACTGCTTCTGCCTGATCCATTTTACTGCTGCTCGAAAACCGGACGTCATGCCTATATCCAGCCAGAAGAGCTTCTGGTTGATTCCAGCCTCTACAACCGCTTCTAAACTGTTCTGTCTATCATGAGAAGGCACTTACTGATGCGTGCGAACGCGGCTGCCGTTGTTGTCGAGAATGCCGGCAAGAATGTCAACGCGATGCAGATGGTACATACTTCGTCCAGCTGTGCGGGCTAGTCTGACTCACATCAAATTCAGTAAATAAACACTCCCTGAAGTATGTCTTCGCTGCAAGGGAGACGAGATTCTCTTCTCCGACAACTAGACATCCCTGAAACGCAATCGTATCGCTCTCAACATGAGGCGATCTGTACCAGTACTACTCTTACTACGTACAGTGCTCTTTACTACTGCCGCCCAGCAAGAGGTCTCTTCAGCTTGGAACGGTCAGACGACGCCCGGCAGCGATACCACCCAAGTCGATAAGACGCCCTTTACTCCTTATTGGGTTCCCTTTGGTTCTCATTCGATAGACGACGCCAATCAAGACATCCAATACAGCCCTTATGAAGCATGGTCGACTTCCTCCTGTGCGGACTGTATTGGCGGATCAGAGCACATAGCAAGTACTACCGGCGCCAAAGTCATATACACGTTTCATGGCACCAGTATCGACTGGTACGGTACAAGATCGGACAAGAGTGGAACTGCAAGAATTTGGCTAGATGGTCAAGAGAAGGCGAAAGTCGACACCTATTCCACCCACAGGCAGAGTCAGCAAATGCTCTTTCATGCGGATCACCTATCTTACACCAAGCATACCCTCGAGATCGAGGTTGTCGGGAATGGCAATCCTGACTCGAAAGGCTATCAGTTCAGCGTTGATGCCTTCGTCGTGCAAGATCAGGCTGTCAAGCAGACGAGGTCGCTGAACGTGGGCAAAGGCAAGATGCGAAAAGAACGAAGATCAGCTCGAGGTATAAAGAGGTCGGATCAAGACAGATGGACTCTGGCTACAACTGGCAACTCTGGAATATCCGCCATGCAGCTCGCAGTAGTCGACGACAACCGCGTCCTCCTCGTAGACAAGGTCGAGCACAATCTCCTGACTGTCTCTGGTCATCCAGCTTGGGGAGCACTCTATGATTTCCGTACCAACAAAGTCCGCCAAGCTCTCGATCTCGCTTCTAACTCTTTCTGTGCAGGAGGCAGCTTCCTTAGTAATGGTACCCTGATCAACATCGGAGGTAACCCAGTTTCGAAAGACCATACTGGATCAGCGGACTTCGGAGACGTTAATGGACTGCAGAGTATCAGGATGTTCACTCCGTGCGAGAAAGGGAGAGATGACTGTGAGATGGTCGAAGATCCGCAGAGGATCAGAATGGCAAGCCCGAGATGGTACTCCACCGCAGCGAGGCTAGGTGATGGGTCGGCGTTCATCATGGGTGGAGCCATCAAAGGTGGATGGCAGAACAACAAGTAAGTCGACCTAACCCTGCTCAACGTCTTCATAAGCTCAACTCTCTACCCACAGAACCGCCAACAATCCTACCATTGAATATTATCCACCTAAGAACATTCACGGATCACTTGGCCTACCCATTCCCTCTCCTTTCCTCGTAGGCACGCTCAATGCGAATCTCTTTCCCATCATCTTCTACCTTCCGGACGATACGCTCTTCGTAGCAGCGAACACGCAAGCCATGATATACGACTGGAAGACCAACACCGAGAGACGTCTGCCCGATATACCCAACGGAGTCAGAGTCACTTATCCTATGGCAGCTGGAGCTGTCCTGCTTCCCCTTACTCCTGCAAATCGATATAAGCCTGAGATTCTTATCTGCGGAGGGTCTACATCAGATGACACGTTGGCCAGCTATGAGCATACCTCGCAAGAGCCGGCATCGGACCAATGTGTCAGGATGGTATTGGACGGAGAGGGCATAGCTGCTGGATGGCAGGTAGAGAGGATGCCTGAAGCAAGGCTGATGCCGGATCTCGTTCTTCTGCCGACCGGAGGCGAGTCTTTCGCAGCGACTGTCCCTATCCGTGACTGACTATGTATATACGCAGACGTCCTGATTGTCAACGGAGCTGGCAGCGGAGTTGGAGGCTATGGAAACGTCAAAGACCAAGTTGGCCAAAGCAATGCTGCAAATCCAGTCTTCACTCCCACGGTCTACAGTCCTTCGGCTCGTCGTGAAGCTCGCTTCGCAAGCCAGGGCATGCCGACCTCGAGTATCGCGAGGCTGTACCACAGCGTTGCATCGCTGGTCCCGACTGGCGAGATCATGATAGCTGGATCAAATCCCAATCTCGATAGGACGGTAGTTGAATATCCTACGTAAGCATATACCCCATACTTACCCGAAAGTAGCGGCTAATGCTTTCGTTTCAGCGAATATCGGGTTGAGACATTATCACGTAAGCATATCCAAATGCACGGTACGAAGTGACGAGCAGCACTGATCAGTGTGGATAGCACCCTACATGAGACAAGAGCGACCATCCTTTGAGGGCCTACCTAGCAATATCGAGTATGGCAAAACCTTCCGCTTGTTGGTGAAGCTATCTGAGGCTACGAAGACAGATGATATCTCTAGTATGTATATACTCCCTGCCCAGCCATAGCCAGCTGACATTGTCTGCCTAGTTGCCCTCATGGATCTCGGTTTCGTCACGCACAGTGTGCACATGAATAGCCGACTTGTCAATCTTCAGCTGCAGACTCTGATTGGTGATACTGAAATCGTCATTGAGGGCCCTCCTTCAGCACAAATTTATCCACCTGGTCCCGCTTGGCTCTTCCTACTTGTTAAAGGGGTACCGAGCGAAAGTCGGAAAGTTATGGTCGGAAATGGATCTGGCCCTCCCGTCGACAAAGAAGCTATCGAGCATGTCTTGTTACACACGAAAGCGTTGGCGAAAGAACACAGCTGAGAGAATACAAGAAGCCGTCAATGATCAAGCCCCATAATCCAGTCTACATACACCATATTCAGTAAATAGATAGACAAGAAGCCTAAGACATAGAGTAATTCCCTATATTCCCCACGTAAATTCCATTAATCTGAATCGTAGTTCAGCCTGCATTGTCGCGCGGTAGGCAAAGGGGAACAAAGATTACCTGACTGACGAAACTGACAATGCCCTATTTATTATGATACTTAAGCGGAAATGGTAAGGTTATACCTACCGTACGGCTTTACTCGCAACCAGCAGTATTGTCGGGTCCATGCTGAGACCGATGGAAAGTCAATGGATGCTCTGAGTATACATTGCCTGTAACGAATGTGGTTCATGATCTATCTAGGAACAATGCAGTCTAACGAATGTGGGAGAAGAGTCCGTATCTCAGTGTCTATAAGTCTATGAAATGGTTATGAAGCCAGGGGTCTATATATATTTTGGGAGTCTATTTCGTACGTGCATTTACATAGCAGGAGGGTCCGTGTCTCCGTGCTCCAGTCTTGAGAGCGCATCGATTAGAACCGTCCAGCTGGTCGCATGGGATGCCCCGCATAGCTCATCCGACGTTGTTTCATGCGCATCTCCTCTTCGTGACGCAGACGATGTGCTAGATCTGCCGCTTGGATGGCTCTCGGATCCGAGTATACACGCATTCTCCTAGGATCCTCCGCTCTAGCCATATGCCCAAAATGCACCGCGGCTTTCTCTCTGCTTTGATCCATCCTGAAGCGCAACAGATCCGTGTTGTCTGACAGTACGCGCATACGAGCTTGCTGAAGCCGGATCTCGTGGCTTTGGTTGTACGTAGGGCTAGGTGAGATGTGAGGCCTGTTCAGATGGGGCACAGGTGAAGAAGGTCTGCTATTGAATCGAGAGTTTGGTGCACTGCGGTAGCCAGGAGGCGGAGAAGTCATAACGAGATGCGCAGGGATGGTTCTCGTTCGATTGGGAGTTCCAGGTCGGGAGTTGGGTCGACTGTTCGGCCGAGAATTTGGTCTTGAGTTGGGTCTGGAGACTGGACGCACGCCGTATGCGAAATCATCTCCTGGACAGGGGGAAATCGGAGGTGTCGTAAAGGAGGTCGTTGAAGACGAGAGCGGTGAGCGAAACATCGGCGAAGAGGGATGTGATGAAGATGCAGACAGCGCTGGAGATCTGAACATCGGCGAGTCCAAGCAGACCACGGGAGTTGGAGGGCGCGGGACGACCGGAACAGGTAGCACAGGAGGCGCCAAATGTGCTCGCAGCGCCATAAGGCATTCGCCCAACTCGTTTCTGCCGAACCAGATGTTGCCCTTTGCGATCTTGTAGCGGCCCCACATGTAGTGTCGTTCATCGAAGATCAAGATGTCGTTGCTGTGCTGGCAAGTCAGCATCATCGCAGCCTTGGGGGGTATACACTTACCCGGTAGCTAACAGCTGTTCCACAAAGCAAGGATCTCTCGCACAGATACCCTCCAGAGTAGCGTACATCTTCGCCTTAGAAGCGCTCTGCTTGTATAGCGAGATAGTGCTGGATAGCTTGAGCGCATACTGATAGATAGTGTGAGGTCGGCCTGATGCATAGATCGGGCCGTGCGTTGGTATTGTCGTAGCAGTAAGAATTCGCAGCGGTCGAGCTGGGGTGCCAGGGAGAAGGTTGTATGCCTGAGCAGGTGATTCGTAAGGCGAGACTGGTTCCAACATGATGTGTCAGCAGCTTCAACACTCAGAACAAATTCTGTGAACTTACTGAGCTTGGGTGCACGAGCAGAGCGGACGAAGAAGGGCATGGTGGTAATGAGTGACTAGAGTTAATCAGCAGAGAACGGAATATAGCAGCAGCCGTGACAGAAAGTGAAGAGAGTGTGATACTTGAGAAGACGAAGAGAGTCAGGAGCGCTCGTCAAGTGTTCTTGTCTAGGGCATTTTGATCTTGCCCAGGGGAAGCGCAGATCAGCGTGACAGAGCAGGCACATCCGGACACGAGCTAGGTCATATCGTACGCTGCGTTACGATGCGGCAGATCCGGAATATGCTTTCTAGGCCTGGTCAACCTTCCCATAGCGTAACGGGAACTGGCATTGAGCAGGCCGCATTGGCAGGTTTGAAGAAGCAACTGTCTGCAGGAGGTAGCGTGGAAGAGAGCATGCTGTAGCTACCGGTATGGCAATTGCTTGAGAGTGCCTATTATTACGTTTCCAGTAAGAATGGGTCTGATAGAAATAGGCAACATGGAAGAAGCGTCAATTGCCTTGCAGCAGCAAAAACACTTAAAGCATTCGGTCGGAAACAGCGTGCACGCATATCACCTGAAGCAGGGTAAACTAGGCATCGGCCTTTGCACTCTTGTCTGCAGCCGGAGCAACTGGCTCTCGTGTGACAGGTCCCCAAACCTTCGTATCTGCATTGAGTGAGATCAGTAGCTGATGTAGAAGCTCAAAGTACTGATCTCCACCTACATCGCTCCCCCATAAAGCCGGGATCTGGCCAAGAGGGAGCCTTTCGAGCGTGACCATTGAACACGTCTTCATGATTGCCAGACTTTGTACGACTAAGGACCGCACGTATACCTTGTAGTTTTCTGACACGAGCATCTGGCATGCGGCCCCTGAAGTATACAGCTGTGCAGGGTTGTTCAAGTCAGCGTCAGGCCGGATTCAGCAGAATGTGATTACGACCAACGCTTTCCATCCGAGTTACACGTGATGTAGCCATGCAGCAGCTTCCCGTCCAAACGTTCATCAAGGGATTGTACTCTCCCAAATATGCCTCGTGCGCCCTTCGGAGGGTTTTTGGCTCTGTCTAAGCTTTGACTGTTGCTCCAGCAGTTCTCTGTGACACTACGGTCGGTAGCATAGCCATCTGACGAGAGACGCTTGACTGGAGCAGGCCGCTAGGCGACCTTTGCTGAAGTAGCGCTGGTCGACGCACGTCGGCTAGAGCACGGTGCAGAAGCTTGGGACATTGGTCTTAAGCTGCTCTGATCTTGCTAGGGAGCGGAAGCAAGCGTGGAGCGCGAGCGGACCTGGCTTTTCAGCGTGCGATGGCAGTGTCCGTGTCAAGGCAGTGGAAGAGGCTTGAAGGGGAAAAAGGGAGGAGGAATTCAGCGCAGTCTTTGATTGGTAAAGCCAGCAGAGTGACAGATTGGCTCGCACCGTCTGGCCATACTTCTGAAAGTCCCAGGTTTAGCGCACATGCTGACTGCGAAAGGGGGATAAATCTTGGTCAAGAGCACGCAACAACCGCAGCAGACGGAGACAACGCATGGTGAATGTCAACAGCCGGCTGGGCGACTAGACATCGGGTGCACCAGTCTTATAACGAGCCGGGGTGAGCTCTTCTCGGGTAACAGGACCCCATACTTTAGTGTCTGCAGGAGCTAACGTCAGTGAATGCTTAACGTCTTACAGATAGATGGCACACACAGCCCTCGCCAAAGCAGCCTCCATTAGGCCAAGACAGAGCCTTACAAGCAGACCCATGCAGGACTTCGCCATGATTGCCAGAGGGGGAGCGCTTCAGCAGCCATCGAACAGGCTTTGCTTTCTTGACAAACGGATACTGGGGTATTCTTCCCTTGAAGTAGTCAGCTGTGCGATCATGATCAGCTTAGCAACAATATGAATTTCCAAGTAACGACTGACGTTCACCGTCCTTCCCTTTAATGATGTAGCCATGTAGAGCTTTGCCATTCAAGCGAGCGTCAGTGGACTGCACGATCCTCTCGATGCCTTCCGTGCCCGGTGGAGGGTTCTGGGCTCGTTTCAGGCTCTTGTCATTTCCCCAGCAGTTTTCGTCCCTGTCATAGTCGGTGACACAGCGGTCTGACTCTGATGAAGGTCGTTTGGGAGGGGATGGTCGTCGAGCTGCCGTAGCTGGAGCCGCACTCTGTGAGGCTCGTCGACTTTGGGATGGGGTGGAATGCTTAGACATGATTGCAGTCGATTGTTCTCGTCTGAAGAAGCGGAGACAAGAGCCAAACTGTACGATGGAGCAGACTTTTGTAGCGTGTCATGGCGGTGCGATACGACACTTCGAAAGGAAGCAGTCGGTTGCTGAGAACGCGTTCGAAGCCTTGTGGTAGGGGTGGTCTTAAGGGCTGTGTGGGGATACGACGAATCTGCCTGGCCGGAAGATAAAAGATGAGTTGCTTGGACAGACCAGCAGCAGCGGTCTCGACCTTGATACCGCGAGCATTGGAGTGGTCGCACAGTCCGAGATTCTTGTTGAAGTGTCTACCATGAAGGGCGCTTCTTCTTGCAGTTATGAATTGAAGGATCAGCCTTGGAATAGATGCGAGTCTAGGAATCTACATGTGAAGGCATCTACAACAATAAGGACGAAGCGGTCATGATTATTCAGATCGAAGGCGTGAAAGCCGAGACTGCACACTCTACACTACGTATGCTGTTCATACGTGATGTAGAATGTACGAACAGCCTTTGTCCGCTTATCGATCGATTTTGCCATAAGGTATACGTAGTAGGAAAGTCCATGTGTCTGAGAACCGCATGCAACAGCGCGAGGAAATGCTAGACAAGGAGCGGGTATGCCAGTTGATGGTCGTAAGGTCGTCGTGAGGAGTCGTGAAGGAGGGCGGAGAAGGCGCCTATAGGTTGAGGATGGCCGAGGTATGCTCTAGCCGTCGTTAGGACCAAAAAGGCCCGCGTCAAGCACCCCTCGAACATCCGGAACTTCGGCCAGATCGGCAAGGAACTACAAAAAGACAAGGAAAGGCCGTCAGCGCCAGCGAAGTCAATCTCTTTGCATAGCGAAGTGGCTTACGTGCTGGAGATCCGTCAGTTCTGTGTCATGCGGATCATTGAACCAGCTCGACACCGGTACGGCGTTGTTGGGGTGGAAGATATAGGATGCGGGCGAGTTGTCGATGATGATAGTTTCGCCTATCGGCCGCCCTAATTGAGAGAGATCTTTGACATAGTTGCCCTTGTGGTTATAGCAGCTTTCACGGAAGAGCCGATGCTTGACGACTTGGTGGATATCCAGGTGGTCCAGTACAGGATCGGCGTACTGAGGATTCTCGTCAGCTTAGCTACACGCAGTAACAGTACTTCTACTTACTTTTGACAGACTTGCAGTGAAGACGACGACCTCGTAGATTTCGCCCATCCGCTTCATGAAGGCGTCTACACCAGGTCGCTTGAGGACATATACGTTATGAACTTGGTTTTCGATCTCAACAGGGACAATGAAGTCGGGAGAGTGGGTTTGCTGTTGATGCTCGTCAGTCAGAGATGGTCCAAGACGGAAAGAGTGCAGGACATACCTTGAAGGAGGAATGAAGAAGGGTTTCGTCCAGATCTAATACCAAGCACTTGCGCCCGCGGTCGCTAGGCGTCAGCTCTGCTAAGAGCGGCCGTGGGTTGCCGTTCTCGTCTATAGGTATGCCAGCACCACCGGCAGCTATTATGCGCTCGTCCTCATCCATATATTCTTCGTCGCTGTCTTCCACTACTTCCTCTCCAGCAGCTGACGACACTCTACTTTCATCGCCTGCAGACACGAGGTCTGACCCTGCTGTGCCCGATGTAGGCATCTGACTACTCGCTTCCCCGGAACTTTTCCTCCTCGAAGATTTCTTGGTGGGTGTGAGACCCTCGCTACCTGGAGCTTGCACAGCTCCTGATAGTACACCTTCGGTCTCTTCTAAAGAGAGCACCTGGCCCTCTTTACTGTTGGCTGCTATAATTTCTGGTGCGATGTCGGTTTTGGGCGATGGGGGAGCAGTGATAATCGGGGTTCCAGGCTGTGAAGGAGTACCGACCGGCATCATCATGACATTCGCTGCAGAAATGGTGCTTGCGACTGTTTGTCCCGCCGATGATGCACTGGGAGAAGATGTCCCGAAAGCATCGCCAGACTTGGCTTGCAGTCCGCTTTGCGTGACATTCTTAGTCGGGGATTGTTGAGTAGAGGGCAAGGTGACATTCTTCTTCATTGCATTGGCCGTTCCAGGATTTCGCTCAGTCATTGTCGTATTACTATCGTCGTCAGCGTGGGATGACGAGAAGCAGGAAAAGAAGGATGACCAGAACGACTTCCGCTTCTTCGTCCCCGATGGCTTTTGCGAAGTGGATGCAGCGTTACGTGAGGAAGGAGGATTTGCAAGGCCTGGAGTCGCGCCAGAATTGGGAGCTTCAGTGCCCACGGTCGCAGCTGATGCATCTAGCGATCACCTTAGCAAGAACAACACGTGTGGTGACGGCCAGAACATACCGGCTCCAGCGCCAGGTTTCATGGCTGACTCTGATGTAGAGGCTAGCGAGCCTTTCGTATCGTTCGTAGACATAGTCGCATATTGAGCCGACAGCTGTGCGACCTGCGACGGTTGCTCAGGCGCTTGCTGCGATTCATCCTGTACCACGACTATCGGTGTTTCGGTAGAAGCGCTGTTTACTGAACTATCCGTAGCCAGCGGCGCAGCAACGCTTGATTTTGCCTGTGTAGACTGCGGTGCCGCTTTCGTCGAAGCTGTCCTTTTCGTTCCTTGCCTAGGTCGTGCTGGTCGCGGGGCATTTCGAGCAGGTTGGCCAGTAGGGGATACCTGCGTTATCAGCGACGCAATAGCCTGAAGACGAGAAGAAAAGCGTCAGCATGACACCCATATAAAGTTCTCGCTTCCTGCAGTCTGGCTGGTCGGTAAGGCAAGGAAGGGCATGTCGGCAGTGATCCTTTGCGAGCGGGCAGCCGTGGTCTTTCCAGATGTGTTTCTCGACGGGGTCTTCTTCTCAATGTCGCTGTATACGCTTGTTTGCGTATTATATCCCTTCGTCTACTGCTTGGGGTCCTTCTGGCCATGCTTTCACATGCGCTCTCCGCTTCAGGCGCTTGATCTCGTCGAGCTCCCCGAGTCGTCTAAGGCCAGCCAGAGGTCGCATTTTGACGGGTGTATATGTATCGGGATGTGTTGGATCGTTGAGACTGCTGCCTGTACGCTTCGCTCGTCCTAAACGGGATCCCTGCCCTCCCGGTGCGACCTTGCCTTGCCAGACCCAGCCAGACCGCCTGCGATTTTCCGCCAGTTCTCAGGTGAGATTCCAACTCACATCTTGCGAAGGAGTACTACTCCCCGCAGGCGCTGCCATCGGACGCCTTTCTTGCTGGATTTATGTCGAAAACGGCGCTGTTTCCCGAGATGTTGGACGAAAGTTGTCCCTCAAGTTGCGGCGCTTTATGAAGCAGCTTTTGCGATATCTAGACAAACAGCTTGACTTTCGTACGTTCTTGCGGCCTAACTTTCCTCGAAGTTCACGCTTTGGCAAGAAGAGAGCGGAAATAAACAACAAAATAGCAGAAAATAGCATGAAAGCTCGAAAGTAACGCAGCAAGATATCGTAAGCGATTAGTAGAAGTAGTCAATGCACAACGCCTATGTGGCTCGATAGCTAGTTGTCAGGTCGCAAGATGGCGGGGATGCTTCGGAAGAAGAAGAGACAAGGAGCCCATTGCCTGGTGATATGCATTACTTTGACGCTATATAGACGTGCTTCATCAACTTCTACTAGCCTAGCATATGATTCTCTAATTCCCCTCGCCAATTCATGCGCCTGCACTGGCCCTTCCTCAAATATCGCCATGTGAGCTACTTCATCCTCCTTCTACCAACCTTTGAGCAGATCGTCGTCGTCGAAAGGACTGAAGCTGCTGCCGGCTGAAGTCGTTCGCTGGTTGGATCCGTTGACTATAGCTGCGGCGCTAGGCGAGTTAGGCTTGCCGTGGCCTACAGCATTCGCAGATTCTGCAAATGGGTTCGTGCTGCTACTTGACCCAGGGATCCCTCGATAGGCTCCGATGGGCGAGGCCCATGTATTCGAGCTTCCGGCCAACTCCAGGGAAGACGTCGACGGAGTGGCATTGTGATTGTGCTTCAACCCGGGAGGGATGTGCATGTTATTTGCCGTATGACCTTCGAAAGCTGCCTTGGCATCCTGGTGATTGACTTGTGGTCTGAGCTGACCAAACGACGGCGATGCTGGAAGCGGTCGATTGAAGCTGAATGCCTTCGCATCGGGGTTCAGAGACAGGGCATGTCTAGCTTTCTCGAACAGCGAATACTCGTGCGGAGATGAAGAGGATGTAGCTGTGAATGCTGACATCTTACCGGAAGACGATTGTGAAGTAGCTGATGTAAGAGACGGAGAAAGGCTCTCTCCAGCCGATACAGCAGACCGTGCGCCGTGGGAGAAGATACTCTCAGGAGGCGAGACTGCTAGATCGCGGACAGAGCTGCTCTGACCAATGGGCGATTGCGAGCTGAAATTCTTCGGATCTACCCTGCTGTTGCTTACTTTGCGAGATAGACTGGCCATGGGCGCATCGAAGGGGAAGTCGTCCAGAGTGTCCCAAGCAGAAGCCGTACCGCCAATGTTGATAGGTCGGTTGGCCAAGCTTACAGGACTAGCATCGCCTTGCATCTTGTCGCCTCGGTCATCGCTGTTGAGTCTATTGATGCCATGACTGAAGGCCTGATGGGCAGCACTAAGCGTGGGAGACGGAGAAGTAGGCATTTCCACATCGTCAAGCATGTCGAACAACTGGCTAGGAATAAGAGACGCTTGGTGAGGCGTCATCGGACTGAGCGGATTAAGCATGTGAGCGGCGCCGTTGACGGAAGAAGAGGACTCGGAAGATCCAGAGTGCTTCCTCTCCAGTTGAGGAGCATCCAGCCTTCGTGTTCCTATATGACCAAGATAAGTAGGCTTGCCAAGAGCACTTGTAGCAGGCGGAGTCGTCTTCTTCTGTGCGATGATAGCGTCTTCAAGAGGGCTTGTATCAGTTTCTGCACGAAGCTGGCTGTTCTCATCGGCGAGCTGGCCTTTGTCAAGCTCTGTCAGATCGCCCAACGGCTTCAGATCTGGCGAACCTGGCGGCCCAAAAGGAGCAAAGGTACCAAGAATCCCCGACATATCTTCAGAATCTGTCTCACCGCCGTAAGAAGTTGGGCCTTCTCGGAACTGGCGATGATAGAGCGAAGTTGCCGAGCTATCTCTATTTGATCCAAGAGCACCCGAATGCAGATTCGAGACTGCAGCGTTTGAGACCGGCACAGGAGTGTTCGCGTGAGGGGGTCTTCGATGTTGCAGTCTGTGTTCCAAGAAGCTGTTGCCAAACGGTCCTGCATAGTGGGGACCGTGTACGTCGGCCTTAGCTGATCCAGCGTGACCAGGAACAGCTTGCGCTGAAGTGAAGCCAGGAGGAGTACGAGCGGGCGATGCTGGTCTTGCATTGTCTTCCGAGGAGAGGGACTGATTGACATGCGAATGAGGGTGAGGATGAGGGACGCTGCTATACGGCATGCCGGCAGCAGAAGCGTTCTCGTAGTACTGATTGAGGTTTGGTGAAGAGTTTGATGCTGGGTGGGAGGAGGGGTGCCTTGGCACCATGGCAGACATTGGAGGTGGGCCTCTGCCTGCGTTCATGCGCAGACGAGCTGCTTGTGCTGCCTCATCGCGAAGATGGACTAACTCGCCTTTGCGTTCCTCTATCTCTCCCTCAAGCTGTTGCACCCTTGTCGAGAGTCTCTCCGTAGCTTCGACTTCCTTCTCGACAATGTCTTCACGCGCATTCACATCCTCCCTCAGCTTTGCTAGCCTTTCTGCTCGTTCCTGCCTAGTCTTTGCAATCTTTTCGTTATGCTCTTTCTCCCTCTTTTCCACTTTGCTCAGCTCGTTCTTGACCTTTGTAACCCGATCTTCTACAGTCTTCTTCTGTGCCCGCGCAGAAATAAGTTTCTTTTCTGCTTCTAGCCTGTTCTGCTCTGCCGAACGCTTCACATCTTCAAGGTTCTTCATGCGACTCTTGAGCTCGGTGCGAACATTATCTTCATCGGCTTTCCGCGTACGCAGTTCCTCTAGTTCTGAGTTTAAGCGTACTTGAGTTGTTTCTGATGTAGCGCGAAGTTCGTCAAGCTGATTCTGCAACAATGCGCATGCAGGCGAGACTGTCGATGACTCTTGATCGGCGGCAGGCGCTGTATGAGACACAGTCGCGAGCTGAGCATCTTCCCCCTCGTGGAGAGGAATTGCTGATCGACCATTAAGCTTGATCACCGCCTCAGCTTGCGTCCGTTCGTTCCCTCCGGCAGCGCTTGTTGACGAAAGGACCTTGTTCCTGGTCGAAGCATCAACATGGAAGGGCAAGCCAGGCAAATTCTTGTCGGCATCAAGATCGAGCGGATCTGATTGGTTACGCTGAGCGGAAGAGCTTTCTCCCTGACCGGTAGTCGTAGCATCTGGCGAGCTGACAGGCAGAGGAGATACCTCGCCGCTATTTGCACGCTTAGCGGTGTTGCGGGCACCACTGCTCGTGACGACCAGGCGCGGTGTTGGGGATGACCGTCTCTGACCAGCTCGAAATGATGCAAGATTGGAGTTACTGTTCGCCAGCCTTTGAATATGCTTAGATCGGCTGTTGCTGTTCGAGGCGCCAGATGTTGTTCCGTTGAGAGCATTTTCAGAGTTGGCTGATGTCGCTGCGCCGCTTATTTGCTTCGAGGAGTTATCGACAAGGGTAATTTGACCGTCTTCCAGCGACTGAGGCATGCGAGCTGGTGAGACAGGCGTTAATATAAAGTTTCTCCGTTTAGCGATTTCTACGAGACTAACGTTCATCTAGCTTAGACTCGCTGACAGAAACCTCGTCATCGACCTGCTCTTCAACTGCAAGGATGGCATTTGCCGTTCTCGTCCTTTCCCTTGCCCCTGAAGTCGAGGTTCCATCGTCTATAGTCCACCAGTAACCGAGAACGCCCACAAAGTAACCGCCTTGCTCGACCCACGGGTTTGTAGATGCGATAGCTGCTAGATTGTTGGCCAGCGAAGATACAAATCCACCTCGCTTTTTGCTGCTAGCGCTATCGGCCTTGGCAGCTGAAGAACCTGTCGCCGAGTTTGCGATCACTTTCTTCCCCTTGATGCTTGCTTTTCTCGAGCTTTGATTGGCGACTCGTGCTTTCTGGCTAGTAGGCAGCGGAGCAGGCAGAATTTTGACCGTGGAGAAGAGTGCATAGCTGGTCCGGACGTACGAAGGAGTCTTCAACGAGATTGTGACGCGGTTGGAGAACGATAAAACGTGAGGTCTTCCATTGTCGCCGTTGATAGAAGCTGGCTTTCCTTTCGGTTGCTGCTGCGAAACGTGCTGTTGCTTCTTGCTAGATGAGACACCCGCAACAGAACCCGCATGACCGTTCTGCACTTCTTTCCTGCTCTTGTCCTTTGATGCCGAGGTAGAGGCAGATGCTGAGCTGTTATGCGTAGTGACTTTGCCGGGACCGGCAGCCGTTTGCGTATTCGCTGGAGGAGCAGGATTCTTGAAGCCTCCAGGCGCGGAGAAAGCAGCGGATGTATCTGGTTCTGCGGCTTGCAGTCTCTTGAGATGAAGTCGAAACGATAAATCGGTGAGATGAGCTCGAAAAGAAGCGTCCGAAGGGTTTGTCAGGTAGGCTAAATTGGGATGACAACAGAAGATGACAGCATTGTCAGTATATGTTTTCCAGTATTTGTGTATCGTCTCTGTCTGTGTGATTGCTGTAGCTTGGCTTCGGCGTATCTTGAAGCAGATCGTCCAGCGATTTCGCTAGCTTCTTTTACAGCCCGACTTTTCGTCGAGAACCGGTGACCGCTGGCATGCTCCAACATTGCAGAATAAGGCGTATGTGTCTTGATGATATTGCAGCCTGTGGTATGCTCTTGCTCGTTTTCTTTTGCATTGGAAAAGGCGCGGAGATGTGGGTGTTCGGACGAAGCAGCAGTGGGAAAGCTTACCGAGCAGTACGAAGCAGAGTAGACCTATCCAGCAATAGACTGCATTCTGACCGGTAACAGCAGCGGCCGTCCAGTCCAGAAGCAGCGGCTGGCCTTCGCTGCTCCCAGCTTCATGCAGCCCAGCCCGTCCGAGCAGCGCAGCCAGCAAGGCAGGCCATAGACCGGCCGTCATTTGCTGAGCTTCGTCGTCGTCGTCGTCGCTGGCTGGCTGGCTTTCCTGTTCGCTGATCTCGCTGTATTGGACTCGAGAAGACCGGCTTTAGCTGCCCAAATTGACTAGTGTTTGCGTTCCGAGGCGAAGCAAGTGCAAACAGAAAACTCGGAAACGAGTTATTGGAGTATGCAGTATGTAGTATTATCATCATAAATCACACAACGAGGCAGCGGCAGCACTGAGAAGCTGGAAAGAATGAAGAGATGACATGATATTAGGTGACAGTACATTGACAGCATCAATCGAAAGCGGGAACATCAGGTATACTGAGGAGGAGAGGGGCAGAAGCGAATGAGAGAAACTCCTAGCAAGCACAGCCTGAACTGCCTTGATCCGCTGCATTGATCCGGATAGGATCGGGAAAGTCATTGAAGCTGCGTATGCATCTCAGCTACGGTCACCTGTACGAGCATCAGTAATACTCACATATCCGCTTCACTCTCTTGCTGTAGCGCGTTCTTGCATGCCGCCTGGAAAGCTTGCTCGACGTTGATTGCCTCTTTCGCGGATGTCTCGAAGCTGAAGGAAGACTCAGTACATTCATCACGTAAGCATCTAGTGAAGAGTACTTACTACGGGATATTCCCCTTCTGCTGGCACCAGGTCATTGCTCGCTTCTGCGAGACCATCCGGCGACCCTCCTCCATATCAATCTTGTTTCCGATAACGACAAACGGGAAGTTCTCAGGGTCTCTCGGTGATGCTTGAATGAGGAATTCGTCTCTCCATGAATCCAGCGTCTCGAATGATTTCGAAGAGTTGACGTCGTAGACCAGAACACAGCAGTCCTTTCGGGAAAGAGTCAGGGAGGCGCAGTCCTAAGTTTGTGAGTAAGACATACGGCTCCTCGGTAGAATGCGACTCCTAAACTCTGGAAGCGTTCTTGGCCTGCTGTATCCCAGATTTGCATCGTGACAAGCTGGCCCAAACAAGTTAGCTATTAGCAGCCGCCGTCGAGATAATGGCGCAGCGCACTCTATCATCAATCATGACTTCTTTTGTGAGAAAGTCGGCCCCAATCTATAGACATATAAGCAGGCCGGGTATCAGTACTGATGACACCGTCCCCCCGCCCAAGTTGGCCTGGAGCAGCAAATGCCAGAAGATAGGACGCACGGTAGCCTTGTATGCGTTTGAGAAGCGTTTCGTGACATATTGAGTCATCAACGACGTCTTGCCTACGCCAGAATCGCCCAGAATGATGACCTGGCCGGCGCAACAGGCAGCGAGGTCAGTTCTGGTTCGCAACTTCGCCGTAACATATCGTTTTGGAGGTTGTGTATGCCGATGCACACCTTGAGGAGAACCTTCTTGCGGGATGCCATGATGTTCAGATGATGGGATCGTTATGGGGTCAAGCCAGCGCTGTCCGCGAAGTCAATACCCGTCAAGTCGGACCTCACGAATCGAGCAAGTAACATACCGCAAGGTGGATGGCGATGCTTTCCAGAACAATAGAACAATGCTAAGATGATGAAGGCTTGCAACAAGCGTCGACCCGATCCTTCTGCATCGCTCGGAACTGCTCATAGCTGACATATGATATTCACTAGGTTAACTCAGGGATGTGCAGATCACCACTGTATAGTGCCCTCTGCAGCGATCATCTTGCCGATATCTGCGTCCCTTTCTCCCTCCACCACGCTCTTCACGAGTCTACCTCCAACCATTGGATCGATAGCATGCATGGCAGCATGCATCTCCTTAGTCATGCCGCCAAAGCTCGTAGCGAGCAAGCCTGGGTTGACGGCATGAACGATAACTCCGTCGTTCTTGAGTATCTTTGCCCACTCGAGAAGCATCATGTTCATGGCGGCTTTGCTAGCACGGTAGGTTGGAAGAGCAAAGTATCCTTGCTTGGGCCAGCCCGCAGGAGGAGGGTGATTGAGTGGGATAGCTGGATCCGAATGCTCGTTCAACGAAGCGATGGAGGTTGTGATGAAGACAACCCGCGGTGCCTTTGAGAGTAAGAGAAGGTCCACAAAAGTCTCGGCGAGAACATGCGCTGACGCTACGTTGACACTGAAAGCCCGCTCGTATGCTTGGCGGACCGTCAGCTGGCCGAAGCTGACCTGCATGTCGTAATTGATGCCTGTGATGTTAAGGAGTGGATATTCAGCTCTGTGATCCACCTTTCTCCAAGATAGAGCTTCTCACCTGCGTTATTAATCAATACATCGAGTCTACCAGCTTCCTTGGCGATCTTCTCATGCGCAGCTTTGATACTAGCATCATCTTCTACGTCCAACTGGACAGGAATGACCTTGCTCGACCCAGCTTTGAGCGCGGCGTGTAATGCTGGATCCGCTTCGAAGGCTTTAATGGCTTCATCGGCTCTCTCAAGAGATCGAGAGCCCATATACACAGTGTAGGATCTTGTGTCATCCACTAAGAGAGACTTGACGGTCGCTACGCCTAAGCCAGCGTTTGCGCCTGAGATGAGAACTACGGAAGAGTGGGAGGCCATGGAAAGCGAATCTAGAATCGACAGGGAGGCGGAAATCTGCCGGGGTCTATAGATGAAGGAAAGGAAGAAGAGAGTCAGTCCGTGACTTGCATCATCTTGTACCCCGTATACGGCTCCGCTACGCGAAGGCCAAGGCACCACGTGACCTCTATCATCAGTAAGCAATCAAGATTGTTAAGCAGATGAAGGCAGGCATACGCGTCGCAGCGGCAGCCATATATACGTTGCGTGTACGCTGCCGCCGCCCGTCATATTGGCTGACACAGGATGTGGGCTGCACTGGAATTGTGAAGGGCGTGCGGAGTCATCGTATTAGGTAGAAACGCTTATGGCGAGATACTCCTTGTTTAGCATTTGGAAAGTTGGAGAGCATGGAGAGGAATGAAGATATAACATTATTTGACATGCGGACTCGAGACAGGCCTACCGAGAAGATCGTCTAGATGTCTTTATAGCGTCTAAGGATCGCACATCCGTTTGATTGTGTATGTCATGTAGGGGCTTTCTTCGATGCTTGCCCCTGTAGGAGATGGTAGCTGTCCATCATGGGGAAATACATGATCCGTACAGCCTTTCCATCTTCAAAGAGCTGATCGACGGGCTCTACCGCAGTGTCTTGCATGATGTAGGGTGTAAGTTGTTGCCTAGCATCGCTAGCTTGCTCGACTGTGCTCCGAGTGAGACTCGCATCGTACACGTGGACCGGATGAGCTGTTCGAGGCTGAGCAGCAGGTCTCCATATCAAGGTAGAGTCGCCAGAGCCAGAGATACTGAATACATCTCGAGGCGGTTTACGCGTATAGGTTGCGACTGGAAAGTAAATCCTGAAGGGGTCGTCTACCGATATGCCTACGGTAGAGCTGCCAGAACTGCCTAGGCTTGCAGGAAAAGGGACGGCCGGCGTCGATGACATGATGACTGTTGTTGTAGATGCAAAGCCTGCCAAGGGCGCTAGGTGCTCCAGCAGAGACCTGGCTCGATCGGACTCTGGCCGTGTTCGCCCTTTCGACCGTTCGACCAAGGAATGGAAGCTGTATACGACGCGCTCTTCTGGCTCGCGACAGCCTATCGCAGACTCATCATGTATGGGCGGTCTTTTCGGGTGTCTTATAAGTAGCTTTCCCAGCCTGATCGCATATGAGCGGCTCCAGCTGCAGAGGCAGGATTAGGCTGTAAATGCAGTAGTAGATTCGCATAAGTAGAGACATGATGTTTGCGCGTTCGACCACTTTGACAGGTGAACGCCTTTGAAATACGCTTGCTTTGGCTTGACGAAGGGGTTGGATCAGCCCATCCTGCTGGCAGCTCTTCTCGAGCTCTTCCAGCCGGAAACATCATGACCATCGAGCTTGAATACTTTGAAGGGCCGTCTTCATGTGCGAGCACTTCCAAGGGAGATCCATATCAGACGAGCCGGCATTTGGTGAAGAAGGACCGAACCCGCAGTCTGAGCTGCAGAACGACATGCATCCATCCACAGGTTCGCCATGCCCAGAGCATTAGCTTTTCTCCCTGTTCTTGCGCCAAAAGCTCATATCGCATATCGGAATGATGCAAAGTTACGAGATCTCCTCGTGTGCCCTTCGCAGGCTGGCGAACTCATCGCCCATTCATACCATACTGTCTCAAGATATACCTTCGGTAGAAGGGGATCTGGTGCGCCTGGTCGAAAGGTCCGTGTTAATCAGGTCCTGCTCGATCTGGTACACTTCGCTTATCTACCGGCCCACAATTCTGCGGATATAGGAAGCTCTGCAGGCGCTACAGTTCATACCTAACGTTCTTGCGGGAGGATGCGGTCTTCTGGCTTTCGGAGGGCATACAGCCGAGCTGGCATTACGGTCGACAGACAAGTTGTCATCTTGGTGTCTTCAGACGGTATGTAACGTCATATAGAGTAATAGAAGGGTGGGCTGATGCTGCGAACCTTCTCATCCTCGTCAGCGGGCGGGGAAGTCCATCAATAACTCCATTCATATAGCCCCATCACCTTCTCATGCCCTCTCGATACCGCATATACTCGTCTCCAACAACGACTGTCATATCTACCGCTACAATTTACATTTTCCAAAGCGGTGGGGATCGCTTGAAATCGAGCATGAATGGGTAGCGGGAGAGGTGGATCCGGCAACTGGTGCTACAGGAGGACCACAGCTGCAGGCTGTAGACAAGATAAGACTGGATACTCCGATCAATCATACGAGTATCAGCCCGGATGGACGAACGATGATCGCGGTAGGCGACACGAATCAAGTAGCTATATTCGATATCAGCAACAGCGGCACTACCACGCATATTGAGACCATAGAAGGTGAGTATTTATCGTTTGCTCGCCATTGCAAGCAGGACTCAGACCCGTCTAATCAGTCACGGACGATGCATCTTTCTCGACATCCTGGTCGCGGACTGGAGAGCATTTCGCAGTAGCTTCGCAAGATGGCTACGTGACAATATTTGACCGGCGGCAACTCAAGCCGTTAAAACAGTTCACCACTTGCCAGAAAGGAAGTCTAGCAGGCGCAGCTCGAGTAGTCAAGTACTCACAAGGTCCACACGAGTTACTCGCATTCTCAGAGCAGAAGAACTTTGTGCATATCGTTGATGCACGGACGTATGAATATACAGAAAGGCTATATCTGCCGGCGGTAGAGATACAGGAGAACCAGAAGCTGGAATATGGAGGAAGGGCAGAATCGATAATGCGAGACTTCATGAGGCATCCTTTGTTGCTGGAAGATGATCCGCATCCCGCCGTAGCGAGAACTAGTACGCCGAATCCATGGGATACGTGGCCATCAGATGCCATGCCACCGCAACCTGCACTAGATTGGCGAGACTGTCCACCAGAAGATATGCTCCATCTACCCATTCCTCCTGTCAGAGCGCGCGGAAGCTACTCGGCTTCCTCAACTAGCGAGCCCAGCCAATATTGGGCATCGTCTACCCCAGCAAGCGCTCCTCGAGCTACTATAGCATCCATTCTTGGAGCTCAGTCGGATGACGGACCGCCCGCTACATCCGGCTCCTCTTCATCGGCAGGATCGACAGCAGTGACAGGCTTGGACTGGGACCCATCTGGGCGTTTCCTCTACGCAAGTATGGAGAAGATCATCCTCGAATGGGAAGTGGATGCCGACAGTAGACGGTGTCATCCTTATGCGACGTACTTATAGGTTTTCTGGCACCTATTCAGAAAGTTGTTGTGTTCCGCCGAAGTAGAAGTCTGTCGTTATATAGCAGTATCGATTTTGTAGCCTCTTTGTGTGAGAAAGGTATCCAAGCTTGGTCGGCTTCTCATTTATAGCTATATCGGTCACCCCTGCTTTGACCAGCCCGTGCTGTCTTGTCTCCGCTTCGAGATGCTACAGGACCTTTACCGCTTCTCATGCAGCTATGTCATCTCCATATCTTGACGCTTCCATCGCTGCTAGCCGTGACGAACATATCCATCTCGTCCGTTGGGGCCTGTTCTACCCAGAGCACAGACTTCTCCGCAATCTTGACTTCATCTATTACCCTCTTGTTGTCCGCTAGATCCCACCTCCAGAACTTGCCATCTTCATCACCTGCAATCACGGTAGCTTCGCCGTGTCCGAACGCAGAGTGGATTCGGTAGGAAGTGTTCCGATGGCCTTGATAGCGCTGTAGCTCGCTGCCGTCTGAGCGGTCCATGAGATGGATGGTGCTGTCGAGTGCAGTCACGAGCATAGTTTGTGCATCCTTCGTCAGGCAGACAGAAGTGATGGGTTCTGCGGACAGCAATTTCAGCTGCAGGTAAGATATTGGATATAGTAGAAGCTCACGATCAAAGAAGTCAGATCGCAACTCTCCCATTCTCAAATCGTAGGTCCTGACATGTCCGTCGACGCTGCTCGCTACGATCTCCCTATCTCCAAGCACCACACAAGTGATGCTATCCCTCGCTTCTTGAAGGATCTGGATGGGTCTGCCTTGCTGGCTCTTCACGTCCCATAAGCGAATCGTAGCGTCGAAAGAACCGCTTGCTAGGACTGTAGATTCGGCATTGAACGCTACACTGTTGATGCGTCCATTATGACCTGTATACCGCTTGATGATAGTAGACGTAGGCACATCCCAATACATTGCGCTGTTCAAACCACTATCAGCTTGCTGATGCCTGGCTTTTCGACATGATTCGGGCTTGCTTTACCTTCTATCACCACCGCAGCTTGCAAATCTGCTGTTATCATGCGCGACGCTGATTCCGAGAACTTCGTAGCCATGCCCGCTATAAGAGCTAACGAGCGCGCCCGTCTGGGCATTTACGAGCTTGATGGACCGGTCTTGACCACCGCTGAGGACATAGCTTCCATTCGAATTGAAGACGGCGCAATGTGCTGGACCGCGAGCGTGTGAGTAGGAATGCAAGGCATCGAGCATTGCTCAAGGATGGAATAAGTCAGAAGAAGACCGAGAAAGACTTCGTTATTGATGACAACAAAACAGCAGAGAAAATCTAAGGTACATCTACAGAGCGAGTCTATAACTCACGTATCGCCCGGCGGTCTGCATTAGATGGGTTAGCGGACTCGAGAGCAAGAAAGCGGTAGAGAGCGCTCACCTCGGATGGACGGATGATCTTGACGACCTGTCCTCTCCTCAGACCATAATACCTCGCTACAGGGTCTGCTAATTGGATTCTCGGCAGCTGAGTGTCCTTCAGACGGCTAGAAGAAGGGATCTGCATCAGCAGAAGCTCGAAGAACGATAGCGTCGCTACATACTATTTTGCGAGCAATGCTTTCTTCTCTTCCGGCGATAGAACAGAGTGCTGAGGTACTAGTTCATGGTGTGTGATGTTGACTAGCAATTCTGCTTCGTTGAACGCCTCGACGTCTATCCCCAGTTCCGAGCGAACATTTTGAATGGCCTGTCAAGCATCATTTCAGCATATATATACGTAGCGCATAGTATCAGCTGACCTTCTGCGCCGCTGGCGTCAGCTTGCCATCATAGATGAAAAGTCCCTTCTTGATGCTTTGCTGGTCTAACACTTCCAAGATTCTGCGAGAGCCAGCATGAGACACATACGATGCTAAGGCGAGCTACCTGGAGTCGGACGCACCGTCGAATAGGCTTGATACCGACACCGGCTTTCTTTTCCTCGTCAGAATAGTAAACGTAAATCTTCTCCCCTGCTTCGTCTTGCGCCTGGAAGTTGAGCGTTGTCTTACTGTGAACGAGTGTTATTGATCGCATTAGCATATATACTTTGATAACGAAGATGCGCCATAGCTGGACAGCGTTTTCGTAGCCGGATCTCGGGGCAGCTGGCCAGCATGCAGGCATTTCTTCTTGACATAGGCCATATAGATGATATGAACTGACTCTAGGGTGCCTCCGGGCGCATGTTCCGCGACAAAGTCGTCGTATGAAATGTCGATTTCGGGCTGCGAGACACCGTATTTCTGCAGAGCCAGGTCGAGCAAGACAATGCATACTATCTCAGCATCTTTTTAGCTATCTGGCGCCTGTCTCTCAGCCCACCCTGTCTCTGATCATTTCTTTGACGGTTCTGTTGACTCTGTGCAGTCGCGAAATCAGGCGAGCTCCGTCATCCATCTTGATGTTTTCTGTGAAGTGTAATGATGGAGAGCTGACAGCCTTGTAGGAGCTTTGATTGATTTACTTGAAGTCGAGGTGAGATTGACCCTGTGTGACCTTCTTGATCAGACTGCGATACTAAAGGTGTACCTTGAAAAGCTGCTACTTCGAGTGAGGCCGACGACTGGTCTCGTTGCTCTCGATGGCTCTAGCAGTACACACGCGCTCGCATATCCTTTGGCCATCTTGCCGCACCTCTTGTCGAGAGGATCCGCTTGGGCTCACTTTCGCTCCTAGACTGATGCTGCATGCTTGGGGTATGGATGGATGAGAAGAGACGTCGTATCCTCTATGTGCTGGAACAGTGTGAGAGCGACAGACAGCTTACCATTCTCAGCTACCGTAACTCTACGAGCTCCCTCCCCTCCACGATTGACATGGCCTGCCTCCACTGCTTGTTTATAATCCTCATGCATCAACTCCTCACAAAGCGTCCGCATTTCTTATGCTAAATTACACGCATACGCGCAGTGCTCAAAAAAGTCTCACCCAAACAAAGGCCTGCTATGCCTTTTGCAGCACAACAACGGAGACGCTGCTGTAGGTCTGCTCGTCCTCTCTGCTGGCCTCTGTCTCTCTCTTCTCTTCAACCCACATCCAACGGAGATAGTCGCACAACCGCTCGCAGCCATCTTGAAAGACTCACAGTGAATTAGATCTCTCATAGGCAGGTCTACCAGGGACGGCAAAGACTTACCATCAATCTTTCATTCAGCCTGCAAAGAATGCCACAACAGCATAAGCGACGCATCAGTAGCAGTTCCGAAGGATCAGATGTCTCGATGGGTGGAATGGATCGTCCCTACGCCCAGTCACAGAGCAAACGCAATAGGCCTTCGATATCTGTCACGACCGAAGATGACGTTCGTAGAGAGCTCGAATTGGCAGCAAGAGCCGCAGCAAATGAGGGATATAGCAATCTATCTCGCAGCATCGGTAAGTCAACGACATTCGCTGTAAGGCGATTCACATCTGACAGCTGCCTTGTTAGTTGACAAAATGACAGATCCGTTATACCACAAGCGTGCCGACTTACTTAGGAAAGCCTGGACACAGCTTCCCCCAGGCCTGCAGAGTACCATCAACGCAAACAACGTCAACTTCGATCTGGCCCTGCAGTGCTTGGAGGCTAAGCGACATGCAGCTATCATGCGACGAGCCTATGTTGCTGTCCAGCGAGAAGAGGAGGCTGCGGCCGAACGACAGAGGCAGATCGATCGCTTAAATCGTATGAATCTGAACGACGAGCACTATGGAGGACCGGACTATTACGGTCGGCCATATCCTTCGGATGGGTACCCAGACTACCGAACGAGAGGCTCGTCCAGAGGCCATTCCAGAGGCTATTCCAGAGGCTATGATAGCCATAGTCGAGGCCGTGGTCGTGGTCGCGGTGGTAATTACTAGGAAAGCGCATGCCTTCCAAGACTACTGCATCCTGTACCGATCAGTAAACCTAGCCCGACTTCTCTCTTTTGACTTGTTGTCCTTTCTCCTTCTGCGCGGTTCGTCTACGGCTTCGAACGATTTGACAACTATACTATTTATCCTGATTTTATCCAAAGCTGACGAATGCTGTCTCAATCCCTCCCAGTCAAACGTCTGTTCTTCGTCGCACGCTGTCAATACATCTGTTCTCGATCTTACAACGTCCTTGAGCAACCTAGTCTCGCTCTTGGTTCGATACGAGATCTGCTGTCAGCTGTTGTATTGCCTTTGTGCATGTAGATGCAATGTACTGCTTCACGTGTTCAGGCTTTACGAAGAGGAACACTCCTTAGACGCTTGCCAATCCTTGACGCCTTGAAAGCTTCAGTTTCTATCGATATACAAATCAGACAGCATCCCAGACCCCTCGTCAATCGATGGGCATAGCCTTCTCAGCGCTGGTCAGCATCTCGACCTTTCTATCAAGAATCCGGTCGCGCATGTTTCGCTGAAGCCTATCTGCTTGTTCACTTCCCCTACATCCTGTCCTCTATCCTTGGTACTCCTTGTCGTCTGCCTTCGCAGTGGGAGCGCGTCTTCGGCAAGCAAGAACTCAAGGTCTGCCTACTTGGACTCGACAATGCCGGCAAGACAACGACATTGTATAAGCTCACTCTGGGAGAGGTAGTGTCGACAGCGCCAACGGTACGCATTTCCTCGGCAGCCGTGTCCCTTGAGCTCGCTAATGACCCTTCGATGAACACAGATCGGGTCAAATGTCGAAACATTCCAGCATAAGAACCTCAATATACGCTTATGGGACATCGGCGGACAAAGCGCGTTACGGCAGTCATGGTCGCAATACTATGCCAAGTTAGGCTGTCTCTGCTTAACATCGTTACCAACCGCTGACGCAGTCCTTTCCAGTGCCATAATACTAGTGATAGACTCAACGGATAGAGAGCGCTTATCGATAGCCAAGACGGAGCTACATAAAATGGCGACCGACGAGAATCTAGCTGGTACAGCCATGCTCGTGCTTGCGAATAAACAGGATGTGAGAGGGTATGTTAAGACATACACGTACATTGCTGGAGACGAAAGCTAATTCAAGCACTCACAGGTGTATGAAGGCAGCGGAAATAAGCGAAGGACTCGATCTGACAGCACTGAAAGACCGGCCCTGGCATATAGTCGCATGCTCAGCACTTACGGGAAAAGGATTAGATGATGGCCTCGATTGGCTTACGTTACGGCTAAGCGGGAGGTAGCTTTCTTCGACCCGACCTTCCTCTTTTTTCCTCGCCATATGTCTCCTCGTTTTCCTTTCGAAATGTTGTTGATAGTCTAGTTATAGATGTACAGATCAATGGATGACTTTTGAAGGTCCTTTATAAGCATCAGTACTCGTTCCGCTACATCAGCACGAGATCATCCTCCCTCGCCAGATGCCGGCAGATATAGACTGGCGCGGAGATGTCTAACGTGGCAGTTTCGCAAGTCTACGTAAATGTGAGAAATCGATATAAAACGCTCCTTCGGCTAATCGAGCTCTCAGTGCATTTCGCTTCCATTAAGACTGGCCGCAACTGGACCGGTCTGGACAAGGGACTTGAAGACTCGGATGACAGCCTCTTTTCAGCGTGCTGCCTGCTTGGAGCATGTACTTTGGATTTTGATCGCAGCAGACACCTCCCTCTTCCTTCCAAACAACAGACCTGCTTCATGCTTGACTTCACTGGAGCCCGGTGCTCCCTCCATCAACGCTTTCCAGAGATGAACAATTACGTCGATATGTCAGCTGCAGCTGTGCTGAACAAGCTCGTTGCGGACAGGGCAGAGGAGCTGAGCCAGGCGGTGCGTCCTTATCTTGGCTCCGAGGGCATAAGGAGATGACTGATCGATTTTCTTTATGGTAGCTCACTTCTCTCCCTCAAGTGCAAGGCCCACAGACTGTCTTCTTTCGATACTTGCAGCACGACTATCTAGGTAGTTCAGTGAAGGTCGGTAGATGGGAGCGGGTGTACGAGCTTCACGGTCCCTCGTACAATCAGTGGACGTCAGCATTCTCAGGCCACGCTTCCGTCCCTCTAGTAGTGCAGATCGAAGTCAAGCATGCAGAGAGGGAGGTGCAGGAGAAGAGCCAGCCGACTTTCGAAGTCATGCGAGTCGTCAGCGACAGTGAAGTGCCTCAGCTGTGAGTAGCTCGACTTTCGTTTCGAGCTGCAGCTGATCCGCAGAGATCTCTGCAGTGCGATCATCAGTGTGTCAACCTTGGTAGGTGAACAGGAGGACAGCCTCACGTATCGCAGAACGGGAGTAGCCATGCCACTGGAGGACTTGATGCAGCGGTTCGGAACATCAAAGTCGGTTGCTGGAGTGCTTGGCGCATGTCTTCCTTCTGGCTGCCGGAACATGTTTGGTCTCTTTGGGACGAAGACCGGGTATATCTCGTTGTGAAGCTTGTATTTCAGAACAGATGCCCAGGAGACTGTCTCTACCTGCAATAAACCACATTCTTTCACATCAGTTGGGATCAGGAAGGGTTTATATGTGGAATTTGCCATTGATACAAAAAACAAGGAAATCAACATACTAGCACAGGCACTCTCGAGTAGTCTTACTTGTGGTGTTATGTGTATATTCAAGGAGGACAAGGGTCTAAAAGGAGGTTGAGGATCGGAAGCAAAGCCAGGTGAAGACGAATCAAGGTCTTATCGAAGACAGACGTAAGGAGACGCTGTGCGACTCGATAGGTTCTGGCAGGGTGTCAAAGCTCCTGGATGACGTAAGATGGAAAGGTCGTGCGAAGTGTGATGAGGCGTAGCGTGACGTTCTTCGTATCGTCTTTCTCGGGTCGCTTAGCAGCATCCGCCCTTCTCCTGGTTCTGGCTGTTGTTGGACACATTGACTGATCCAGACTGTGCGCTAGCAGATGTAGGTGAAGATGCTGGTGCAGCGTTATCAATGAGGCGCTTCTTGATCTCGCTAAAAGAGGCGGGTAGGATAGTAAGCTAATTTGATCGAATATGCAGACAGGCGCGGGTAAAGCTTACCGCGCTAGTGTGAAGAAAGCCTCGTCGACGTTGATGCTCGACTTTGCGCTCGTCTCGAGGTAAGGGATTCCTAGCTCTTCTGCCAATTCCCGTGCTTGCTGGTTGGAGATGACCTGTATTGCCAGTGCACATAAGCTGACTTGTCCTGGCATAAGCACACTGAGACTCTACCTTCTTGCTCTCCTCCCAGTCACACTTGTTGCCGATAAGGATCTTGTTGACGCCCTCGGTAGCATGCTGCTCGACATTGGAGTGCCAGGTTCGCACGTCTATTCAGGGAAAGTGTGTCAAACGTTGATGCGTCCACACGGTCGGGCGAA
This sequence comes from Erythrobasidium yunnanense, assembly GCA_001600175.1. Lineage (NCBI taxonomy): Eukaryota > Fungi > Basidiomycota > Cystobasidiomycetes > Erythrobasidiales > Erythrobasidiaceae > Erythrobasidium > Erythrobasidium yunnanense. The sequence continues at coordinate 616,737 of BCJC01000003.1, forward strand.
GCATGCCCTCACTGTTGAAGCTTCGCTCGTCGGTGAGGTCGAATACCAGGAGGATTCCCATGGCGCCTCTGTAGTAGGCCGTAGTGATTGTTCTAAATCGCTCTTGACCTGCAGTATCCCACTACATATCGTAATCATCGAATATTCGGGTTGCGAAGCGGAGTTTGAGTTCGGCATAGACGGTTGAAGGGCTGGTGTCAGCTGGCCAGCCTGAGCATCTCCATAGACCATGACACTGACAATCTGTAGCTTGATTCGCTTCCCGTCGAGCTCTATCGTCCGGATCTTGAAGTCGATACCGATTGTCCTGCGGAGCGGGCGTTACGCCAAAATGGCGAGCATGAGTTGCCAGCCAGAATACAGCGTATCCAGAATGTACATACGTGATGAATGAAGGTGTCCATGCATCGTCGCAGAAGCGTAGAAGGAGACAGGACTTCCCGACACCTGCGAAAACGGACGACGTTCGGGGAGGTCAGTTTGAGCGGGATAAGCTTTCGCGAGCACGGCGGCATCCGCTCGAGCTGATAGAAGCAGTAGCTATTCACCAGAGTCGCCAATGAGCAGGAGTTTGATGAGGAAATCTACAGATCCATGTCGTTGCGTGATTTCGCATCAAGGCGGTATGCGAGCCAGGTTGAAGTCCCGTCATTTCGAAGTGTTAGATTCGTCGTACAATCCATCAGCATTCTACAGCTACTACACTCTGTACGCTCGCGCAGCTCACCGTAGTGAGGGTTGCTGGGTGCCATGGCGGGATAACTGCTCAAGTGGGTGCGGGTCAAAGAGTTGCAAGGCAAGTCAGGCAAATGCAGCACAGCAGCGTAATGTACGACATAGTAGTAGGGGTTTCTCAGTACCCTTCGCATTCGTGCCACATGAAGCTGTTAGGTTGATTAGCTAACGAATGACCTGTCTCTGACGGTGATCTTCGATATGCACCAATTCCTGTTCGAGAGCTCAATTTACACCGTGACATGCTGTAAGGCTTATCACGAATGCGTAAAGCTCGCGCGTCTCTTCTCGGCAAAGGCGCCCATGCCTTCTTTTTGGTCATTCTGCAAGCGATGATCAGCTAAGAAGCTATTGCAGGAGTTATGGCTTACTGTTGCGAATAGCATGTGGAACAGTCTCCTCTCGAAGGTGAGTCCCGAATGAAGCGGAAGCTCAAAAGCTAGTAACAGAGAATCAGCATGTCTTCTTCCGAGATAGTACATGTGCGTGGCTCACCCGCTCCAACAGCTTCCTTAGCAGCAATGACACTCAGTCTGCCTTTATCGCAAATCTTCTCTGCTACCTTGACAGCCTCCGCAAGCGTTTCTTCGTGAGTGTCGCTAACGACTCTCGAGACGAGTCCCCAGTCCGCTGCTTCTTTCGCTGAAAAGTTTCGTCCAGTGAGGATTATTTCCATCGCTCGTGATTTGCCAATGGCGTGAGTGAGTCGTTGTGTGCCTCCTGAGCCAGGTATGACACCGAGCTTCGCGTCCCTTCAGTATCGCTGACAACTAGTCCCGAAAGTCGACTCACATTGATCTCTGGTTGTCCGAAAGTTGCATTAGAGCTTGCCAAAAGGATATCACACCTGCAATGCTGTTCAGTTCGAAGCAGTAAAGAGTGTGAGCCTTGCCTACATCATAGCTAATTCGCATCCTCCACCAAGCTACACGTTACTTATCAGCATATATACATCGTATACTCAAGTGAGGCGGCGACTCACAGCATATCCGCTGACCGCGCCAATAATAGGTTTCCTAACGCTGTTCATCTTCGTCCAATGCCCGAGAAACTGGTCTCTGTAGACTTGTGCAAACTGCTTGTCTTTCATCTCCTTGATGTCTGCTCCTGCCGCGAACGCTTTCTGAGATCCGGTAAGGACGATGGCTCCGATGTCTTGGCTTTCATCAGATAGCGACATGGCATCGTTCAGCTCGTGGAAGAGCTCCGAGTTAAGGGCATTCAGCTGTATACCTTCATGTCAGTATGGTATTAGCGAAGGAGAGGGACGGGTGATAGGGAACCAACAGCTTTCGGACGGTTCAGAGTAATCAGCGCGACAACTCCGTTCTTGCCAGTCGTTTCAACAAGGATGTTCTTGTAACTTGCGCTTGCAAAGGTCGATGACCACCGCGCTCGGCTGCCGGCTTTCAGCGTTCCCAGAACCTTGAAGCATGATGTAGGGCGGGCCAGCATGGACATGTCAGGATACGTTTCTTGCAGACTTCAGAAGCTGAATAGAATAGAGTAAGGTGGAAAGAGTCTTCAGTTTCGGTCAACGTGAAGCCAAAGGCCGTCATTTTCCAGCTTGAACCTGAATCAATACTTTCGTCTTTAGGCGCTGAAGCCATGGCGCTCATCAACATATCTGGCTATCCATGTTCAGGCAAAACGACACGTGCAAAGCAGATACAAGCTATGCTTCAAGAACGCCAGTCTCTACCCGTCCTGCTGCTGAACGATGAAACGCAAAACATCTCGAAACAAGCTTATGACTGTGTGCTTCTTGGTTTTCTGATCTGATTATCTCATCTCGTCCTTACCATGCTTTGCCCACAGCTGCTTCTACCGAAAAACCAGCAAGAGCCAACCTCTTCTCAGCTGTAACAAGAAACCTATCTTCAGAGAGAATAGTTATCTGCGATTCTATGAACTATATCAAGGGGTATAGATATCAGCTATACTGCGCTGCGAGAGAATCGCGGTGCAGGACCTGCACGGTAAGCTTATCCTCCCGCCTGATGCAGGAAGCATCACTCACCTATTCTGTCCACTATCCACTCATAGATACAAGTCGCCGCACCAGCAGTCGAATGCAAAGCATGGAACGAAGCCCGGCAAGAAGGGAAATATACGCCAGCAACGTATGTCGTTTTAATCGAATACCAAATTATCAATATCTGATAGATATTCAGTCTAGATAACCTCATATCGAGATATGAAGAACCGTCACCCTTCGTGCGATGGGACTCGCCCTTGATCACGATTCCTTGGGAAGATAAAGAGCTTCCAATCGAAGGGATACTTGAGGCCATCACTACCAGTGACTTGCGGCCGCCGAATCAAGCTACACATGTGGTAAGCTTAGTCGTGCAGCAAGTAGTTCCGGAAGATGAAGCTGAGATGTACCGCTTCAACAGACGCAAGCGGGAACCACAGATTACCTTACTTCGATAGAACAGACTTCATCAAGTCTGATAGCTGCGCTTCTTTCCGCGCAGACAACGAACCCTGGCGGCGGCCAGCTCACTTTCCCGGTGACGCTCTCCTCAGGCTCTGTACCCAGCACGAAAGTGTCAATACAGCTGCCAGCGCGGACTCTGACGATGCCACAGCTACAACGTCTGAAGAGACAATTCATAGCACTGCATAAACAGGCTACCGTCATGGAGGAGTTTCCGCCCACAAAAATTGCGGATTTATTTGCCAACTTCATACAGGATAATCTGACATAGCCATTCCAGGATGCGTTGTTAGTCTTTCGTTTATTGTTGTTGTGATATCGAAGGGAAGCCTAAAGTACTCCATCCCTCCTCTCTCCTTCCCCTTCCCTTTCTTTCCTACCTCATTTCCTTCCCTCTGCTTGGACGAGATTCGGTCAAGCGATTCTTTCAGCCTTACTCTATTCTCTTACTCCAAGCGAACAAGCTCTGTCCCGTTCTGCGCTCACAATCGTTCTGCAACTTACAGCTCTGGCCTGGCTCTCATCCCGCGAAGGATTAGACACTGCTAGACAAAGCAAGCTTTCCATGCTATATCCAAGCTCTTGAGCATGTCGTGCAATGACATACCAGTACCGCCCTGGTTCTATTATGTCGAGCAAGATCTCGTGACTGCACTCCGCGAGGCCAACGAGCAGTATGTGCGGCAGGAAGAGGAACGATTCAAAGCTGGTCCTACTGCAATTTACAATGTATTGGGCAACACAAATCGCAAACGCAAGCGAAAGGGTCAGCAGCCTTCAGCGCCTCGATTGCAGCGCGCCGACAAGCAAGAGCAGCCTAAAATCAAGAAGCCACCTTTATCTGCTGTGAGCACTGTCTTCTCCAGCTTATTGACGAACTTATACTTCGTCTCGCAGTATCAAGTTTTCATGAGCATCCGAAGCGCCGAGGTGCGAGCTAATAATGAGAATGGCAATATCAGCGCCGCCGACATTCGCAAGGCAGTCAATGCGCAATGGAACGGCATGGTATCGGTGAGTGCAGACCCTAACTATAACCGCGAAGATACGAGATCTGAAGTATGTTCACATCGATTCAGCGTCAGCGAGCGCCTTACGAAGCCGAGTACTGGAAACAGAAGGAAGCATTTGAAGAGGAGAACCCCGACTGGAAGGAGCAAGCAGCAGCAGCAAAGGCCAAAGACAAGGAAGGTGAAGATATCGAGATCGATCTTGGAAAAAGTCAATTCGAAGAGGCTTACCGTGAAGCGAAACGGCGAAAGAAGGAGGAAAGGCAGCAAAGACTTCCACCTCGCATTCGTCAGAAGAAGGACAAGGAGAACGTCTTTGGTCCGAGACCGGAAGAGCGCCCACTGCCGAGCGATTCAAGCCTGCTGAATACAAGCTCAGACATCGACACTCATCTTCGAGGCTCGTTGCGAAAGCCCTCAAACAGCTCAAAGCAAGGTTTCCGCAAGACCGAGGTGGACGACGTCAACCCTATACCAGTCAAGCTAGCCCCAACCTTCCTTGAGCCAGCCAAAGTATATCCTGTCACAGCTCCTCCTTCGAAAGAGCAGAAGTTCTGGCAAGCACCGACTTCTCGACCCAAGCAAGCCTTTCCGGCTCGGACATATTCGAAGAAACAGATCGGTGCATTCGCGCCACGCGTCAGTAAAGCCAAGCTGGAGTGTTCTGCATGCAAGTCTGCGGGTCTTACCGGGCCTTGGCTGCATCACTCCGAAAGTACATGCCCTACGAAAAAGGCGCGACTTCCTGACGAGATACAACTGCCTACAAAGCCACCGGTACCGTCTAAGCCTGCAGAAGCAACTATTTCTTCTTCTATGCCGCTTATACCGTCTACATCGAAGTCTTCCTCGACGGACAAAGAGATTCCGCTGTTGTCTTCGGGAGTTCCGCTCATCGTCGAGAAAGCTGAGAAGTCAGCGAAGACAGAACTCACATCAGCACCAGCAACAAAAGATTACTTTAGAACAGATAACAATGTTACTGGATCAACTACGCCGGCAAACACTGTGTCGCGTAGATCGTCGAGCGCAGGTGCTCGAGTTTCGCTTGGATCTAGCGATGACCCCATTGATCTGGATCTTATGGACGATGAAGATGATAGCGACGTAGAGATGGTCATCGCCACATTTCTCGTGAATAAATCCGCAAATGCGAAGGTGCAGGTCAAACAAGAAGAAAAGCCTTCTACACCCTATACTCAGACGCGAGAGTCGCTATCGAAGAGTTCGAGTCAGTGCACAGACGTCCAGGCGGCGACCAAGGGCAACGAGGCAAGCAAGAGCGCGACTGGCAAGAAAGAGCCACGTCTGCCAGAAAAGCCTGCCCTGAAGCCTCCGAGCACGCTGGTCCCGGTCTTTATTGTGCCTGTGAAGACAAAGAGCATCAAGGGAAGAAGTAACACAAGCCTCAATCCAGCCTCGACCGACTTCAAGCTGCCGTCATTCCGTCGACAATCCATATCGAGCACTCGTCAAGCTCCTTTACTGCAGCAGAGTCTAGACAATCTGAACATGGCGAAAGAAGGCTTCATATCAGCGAAGAGCTTATTGAAGCCAAGCCGAGCTTCAGAAAATCTGCCAAAAGCGTCTAAACTGGAGTCAATCAAACCTATTATTGATAAACCGGTTCCAGCGACTACTGTTCCTATCAAGGAGAACAAAGGAGCCAGTGCACTGAGCTCCATCGAGTTGGCCCAGCCAAAGAGTCCATTTCTCGAAATGTTCGACGACATTGAAGATTTCGCTAGTGACTTTGGGGATGGTGCAGATACTTTACCAGAGCTTTCAGCGAGTCAATCGAAAGCTTTAGACTCGCTCCTATCGGATAGCGGAACAGACGACATCTTCGATCTCTTCAAGATGGATCCACAACAGCCGGTGTCGGACAGAAACAAGCACGACAACGAACGGAGTATTCTTACTGCTCGTAGACCATCTATGCAGCAAGCTAAGAAAGCTGAGTCTGTTCCTACCCATTCGGGTGACGAGGAAATGGATGCAGTGCTATCCTTTGGGCAATTCGCGTATATGTAGCTCTGCTGCTTATCACTATAGGTCACTCGTACGGAAGGTGTTAGAGTGAGTAGCATAGATTTGAATGATGGGATTTCAAAGCTGTTATGGCCTAGCCTTTCCGCCGTTTGACGATAACGCTCATAAAGTCTCTAGTCACTATAGCTTCGCGCCCTGCATCCCACGTCTCCGTAGCCTGCTCTTCGATCTTCTTCAAGCATTCCATCCGCGTCTCTCGGTCTTTCTGCCCATCTGCCCTCTGTTCCGCTGTCCGGTCTAGTCCAGTGCAAGTCATGCTGATTTGGTCGTCCAGCTTGATGTGGTCATGCTCGTCCGGCTGTAGCGTAGTGCCGACGTCGATGTACCGCGCACTGAGGTGATTCAGGAACAGGTTCCTCGCTCGTATCCGCTTAGCGAATTGCCCAGCGACCTGTTCGAAACTGTCAGCGAAGTGGACGATATGATGACACTCGATTCTCACCTGAGGCGTGCTGTGACCATGCTGTCGACTCTTCTTGAAGATATCCTGATAGGTATCGCCTTCCTTGATCGCGTCGTCAAGACCCGGTAAGAATGCATTGGTAGCTTCGTGCACCAGCAGGTCTGCATCCATAGCGTATTTGTCCATCTCATCACTTTCGGCATCGAAAGTATCGCCCAGCAGAACGATCTTCCTACCATCGACCTGCATCGCCGGAGGTTCCATGACACTACCATCAGGCAGCGTTATCGGCTTCATATTCGTCTTTAGCTCTCCTAACAGCTTCCTTGGATTGCCGATATTGTAAGGTGGCAGCGCAAGTGCTTTCTTATTGCGGTCCAGCATGGGGATATATAGAGCTGCATCAACTGAGCCCGGCCGAGGCGGTTCTTTAAAGATGAAGCCTACGCAGGGTACTGTATGCCTGATCGGGACAGCTGAGACGTGCATTTTGTTGTCGTCCGCGACAAAGTTGGGCCAGCTGCCCCCTTCGCTTATCCTGATATCCCGGCCTTGTATCTCGCATCGATGGGGCCTGCCATCGCACACTGGATCGTCTCGGAAGAGTAATTCGTGTACTCGATACCGCCGTGCTAGGTGTGTGTATGTGCATTCCAGTGTCGTCCGAATCAGCCGCCTAGTCCCAGTTAGGCCGTAGATATCTATCGGAGGCTGAGATTGCAGTCCCATCAGTTGAAGCTTGGATTCATTGAATGTGACGCACGAATCTTGCAGCCTCCTTCTCGCGAGGATCTGCGCCTTCCAACACACTTCCCGTCCCATCGGCCAAAGCACAGAGGAAAGGAACAAGGCCAAAGACATGATCGCCATGCATATGTGTCAAAAACTAAACTCACGTCAGCATAGCTTGTCGGAACGGAGCACAACCTCGGCTTACGATTTTTGTTGCAGCTGATATTCGCAACTTTGACTTCTGTATCTGATGCTGCGTAGCTTCTCCCGCATCAACAAACCATAGCTTTCATACATAATCAGATACAGATTAAGGAGAACTGAGGTGGTAGATTACCTCTCCATCGAGGCGTAAAGCTGTCGAAGAAACATTGCGCGACTTGGAGGGAGCGCCGGCCGAGGTACCAAGCCAGGTACTACAGTCAGGAAAGGTCAGGAAGCAGAGAAGTCAGGATCGAGCAAGGCAAGGTAAGGCTTTCGAGCATAGGATGACGCGAGCACGTGCATTTCGAGGTTATCCAGAGGCATCTTTCTAGGTAGTATATCGAGCTTGACGCGAGCTGCAGAATTCAGATTGGCCGTCGTCGTGATCGTCGTTTGCGCCAGCTTGCGCTTCAGGCCAGTCTTGAGCATACGATATGTTGGAATACGCACAACTGACATCGACGAAATCATGGCGACCTCGTACGATGGCGAATGCATCAAGGGCTCCATCGATAACAGCGGCGTGCTCCATCTGCAAATGGCTCGCGCTCCCGTTAACGCGGCGAACTCGCAGTTCTTCTTCGAAATCGGTCACTACTTTGAGCTCGCAAAGGTGGATCTGATGCCGCCATCAAGCCTATATGATCCTGACAATGCCTCCAGGACGATGACAGTGTCCGAGCTATTGTCCTGTCCAGCGCGTTTCCCAAATATTTCACAGCCGGACTCGATCTGAAAGATAGCTCGCTCGAACAGAAGGGAACCGATCCTGCACGCAAAGCCCTGAGGATAAAGAAGCATGTCCTGGGTGGGCTAAGCTCTACAGCGACAACAAACATGCCCGGTGACTGATAGCCGGACAATGCTTGTTCACAGACCTGCAGCGAGCTATCACGCAGATAGCAGACTGTGACAAGCCTGTCATATCAGCAGTGTCTGGTGTAGCATACGGGCTAGCCGTCGACATCTGCTGCGCTTGCGATATCCGGTATACAGCGTCAGATGCGATTTTCAGCATAAAAGTAGGTAGACGTGCCGTTTCGGGAGACAACATACTGACGCATACTGTACAGGAAGTTGATATAGGCATCGCCGCCGACATAGGAACGCTGTCGCGCCTGCACCGTATTATCGGCAATCAAAGCTTGGCTAGAGAGCTTGCCTTCACAGCCAGACCTTTCTCTGCAAAGGAAGCTCTGAGTCTGGGCTTTGTTAGTAGGGTCTTCGATGGCGGTCATCAAGAGGTAGTCGGTAGGTCACAATTTGGTCAACAAGATTCAGCACTTCGCTTACATGCGTTGTAGATGCTGCACTTGCTACAGCAAGAGTGATAGCCTGTGAGAACACCCGCTGTCACATCGAGAAAAACGTTGCTGATCTTCGAAGCCAGCGAAATCCCCAATCGCCGTAGTCGGTACGAAGCACCTCCTGAACTACTCGCAAGACCATACGGTCGCGGAAGGTCTCACATACACAGCATTATGGAATAGCGCAATGATGCAGACAGATGTAGGTGGTAACTTCTGCGCCTTCAGCTACATACATCTGAGCTCTCCATTGGTTCTGCAGGACCTGAAAACAGCAATGACTGCATCCTTGAAGAAGCAGAGAGCGCAGTTTGCGAAGTTGTAGCACCTTAACCCTTGGTCCTGGTTTCTCCAAGCAAGCAGGTCATTCACGTAACTCAGACTGTTGCGATCGGGTTCTGTACAACAAGCAAGGCACTAGCCGTACATGGAGGAAGATGTTAGCGAATCCATGCTTGAAGGATCCGATAACGATCTTGGGATCTGCGAAGACCAGCTTGCAGTTTTGGGTGTGAACTAGAGGAAAGCAAAATTGGTCTCAGTACTTTGGCTCTCTCCCTCAATGTCAGTTGCTCACCATGCCGAAGATACTTTTGGACGACGAAAATCCAGTCTTGGGTGTTTTGAGCGCGCCGAAAGGATCCATCGATGGCGGTATTTGCAAGCTTCTAGGACGCTCGCGAGGAGGTGAAGCTGCTTTTGTGAGGGTGTATAAGCCTTTCGATCCGATTTCATCTGAGCGAGTGACGCGGTATCGATTTCTGAGGTCTTCCAACGGCATCTTCCTCAGCGTCAGCTGCATATTCGTCGTCATCTCAGCTCTGCGTACAAGACGCAAGCGTCAGCTGAATCCTCCCTTTCATGATACATTTCGGAACCCGGCCGAAGAGCTGAGCAGGACGACTTACGCTCCGATGTCTGTGTCTCTGTCAGGAGCATCGATCTTTACGCGCATCTCCGAGAAGGTGTTTGCATTGCTGCCTGGCACTGGGCTCTCGATGAGGACCTGCGTGACACCTTGTATAGAGAAGCTGATCTCCAAGTCCGGGTTGAAGAGGAGCACTTCATGCGGAGATGCACCGACTGATCCTATCGATGCTTTCGGCAGACTGGAGGGTAGCGACGAGTCGGGAGGCGTCATGGGCGTCATGGCCACCGAGCTAACTGAGGACAGGGATGACCTGCGACTATGGCTCGCTTGGCCTCGAAGCTGAGGTATGCTGATGTTGGGTACGTTTCGACGGTTGTTCATCTTGTACTGTGGTTGTGTTGGTGTCTTGTGTAGAAATGAGAGCGAAGAAGAGAGGATCCCGTCTACTTTATAGCCTCCAGTAGAGGAGGACTGCAAGAGCTGTGCCTTTGTGCTCGACGGATGCCATCAGTCTAGGCCCTTGCATCCGGAACATAGGTGGAGTCAAGGGTCTGCACAAAAGCTGTAATAGTGCATCAGTGTGGTGAGCTTTCGTCTATCAGCTGGACCTCCGTGATCAGCACATGGACAGGCACCAACGGTAGTATCGCGAAGTCTTTGGAATCCTTCCATTTCCGCTAGAGCTACTAGACGAGGGACAAAGCATCGACAAAGACATACCTAAACACTGTAGTTGTAGCAGGAAAATGATAGACTGAATGAGACAGCAGATGCATGATGGAGGTATGAAACGATGAGGTATAGTTGTACTGTTGCGTGATTACTACTGATGCGTTTTGCGAGTGAATGTTTGGAAGAATCAGTGACGTTTCCGCCTTTCGCAGATATCGAGATTCTATAAGGAACGTTGCGTGAGACGGCCTGATATGAAGGAAAGAGACTTTAAGCTCACTCTCAGGATTCCAAGACCGTGCTCGTAAGGTGAGACGTTGAGGAACCAGCCATTAAGCATTTGCTGCAGGTAGTCTAGGTTTTCTGTAGCACAATAAAGTTAGCATCGCCAAGGAACCAGCTGCAGTGCTGTCGTCGACTCACGTTGGCAGTGACAGCATGCACCGAGCGCAGCTCGTGTTGCATCTTTGTAGCTCATGCCTCTATACCAGCCATTGTATGATCCTAACGCGACGAGGACATTCCCGCCTGCATTGGCTAGAATGTCCGAGAAAAGGGCGGCGGCGGTGTCGATGCTGGATAGACAGAGTCGTCAGATGCGAATCGGCTTCAAGTTTCTCAGTTGCAGGTACTCACTTGAATTTGGGATCGGCACAGTCTGAGCCTGAGCGGCCTTTGCAGTTCTCTCGGATCTGGATACAGAATCAGATATGGACTGGGGCGTGTACTTACGTGAAGTAAGCTTACAAGCTGCATGAGACCGAAAGCGCCACCGTTGTCGCCTCGAGCGTCTGGACGGCAAGAGCCTGGATAGGTTGAGATATCAGACAGGAAAGCAGCAATAAAGGTGCATGTACTCACTCTCTTGCATAGCAATAGAGGCAAGAAGGATAGGAGGTAGGTTGTGACGCTTAGCAGCAGAGTTGAAGTGCTTCAACCAAGGTTTACAAGCATGGAAGGGGGAGTTAGGATTCTTGAGCGCTCTGGTCAAAGAGACAGTCTTGAGTTGTGTAAGCTTGAGCTTGGGTGGGTTCTGCGTGATGTAGCATGATCAGAACATTGGTGTTGACAGAAGGAGGGAAGGTACGCACCCATCGCGAAGTCCGCTTGGACTTCGAGATGCCAGAATTGAGCCATGCTTGACTGCCATTCGGACCAGACTTCTTTGTGATCTTATTCGTAGCTCCGCTAGGTCCACGAGACTGTGTGTGTACTACGTCAGTATGGGTCCTGCTTGAGGTGGAAGTATATACTGACAGTATCGCGATAGCCAATGAGACCTTTCTTGGCCTTGCTGAGCTTCTTCCCCTTACTCGCAGAGGTGATAGCTTTGCGTCTAGTAGTCTTCTTGCTGTTCCCGCGCTTGTAGAGATCACTGTCTTCCGGTTCGCGTTCATCCCAGATATTATCCTCATCCTCATCTTCCTGCTCATCTTCTCCTTCTTTGCTGGCAGTAGGTTCTGTATCATCTTCTTCATCGTCGTCGTCGCTGTACCATCTTTCAGAGACTGCTAACTGCCTCCTTTCCTCCTCTTCCTGCTCCGCGTCGAGCGTGCTTTCGAACACCGATAGATCGTCTGTGGAGATGAAGTTTCTTGAGGATTGTCTTGCATAGTTCTGATGCTTCGTTAGGCCGTGGTTGTTGCTGTTTCTGCGCGACACGACTGCTGGCTGGTCGAGCCTTGAAGAGCCAGCGAAGGTCGCAGATATACAGCAGCACGCTAGGGATAGATAGGTAGTGTATCGCATGGTTGTATCAATGTAGTTTCAAGGGAAAGTGGGTGAAAAAGGTCGCGGAAAAGCGCGTAAAGAGCTGGACGTTTTGATGGGAAACAGAGCAGAGGAGAGCAACGTGAATCGTATTGAGCTTATGTTGCGAATCGTAATTCCAAGGCCAGCTTGAGAATGCTCGCTCTCCGTTCTTGCACCAGGCAGGAAATGTAAGGAGTCGCTTCGATGCAGAGCCAGCCCAGGAATGAAGCGAAGAAGGTCGCGTAAGCAAAATGCGAAACAGCTAGCAAGGTAGCAAGTATGCAATGGATAGTATATGAAGGGTCAAACGAGGCTCTATTATCGATTTCAGAAGGCAGCGCAGAGACAGGCAGAAAAGAAACACAACGGGCAGAAAGCCAGATGGAATAGTATAGAGTGATAGAGGAGAAGGAGTGGAGGTAGATTGAAGTGGTGTGAATCACAGGCTTGTGCCGATACTAGCTAGCGGAACGGCAAGACGGCGATTAGGCCTCTACGGCGGCCTCGTCCTCAGGCTTGCGGTTGTACTCGGCCAACACAGCCATAGCTTCCTGCACCTTGTTGTCTAGAGCAGCATCGTCCTCTAGAAGAACGAGCAGTTCTGCATTGTCCATCTCCAACAGCATTCCCGTGATCTTTCCAGCGAGATCAGGCTGAGCAGCGTGGATCTTGGGGTAAATAGTCTCTCCGAGGAGCTGCTTCTGCTCAGCTGGAGTAGCGGAAGCAAGAGCGGCTGCGGTGAGGGACGGGCCTGAAGCTGCTTCGGCGGGTTTGGGGGCAGCGTTGCCTCTGTATCCACCTGGTCGAGCACCAGCGGCAGCGGGAGCTCTGGCACCTGGTCCAGCAGGTCCGTTGGGTGCACCAGCTGGTCCGCCTCGAGCGCCAGGCTGTCCAGGCTGACCTGGAAGAGGAGCGCCGTTGGGCATAGGAGCACCCTGTCGTCCACCAGCAGGGGGCATGCCGCCCATAGGACCGTTGCGACCGTTCATAGGACCTCCACGACCACCTGGATGCATCTGTTGAGGGAACTGCTGACCAGGGTACATAGGTCCGTAAGGTCCCATAGGACCCATTGGCATCTGACCTTGAGGACCGTATCGGGGGACTTGCATACCGCGCATGTTGGGTCCACCTGGACCACCCTGAGGGTACATCATAGGACCGCCTCGACCAGCTTGAGGAGGGAAACCGCCTGGAGCACCGTAGTACATCGGAGCACCACCTGGCATGCCATAAGCGCTCGGAGGGATACCGGCAGCGGCCTGTGAAAGAAGAACTGCTTGATTAGCATCATGTTCCTTACTTACCTGAGAGATTGCCTCACCATCTGCTGGTTTCGGATCTGGCTACGCTGAGCGACCTGAGCTTCGAGCTGTTGCTTTCGGATATCTTTTCTCTGAGCGAGAGAAACGTAGAGGGGCTTTGTACCGATCATCTTTCCATTCATCTCTGTAACAGCTTTCGTAGCCTCGTCAGGGGACGAGAAGCAGACGAATCCGAATCCTCTCGAGTTGGTCTTATCGTCCTTCATGATCTTGCATGAGGTGATAGTTCCGTAAGCAGAGAACTCGGCAGTGAGCTTCTCTTCGTCCATGTCGTCTTCGAGGTTCTTGACGTAGAGGTTGACACCCTGGTACTTGAGTGTACGCTCGTACTTCTGAGCCTCGTAGGACTTGCGTAGCTCATCCTCTCGCTCTCCCTTCTTCTGAGCTCGGCTGACGAAGAGTGTCTCATCCTTATACTTCTTGTCGTGCAGCTCCTCGAGGGCTTTTCGGGCAGCATCGTGCTCCTCGAAGTTGACGAAACCGAACTTGAGCTCCTTTCCTTCGACTTGGACAGTGGTAGGTCCGAGAACAGCAGAGGTAATCTTTCCGTACTTCTCGAAGAGTTCCTTGAATATATCGTCGGTGGTGTCGAGCGGAAGGTTCTTAACGTAAAGGTTGGTGTACTTGGACTTGACCTCATCGATCTTGGCCTGTCTCTCTCGCTTGGGAACGTAATGCCCAACGAAGACGACCTTGTCTGCCAACATCATTCCGTTGACTTGCTTGATAGCTTCCTCTGCAGACTCAGAGCTCTCGTAGTGGACGAAACCGTATCCACGGGACTTGCCAGTCTCGTCGGTAGCGATCTTGCAGGAAACGATAGCACCGAAAGCGACGAAGGTGTCGTGAAGAGCCTTGTTGTCGATCGTCTCGTCGAGGTTCTTGATGAACACGTTGCCGGCACCACCTTTGCGAAGAGACGGGTCTCGCTGAGACCACATGATTCTGCATGGTCTACCCTTGATGGTCGAGTAGTTGAGCTGTTCGAGGGCTCTCTCGGCTAAGAAGAAACAACATAAAAGATCAGCATGAATTGCTCGAGAATATCGAAGAAAATTGTTTACTCACCATCAGCAGCGCTGAGATAGTTGACGTAGGCGTATCCGAGAGATCGTCTAGTGACGGCGTCTCTGCATACTCTGATAGAAATGACATGACCAATCATGCTGAAGATTTCGTAGAGGATAGCTTCAGAGACCGTAGGGTCTAGTTCTCCAACGTAGAGAGAAGCGGATGGAGCAGGTCCGCTTTGAGTAGCTGTGCTGGCTGTAGGAGCGGGGGACGCTTTGCCATTGGCGCTGGCAGCAGCAGCTGCAGCGGCGGGAGCTGCATTGCCAGTAGGGTCGGAGGAACCAGCAGCACCGCCGCTGGACTCGGTAGTGGTGTTCTCAGCAGAAGGAGCAGCCTGCTCAGCAGGTGCAGGAGCAGCGGCGGCCTCTGGCTTAGGGGATGAAGGAGCAGACATTTTGTGAGAACTGGATCGACGAAACCGCGTCAAAACACGGGCTTCCCATACTCTACTATCTACTGATAGCACAACACCATGGCTCACCTGTTCAATTCCTTTGTTTGACGCTGGGAAAAATGCGAGTTTGGGTTTAGGGTTTTTGGGGGTTTCTGAGCGGGAGTTGGATCCTTCTCTTGCTGGTGTTATGTTCTGCTTCTGAAATCGATAGAATAGAGTGGTTGTATGGCCCCTGATTTTACTGTGATTTGATGATTGGGGTTTTTGGAGATTATCAAATTTTTATCGAGGGTTTTTGATGCTTTGAAGGAGAGCAGGGAGGTATCGAGGTGGTTACGACGAAGAAACAACTGGCTGCTGATTCTTTGACGTTCTTCACTCGCTGTCACTGCCGCGAAATCTGAGATTTGGGTTTTTTGAGTTTTTGGGAGGAAAGGAAAGGGCGACGAAGACAAAAGTGCCAATTTCATGCAAGTCCTTGGCTAGTCGACCGAGAACGGCGACAGGCCGCTGTCATTGCAGAGTGTTCCCTTTGTACATGACTATGCTTGTCATCCGGCTACAGCTTGTCGATACAGGAAGGGCGGCAGAAACGCGAAACCCGACAGACAGGTCTAGGCACATCTATGACTTGGACACTACAGCTTCCTCCTTCTTTGGCGATACTGAGAAGTATGACTTCAGTGTATTACTCTGCACGGCTTTCGCAGCCAGTTCCTTCTTTGTAAGGGGAGCATTCGGGTCTTTAACACCAATCTCCATTCCTTTTTCCGCGAAAAGCTCGAAATCACTCTTCTTGATAATTCCTCCTGTGGCTTCTTTATGCCCCCGTGCGAAATCCTCGCCTACCCTCTCTAGGAAGCCGTCGCCTGTTAAGGTGCCGTATTCTTTTAAAAGCTCGATGAGGTTCGGACGTTCGGATTCGGGAAGCTTGCGAAGTGTCCCGGCTAGCCTGCACGAGAAGGAAGTGATTTCAGGATCGGGGTTGTGGCCTGTCGAACAAGATCAGCATATGCCTGAGGAGCCACCTATAACGAATTAGCATACCTGGGTTCTCGACCTATTATAGACGGGAGTGCATGTCAGCAATAGCTCAGGAGACGAACAAAGACTCGGCCCACCATGATCATCTGCAACTTCTTAGCTCCCTTAAGTGTTCCCGCCCATCTTGTACAAATGACAGGATGGACCTGATACCCTGAATCTATCCTGAGCAGCGCCACTCTTCCATCCTTACTGAATTTAGGAGCTGTATGTGTACATCTCTCGACTTCTCGATTGACTTTATCGCGCGCGTCTTGTAAGATGGAAGAGCAGGAGATCTCGTCGGGCGTGCTGGCGCGCTGGAGGACGGTCCATGCGTCTATCACGTTGTATTCAGCTGTGCGGCGGGCTGTCCATCAAATGTCTCTCGTCAGCTGTACTTCTTCAATACAAGACAAGAAAAGGAAAAGACCCACGAGCATTCATAGCACTGACAGCGGCATTCAAGCTCTTCTTTCCAATCCTCTTGACCTCTTCTCCCAATTCCACCATCTCTTTACTAGCCGGCCATTCTTTCCCTTCTTTTCCCCAACTTATCTCGCTAGGACCTAAATCCCCAAAGACACCCATTATGGCATACCACATCGTCTCTTTCTTAATATTAGGATGTAGAGGCTTGCACATTAGATATGTCAATAAAGAAGAAGTGGAGATGGGGGAAGAGTTGCATGCTGTCAGGACGAGGGAGTCTTCAGGCCATGAAGTAGACATGTGGTGGTCGATGATGAGTGTTTTGACGGGAACAGACATAGAGGAGGAGCGCACGAGTGGTGGACCAGGTCGACTGCCTTGATCTAGCACGATAACACGCGCTTCACGTGGTTTTGTCGAATCGCCCGCGTCATTGTCATTGTCGGAGGAGGAGAGGGACTCGTTGATGAGTGTTTCGAGGCGAGTCTGTTCTACTGCACTGAATATGCTTGTTCCTTTGATGAGGAGATGTGTTTTTATGCGATCTTGAGCGAGTCCGAGAGTTGTGAGCGTCTTGTAAGCTACCATTCCCGACGAGACTGCGATGATACTGGATGAGCTTTCATATATCTTAAGATGTGTATGCATATACTCACGGCCATCTGCATCTTTGTCTGGGACGATTATTGTGAGATGCTGGCCAGCCGCGCTGAGGGAGGAGCCTTCAGACAAGCCTTCATTCGCCAGTGCGTGCACACACTCACCATTCTTTGATGAACTCCCTTGCAGCTTCTAGTTGATGCATGGGTGCTGGCCAGTCTTTCCATTTCCCTTGTCCTAGCACATCGTGACCGCTACCTTCTTCATCCGATGACGATGATGCCCGTTTCACCTTCTTCTTTGCCGATGCAGCTGCTGCAGAAGTCGACGCTGTGGGTGATGCTGCTCTTTTCGCCATGTTGTATATCGATATTCGCATTCAGTGCATTCCCAATCTCCCTCTTCCTAGACCTCTCGAGAGCCGTTCGCTCCAGCTAGCTGCTGTTCCCAATGATTGCTGTAGATTGATCTCTGGTAGTCCTCCAGTGATGCTTGCTGCTTGAACTGATGCTTTGTTGGATTTGCTGAGTGTTGCGTACAAGGAAGAGATGCTGTCGATGGAAGTGTCTTGCACAAACCCCCCTACTATCATGCAGTTGAGCAGGATATGGACGCTGTCGAAGGAGAATCTAACATCATCAAACAATATAGAATCAGTAAACAATATTATATCCTTTGAACTGTCTCGCCCACATCAGATCCAGTTCGCAGACATTCTCGAAGCACCGGTCGAGCGATTCCACAAAGACCTGGGAGAATATAACATAGATTGTTAGAATGTATACTTACAATGTCGTTTGAGATATGACTTGCCTGAATCAGATCCAGTATCCCCAGCTCGCTCTCTGCCTCGTCGACGCAAAACACAAAGTAGAGCGTCGCATAATGCCGGTAGATGATGCGCAGCGTCTGCTCGTCGTCGCTATTCTCACGTGTTCCATCTACGTTCTCGCTATCTGATCTGTCCTGCTGCCTCGCGCTGTTCTCGACCTCCCTCACTGGCAGCTCTACGCAGTTGCACAGCGTGTCTGGCCGCTCCCTCACTGCTTCAAATATACGCTGTACACCTAATCTGATGGGTGAATAAAACTTGGAAAGTCTGCGAACAACCTCGACTTCAGCAAGTATTATTGCTTCTTTGTCTTGTGATGCTGGCTTACCGCGGTTTCCCAGCTTGGTTGCTGCATCGTTGCTACTTTAGTTGATACTCTGAAGTCGTGTAGGCGCCAGCTTACAATATCAGAACAGAGTGTATCATCGTATTGAGTAATCGGAAGAGCAAGCAAGACATCTAAATGAAGGCGGAATCTATGCACAGTGGTATTACGCGCAATATAACTACTAAAGTCTAGTACGTACATCATCGTAAAAGCGTGTCGGTCGTTATCCTTCAGTCTACTACCTATGTCTTCGTGATCCAAAGCCGGAAAGTAAATGATAAGAGAAACTACGCATACGCGGTGATACATGACAGTAGATTAGGTACGAGCATCGCGACATCGATACTGATATAACAGAGTCCACCAGTGAGCGAATTAGGATAACCAGACGACGTTGATAGTGCCAAGAGAAAGCCAGCGGGACAGATATTGCGTGTGACAGAATGATCAAGCACCGATGTACATCGACACAGTAGACATACGTCTAGCCGCACTTGCGTCGAACCTCTTGGATCCAGTAGAGCGTTCTTCTCTCCATCCAGGTACTTTTGTAACGAGTTGGCAGAAGATGCATTGGATGATGCTGAGGACGAGGAGGAAAAGCCAGGCTGCGCGCCCGCCTAGCCAATGCTTCTCTTGTGCTAGAGCCCACAGGTTGCCTCCTACAGCCAGACCGAGACCGGCGGCCTGCAGAAGTCGCGTAAGCTGTGCATCTACAGCTAATACGGAAGAGGGAATAACCTACCAGATTCGCTACCAGCTCAGAAACAGCATTGAGTCTGGCAATATGTCCCTGAGTAGGTGCTCTTCCTCCTATAATCTGATCCGCAGCGATGAACAGCGGGTTGGCGATAACGTTTATGACGATCGTCAATATAAGTACCGCATTAATAGCGGTTTCCGGGAAGTCCGGCTTGCTAACTAGATAGCTTAGCGCAAGGAAGATAGAATACGCTATGACATAGCAGAAAGACGTCCCTCGCATAATTGCTTCTGGTCCGAATTTCTTGGCGAGTATAGGGTACGCAGTCACTTCGTACCCTACGAGTAGGAGAGGGCGGAGCATGAAGAAGAATGACATCTGGCGGGGTGTCAAGCCGATACCGCCGTCTTTGCGTGGGGAATAGAAGAAAAGAACTTGGATCGCGTTGAATGCGCAGATGAGGAACTGCAGCCATCCCCTCCCATCAGCATTTTTCTCGCGAGCAAGCGTTGAGGAGAAGGAGGAACTCACGATCATCTGTACCCAGACGATGAGGATATAAATGACTGGCTTCGTAAACATCCCACGATGCTTGACAGCTCGTTCAGGGACTTTTCGCGTCCTCTCCACAATCTTTTGTAGGCGCTTCCTCTTTTCTTTAGGCAGAGTTTCTTTCGCAAGGAAGATTCCGAGAAGACCAGTGATGCCTGGTACGAGGGCGGTCTGTATGCAATGGCATTAGTGGAGAATAGAAGGAGTAGGGTAGAAAGCTACGCACCACCAAGCTTGGTAAGGCGTATGGATAGGTCTCAAAGATCGTTCCCTTGAATATGTTGGAGAGCTCGACTGGGTTTGACAAGAAGCCTGTCCATACCAGAGCTTTCAGTATATTTCCCATTTACTTCTTGCTGATACTTCAGCCCACCTCCCAGCAACGGCGCGATCATGGATCCACCTTGCCAACCGAGACTCATGATAGCATAGAATATAGGGAGTGTATTGTCCGTCGACATCTCAATCGCATACGTCTTGAGTGTAGCCGGAATGACAGAACAGCAGAACCCAACCAGCATTCGAGATAGGATAAGCTGGGTGTAGGTGCTTGAGAATGCGAATGCCGTTTGTGCTAAAGCTCCGAGGAGTAAAGAGCCGATTATCACGGGCTTGCGACCGATAGCATCCCCTAGCCATGCGCCTGGAAATATCCCAAGACAGATCGTCACGGCTACGATGGATTGGATGGCGCCTGGAGATCGTTACAAGAGCATCAGTCAATGTATATCCTGTACGCTTGAGTGGTCTGTGAAGTCTGGCAAGGAAGTGCCCAAGATGACTTCATTGACAGCTCACATCCAACGTACCAGATTTATGCCCGACATTTTCAGGATTTGCGACTTTGAGCTGGTCTACAAGTAGCGCAGCTATGAAGGGTAGGATGACTTCTGAGAATCTGCAGCCGCAACAATCCAGTCAAAGTTTAGAAGTTTTCTGCATTGTTGTCACGGATTTCTTCTCTCTCACAGCGGAGTGGTTGCGCGCCATAGACATATCAGAACCAATTGGACATAAGGGAGGTGTTCATCTTTATCGTCTGTAGTAGTGAGCACTGAATCTGCGCGAGCTCTGAAGCTGCTTCGATTTCCTGATCCTCCTAGCAGAGGTGTCCGCTCGTCGTTTGATGATCCATGATCCCCTACTGAGCCTAAACTGCCGCCGCCTTCTTCGCGGATAGCGCCTAAGGCAGGTAAGTGCTGGCCTTTCTTCGAAGGTGAAGTAAGGCTCATCGTTGATATCAAGAAACAAGAAAGACGTCGAAAACTTCGAACGTCGTCAATCGTAGCCACTCGCGTAACAAGTGCAAGCTACGGCTGATAAGGTGAAGACTCTGCATAGCGACGCGAACAAGTGCGAATACGCAAACAAAGAAGAAGCTCCACTCTGTAGGTGCACTGTGCTGGGTCAGTAGAGACGAGAAAGACGCGCTTGTGTTAGATAGTACTGAGATCTATGTTATGCGAGGTATTGCATTGCGTTGCATCGCGATAGAGTAGATGCCAAGATTGGAGATGATCACGACAACATATGCACACAGCAGAGAGGGAACGAGGGAGACTGATTGCAATGCCATGATGCATATTTTAGATATTGACAACCTAGCAGACCAATAAATCAGCTTAATGAATGAGTGTGATAGTATCGCTATGCACTCACATCAAGAATATCCCATAGGTAACGCCTGAGCTGGTCCTCCGTTTTCGATTTCGGTATACTAAACTGCTTCATCGC
Source organism: Erythrobasidium yunnanense (assembly GCA_001600175.1). Classification (NCBI taxonomy): domain Eukaryota; kingdom Fungi; phylum Basidiomycota; class Cystobasidiomycetes; order Erythrobasidiales; family Erythrobasidiaceae; genus Erythrobasidium; species Erythrobasidium yunnanense. The sequence goes on from BCJC01000003.1 coordinate 637,912, forward strand.
ATCTCGATGTGTTGCTTCAGCAGCGCGCGTAGTGTCCGCAAAAGCTTCCTCATCCCAAGCTTCCTCATCTTCTTCATGCTCCGAAGCGCTCGACGAGTTTCTCGCAAAGCTCCTCCTCGTCTTGAGCCTCATAGTCTCTCCTTCTTTCCAAGGATCCGATGCTTTACTGTCTTTCTCAGCTTCATCATCTCCGAAATCAATCTCTTCTTCTCCTTCTTGCGACGTGTTGAACCAACACATTTTAGATGGGTCGAAAACCATGTCGCCTACGATGCGCACGCCGCCAAGAGAAGGCTTCGTACCGAATGGAAAGCCAGCTGTTTCTTTCTTGGTGGTGTTGCTATGGGTGTCGATGCCTGAAATGGTGGAAAGAGGTGATTTGGAATGGACGCGAGGTGACATTGGTCCAAAGACAGGTGAGATAAGCGCAGGTCGTGATGAAGACGCCATGATATCGTCAAACATTCGCACTTCGTTGTCGTTGCCTTCCCATGTCATCGAAACGGGGTTGAAGACCATCTCGCCTTGTACTGCCGAATCACGATTTATCAGTACGAAATGCGCTCAACCGGGCAGGAGAAAAGCTCACCCATAGTCAGATTGGAAGCACTTAGATTCTGTATAAGCTTGAGAGCAGGTCTCTTCTCGCCTTTGCGCGAAGTACCAGCTTTCTGGACTGCTTTCTCGCTCCCGCCGCTCGAAGACGTACTTCCCGTCCTTCTCTCACTATGCATAGACAGCCTCTTCGAGATACTGGACGGATAATCAGACCCGCTCTCCGTTCTCATCCTCTGTATCCTCTTCCCCAGCGGTGCAGCAGAAGCTGACGATAAAGGTCGTTGGGCACCTTCGCTCAGCACCCTTTGTCGTGGGATCTTCATATACTTCTTCTCGGATGTTTTGTTGACGGGAAGATCGTCGAACGTATCGAGTTCTGAGCCGTCTCCTCGTGCTTTCAGGTTCATGCCTGCTTCTTTCCGTTCCATAGGCCGAGCTGTGAGAGACGATGTAAACATAGTAGCTGCAGACAGAGGCCTGCCTAGAGACGCCGAAGAGCGGCCAGTGGGGTCAGATCCACGAAGAGCGACTCGTGACTTGGCTTGTGACGATAGCGTAGGCTGAGCAAACCGCGAGCGGGTAGAGAAGGTCGGTGATTCTGGATTGACGCCAGGGCTGACGGGAGTAGAGGATCTACTGCTCTGCACGATACTGCCGCTCCGGAAAGGTATGTACACGCCATCTTCTGAAACAGATTGCTGGCGTGCAAGGGAGGATCTTGTGGGTTGTGAGTAGTGTGATCCAGAAGCTGGTATAGATCGAGATGCACCTGATAATGACGAGGAGCTATCGCTCGAAAGCAGATTTGAGCTTTTCTTGCGAAGAAGTGTCCTGGAAGATGATGGTAGTGGAGAAGGCGCATTTCGTCCGTTCTCGCCTAGTGTAGAGTAAGAAGGCCTGCTACGCAAGCTCGGTGCGCGTATGCCAGCTTGATCTGATGTGAGCTTGCTTGAAGACGCAGGGTTGACGACAGAAGATGCCATGGCAAGGAGGTTTGAAGAGCTCCTCGCAGGGCGAAGGGTTCGTTGACCTTGTGTTGAGGAAGATCGTGCGTTCGATTGCACCGGCGACAGCGAGCGTACGATTTTCCTACCCTTCGCCTTCTCAGCTGTCCGTGCGCCCTGCGAGGCTACGATACCGAGGTCGATGCTCATGTCTAAGCCTTCTTCGAAACTCTCGTCGTCTTTCTCCTTGTACTTGAGATGCGGCGCTCGAATGCCAGAGCCAGCTTGTCGCTGGTGAGCATTGCTAGCAGAGCTGCTGGCTTTTGACTGTCTCTCCTGTACTTTCTGGCGAAGCAGCGCTCCCAGATCTACCTTCTTCGCCTTATTGCCTCCATCTTTGGATGGCCCAGCCGCTGCGCCGAAATAGTCATTAGGCAGGACGAGCCCTTCGAGATCATCTTCATCGTATTTGTCTGTGAACTCCGAGCCAGATGTACGAGTCGACGGAGAGGACGTTGATCGAAGATGAGAACAAGGTGTAGGTAGGACTCTAGATTTTGATGCAGTCGAGTCCTTCGAAGCGATTGAATCTGATAGCTGTGTAGATGATTTACTATGCTTGAGTGATGAAGTTGATGGATTCTGAAGGAAGGATGCCAAGCTGACGTTCTGTACAGCCTCAGGCAGCTCGAAGTCCGATTCGATATCCCTTTCTGAGATCTGGCGTTGGCGAGTCGGCCGTCTCTGCTTGTCCACCTTTGCATTGGGCTCATCCGGTATGCTTATATGCGATGCGAACGAGGCTTGATGTCTCAGGCCATGCTTGAGAGTGGAGATACCCTCGATGTCCTCATTCCAGTCGAAACCCTGTTCCGGCGGCTGTACGACTGATCCTAGATGCCTAACTTGACCAGTAGAATCGCCCGTAGCTTGTTCAGAACCAGCTAGGTCTGCTGCTTTGGCAAGTGCAGCTTGAGCCTTCGATGCGGCCAACTGTTCTGCGAAGCCAGCAGGCAATTGGCCCGCCTTGATGGTATTGCTCCTCTCTTCATCTTCATCTTCATTGTCTTCTTTCACGACATCCTGAGCGCCTCGTATGCTCTGCGACCTCGACGAAGCGCCTTCACGCGTTGACCACGCAGTATCGTCGGTGTTATCGTCGCTCTCGCTGAAGAGCGCACTCCCGCTAGCTGATGTCTCGTCGCCAGCATCGTCAGAGTACAGCGAGCTGTGCGTCTTGGATGAATTCAGATGCAGGCGCAGTGGGCGGTCCTTCGGGATGTCCAGCCCAACGAGGTCATCTTCAAAGTCGTCGGCCCAGCGTTCTGTCGCCATCGATGAGGAGATTGTGGTACGAATGCAAGCCAGCAAGATTCGCTAGATCCTTCGTCGCTGCATTGTCGAGAGGTCACTTTTGTGTCATGCGAAACAAAGCAAGGGGTCGCTCGCGCATGGACCACTTCGAGAATGCACGCCTGGACGCCTCGATGTCACAAGAAAGCTACAAGAACACCCTACTTCTCTCTACTCTACATTTTGCCAGACTTCGCTACCCTGATACACCATCTCCGGTTTCATCTTTGATTCCCTATCCTCGATTATGCTGAAGCGAACATATACCGCTTACCAGCTGACCTATCACTAACATATATCTCAAGACTGCCTAGCTGTCCTCCGAAGCCTATCTTGGACCCTTCTTCTCATCCTCTGTGATCTGCATGTAGGGCCCTGGAATACCTGCCATCGTGAAGTTGCTAGAGTACGGCGGTACATCTGGATCGTAAGCCGCAGCGAACGTCTGCGGGCTTCGCAGAGGTCTTAGACTGAAGCTGAGGCGTTCTGCTGACTTGGGCTGATAAGACCGATCTAATCAGCATGGTTCCCTGGATTATCGTCTAGATTGGACACACCTTGTTCAGATATGCTGGCAGTTCTGGATCCTTCTCTAACCTGCTCATTGCCAGTTCCGCAAAGACAGCAGCAATCAAGCATACCGCCCCGCATCCCACAATCAACGACCAGATCATGCTTCCCACATTGTAAGCTGTTGCTTCTCTCCATTGTGCAGAGCAGCTCCTGCATGGGTACGCCAAGTCCGGGATGGGCGAAAGTGCGCCCGTCAAGTCTTGTTGGATCGCCCCTGCTATCGTGTTGAACAGCAGTAGACGGGCGTCTAGTGCGAACGGTCCAACGTAGGTATCGTTCCCATAGTCCTGCGGGAGACTCGGGTAAGTCTGACAATTTGCCTTCAGCACGAAAACGCTCACAATGTAAGGCACGGCAGCTTGGTTATTTACCAGATATACGACATCTCCACTGAGGTACACTTCCCATCCTAGCACTTTGTAAGTGCTATCAACGATAACAGTGCTCATCTTGACAGTCAGATCTTGTATAGCACGATAGATTGTGGATCCGGCGCCTTGAAAGTTGAGAGAATCGACAGTGACTACCACGGAGTCATCGCCCAGATGAAAGCCTGCATAGGAAGCGGAAGAGCTGGATGCGTCTGTGACTGGATTGCAGACGTAGGTTAGGTTCCAAAGGAGCGGTGGTGCCTGGGAAGCTTCGTGAGTAGTGCACGGCACATGTGCACAAGGCAAACTTACTGAGCTCGGTGTAGTAAGTACTCGGAAACCGCTTGCTCTGTCGACCATCGCACAATTGCGCAAAGGTACGGGAGAAAGGCTTGTAGATCTGACTACTGTATATGTGAAGACAGTCTCTTCCGTCTGCAGACGCTGGCCTGTCCCAGAGGTTTAAGCTTCTATCTCCTCCCTGCTTATCAGACTCGGCGTACCGCTTGACAAGAGAGCCGCATCGCATTGCTCTGTATCATAGGCATCTGTTCCCGTTTTGAATACGGTCTTGCATTCCAAAGAACGGCCTTTGATGAGGACGGTGAAGATGCCCATCAGAGCGACAGCAGCGACGATTATGCCATATCCGGTGAGAGAAGTCTTCTTGGAGTAGTAGCGTCTGACAGGCTGCGAGAGGCGTGGAAGGGAGAGGGCCATGATGGAAAGTGGTGAGAGCAGAGGAAAGCGGTGCGACTACTCTCTGTGTGATAGCGATCTCTTCTTTCCCCGCTTTTCTTGGATGATCGGGCCATTTACGCGTGGAAACTGAGATCACGTGCGACGTCAGACAGCTCTCTCCTACTCAGCGAAGAGGGTTCTTGTTTCCAGACCGACATCAAGCCATAAAGATTTGACATGATCTCAAAGTGTGCCTTCTTGCCGCCATCAGCCATCGAATGAATCCTTTCCGGTCAAGGATCTGCGAGATTTATCGCTAAATGCCTGTCTTGATATCAAACAATGCTCGCGACAATCTTTGGCCTTGGGTTGGCGATTTTCTCGGTCCTGCGATCCACCTCACAAACCCGCACAAAGTGAACGAGGTCAATGCGGTCTGTCGGACGTCACGGAAGCCCTGCTGCACGATGGTGGTTCCCTTCTCACAGACTGCCAGGTAGACTCTGCTCATCCTGCTTGGCTATCGTCTATTTAGCATGACCCCTATACTGGCCGTTCTGCCATTTCACGACGTACACCTGCGCATCTGGGACCATATTGCAGCATCGTGCGAGAACTGGGAGGACGCAAGAAGCTATCTCCATCTTCGACTTGTTTCTAAGTCATACGGGATTCATGTCGAGAAGTTCTTGCTGCGCTACATCCGCGTTCAAGTCGCACCATCCGGAGCTTCGAACCTGGAGCACATCCTCCGCTTATTGGCATCCAACAGCCACAAGGCTGGTCTAGTCAAGGATCTGTCTATTGACGATGGTCGTCCAGCGTTGGTATTGCCCGGGATCCAGTGGTCGGCTAGAGCTATCGCCATTGAGGAGCAACAGGTCGTGGTAGCAAGACAGACTCGGATCGACCAAGACATGGCCTCCTTAGTAGCCATATGTACCTAAATCGAGAAACTCGACCTTCAGGCAGCAAGCATACAGCAGAGTCTGGCACGCGTCTTTGCTCCTGAAATGGCGCAAACCCATCCCAAGCTGCAGCACGTGTCAATGCGAGACGGAGCTATGTTTCGTCACCTACTAGCATACTATTCCGCAAATTTGAACGGTACCGTCTTGAGCATTTCAACAGGACATCCGAAATTCGTTATTCCGCGGATGGAATCGATGTCACGCGCGTCAAACATCACTCATGCGATGCTGACCGGTGACTTTGCGACGCTTCGACTACATACTCTCTATATATCGGAGCCGACGCAGGCTTATTGGTTAGTCCTGCAAGACTGGCACGCCGATATAAGGCCTCGGATCATCAGACTCGGCATAAAATCCTACAGAGAGAATTATCTGAGCAGAATTACGTGGGGCCTTGTCGAAGGAAGATGGAGAAACGTCGCGGAGGAGGTACGCTTCGAAAGCAGCGAAGGAGACGCGCCGGGTCCAGAATTCCTACAAGGCATCGAGAGATTGACACAAGCTGCGCCTAACTTGCGAGTGATATGCGCGTAAACATCGCTTTCAAGGCTAGTCTCGCGTGGTAAGCGCAGCGTCATCGTCGTTAGGCTCAAACGCTGCTGGGTACTAGATTAACTTTCAGGACGCTGTTCATCTATATTTGTGGTAGAACCGTGCTTTTCTCGACTGCGCGTCATGGCAGTAAACCCATTCAGGCGCGAAGTGCTCGCTCAGGAGCAGAGGCACGTACGGTCGAGCCAGTCTACTCCCATACAATTCATTGTCTCAGTTGCTGGCCGTGCGAATCACCATCACGCTTACATAGACTCGGTCAATCAAGGGACTATCTTGCAGTTTCGAAAGATTTCCGTCTTTTCTTCAGATTTCTGAATAAAATGCCGATGTCCTATCTCGATGTTGTCAACATTGCAAAGTAGTGATGTTCCTCCTACCTGGAGTCGCAGCCAACAGCGAGGTCTTTGCAAGCTGAGTTGCTAGCTGACAGCTTCGCGAAATGGAGTTGTCAGGTTCTTGCCAATATGGTTCGAATGCTGCTTCGACAATTATAGCTTCCATTTTCCCGACTCTCTACAATGATTTTACGTGTCTACCGGTGCAGCGCGTCCCTGGGCAAACAAGGCCCGTGCGCCCAACTGTCCCTCGAGCGCTCTACACGAAAAGGAGCCTGGCTTGCCTCAGACGGAGAGCAAGCCGCTCCTCTATCTCTTTACATCTACATATCCAGTATGACATCCACTACGACCGGTCTGCCCGTCTACGATGTTCAGCTTCGAATCCTAGATCATATCGCAGCGGACTGCAAGAGCTGGGAGGATTCGCGACAACACCTTCACCTCCGATTACTCTCCAAATCACTTGGGTTGCACTTCGAGAAGGCCCTCTTTCATCACATTCGTCTGCAAGTTGCAGGGCGATCGACCTCCTCCCTTTCGAAGCTCAATCAGCTCCTTCGCATATTGGAGAATCGCACAAGCCTAGCTAATCTTGTCAAGGTGCTATGTATTGAAGATGATTATTACTGGCTAGAAGAAGCCTTCGAAGGTCAAACGCAAGTGCAAATTGCCTTTGAGTCACCGGCCAGATTATCATACGTGAAAACAGTTGCACAGGAATGCGCACGTCTCGTGGCAATATGTACTCAGATCACAGTCCTCGACCTGCAGGCCGCAGATGCACTCGGATCCAAAACACCGATCTTTTCCAAGCAGATCGCACCAAGTCATGGGAAACTGCGACATGTCGTGCTTCGAGATGATGCTTTCGCTCGTCACATCTGCTCGTACCTTTCTGCCAATCTGTCTCAAACTTCTTTAAAGCTTGCCTCGGGACATGGAGTAGTCAGCACAGCAGGCAAGCTGCCGTTACATTCGCTGGCCGATTTTCAGCTTAAGAAAACCATAGAAGAGGCAAATCCACAGCCTCTGACGCTCGACACTCTGTACATTTCGACGGCCACAAGCTCGCTTTGGGTCCTTGGTGCGCGAGACAACGTAAAACCTCACCTTGTTCGCATAGCCATATCCTCTTACCGAGTAGACTCGCCGGCCAAATTCGTGTGGCAGCTACGCAAATATACTTGGTTGAAGGCTGCCGAAGAAGTCTGTTTCGAGAGCCTGGAAGGAGATACGCCTGGTCCAGAGTTTTCAGTAGTCGTCGAAAGACTCATGGCGGAAGGATTGCGAGTGAGATGCGAATGAGAACTCTACATCAGATACCGCTCATGTAATTTCGGTGAGTGCAATCTTGCACTCGCTGCGATGACAAGCTGCTGACAACAAGGAAACTGTCCTTCAGAAGATGGCTTTATATACGGCACGGTCAATAATCTACTCAGCGGGCAAAGTCTCAGTAGGTTGGTGTTAACAGGCACGTCCAATTAAGCCAGGCTAATGATACGCGCTGACCCTCCTGCTGCAGCTTTTGGACTCGAACGAAGCAAGCATTCGCTGCACACGTCGAGTAGGTATTATCGCCAAATCGGCATACCCTATTGTTATTACTAGACGTTGTTGTCGGTCTTCGGAGCAGGGAGCGTATGATACTTGCTGTGACTTTCGGTTGTCTAGAAGAGAACCACAGCCATGCTTGACAACCATCTGGGTCGTAAGAGCTCGAACGAAACGAATTGCCCAATCAAGCTCCGCTTTTAATCACGGATTGGCGAGACCGACTGCCTGGCTTTCGCCGATAGGAACGAGAGAATGCTGCTTGCGAGACTGTCGCCTAGCTCCACTACGTCGAGCCAGACATGCATCATCTCCTTCTGTTGAACGCGTGTGCAGCAAACAAGGCCCATGCACCCAGCTCGACCGACAACCTTTGGAACAAGGCAGGCCTGGCTTGTCCAGAGACTGACAGTAGACCGTAATCAGCTCTTTCAAACCTTACCTCTCATGACATCTCCAACAACTGGTCTGCCCGTCCACGATGTCCACCTCCGTATCCTGGATTACATCGTAGCGGACTGCAAGATCTGGGAGGAATCGCGCCAGTACCTCCCTCTACGACTTCTCTCGACGTCACTGAGAGACTACTTCGAGAAGGCTCTCTTTCGCCGTGTCGGCATAGCAGTCACAGGCGATGTCTCCACATGGTCTGCGAATATCGGCTGTCTCCTATGCTTGTTATCAAGTAATAGCAAGCTGGCTAGCTATGTGAAGCATCTAGCTATCGTAGATGGTCGCCCAGGGCCGCCTGCCCTGCGCTGGGGCGATGCTCCCATCATGGACTACCCAGTCGCAGCGTCGGACGCCAAGATGGACGAAGCTCAAGCAGGCCTCGTGAAGCTCTGCACCAAATTAGAAGTCCTCGAACTCGAGACGGCAAGCATCGAGGAGGCAGTGGTACCGATTTTCACCGAGCAGACAGCGCAGCATCACCCCGACCTGAGGCATGTGATCTTACGGGACGGTGCTCTATCCCGTCACATTGTGGAATGTCACTCGACTGGCCTGCGCAACAGCTGCCTGACCATTGTATCAGGAGGAAGATCTGATCCGGGATTCGAAGGACCCAATTTTCGCCGATTGGCCATTCAGATGGCGATGTTTAAGGCAAATTTTCCTCCCTTATACCTGGACACGCTCGTCCTCGTCGGCACTACATCCACAGACCTCGACCCCGTAATATGGGGTTTCGCCAATATAAGGCCGCGACATGTCGTTATCAACAGGGCTTCCTATAACGGAGACATGCGCTCTCTATACAAGCTCGTCTACGATCTCGTCAATGCGCAGTGGGCCAGAGCTGCAAAGGAAATCCGCTTCAAAAGTCGTGCTGGGGATGCACCTGGTCTAGAATTTCTTGAGAGGTTCGACAAGGTCAAGGATGCGGTAGCCGGGAGGGTTGTGAGATATGATTGAAAGGTGATGTATGCGCAGCTCGAGATGGTAGTTGACAGCCAGCTAGCAACACGACAGACAGCCGCTAAGGGAAGACATGCTTGCACAGGCGGACGAGGTGTCTTTTTAGGTTACTCCTCTGCTAGTACATCACCAGAGATTTCGCCGAGCTGCACAGCTCAGTACTGTCGAGTGAAGCTATGACGGGCAACCAAACAAAGCCACCCATGGACAGACGCTCAAAGAAGTCCTCCCCAACCTTTACTTTCCTACAAAGATCAAGCACCACCACAGGCTTTGTAATGATGCTTATCCCGGCTTATGTAAGACCACGTACATGCAAGTCTTGCAATCCGAGCCTTCAGTACATTCGCACCTGCTTTGACGTATGATCTGCATGGAACCGATACATCGTTGAGCCTCCGCTGCTACCGCACTCAAGAGGTCGCCTCGTCAGAAACGAAGCACTCCATGTACAAGGCCAGCTTGAGCAAGCCTTCGGCAACGGACAGTTTCTCCCTTTGCAGCAATCCAGCACAGGTGAGTAGCGGATAGATTTGACTCTCGTTGAGCATCATACAAGCAAGCCGTAACAGGAAGTCCGTTCCTTATACCCTCAAGACCCCATTTCCCCCAGCTCGCAACCCCTATCGACCACTCGCAGCCCACTCGACGCATTCTCCATTTGAACCCCTCTAGCATGTCACCGTAGCAGGACAGGTGCGACCTCCAGTGGCAAGAGTAGCCGTGTTAACACCTGTGCCAAGATCCTGTGGGAAGCAAAAGCCTGCATTCAGTGCGATACCTCTTTCAGAGCTGGATGCAAGCTTACGTATTCACAATAAATGGCGGCTCCGTTCATGTTGCCGAACCCGTACTTGCAGTAGAGACTGCCATTGTCGGCGATACCTCTTGATGTGAGGCCAAAACCACCTGAACGGGGAAACTGATATTGGGCGCATATGACTCTTGCACCACAGATGCCTCCACAGCTAGTGTCCCCGCCGTTTGTGCACCGGCATGAACCTTCAACGCATTGAAGCCCAGAGAGAGCTCGGCAGGTTGCGACAGCTTGAGTTACAGTGCTGAAGGCGATGGATGTTTCAATGCCGTCAGGTAGATATTCGGTGCGTGTGTATACAGTTGGTGTCGGGACGCTCTCAGTGACGGTATCTCCAGTGATTCTTGAAATAGTAGTAGAGAAGGCGGTAAGCGTGGACGTTGAAGTCGAAGTCGAAGTAACAGTTGGGGTAGTGATGAAGTATCGCGAGCAGGCACTGCTTATGACTGCAGCAGGGTAGAGACCGATGAGCTTGTCGACAATTGGTAGACCTCGCTTCGCCTGAGCAGTAATTGCTGCACCACAAGCATCGCCAGCGGATCTAGCTTCTCCAGTGACCGTGTAGCTCGTCGTCACGTCGCTCAGGAACCAGGTGGCCGTTGAGGTCGGGGGCAGCGTGATACTGTAATAAGTCAACGAAGTCAGCGAGCCTCTAGAAACTGATATTTCACTTCGCGCACGTGGTTTCAGTAGGCACCGCATAGGTAATAGTCCTGTGACACAGGGTAGTCAGCTAAGAAGGTCTGTAAGGTTACTGATGGCGTGCACGTACTGTGTTGGACCTGAAACGCTGGTGGTTTCCCTCAAGAACAGCCCGTTTCAGTGTCAATCCTTTGTGAAACTACGCGAACCATTGCATCTTACGTGATAGTATCGGTAACCTGGGTCGTAGCCTGAGCGGAAGCGACTACAGTCTAAATAACAAGGAATGTTAAGCGTACGGACGGGGATGACCGGCAAAGCTTCACACCTTAGTCTTCACTCCTCCGACAAAGGAAGTGCAGACTGCGCCAGCCTGGCCTTGCAGTCGAAGCTGAGCTGAACAAGCAGCCACGGCCAAGTTTTGGGGTAGGCCTCTTTCTTCGACATCGTTGGTTCTGCCAAGCCGATTTGGTGCAGCATTGACAGCGAGAGCGGAGCCGAGGAGGAGACTTGTCAGAAGGAGCATCGCACGTATCAGATCTTAGGCAGGTTCGTTTTGGCGGATTGGAAGATGGGACAGAGGAGCAGGAAGATCAGGAGAAGAAGAAGAACGATGCACAGGAAGAACAATAAACATGTCCTCTCGCGGAAGCGATACGCGACGGTAGAGGTATATTGAGATCTATCAAAAGAGGAAGTTGTGGTGTAAGCGATACGCGAGGGAGCTTGCCCTTGATTGAAATGGGGGAGTGCTGCATGGATGTACGTGAATGGAGGCAATCTGACATGCAGGGATCCCGAGCAACGCGCTCTTGCTGGCTGGCATTTTGCGTGTATAAAAGCTGGATGCACCAAGGCATCGGCACGGCGTGCACTTGGACACGCAACGTCTCTTTGCAAGTCTGGCATCGCAACTTCATGCTGATTGCTCGTGCTATGTCAAGTTTTAAGTGAATGCTCCACTGGCTCGTTGAGTTGATCATGTGAAGAGATACAATTCGGTCCCGTTATGTGGAAGCTCATGGAGAGCGAGAGCATTTCGTAACAATACGAGTGACACGCAGTTATATGCATCCTGTCAGCTCTTTCGCCAATTTCTTTCAATCCAGTTAAAGGTACAGAAGCCAGCGCCGGGTAGTACTATTATTTTTGCCATGATCACAGCTGATCTATATGCTTACATACTACGACGAGCATACAGCTGCCTGCATACGCCATTGTGATGGTACCCATGCAAACAACGCAAGATCTGTGGGTATGAGGAGGAACCGTCTGCAGACTTCCGTCAACATTCGCGTTGGCCAGACAGCCAAGCATTAGCATGCGATTCTCGTCCAGTTCTACGACCTAGTAAACTTCACACAATGTCAGCAAGCTGATTTGTGCGCCTGTGTGCGGAAAGACGCGACTGGATAGTGGGACGGCTCAGGTAGTCAAAAACGTCATTGAGCATGTTCCCAAGCGTCGTTGTTACTCTTTCGAATCTGCAACGAGCTCGAGAGGGACTCTTAAAGAAGAGGTGCCATTATTTTGTATAATTGTGCGGAGGCTCTTCAATTCCTCCTGATCATCGTAGCCGGGGGATGTGGATGAGGATGTGTGGTAGAGAAGTGTATAAAAGATCGCTTACATGTAGTCTTATAGCCATTGTGAAGGCGGTCACGACTCGGGTTGGGTGCCTGGCTGTCAAGATCGCCTTGAAGCGCGAAAAGCCAAGGTTGTCTAGCTGGAACAAAGACCGAATGATAGTGAACTTGTAGACATTGAGCGAGTCATTCGAGTTCATCCAGGTGATATGCGATCATCCAGCAACCTGATTAGGCGGTCCAGCTAGCTGCATCATTGGCCTGACGAGGTCGGTGCAGCGTTCCAGCGAAGTTGTATCGTGCATTCGTAGCAGTGTATATCGTTGTAACATTGTGTTGGTGGTGTCTTCAGTCTGCAATTGCGATTTCTCTTGAGTTGCATGAATTTTGCGTCTTCTTTTCCTTCCGCGGCAAAGTCGAGAAAATTGCCCTTGGGTTCAGACCTTTTCTCTCGAGCAATCCAGCTACTATACATCCACCAGTCATGGCATCCAACAAGGTCATCAGCAAGCGCAGAAAGTTCGTAGCAGTGAGTAGCAGCGATGTTACGGCGTGAAGATGGACGGCGATGGCTGATGGGAGCTGGGCTCGCTTGCAGGACGGTGTCTTCTTCTCTGAGCTGTCTGAGCTCTTCGAGACTGAACTCGCCAACGAGGGTGCGCTATACACTATCTTTACCTTTTACTGGCGATTCATTCTGACTCTTCGATATGCGATGCCCAGGCTACTCCGGCTGCGAGGTTCGAGTTACCCACGCCCGCACAGAAGTTATCATCCGTGCTACACACACTCAAGAGGTTCTGGGAGAGAAGGGACGTAGAATCAGAGAGCTCACCGCACTCGTCCAGAAGCGATTCAAGTTTGCAGAGGGAAGCATCGAGCTCTACGCAGAGAAGGTCCAGAACAGAGGTCTATCCGCTATCGCTCAGTGCGAGTCCCTCAAGTACAAGCTCCTAGGTGGTCTCGCCGTACGAAGAGCCGCGTATGGTGTCCTCCGATTCGTAATGGAGTCTGGCGCAAAAGGTTGCGAGGTAGTCATCTCTGGAAAGCTGCGTGCAGCTCGTGCAAAGTCCATGAAGTTCACAGATGGATTCATGATCCAGTGCGTGCCCGCACCTCTCCTTCATACAGATCCAAGCTAAAAGATTGTACCCAGCTCCGGTCAGCCCGCTCGTGACTTCGTCGACCAGGCAGTCAGACACGTCTACCTCCGTCAAGGTGTACTCGGAATCAAGGTCAAGATGTGCGTTATCCCTTCTTGCCCTTCCCTCCCTCAACTTATACTAACCTTGCGTTTCTTCAACAGCATGCTCGCCTGGGACCCAGAGGGCCGCCTTGGACCCACCAAACCTCTTCCAGACATGGTCACCATCGTCGAGCCAAAGGAAGAAGCTCCCATCTCTGCACCTACCTCCGACTCCAAGATCCAGGAAGTCTCTGCTTCTCAGGCACCTGCTCTTCAGCAGGCTGCTGCAGAGGTTCAGCAGTAGATTATTACTGGCGTACCTTCATCGTTCTAGTCGGGTTGTATGCACTATGCAATGCATGCAAATCCTTAGCTATGTCTATGCTGCTACATTGCGTTTCCTGACTACAGCAGTTTCTACTACGGCCTCCTCCCGTCTCAGTCGGCTAGAGATTCAGAGTCTACACGTATACCATGCTACTCTTACCTTCCAGGTTTCTGTATGTTTTAATCCGCTCCTTTGACGAGGTGCGCGTTTCCTTTCTACGCACTCTTAAAGGCTTGACAAAGACCATTAGACCGCCCATGCTGCTTGTCCACCTCCCAATCGTCAACTACATCACTTCACACAAGGATGCCCCACGCCATCACCGTAAAAACTAAGCTCGATCAAGATCCTGCTGGCAGACGCCTTTCTATTGAAATACCTTCACAACCATTGACTGGAGGCATCAAGCAGTCTCTCCACACGGGATCAAGATGTCCTTCCAGCTCATCTGAGAACAACAGACTGCCCGCTTCAACGCCTGTCCCGCCAGCTTTAGCCAGGGTGCAGCGAATCAACCCTCCAGCTCAGGCAGCCCGCACTGGGTACGCGGCTGTACTCGATACTATCGGATTCGCACAGATCGTCAAGGCGCCCCTAGAGATCGATGCAAACACACAGCGTGCTCTTCTCAAGCAGAACATGCGGGACTACCTCACCAGCACGTTAATCTCGCGGGCAGCTGGGCCGTTCAGTATCCGAGATTCGCTGCGCTGCAAAAGAATGATCACCGACTATGCTGAACGCTGGGACTCGCTTCATGGCTTGTATACTACACACCTTCGCATGAATCAGGGATTCAGCACCGAGCGAAGGAGGGAATTCTATACCAACCCTTTCAACTATGCTGCGCAATATGCAGAGATCTATCACGATACCTGCATCTATCACGACCTCAGCGAAACAGCAACGGGAAAGCCACGCTGGGAAGACCTGCTCGTCGTACTGCACTGGCTATACTCACAACTCACATGCAGCTGCGAGAAGAGCAAACGGACGAATCGACCGGGATACTGCGCGCTTAGATGCACGACTTGTAAAGACAGACCGCAACGCCAACCCGCAGGAGGGAGCGCTTCTGAAAAGTTGTTGAGGAAGTCTCGGAGTGTCCAATCTAGCAACGCATGAAAATTTTTCACAAAGCTCGCTCCTCGTCGCGTCAATTGAGCAGGATTAGTACCAATTCAGCGTGGAAACCTAGCTGATTCAGCGTCATCAAGGAGAGGATGGCCCAGATAAAACATAACATGAAACTTCGTAAGTATGCGAGTATGAGCATACAGACAACAGTCCGTCTGCCGCCAACTGTCTCTGTTTGGATATTGTCTACGACCTGTAGCACAATTGTCTGGCACATTGCCTCGCGGCTCTGATTGTGAACAATGCTAACAAATACAGTCTCGTCGGCCAGGTGATGATCATAGCTATGCTGATGCTCTCTTGCCCCCTTACCTTTGCTGCACCAACCGTAGCACCATGCTGCAACAGTTCATACTTTCCGAGAGCTTTACGAGCCTTCGCGCCTTCACTATACATTTATGGCGCTCCCATTTAGCGAGGAGTATGAACGCTCGCCTGCCGCGTACCTAGTAACCTATCAAAGATTCATGGCCGTAGCTTGCGTTACAGAAGCTGTTCTAGAGAGAGCGCGATGTGATGCTGTGGCGGTGAGAACGCCTAGAGAGCATGAGGAGGTATGCGTGCGGTCTCCAAAGTTGTCTATAGCGTGTACAAAGCGTCTCGCTGCCTGTCGAGCACGTCGCAAAGAAAGAAGAGCTTGGAAGCGTTGCCTGCTGAGGGACAATCAGCTCAACTATTTGAGCACACAGCTGTGCACGAGACGCGTACTTATTTGCGAGCGTCTCATCCTTTTTCACGCTACTTTTTGTGAGACTCTGACGGGATCATCAAGAGCCGGACGCTCGCAGGCAGACATTCTGGCTTGTGATAGCAGAGCAATAGAAGCATTCCATCTGTTGTCTTTGACTGGTATAGGCTTCCTCCTTCGGATTATCTCGCTGTCCAGAGATGCGAGACCGAGCGCTTCTTGCCAGATTCCGACCATTTCGCCTTGCTGAGCATGGCAGATCCACTATCTGCGAAGGCGCTGGTGCTTGAAGATGCGCTGCATTCTCGAGGGATCTACGAGCGAGACGATGAGCTTATTCAAGAAGCGCGCAGCGTTGATCGCGATATGAAGGGAAAGGGAAAGCAACGAGCTGCAACCGAAAGCAGCGAGGATTTGGATGAAAACGATGATGACTATTCGGGCAATACTCTCAGAGCAACATCAGCATCAGCAAAGCCGCGACGACGCTCTTCTTCAACGACTTCGTTGAATGGGCGGAACAAACAGTCAAGATCCCATCATTACGGCGCTGAAGATGGCCAGCTCGACGATAGCTTGGATCACCATGCAGATAGAACTCCTCTAAACAGGACACACCGCAAACAACGGCATCGGAACAGGAAAGGCAGCCTGCTAAGCGGATTGCTCGACAAGGACGTACTGCCAGCAGGCGCAACTGCACTCACAAAGGAAGAGCTGAGGCAGGCATATTGGCAGAGAATGCTTGTGAATGGGTTGTTCATCCTCGCATGGTCAGTCTGGAGCCCGAATAGGCGAGAGACGCGCTTCCATATTGACAATTGTGCTCGTTTCCCAGGTACTGCTGTTCCACCTTGATATCCTTCTACAGTAAGTGCATCTACGCCGTCTTCTGTGGCTTCAGTACTGACTTGCTTGCGGTTCAGACAAATGTACAAAGCCCGCTTTATCTGCGCGTCAGTCTCAGGTGACTAACACGCTACTATGCTCTGCAGGGATGTTCAGCGAAAAGTACTATGGCTTTGGTTTCCCCCTCTTCGTTACTTCATGCCACATGCTGGTCCAATTCGTCCTCTGCTCGATAGTCCTCACAACGTTCCCTTCACTGCGGCCTTCAACACGGCCTAGTCCGTATGACTATGGGTAAATACGAAGTGATGTGCGATCCTGAGTCAGGCTGATAATTTCATGCCAGTACGAAAGCTCTACCGTGCGGGCTGGCGACAGGCCTCGACATTGGCCTTTCGAATTTCAGCTTGAAAGTCATCACTTTGACCTTCTACAGTGAGCAGAGTAACATAAACGATTCATCTGTCGCTAACTTCGTCTGTGCAGCCATGTGCAAATCTTCCGTCTTGGGATTTGTTCTTTTATTCGCGTTCCTCTTCAAGCTCGAAAAGCCTACCCTTCCTCTTATCGGCATCATCGCAGTCATTACAGCCGGCGTCATCATGATGGTATCTGGCGAGACCGAGTATCACTTCTGGGGGATGATCCAAGTCTTGACAGCTTCGGCACTGTCCGGTCTTCGATGGTCTCTCACCCAGATCTTGCTAGACAAGGAGCAGATGGGCATGAATAATCCTTTTGCGACTCTATTCTGGCTGGCGCCTATCATGGGAACGATCTTGGCGCTATGTAGTCTGCTCTTCGAAGGATGGCGGACTATCTTGACTAGCGGTTTCTTCGATGGTCTGGATCGCACACTGCTTACTATCGGGGTCATCCTACTTCCTGGCTGCATAGCATTCTCCATGAACGTAGCAGAATTCGCGTAAGTCGTACTTCGAAGTCGCAACGCGCACCCCGCTAACCAGCTTTGGACCGTAGTCTCATCAAGCGAACCTCTGTAGTGACGCTGTCAGTCGCAGGTATTTTCAAGGAAGTGGCCACGATCCTCCTGTCTACACTCATCTTCCAAGACCAGCTCACACCCATCAATGTCTCCGGACTCTGCGTGGCTCTATCCGGTATAGTCGGATACAATTATATGAAGTTCTCGGGCTACAGAAAGAAAGAGAAGGAAATCCTCAGCGGCAAGGAGCAACCTTCATCCAATGGCGCAGCGAGTCAGTACCCTCTGCAAAGAGCAGACATAGAGGGGCAATTCCAGCTAGTTGGAGATGAGGATATCGAGTCTTCAGACGAATCAGATATGGAAGATCGGAAAGGGAAGTACGGGAATCACGGAGACAACGATAGTATTGTGCATCTGCCCAGCTATACATCTACACATACCAAAGCTCAACAGCGGGAAGAAACGCAACAGCTGGAGCGACGAGTCGAAGAAGATCCTCTACTGGTCGACATTGAGCGAGAGAACACGCAGCTAGAGAACGATATGCAAAGGCAACTCGCTCACTCAGATGGGAAAAAGGGTGATTTGTATGAAACATTGGAGTATGCCAAGAGGGACTAGAAGAAGTACACATAGACTGTTCGTACTAGAAGGCATGTAGTTTATGGCTAACAACATTGGAAGAATAGTATGATATACCTACAGAAAAGGCTAAGCCCGAAGCGCGAAATAGTAAAGCACAAGACTAAAGTCCGCAGAAAACCTCAAACAAGCTACAAACAGACCACTCTCTCAAGGTTATGGCCACATAGGCGCCAAAAAGCTACATCCATCTATTTAACATTTTCCACCTACCTGCAAGATCGCATTTCAGCTTAGTCTAAACCAGGATTGAAATCGATATACCTACTACGACTCCTTGAAAGGGATCACAGACTCTGTGCCAAGACCGTCCTCATAGACGAAGACAAGCGATTGAGGCACCCATTTCTCCAAGGAAGCCATCTCATGGTCAACATCCTTCCACTGAGGAGCGCCCCGATGAGCAGGCGGAGACATTGCACAAGACAAGGATGCGTGAGTTGCCGATGCCGAATGAAACGCTTGCGGAGCGTATGCCTCGTCGTCCGGGTTCAGAAGTCCATCCACAGCTTGTTTCAGATTGTCTAGCTTGTACTGCGGTATCAGAGCAGCTTGTGGCATGACCGTCTGAAGGTCTTGAATGAGGCTGCTAAGCTTCTCCATCGGTGCAGGTAGCTGTCCAAAGGTGTTCGATCGGGAAGATGCCAGCGAAGATGACAGGGAATTGGCTTGAGTAGGAAAGGCCGAAGAGCATGTGGAAGAGAGAGGGAAGAGGATAGGGATGTGTGGTGCATCGTCCAAAAGCGAGGAATAAGGAAACGGATTGGGCATGGGTTGTTTACCGAACGATCCTCCTTGAAGAGGCAGATTCCTCTGCATCGCTGGCGCTTTCAGCATAGTTACTGAAGCACATTGAGGAGCCATGCTATGTCCAGTGATGTTCATCTCCTGAACTGCATTCTGAAGCCCAAACTCTTCCTCGTGTATCTCGGTGTACTTTCGCAAGAGCGCATCTACATCGTCCAGCTCGGCTCGCGTAGTGCTTTGTCTTCTTGCTGTCTGGTGCTTGACCGGGCTCTCCTGTACAGATTTCTTTCTGTTGTGACCTGCCGGCTGCAAGATCCCGATAGTTGCAGCTCTTGGTCTTGACTTGACAGGTACGTAAGGACTAGTAATAAGAGCTCTTCCATCCTTTGATGTTTCAAGCGAGAGCTTTGAGCGATGTCGTCCAATCTTCTTGGGCGTGCGATTGACGCCAACGGGACTTTGGCTGACGCGGTTGGCAGAGACAGCGCCTAATGGCCGTCGAGGTGATTCCATGGTGAGCATGTTGGCTCAAAAGGCTTCCAATCAGTCAGAGAAGAAGTTGCGCAAGCCGGCTCGCGCAAAGTAAACAATCAAGAAACGATCGGCACAGTCAGGCACATGACAGCTTGAGACAAAGTGGGTACCGGTTCTGGGCATACTGCAGTATACAGTATTAGGCGCCTGTGACTGACCGCTACGGTCCCATGTTCCACATTATTACATACCACCCGGGCATAAGCAATGGTTTGATGCTGTCCGAGGTTCGCCAGTCGATGGCGCCCGTAGCTTCAAGCACTTTCAGTGAACCTCCGCCAAGCAGTGGAGCTCCTATCAGGGCAGTGGGGATGAAGTGAGCTAATGCTGCAGAAATGGTGCCGAAAAAATCGGCCACTTCGAATCCGAGAAACGCTGGATAGCCAGTGATGGGTGTGAGGATTGACAAGGCAGTACCGCAGAGTAGCCCGACAGCCGCTCCGGCTGCTCCAATGATATAGTCCGGTGCCACTAGCACACCGGCCGTAGCTAGCCCGCAGAATGCACAAGCATTGACTGTTCCAACAGCAGTGCGACGAGCAATTTCTGCAGCACTTAGGCCGAAGGCTTTCAAGAACGCCTTGGCATACTGAGACGTGTCTGTGCAGCCATCTGGAACTGCCTTGACTGCCTCGGCATGTGCTTTGACGACATTTTTGGCGCATTTGTTGCACGCAAGACCCTTTTTGCGGCATGAGGAATGCGAGCTAAGAGTAGACGAGTTCGACTCGCTACGCTCCAGAGACGGTCTTCGAGCCGGCTGTGTTGCGCCAGTCCGGCGACGCATGTCGCCTCGCGTGGGCCCAGAGGAGACAGCAGTGGTCGGTCCGTTTGAAGGCGCCTTCTGCTTCGTAAGCATCCCGAGGGAAGCTCTCGAGGTGTCAGAGCCTGTTCTCGAAAGTTTACGAATAGAAGGAGTAGAGCAGCCACTGAAATCAGAGTCGGAGGAGGAGTCGGAGGAGGAAGACCATGACAAGGTGGTGTACTCTCTTCGGATTGCGGCCGACGGTCTGCGTTGCGCCCTTGCTTATGGAGCCGTCCCCGCCTCTCTCGAAATCGCAGAGGCCACCGCTTGTCCAGACATATTGGCAGGGAAGTAGCGGGTGGCACGGTAGGAGGCTTGGAACTTAGTGTGATGTGTGTGCGACATCGTGTGATTCTGACTTTACTATGCTCTGGGCTTTGTTGTGCTTGACGCCAATACTAGATCGGTGCAGACCAGAGACAAGCCTGGGAGCAATGTTTGTTTGGGTTAAGTAGGCCGCAGGTCTCAAGGGTACGTACCTTTGAGCTGTCATTGCAAGGCGTATGACCAGACCAAGGCTCGGTTCCCCTACTTGTACGTCAGCGGGATGTAGGGGAAATTGTAAGGGCCGATACAGCTAAAGTCGAAAGTAGTCAGCTTGTCGCGTCAGCTCAAGATACGGCTTAAGATTGATGAATGAAGATAGGTGCGAGCTGATTGCCATTCACTGAAGTAATGTCCATTGAACAGAGAAGAAGACAATCCAAAACGGTTAAACAGCAAGAGCAACCAACCTACTTCGACACCAAGGCTAGCATATCACTTCCTGCGCCTTCCATGAGAGCCGCTGCCGGCGCATTGTGCAGATTGACCGACGCCCTCAATCGCTTCCCGGCTGTGCGCTTGAGCATGCGGACCATCTTTGCAGAAGCGATATGTTGGACAGAGTGTTGATTCGTCAAGGTTCTTGACTTCGCGACTGCTCCTATCGATAGACAGCTGGCATAAGGCTCGCCTGGATTGAGTACCACGAAGCTAGAGACGACAAACATCAGCCAGGTCTGGAGCGAGGAAGGTATTGACTTACTCTTCTTGATTGCAGGTCTGCAAACATTCGTGGCGAGCCGTCTTGGCGTTGATGATGCACTCTGCATACCCATCTTCTGGCAAATAGCAACGTGCCTGTGTTCTCTGTCATCAGACGAGTGTATCTATGGGCTGTGATATGATGCAGACTTACATCTCCACATGGCAGGAAGCAATCTCTGCTGTAGAAAGCCTTGCCTTCCAGAGACGTCATTCCTTCCGGACATTGATGGCAATCGGGATAGGTTGCAGATGCGCCAAAGAAGCCAGCTTTGCACGAGGAGTAGACTGTATCACCATTGAAATCTTAGTAAATAACTGCTAGACTCCATCGGTGCATGCTCGACTCACCACACTGCGGCTGGCTTCCAACTTTCTGCATGCATTTGCCAACGCCGTTGTTCTTGCAATCGTCATTAGACTAGCGACCAGATTATCAGCCTCGTACAAGATGCATAACGCCTGCTTAAGGCTCACAGCACACGTCTGCTTGGAAGCGCCAACTGCTCCGATGGACACCATTGCCAGCATGATGATCGATAGGGTAGCCAGGGAGGAGTAGGAGAGTTTATAAGCGGTCGTCATCACCGCGCGAGACTGCTTTCTTCTGGTCTGTCTCGCCTCTCCAACTCCGCTTGTCTTTCCAACTTGCGCACAACTGCTGCTTCCCTCCGCGTATACTTTGCCTGTGAGTGACGAAGAAGTGAATCTCGCCATCTGATATGTGAAGTGGGTGGTGCTGATGCGGTAATGGGTGCAGTATAGGGTTGTGCTATCTGGGCTCGGAAGATCAACAAAGACCTCGAGCGTTGGAGTAGACAGGGCTGGTGAAGAAGAAAGAAGAGAAGAGAGAGAGCGGTCAAAAGCTCTTAACATAATTCAGCTCTTTACCGCAGTCCAAGACATCTTCAAGTGATCGAACATCGACTCTGGCATCTTGCATCATGAAAGAGATGTGTTCATGTTAACGATGAGGATGATGATATGTAGGGATGTACAGTACACAAGTTTACAGGCAGCCTGCAAACATCGGCTCGATCAGCGTGAGAAGAAGTCCATCCTTCCGACAAACACCAAACACGAGGGCTCTAATCGCCGCATCTCATGGCGATGAGCTTCATGACTCTGCTCTGTTCTGATCCTTCCTGATCTCATTGTCGCACTATGTTCACGTCTGGCAAGGGAAACGAGAAAGTGAACGGACAGCTACGACGTGAGAGGATGGGCCAGCTCTTGACAGCAAGCTTCGAAGCAGATCCATGCATACGATACTTTCTCAATGGCATGTCTGACAAGCAGAGAGCGGCGTACTATCCCGATTACATGGCATCTCTCGCCAAGGCTGCAGCACTAAACAAGGGCAGCTTCGATGCAATTGGCGATTTCCAGGCTGGCGCGATATGGCAAGCTTGAACAAATGTTACAGCGCAACTGCACTTGCCTCTGACGCAGCTCGCATCTTTAGGATGCCCCCAGGCCAGAAAATCGACAATCCTCTCACTTTGATACCCGCCGGGATCATCGGTGCTCTACGCAAGCTAGGAGTGTCAGGATGTAGAGTGAGCAAACTCCCCGTGTCATTTTCATTCATTTCCTGACTCGTCAGCTTTTGCGCAGAAAATGTTGGCAGAGTACACACCTCAGTCAGACCGCTTGAAAGCACAGGCTTTGGGCAGTCGCAAGAGGATATACTACTGTCAATTCATGGCAACGCATCCGAGCGCCCGTGGGCAAGGTGAGTCACCTGGACCAGCGCTGCTATTACTGCGTGACGCTTATCTTTGCCTTCCACCCAGGCTTGTCGAGCCAACTTATGCGCCATCAGCAAGATATAGCCCGGAAAGAGGGTATTCCCATCTTTCTCGAAGCTACAACAATCCTTTCACGCGATATCTACCAGCACCTAGGCTTTCGAATAACTGGCGAGTTCTGGCTGGGTAGAGGTTGTGCAAACAGTAATGGAAATGCAGAGAAAGGTGGTCCAGGAGTGCAGATCTGGACTATGATCTGGGAGCCAGAGCAACATCCCGTCCCTGCTGCTTCGTAATTGCAGCGAGATCGGCGGCTTCTGTTCCTCAATTGGCAGCGACGAGCTAGCCAAGGTCAGTCAATAATATACTACTTGTGTGACCTCTGGCGACATACGGTGCTGAATCCTTATGTCGCAAGGTCTGCCTATACGTACTGTGCTGCTTCTACGCCCACCTCCTAGACGCGATGCCCCAGCAATAACAACACGTCCGACTAGTACTGATCATGACACACCATGAATCACGTTTCTCCCGAGACTAATTCAACTTGTAACCTCGCGTACAACTCGAGAGCTGCGATTTCGAGACCGCGGCTGAGCTTACCCCTAAACGGTAAGAGCATGTGGCGACTGCGTCGATCAGTCGAAAAGCGGATAGATGAACTCGTCCTTTCTGAACATGTCAGAAGATTGCCTCTTTCTTCTCTACCGTTTCCTCACTTAACCATCATGAGATCCTCCCTTTTCGCCATAGCTCTCTCAGCCGCGACGATCGTTTCGGGCACGCCTCTCACCGAGCGCAACAACGACAAAGGTTCCAACTATGGAGGCAAAGGAAATGCTGGCTACACGCCTCGTGTTGGTCCATCCTCCGCCAAATGCACAAGGGAATACTACGACATCACCGTGACTTCCGAGAATACACTTTTCGAGAATGTCTACAGCAACGCGAATGAGACATATCTCACTTCACTGTTGTCCAAGTTTGTTGCACAACTGCCAGCTTCAGCGGGCAACTTCACGGAAGAATTCACTGCTGCAAGCAAGAAGAGCGTCGAGGGAACATACACAATTTCCGGAACGCTCTGCACACCTACGTCAGGTGACAAGGACAATGGTGCACTTCAGCTGCTCGTTCACGGGTTAGTCTTGCTCAGATTCGATGATGTCTTACCTCTGCTGATCCGGGTTATTCAGAATCGGCTTTGACAGTTCATACTGGGATTTTGCCGCTACCGACAAGGACTACAGTTACGTCAGTGCTGCAGCCAAAGCTGGACACACTACCTTCCGCTATGATAGACTAGGTGGGTACAGCACAGAACGTTGTGGCGAAGCATTGCTGATGCGGGGGGTCACAGGAACCGGCCTGTCTGAGAAGCCCGCCGACACTTACAACACCGTACAAGCAGCTACCGATGTTGCTATTCTTACCGAAATTATCTCGATGCTTCAGAACGGAAAGATCGGCGGCAAGAAATACAACAAGATTGCAGGAGTCGGACATTCCTATGGTTCCGTACAGCTTAACGCTATCACTCAAAATGTCCCTGAAGCGCTGGACACCGTCATTCTTACTGGCTTCACTGCCAACACTACATTCGTACCCGTCTATCTCACCTCGACGGCTTACTCAACCGCTAGCATCGTCGCTCCAGAGCGATTCCCTTCATCGCAGTTCCCGAACGGCTATCTCATCGTGCGTGCCCAGTGGATTGTAGCTTCGGAGAGACAAATTTTGACGATCTCGCCCGCAGACATTATCCCCTTGGACCAACCAATGTTCGTACTCCAAAGAGAGTATATCTCAGCTAGTACTGATCTACTAGTCTATAATAGTGAACTTCGCCTTCTGGCCTTACTATACCAACGAGGCTATCAACTTGGCTCGTGCAACTGAACAGCCTGTCACTCAGGGTTAGTAATCCTTCTGACCCGACGAAAAACAGTCACTTGATACGGTATACTCGCAGGTGTCCTGTTCACATTCGGCGCCATTCCCGGCCCAGCATCAAAATATAACGGAAACGTGCACGTTGTTACCGGAGACAGAGTACGCCTGTTTAATTCGACTGTATCATCTACGACTGACGTCATGCTCGCAGGACTGGATCTTCTGCGGACTTAACTGTATCTCTGGCGCTCCTGCTGGCTTTGACTCTATTCCTGCTGCAGTTACTCAGCTTTATCCAGCTGCTGCCAACTTCTCCGCTTATGTACCTCAGAACACTGGCCATGGCATCAACTTCCATGTCACTGCGTAAGCTAGACCCTATGGAAGCGTACGTATTCGCTAATTCCCTTCCACTCTGCAGTCCTGAAGTATACAGCGAGATGCTGTCATATCTCTCGAGAGTATTCTACTAGGCGGCAGTGATTCTTTTCCCCTATAAATTGCTTACTACCTGCCCGTGCAAGATCTGTTGCATACTCTCGCCATCCCCACTGTAGCATAAAGAGGACAGAAAGGACTCTCTTGCGCACAAATACATGATACATAGTCAATTCAATTATAAGCTGTCTTATGATTTAAGTGAATCAATTACCGGTTGTCTGCACTCCCACTCACGGCGGGCAATTTGAGCTCCCGTCATCTGTGGCGAATGCCAACTGGAGGTGACATCCAGGCAAGGCCCCAGTTATAGCTCCAGTCAGCTGTCCAGTCCACTCTTCAGTCAGTCGGAAAAGAGAGATCAGCCTACAATACCAGGAGGGGCCTCTTAAGCTGCTACCTTTACCACAATGGGTATCGCTGCTAGCGCGATAGCCAAGTGCGTGGTAAACAAGCTGCTGTTAACGTATCCGGTAGCTAATTGCGATACTGTCATCACTCCTCCGTAGTCAGCCTACACCCGCTGGCTATAGGTGGAGATGCTACTCGTCGAGGCTTCGTACACGTGTACAGGAGATGGCCAGACAGAAGGCCATACTTGTGGGCGCACAGTCTTCGGAGGAAGATAAAGAACGGGCAATTGCCAATCTACAACAGGGTATTGAGCCAGTCAGTTCTATTTCCAATATTAAACTGGCGATATACGCAACCTTGGTCTTCTTCGTATGGGTCGGCGGCAAAACGGGCATAGCCCATGCCATGACAGTCCTTCCCTCTCTCTATTCTATTTGCGCAGCATTCGATTACGACAACGCGCTCCTCGACCTCGAGTCGCTTACAAGCTTGGGACATCCCTCCGAAGCATTTACAAAGCTACTTGCCACTCTCAATGCCCTCGATCAAACACTCGAATGCGTCTCCGCCTTCGTCTTCCTCTTCTTCAGCGAGGATCTACCCTACCTGACGGTCGCCACCTGGGCTCGGCTCGCCTGGACAACCATTTTCGGGCATATCTACAGAGCGGCAGATCTAGACGACTTCGCCATCATATGTGTCGTGGTTGGGTCATTCTGCAATACTCTGTCTTTCAGCAGTGACTTCAGACATTTCCTGAAAGCCACGCTCTGCGTTGTGGCAGCAAGCCTCCCAATTGCGGCGTCGCGCATTTTCAGGATCCGGCAGGAGCAGAGAAGCATGGAGGAGTCTGGTGAACAGACGCGAGTGTACATCTTTCGACCGGACGATGTCAGTTTGGCCGATTCTGGTCATCTCAGGGTGCTAGTGCGCTTTTCCGATCTCGGCCAAGACTACAATATCGACTTGGTGAAAGAACGACCTCAATCCAGTGGATCAATCGGCATAGCGGTCCCGCGATGCGTTCCATGCACTTGGGACTGGTCGCGGACGAAACCTTATTACATGCCGTTCTACAATTATGGCATTGTCGGTACCTGCGCACTTGCTCGTGAGAGAGTACGTGAGGAATTCGACAACCTCAAAGCGGAAGTTACCGGACCAGAGGCTTCTGCCAGTCCGCAGAGCAACTACTCCATTATTCATAGATCTTGTCAAGAATTCGCCTTCTCATTGGTATCCAGACTTTGCACACCATCGACGTCCCTTCGAGCGTTCACGGCCAACCTCAAGAGCATGGCCATCATAGCCAGTACACACCTCGCGATCACTGTCATAATAGTTGCCGTCAAATTCCTGTACCCATGTTGGGAGAGTGATCCGGTCTTTGGACCTCGTATCGAGTGTATATTGTCCAGCAGGATGTAAACAAACCTTGTCAGTAGCTAGACGACAGACCCATCATCCTAGCAAGCTTTTTGGTACGTTAAGTACCCGGCGCCTGGAGGACTTCAAGCAGTTGTGCGACAAGGCTGATTTGACCCTGTCATACGTCAACTGGAAGCATACTTGTCAAACTCTCCTTGATCTGTAAGAATCTCAGTAGCGAGTCGGTAAGAAGAATGATGAACATAACCGAGGACTGAAAGGTTTCTCTACCTGCCTCGCAGCTTGAACAGCTATACATGCACATCCGAACCCCCGTATTCGTGGTTGATCTCTCTTCTCCGACTGACTGGAGGACTGGCTGGACAGATGACAGGGTTTATGACTGGGGCCTTGCCTGGAGATTACCTCCAGTCGGCAGTTGCCACAGATGACTGGAGGTCAAATTGCCGGCCGTGACTGCAGACAGACTTCACCTTGCCTCCTTCTGCCGCACTTTGACGAGGAGGAAGTAGCCGCATTCGCGCACAGTACATATCCTCACCCCTTTTCTGGCCGCGCCCAACTGCTGCTTGTTGGTGCGATGTCGTTAGCGCTCTCTCAGACCTTGAAGACAAAGGCGGAGTCTCGACTCAAGATTGATGTCACTTTGCAGAAGACAGATCATCTTGAGGGCTATATTCAATGCTACATGCAAACGGTCCAGCCGACTAGCCTATTCTGCAGCCTCTGAGCAAGCCGGATCCACCACAATTACCAGCGGCATCGCAGTCCTCTCGCTTCGCCTTAATGCGAGGAAGTGTGTGGTCCTGAAAAGCGGGTCAGTCTCAGCGCTGGTATCGCATAGGCCTCAGCACGTAAATGCCCCTCAGACTCACGCTGCACGGCATGCCAGCCTCACAATCTACTCCTCTCTCGCTGAGCTGCGGTACCGGATCGAGCAAGTCAACATCTCTTGCGACATTGACAGCTCCGGTGTTGGAAGCGCTGACTAGCAGGGTAGCAGCTACGACGATGAAAGGACCAGCTCTCATGGTAAAGCGAGGTGTCGTGAAGAATCGGTGAGGTGGTGTGTGTGAGTATTGAAATGCGTGAGAAACAAGGCCTACGTTGACGATAAATGTGGGAGCTTTTATCCCCCGCTCACACGGAAATCATCCTTTTCGCGACCTTTCTATCCCAGCACTCCTTTCGCGCCGTTAGCAGCCCTGTGATGGTGTGTTGCCGGGCTTTCGGATCTGCAACGTTGCAAGCTTGACGGTTCAGGGGCGCTCTGGACCTTCCAAGTCGCCAGCTGAACTTCGGTCTTTAGCCATCATAAGTCGGGAAAGCCCCAGTTCCGGATCTTTCGCGATGCAAATTCACTTCCTCATGGCGCGATAGCTTATCGATTCCCATCACGGTACTTTCCCGTCCCCACGAAGACGGCTCCCTCTCAAGAATATACGCTCTATCCGTTCGACTATGCTGAATGATGCTAGCAGCTCATGTCTGACAGCCAGGCCATCAGCAGGGGTGACGACAGCCTCCCCATCACTCTGGCAATGTCTTCTGTTCACGTGCATCGTGCGACATATTACCTGGAAAACGAGTATGCCACTTGTCTCCGTGCATATCGCCTTTGTGTCTATCAAGCAGCACAGCCTTGTGTCGCTCGCTTGCTCAACCGCTGTGTGGGCAATGTCTCTTTCGTCTCTCTTCACATCATCTTCTCTCAAGACCACAGGTGATACGGAGAGCGCTTGCTCACACATCATTGCAGGACTATCTTATCTCCGTCCCTCTCGGTCCTCCATGAGCAAACAAGGTAACTCAACGCAAAGGCGAAGCGCAAGCAACGTCTCGCGGAGAAGCTCGCCTGCCTCCAGTACTGCTTCTGCTTCCAGCACTCCTTCAATCTCAGTCGACGGGTACGACGTCCGTTCCATCAGCGGGACTCCACAATGGGGATTGGCAGAGTGCACCTTCACGTGCAGCAAGATAGTTGATCTCCAATACAGTGCAGGCTCATCACCAGAAAAAGACACCTTGGCTCTGATTTATACCGCCGGCCGCAAATCATCCGATACATGCAGTGTCTCACACAACAAATTTACCCTAGCTTGCGATAGACTGGTTTTGGGGACTCTCATCAATGTCTATCGCGATGCTGCTCAATTCAAATGCACGAAAGACCACTTAAACCAAGCCAAGCAATCGTTCCTGGCGAAGCATCCCGTCTTTATCGCAAATACCGTAGGCTACAAGCTAGGAGGCATTCCCGCGGCACCCAAAGTCTATGAGAAGCACATGCGCGACTTGAGTAACACTCCAGAACAGCTCCCACTCTCGTCCATTTCGCATACATTCGAATGGTACGCCTGCCAGAAGACCCAAACAACAGGCATCAAAGATCTGTCCGTAGACTGGGACGATGGCTTGCTACTCCACACTATCGATGGCGTTTTTAAGACCGCGGATTTCCTAAGTCTCGAAGATACCAAAGTCCTCGCCCACGTAAGGAACCTCCTAGCCCGCCGGCCTAAGCACAGCAAAGGTATCAAAGCCAAATTTATCACCAGGTACCCTTCTATTACTTACAACGAAGGCTGCAAGAAATTAGTAGTATCATCGGAATGGCGACGAAACGTCGACAGACCTTTCCGAGATTACATGTGGTCCTAGCTTCACTCTGGTAGCTTGTCTCAAGTTGTTGGCACTGAGATTGGGCAAGTGTCGGTAACGCGAATGAATGTCTCTCCCGATGAACTACGCATATAACCTTGCGCACCGGAGCTAAAGCAGAAAGGGCGGCTTTCAGAGAAGCATGCAAGCAAAGATACAAAATAACAAAGTGGTGGAACAGACGACAAGATCGAGAGACTAAAAGACAGGGGATTGGCTTGCCGATGACCGCCTTGCCCTGGCAGAATGCGCTTTTACTGCTTGAGCGTACCGACTGAAACGACGGAGGCAAATCAGCTGCTGCAGCAATAGCGAGTGATGCCTGAAACTCACTGATGGTGTTGGCGGCATATTTCTTGACAACACTGTCTTCGTGTAGCATCTTGAACTCCTCTGTGGCGTCTCTTCCGGCGTACAGCATGATGGCCTTTGCACCACCTGATTACAGTTGAGGTCAGACTATACTCGCACCCTATCGAAGTATGCGGCTTACCTGGGTGATCTGGCAGGAAGTCCTTGACGGCTAGCACCTCTCCATTAACGACCTATGCGCACGAAACATTGTCAGTCCCAGCCCTTGTCTTGTATTAATATGTCGACGTACGACCCAAGGATCCTCATCAGTGTTGTGCTTAGCGACTTCTTCAAGGGTGTATTCCTTCTTCTGAGGTGGTGCTTCGTTGTAAGGGACTTGTCCAAGGTTGTCAGTCTGATGAGGAGGGGCAGACTGAGCAGCTGTGGTTGCTTGGCTCGAGGAAGAGGACGAAGATGACGAGGAAGAAGCCTGTTGACCGTCCCAGCTGAACTCGATGACTGCCTTATTGGTGGATGGGTCGATGCGGATCTTAGTCTCGAGGTGGTTTGCGACTGTTAAATAAGCGTCAGCTGTGTCGACCTGCCGGGATTGAGCGAGCTTACCTTGGTTGAGACGCTCTCCGGCAATCTTTCCGCTCGACAGCTGCTTCATGAGGTACGAAGCGGCTTCGTCACCAGCGACTCTTCCGAACACTACGCATCCTAGCAATGATGATCCACCCAGTCTGTTTGCTCCATGTACACCTCCAGCGACTTCGCCTGAAGCCCAGAGTCCAGGAATAGCTTTACCTTCCCCGTTGATAACTTGGGACTTGGCGTTGATTTCTAGACCTCCCATGGTGTAGTGAAGGACAGGCTCCATCCATGCTACGTTGAAGTAGTCGTCCATCTTCCATTGACCATCGCTGAAGAAGCGCTTGCCGAACGGATCCTTCTTCTTGCCGTTGGCGATTTGGTTGTAATCGTCAAAGACGGCTTTCAGCTGATCTTCAGAGATGCCCATATCCTTGGCGAGCTCGGCGCCAGAGTTGAACTTCTTCATGAGACCTCGTCCGACGCTGCGTGATCAGACGTCAGCTCTGAGCAGAGCGACAAGCTTAGACACTCACTAGTGCTTGCAGTGCCATTCAATATCCTTTGACGCAGCTCCGTTCAGGATCAGACGGACTGGATAAACACCGTTGTCCCAGATGCGCTGCGAGACATAGTCTCTTGTGCCGAGCTCATCACAGAATCGATTGCCCTTCCCGTCGAGGAGGAGACCTCCAGAACCTCTCAAAGCCTCTGCAGCCAAGAACTTGACCTTGGCTTTCGGGTCCTTAGGGTCAATGAGACCTGTATTTGAATGTCAGGAGACTGTTATTTACGAAGCAGAGCAGCGTTGCTTACCAGTTGGGTGAACCTGAACTTTCTCGAGATCAATACCCTTGGCACCAATGGACATGGCCATCTTAAGACCGTCTCCGGTACAGTGGTCTCCGTTCGTAGTCGACAGAGGCAGGGTATCAGGACGGTGCTTAGCAAGCATGCCATCCTTCTCGAAGTCAGCTGCATAACCGCCAGTAGCAACGATGACAGCGCCATTCTCGGTGTACTTCTGTCCCTTGAACTCGTACTCGACTCCGGTGACGGCGCCAGCAGAGTCTTGGATGAGCTTGGTGACGCGTGCTTTCTTCAAGACTTGGATACGATCTGGCTCGTTGTCGGCTAGCTCTTCGAGCTTCTCCATCAAGGCCTGGTATGCAGCGGGTCAGCCAGAATGTGGGAGAAAGCAGGTGCTACCAGCTCACGTATGTAATGACCATTCTGAAGTAAGCGTCAGCAAATGACTCTGCAGTAGGATTGGTATAGCTTACCCTGGGAATTGGGCACCTCCACGGTGAGTACGCTGGTAAGAGTGACCTCCCAGTCGTCCAAGGATGGACAAGTCTAGCTTGAACTATTCGCACGATTGTCAGTGAATATTATATACGTGTATAAGGCAGCGGCGACCGACTTTGTCCTGAAGCCAGTGTACAGCCGAAGCCGACTCTCCGGCTAGGACCTGAATAAGATCGTCTCGTGCAAGGTCTTTTGCAGACTTCTTTGTGTCATCGAAGAAGGCTTTTACTGAGTCCTTGATCCCGGCATCTGCTTGCGAACGCGTGCCCTGAACAAGCCCGCGGCGACTAAGCGCGACTCTGAAGATGTACGGAGGCTGCTCTTACTGCTCCGTTGATACCAGAGGTGGCCTTGGTAGAGTTACCGCCAAAGAAGCCATTCTTGTCGAGGACGAGAACACTCGCGCCCCGTTCGTATCTGGTACCGGTCTTAGCTTGGCGACGTAGCTGAATGTTCAGGCTCCTACAGTGTGTGTGCTGCTGAAAGACCAGAGAGACCTGAGTCGATAATGTTAGTCTGAGACGCCGAGTCTCAGGCGTTCTTGTTCGCTCACCTCCGCCGCTGGAAACATATCCCGAAACATCAAGCAGGTTAGTTGGGACGCCAGGTCGTTCGCAGGGAGATACAGAGCATACACGACACTGTGTTATCATAAAATAGAGGAGAAGAGACGGGAGAACAAAGGGTCAGCTGAGGGTAGACGCGCGCGGGATTCCAGCTGGGACGGGATCCTGGTGCTTGAGCGTACATTGTTCGAGGACCAGCTTGAGGCATTGTATGAAGTATTGGAAGATGTTGGGATGAAGCAGAAGTTAGAAACGGATGAAGAGACAAGGCCAATCAACTTCGCTCTTAATTGGACTTTGAGAAGAAGGGGGCCAGTGGCGATTTCAGGGGGCCCGGACACTTCGGGTATTGACAAGCCGGTCAGACAAGGCACAGAGGTAGAAACGCGGATGCTTGAATATCAATGCTACTACTACTCCTACTTCGATACTACACTCTCGTCGATACTCCCTCATCTCACTGCTGCCGCTCCTTATACGCCTTGCAATGCGTCTTGTGCCGCGAAGTCCAGTCGGCTTTCTGGCACTCTGCTTTGCAGTAGAAGACAGAGTGACATCCACTACACTGCTTGAGGTCTGACCTTCTGAAGAGGGCGTACGAAGGGCACTGCGAACAATCACCTGTTTAGTGAGATTTAGACAGGTTGCAGCATTTTCACCCACATCGTAGTTCGCACAAGCTATCTCATGCGTTTTCTCTCCTCTCAGACGCTGCTCCCTCGCTTCTGAGAACTTGCCCTCAGCCTCAAGCACGCACGCCATGTTCTCCCTCGAATAAGCAGCATCGTCCCTCGGTCCTTCCTGCAATCCGCCAAATTCCTTGTAGTCTCTGACACGGAGTGCTTTCTCCAATGCTTCTCTAGCTCCACTTATCCTGCCGCAGCGGATCAGAGCTTCTCCTAACCCGTTGTAAGAAATTGCTGCATGCGTAGAGTCAGGGCCGAAGGCTTTCAGCTTTAATTGCAGAGCTCGAGCATGGAGTCGTGCAGATTCCTCGAAGCGCTGCTGCTTGATTGCTTGGACAGCGCGGTTGGATAGGTCGACTCCAGTGGTCATCGCTTCCATGATAGCATTGCCCTTTGCGCCGCTGGGCATGGTGGTGAAGTCGGAGGACATGGCTGATGTACTCGTGTAGGAAGAGAATCAAAGGAGAGGCCAGGAATTGAAAGAGCTAGAAAGGGCCAGTTGCCCTTTTTGTTGGTCATTTGAGCAGGGTCCTGGAGCTGTAGTTGGACACCCTGCTTTGCTGTATCAGTCGATCATTCAGGCATTGATTCCTGATAAGAACTGTAGCATTCGTCGTTTCAGATGCAATCGATTGTGAAGGCAGAAGAAGGCCTCGCAATACTTCTGGCACCCAGGCACATAAAATTGTTCATCACAGGTCCGATATCGAAGTAATCTACGCGCTCTAGAGCACATACAATACTCTCTGTCTGGCCAGTGTTTCGCATCTAAATACGGTGCCTGAGATAGCAAAACGCGCTCCGTCCTGAATGCAATAGTAGCGTCCCTACATGCTGACAGACTCGTCGAGATACCTGAGGGACATGACAATGTCGGCCCTATGTTGAGGCAGAAGCTTGTGCTTTCATTTTCGCTTGATGAGCTTTGCAGACTTCTTTATGGCCCTCATTCCAATCCCCCTTCTGACACTGCTTTGAATGGTAGAATGTGGCGTGGCATCCACTGCATGCTTGAAGCTCGGTCTTGGAGAAGCAGCGATTTGCTTTTTCGCACTAGTCAGAAGGGAATGTCAGGCATTAGCCTTGTGGTCACAGTGGTCTTCAAAGTTGGACAGTGCCATGGGAAACTTACTCCTCTGAAAGAGCAGACCATTTCGCCGGTTGCTTGACCTTTTAGGCGCTGGACGCGCGCTTCAGCCATCTTCCCCTCAGTCTCGAATGTCCAGGCTAATAGGTCTCTTGAAGAGGCTATAGCTGCGTCATTTCCTTCCCATAGTCTGTAAAGTTGTATGGATTCACGGATGCTGATAGCCTCTTTGTATTCCCCTCTAGCTTCGGCTGTCAGGTCATGAGCCATAAGAGCAGTGCCAGATACGTCGTAAAGATGTGCTTCGTCCAGTAGAGTCGCGTCGCCTAGTCCGAGCATGATGCTCAGTTCTTGGCGGTGCAGTCGGACGGCTTCTTTGGATCGTCCTCCTGGACCTGTTTCTCCCAGCATGTCGAGATAACCGCGTGAAAGACTGTCAACAAAGACTTCAAACCGATCGAAAGCCCATGACGAGGCCGAAGGTGGATAGTGAGGGTGTCCGCGCCTGGTCATGGTCGGGACCGCGTATGTGCTGCTAAAGTAGTGAAGAACGCGAGAACGAAAGCAGCTTAGCGACGAAATGATGAATGGTTTGTTAGGAGGAGGGGTAGCACAAAAGTAGGAGCCCTTGATTCTGTGGTAATTCAAATTTGAGAGCGCGGAACTTTTGCTCATGGCGGGTACGGACGTGTGCAGTACCGTAGGTACGGGGCTGGAGTCGTGAGGAAGGCTCGAAGTCAACATCAAATCGGCGCTGAGAGTGAAGTCCCATCGAATGGCTTGCGTATGTCGCTGTCATGTATGAGGAGTCGAGCGGAAGCAAAAGGCCTCTCACGAAAGGCATGGGAGGTACACGCTGGAAACATAGGCGGGAGCGAAATTTCGAGAGCAGGTACTGTATAGATATGATCGCATAGATTGCAACGATACGGCAGACCGTCCCGAGAGCATCACGCAGCCTGAGCAGTACCCGGCGAGGTTGAGTCTAGCTTGATACGCCTTGCACAAAGGCTTATGTCGGGACGTCCAGTCAGCTTTCTGACAAGCTGGATTGTGGTAGAAGACAGAATGGCAGCCTCCGCAAGCTTTCACTTCTGCCTTGCGGAATGGTCCAGCAGGGCACTGGAATCATGAACGTAAGCCAATGCGACCAGCAGTCAAGGAAGCCTCTACTTACAGTATAGTTTCCACAAGCCATCTTGCCCTTTGCTTCTCCTTTCAAGCGTTGTTCTTTCGCTTCTTCGAATTTGCCTTCCGCTTCGAGGATGCAAGCCATGTTGTCTCGAGTGAACGCAGCATCGTTCCTAGGTCCAAGCTCTAGCCCACCAAACTCCTTGTAATCTCTGACGTGAAGAGCCTTTGTGATTGCATCTCTAGCTTCTTGTATTTTGCCGCATCGGAGAAGAGCTTCTCCTAAGCCATTATAGGAGATAGCAGCTTGAATAGAGTCTGGTCCATGAGCCTCTAGCTTGAGCTCCAGCGCTTTGGCATGTAGCGTCGCAGCATCCTCGTGTCGTCCTTCGCGACCCGCTTGGACGGCTTGATTGGAGTATCCTACGCCCTCTGTAGTTGCTGCAAAGATAGCCGAGTTCTGTGCAGAGTCGCCAAACAGACCGTTGAAGTGCATATTATTATACGAAGAAGAGAAGGTTGCCATGGCTCGAGGCAGCAAGTCAGAAGTTGACGAGGTGAGAGGCGAAAGAGGAAGAGGTCGAGTGAGTGGGAAGAAAGAGAGCCGAAGAAATTTTGCCAGTTGAATTCGTGTCCCGGTGGTTCAACAAACGAAGTCGGAATTGGTCCGACTTTGTCAAAGGGACTGAGAAATACGGGCGGACCGGAGTCTGGGGTCGTATGCGAGTACATACTTGGTCGATCTTGCTTTTCTGTGCGATATGCTCTCGCCTGTAGCGCTGGCAGGGCATCCAGCCTTGCATCCTGCCGCTGATATTGAAGCGATGAGGATACCCATCGCAACTAGGCGTAGGTCGCAGTCTTGCTCGTGCCCTTCTGCTTACTCTGATGAGCTTTGCAAGTGACCCTGTGACGTTGGGTCCAGTCTGATTTCTGGCACTCGTTGGAATGGTAAAAGACGGAATAGCATCCTGTGCATGCTCGGAGTTCATCGCGCCGACGCAACGCTGAGAAGTGCTGGAAGGAAGGCACACAATCGTCAGCATGTACCAGTGTCAATATATTGAGTCCAGACATACGCAAATCCAATTTGAACAGAGCATGTCGCCCTTAGCTTCTCCTCTTAATCGAAGCTCTTTGGCTTCGTGCATATTGCCTATGGCTTCCCAGAGGTATGCGAGGCGTTCTCTGAGGCAGGCCGCATCTAGGCGGTTGCCTCGACCCAGCCCGCCATATTCAACGGGATCGCGGATGTGTATAGCTTTTGCAAGGTAGCTTCTGGCTTCTGCCACTTGCCCGCTCTCTCCCAGACAGTCTCCCAATAGTTCGTATAGACAGGCTTGTACTAAGGTGTCTTTGGACATTTTTGACTGCATGCTGTCTCGCTTCAGTATCTCCTTGCACATCCTGGCAGCTTCCTCGTACTTCTCTTCAGCCTTCAGTCTGCCCGCACGTTCGATATCTTGGGAGATGACTTCACTCTCCTCGTCCATAATTCGCATAACGTGCGGTGTCAAGGTCGTGAAGTCGTCGAATTTGAGCGAGGATGCCATGATATGAAGTGCCAAACGATTGCGGTAGGTGAAAAATTCAGTGCGAAAGGAAGAGTGAAGTGTAAAAGGCCAATGAGCGGGCCATCAAAGATTGACGAGAAGGCGCAAGATGTCGGAGCACAAGCCGAAGTCGCTTGAGCAGCGTTGACGCCTCGCTTTTGCGTTCCAAGTCAAGTCTTCAAACTACACTGCTAGTAGATCGTGTGCTTTTGCCGTGTCAGGCTCAAAGATTTCGTATATAAATGGGAGAAAAGGAAAGAGTTGAGAAAGCTTCGTTCTATGAAAGGCTACGGTGATCGCAGCATATGAGAGCATGATGATACAACGACGGTGATCATCTCAGGTGTACACAAAGCAGCAGCATGCGCGAATGTCGCGACTAGTCAGGAACGCCAGCACGCACGCGTCTGCTGAGAAGATAGCGCCTACTGAGAAGAAGACAGAGAGTCATGAGATTAGTTACAATGACGGTTGACTCATGGCAGATTCTTGAGCTCACATTGTACCGCCAGCAAGGAGAGATGAGAACACCCACGGCGACTAGGCCTAGGCTGCAGCTTTGCCCTTGCTCTTCTGCTCCTTCTGATAAGCCTTGCAGGTGATCTTGTGTCGTTCAGTCCAATCTGTCTTCTGGCATGCTACGGAATGGTAGAAGACAGCGTAGCATGCTGAGCATGCTCGAAGCTCATCGCGACGATGGAAGCGGGCTTCCGGCTTGAACGAAGCAGCAGCTCCTCAGCGCATGCAAATACTGTTCTCCGTCAGCAGACGTACACAGCTCCAGTTTGAACAGAGCATTTCGCCCTTGGCTTCTCCCCTCGATCGAAGGTCTTGAGCTTCGCGCATCTGGCCTTGAGCTTCCATAAGGTATGCGAGCCGTTCTCTGCTGTAGGCAGCCATCTTACGGTCTCCTCGACCCAGCCCCCCATACTCGACGGGATCTCGGATGTGGATAGCTTTCTCGAGGTGGTCTCTTGCTTCTCCCAAATGACCGCATTCTCCCAGGCAGTCTCCGAGTAGTTCGTATAGACCGGCTAGAGCCTCGGTGTCCGTGCTACGTTTCGACTGCATGCTGTCTCGCCCCAGTACTTCCCGGCAGATCTTGGCAGCATCCTCGTGTTGTCCTCCAGCGCGTAGATTGCCCGCACGCTCGATAGCTTGCAACACGAGTTGTCCCTCCTCTAAGATTGCTCGCTTGACGTCCGGTGTTAAAGCAGTGATGTCGTCGAATTTGAGCGAGGATGCCATGATACTTGCTGACGATGTAAAGGCGCAGAGACGCTTTTGGGCGGATGAGTGAGTATTAGAGGAAAGAGAAGAACGAGTGCAGAGAGCTGATGAGAGCGCAGGCCCAGCGAAAGATGACGAGAAGGCGCCAGAAGTCAGATTGTTTGGCCGCTCAACGCCAACCGTGGTCGATGTGACAGCGTAGACGCCTCGCTTCTGCGCCCAAACTCCTCAGTCTACATTGCTAGTTGATTGTATGCCTGCTACGTTGACCGCCAAACGATCGTGCATAGGCGATAGGAGAAAGGCAGCAAATCGATAGCCTTGACGCCAGCGCGACTCTGATTCCAGCGATTCATAAACTGATACAACGTGCTACCATACCATGACTGCGGGGAAGCCCAACAGTGTACAGATCGTTAATGTAGGTTCAGGCCGAAGCAGATTTGCTTTCTCCGGCTTGATCTGCAGCTTTCCTCTTGACTTCCTCGCTATATGCCTTGCAAGGACCTTTGTGTCTCATCTTCCAGTCTTCCTTCTGACAGTAGGTCGAATGGTAGAAGACCGAGTAACATCCAGCGCAAGCCTTAAGCTCGCTCAAGGGCAGACAGCCTTGCTTTGTGCACTGCTTTGGGACGTCAAACTTCGCTTCTCTCATTGTTGAACGTTGACGGTGCTCACCTGATAGTACCAGGCACAAACGAGTTCGTTTTTGGCTTCTCCTTTCAGACGCAGGGCTTTGGCTTCATCCATCTTGCCCTCGAATTCCAAGACACATGCCAGGCTTTCTCTGGTGTATGCAGCGTCCTCGCGAATGCCTTTGCCTAATCCGCCAAATTCGACGTCGTCGCGGATGTAGAGAGCTTTCTCGTGGTATTGCCTGGCCTCCGCGACCCTTCTTGCCAGCCTGAGCGCTATTCCGAGTCCCTCGTACGAGATAGCGACCTCTATCGCTTCGGGGTCGTACACGGTGAGCTTTAGCTCCAGTGCCTGCTTGTGTAGCTCGACAGCTTCTTCAAATCGTCCTCGGCTCTGCGCAGCAATGGCTCGATTGTTCAACTTGCTTGCAGCTAGTTTGCCTGTGACTTTGGGACTGGTCGGATCGTCTGTCTGGATGACATACGCGTGATAAAGGTGAGACATCGTCGAGGAGGTTGAAGCAGCTAAAAGGGTGACAATGCAGATGTGGAAGTGGTGAGAGCAAGTAGGACAGCGCTGAAAAGGGTGGTTCGTGTGAGAACAGCGTGCAAGCCAGCGAGGTCAGAAGCAGCTAGAATTTGGGCGTTTGTTTGGCAGGCGTGACGCCATGACAGGCGGGCTCTGCTGAGCGAGCAGCTTCTGACTTGCTTTTCGTATCCTTGAAGCATGGAAGCTTGACCTAACACTGTCTAAGCGCGAAAGTAATCGGGTTGGAATACATCGGAGGCAGACAGCAGCAGCCCAGCAAGCTGACAGCAAACGCAGAGGTAGTCAAGCGACTGATGAGGGCGCCAGCGGTCCGCGGTAGTCCCTGGTATATCCTGGGCGTGGAGAAATACTTGAAGTCTTCGCATGCTCCGATATAAGATAGGGAAGAAAGGAAGAGTGTGAAGAATGGAAATCATCACTATCGAACTAATTGTTACATCGACAGTACATGAAGGTCGTTGAATACTTGTATACAGCATCAGATAGAATCAAGACAGGAAGCTACGATGACCAGGCCTTGGCAGGCGCCTTTATGGTCAGGCCTTCGCAGGCGCCTTCCCCTTCACCTTGGCCTGATAAGCCTGGCAGTATGGCTTGTGTCTGATTACCCAATCGGTCTTCTGGCGCTGGACGGAATGGTAGAAAGCAGC
The DNA here is from genome assembly GCA_001600175.1 of Erythrobasidium yunnanense. NCBI lineage: Eukaryota > Fungi > Basidiomycota > Cystobasidiomycetes > Erythrobasidiales > Erythrobasidiaceae > Erythrobasidium > Erythrobasidium yunnanense. The sequence goes on from BCJC01000003.1 coordinate 677,938, forward strand.
TTGACAGCCGAGACAAGCCTTGAGCTCGCTGCGGGGAAGGCAGCCATACTTTGAGCACTGCATTGGAATATAGTCAGAAATGTCTTCCATGCTGCCTAACCGTGCCAATTCACGTTGCGAGGATTTGTGCAGAGCAGCTCATCCGTAGCCTCGCCTCTCAGCCGCATCTCTCGAGCTTCCTTCATCCTGCCTTCAGATTCCAGTATGCAAGCTAGACTGTCTCTCGTGTCGGCAGCATCTTCTCGACTACCTTTGCCTAGCCCGCCGAAGTCGACGTACTCGCGAATGTAGAGGGCCTTCTCGTGGAATTCTCGCGCCTCGAGTAGCTTCCCGCAGAGACGGAGAGCTGTGCCTAGCCCTTCGTACGATATAGCAACCGTGGGTGACTCCGGATCATGTAGTGCGAGCTTTGCTGCCAAAGCCCGGCGGTGGAGCTCTACGGCGACTTCGAAAAAGCCATCCTTCTGAGCTTCGACAGCTGCGTTATTTAGACCGGCTGCAGCGAAGATAGCTTTGACGGTCGGGCTGTCAGGGTCCTCTGTCACAACGAAGAACGGGGTGCCCATTTTTCAGATTAGGATAGCGGATAGTGGAGGCAGTAGCAGGGTGAAGGGAGGCAAGAGCAGTAGCCGAATGGAGAGAGATAGAGCATTCGTACTGGCCAGAACCTGACAGAAGCCAGGCGTTGTTTGACAGCTTGCCGCCCTTCGAAATCGAGGCGCATCAGGACAGCTCGCTAGCGGGCGTCATTCTGGAATGGCTGTCAAGCACGGTTTCTGCAGTATTTGTGTCGACGCCATCCTGTCATGTCGCTTTGCGGGCTTGACATCAAATAAGACAGTTGCGAGAAGAACAAGAGTGGCTCATGCACACACCTGGCAATGACAGGGACAGGGATGTAGAGCATTCTACAACAACCGTTGATAGCGCCTGATAGGTTCGCTGTACACGCGGACGCGTTAAAAATCTTACTTCCTTGGTACGTATTCCACGATAAATTGCAGCGACGAATACATCAGGCCCGTTCCGGAGCTTTGCTCTGCTTCGTTGCTTGATAGGCCTTGCAGTGCTTGCGATGCCTGTCGCTCCAATCCTGCTTTTGACATTCCAGAGAGTGGTAGAAAACGGCGTGGCAGCCGCTACACGCCTGGAGGTTTTTGCCATTGAACGCATCCTGGCCACACTGTACGAGACGATCAGCGCCCAATTGTAAATCCTTTTGAGTGTCAGATGAACGTACCGCCCTCCAATTCGCGCACAGCATCTCATTGGTGCTTTCTCCTTTCAAGCGCTCGTTCCTAGCTTCCGTCATGTTGCCTTCTGCTTCAAGAAGACATGCTATGACCTCCCTTGCACAGGCTGCCATATCACGATCTGCCGGTAGCCCTTCTAGTTCTGCTTTCTCCCGCAGAGCTATAGCTTTTTCAAGCTGGATTCTAGCTTCCTTGAGCAGATCACACCGTGTCAAACAGTCCCCAAAAACTTCGTGAACATGTGCCTGTCTCTGGGGGTTCCGAAATAATGAATGATTCTCGCATTTCAGCACCTCACTTAGGTAAGGGATAGCGTCCCTGTGTTGCCCGTTGCTCATCGCCTTAATTGCTAGGTTCAGAAGCAGCAGCACAGACTCCTTCTGCTGCTTTGCCGATTCCTGCGGTTCTGAGGAGTGCTCTGCCTGCATCGTGCAGACGTCGGAGGGAAGAGCTGAAAGGTAGTACAGAAGCGAATGGCACGCGAGGGAGAATAAGTAGAAACGCAAGTAAGAGTTGAATCAGAAGGGAGGTTTGGGCGGAAGATGCTAGAACGGCGTTGCAAGAAGCGTCTGACAGGTCAACCGCGGTGCAGCTGTCGGATTTTGGAGGATGAGAGCTCGTGAAGTCATTTGTGTGGTTCCTTCATGCTGATAACGCTGCCACAGCCTTGAGTTTCGAACAAGGCGCTGACTTCCCATGTATTCGTTGGGTCGAGCAGAGATAGGCCCAGCTTGGACGGCGTATGATTCTGGACTTTGCAACAAGCACCCTCATTCACCTCGCATACTTCTTCACTCTCTCATCCTCTATCATCCTATCCTCCGCTTGCTTCCATCATGCCAGAATCATCTTCCAAGCGCACTCTTCCCTCAGTCTCGCTAATCTCAGGAGGGATAGCTGGCGGTGTAGAAGCTTTCGCAACCTATCCCTTCGAGTTCGCAAAGACGCGTGTACAACTCCGACAGCATGCTTCAGCTACGATCACCTCGAAGAACCCGTTTGTCGTCATCTCGCAGATTTACAAGCAAGAAGGCCTTCGCACTATGTATAAAGGATGCATACCTCTCATGGTCGGCAGTGTGGGCAAAGATGCTGTCCGCTTCTTGTCATTCGATACGGTGAAGAACGCTTTCAAGGATCCCGAGACTGGAAATCTTACGCCTCTTCGCAACATGCTGGCTGGTATGACTGCTGGAGTAGCAGGTGCGCATGTCCATGCGAATACTCTCAACCTCAGCTGACGAAAAACAGCCAGCGTGACGGCCGTCTGCCCAAGCGAGCGGATCAAGACAGCCTTGATAGACGATGCTCGAGCTGGTGGACAGAAGCGCTTTAGCTCCTCGATACAAGCTATCAAGCTTCTGTACCAAGAAGACGGTCTTCGGACATTCTATCGCGGACTACCTGGAACAACACTGAAGCAAGCCGGCGCGACTAGCTTTCGAATGGGAAGCTACAACATCATCAAAGACTGGCAGAATGCTCGGAACATACAACAGAGTACCTCCGTCAACTTTGCGAACGGCGCTATTGCCGGCCTGATCACAACGTACGCAACGCAACCTTTCGACTGCATCAAGACGCGGAGTCAGAGTGCGCATGTGACGACTACAAGTCAGGCTATCAAGGACATATATCTAGATGGAGGCATCAAGGCGTTCTGGCGAGGCACGCTCATGCGGCTTGGTAGAACGATCTTTGCAGGAGGGATCCTGTTTACTACGGCGGAAAGCGTCAGCAAGCTCGTCGAGCCTTTCTTTGTCAAGCCAACTTGAGGGTAATATTAAAGCCAGGCGAGCCTCATTATAAAACAAGGACGTCTAAAACGCAGGCTCGTAGTATGCTACGTACACCATATGGCAGGGAGATATATGATATGAGGAAATAGTATGTTTGGAGCAGGAATATGGCGCTCATCTAAGAAGGCGATCTATCTTATGGCGGTAGAATACTCTACACCTGGCTTCTCTTCTCGTGCTTGGCCTGTCTGCCCGCGAGCTCACTGGACATTCTGGATCGTCTAGCAGCTCTGGATCCGGAAGCAGACAGGAGACATCTGTTGGTGGGTGCATCATAGAAGAAGCCGGTTGGACAAACGCAGCTGCAAGTGCCATTCGAGCATGTCGGAGTAGCTTCGGCGGGGCATGCGCAGGTGGTTCGCTGTATCGGGAGAGACGCATGTTAGATCGGAGTTCGAAGGTATTACAGCAGGCTTATGGTGGATATACCTGAACAGGGACAAGATCGACATCGATCTCGACACCTTCTACTCCCACGAGCTGGTTGAAGAAGTCGGCAGCAGGGTCGACTGTTGCTTGCAGAGCGGCGAAGGCTTCAATGTCGGCTATAGCAGCAGCTTCGAGATCGACAGGGAGGTTGATGGCGCCTGAAACCAAAGTCAGAATCAGGAAGATGAGAATGGGTAGAAAAGTCTGACAACCTACCAATGGCCACATTGGCATCGACACACAAGCATACATCCAAGTTGACGCTCAAGTCTGCTGTGAGCGCAGCGATGGGTCCCACTTTGACGGTCGCTGTGGCTGTTTCGACGAATCGAACGACAGCTAGAACGTTGGCATTGACGTCTGGACCTTGCGTCGCTGGACATTCTGCTGAGGACGCCAAGGCGCGGATGTCCAGGACATCGGTCTGGGCTGCGACGATGCGGATAATGGACGCGAAAGGGAGGATGGTCTTCATTGCGAACATGATTCGGAAGGTTCGGTGAACTAAGTGATGAGGCAGGATAAGGGAACGTGGATTGAAAGAATGTGGGTCTCAAGGGAAGTAGGAGCAGGAGTAAGATGGATACTGTAGATGGTAAGAGAAGCAAGGAGAGAGAGAAATTTCGACGAAGGAAAGTCAGAATTGGAGCAGGGTGCAGCTTTTTTAGGGTCCCGCTAAACGGCAGGACTTGCAGGGTCTTGCCGATCTAATAAATATAGTCGATCTCGCAGCTGCGCCAAAGCTGCCCTTAACGTGGTCGGGACAGAGCCGAGATGAAGTCATGGTACTCCCGCTCAGGAACAGAAAAACGGTTGTCTCTTCTGCTTATATGATCAGCTGCCAAGTAGCTTGCTGTAACAGTCCTGTAACTTCAGAAATGTTGCTGTCAGAAAGGTTGCGGTGAGCAGCGGCCCAGTATTGTCCAGTGGAAATAGTGCCGAGAGCAAATGGGTTAGCTGAGGGGGACGGGAGTATCCTGTTCGCCTACAGATAGCTTCTGGATATATGAGCTATGTAACAGAGTCTTTAGAAAGGAGGCATAGGTGTATCGGGAAATACCGAAGAATCGAACAAAAGAAGCGGACAAGGACCTCGGTAAGGAGCGCGAGCTTTGAAGGGATGACTGTAGAAGAGCGACTGTGCGACAAGAAGGCTATAAGCACACATCCGAACAGCGATCAGACCCTTGGTATGACAAGACTTACAGCGAAGGCTGAAGTTGCCTTTAAGAAGACTCAATACGGGATAAGCAGCTTGCCAGTGACTCCTAGGCATGTATTACTGCAGATCGTTTGGCCTGTCTCTCCTTGATGTAGGCAGGCATCTTGGCGCGTCTTCCATTTACAGCAGCGGATGCTTGAAGGACACATCTGCCAGTTGGAGCATCGTAGAAGAAGCCAGTGGGGCAGTCACAGCTGCATGTTCCATTCGAGCATGTAGGAGTAGCTCCAGCCGGGCAGACGCAGCTGACTCGCTGCAGTTGATCAAGATGCAGGAAATGTCAGAGATGGGTTGAGAAGGCTGCAAGCCAATAAGAACACACCTGAACAGGGACGAGATCCACATCTACGTCGGCTACGGGCCCGCCAACGATATTGACGATTTGATTAAAGGAGTCGGCAGCAGGGTCGACTGTAGCCCTAATAGCAGCGAAAGCCTCGATGTCGGCGATTGCATCTGCTTCCAGGTCTACAGGGAACTCGATGGCGCCTGTCGATCATATGGCTTCAGCAAGAGCCCAAAACCCTACAAAAGAACGGAAAAACGAGGCGCAACTCACCAACTGCCACATTTGCATCAACACAGAGACAGACGTCGAGGTTGACTCTGAGCTCTGCTTCAAGGACGCTGATAGGGCCAACAGCTACGCTAGCGGTAGCTGTCTCGACGAAACGTACGACAGCGAGAACGTTGGCATTGACGTCTGGTCCCTGTGTAGCAGGGCACTCTGCAGTGGACGCGAGAGCTCGTACATCTAGTGCATCTGTTTGAGCGGCTGCCAGTCCTGCCAGGGAAGCGAAAGCGATGATGGTCTTGAGGGCGAACATGCTTCGTCCTTGTTGTGGGTTGTTGATGGGATGGATGATTGTTAGGAATGTTCAAAAGAGCGTGATATAAATGAATGTGGTTGTGAAAGAGTGTGAGGTCAATTGCAGTGGGAGAAGCGTTGTCGAAGAGAATGAAGGAAAGGGAATAGGCAAACGTGCGAGTAGCATTTTATACCTGTTTGCTGGACTTGGGATGCCGTTAGAGTGCAACACAACAAGCCACATGTCTCGCGCTTGTATGACTACAAGACGTCACTCGCTCCACGTACACTCCCGTCTCGCAGGGCAGGCGATGCTTCATCGGAAAGCCTGAGTTAGTATATGTTGTGGTAGATGTTGAGGAGAAGTCAAGGAGGAAAGTCCGTTCGGCTGTCACTTCTGCTTGTCAGGCAGCTCTTTCCAAGGTTTTGTATTTTTTCGCATGCGAGACACGCGCCGTATCGGTGATGTCACGGTACGAATCTTATTTCTTGATGTTATGGAATATGTTTTCGTCAATAGGAAGCCGCTTGGCATGTCGAAGAGGAAGGTTGACTTTGTTTGTCCGTACGGAGGGCCATGCCTCGGAAAACGCGATCAACCGAAGGTTTCAGAGTTGGCACCCGCTGTACTTTGTTATATCCGATACTGTAGCACTACGTCATGCTCCGTACTTGATAGATCTTACTTGTTTTCTGCATTGTTTGTTATGTACTGTTCTTGTTCTTGCAGTGTGGAGATACTGCAGGCTGTCAAGCTTGCTAGCGAGGTACCCGCTATACGAGCTGTCTGAAGGATTGCTTGGATACTGCATACGTATACGATAGGAGAGTACGAGCGACATGTTTCTGTAAGCTCCGCTCGCATGTTTGTTGACAGGTCGGATAGCAATAGGCCGGGACCTTGCAGTAACTTGACGAATACGTAGAGGGTGCAGCATGAGATATAGTGATGCATTGGGGTATGCCATCTGCTTGAAATGTTGGTTGAATCCGCGTCTCTTTCGCCTTGTTGACATTGACCGTCGACTTGCTCTGAGTATGGATCCGCCTGAGCAAGCTGAGAGTAGCAAGGGAAGTATCGACAGCGATGGACAGGAAGCAGCAGGAACCTCATCCAGGGAAGAAGCAGGGCAGAGCGATGGGGACGTGACTGGCCATCAGGAAGATGAGGGAGAAGCTGGAGCAGAGGCAAAGGAAACGAGCAACAATGACAATAACTATCAGCAAGACAAGCAAGACAACGATGCACAAGATAATGGAGATGATGATGAAGAGACAGCGCGCAAAGGGCCAGCAGCAGCAGCCGTCATCGAGACACCTCTCGCACCTTCGCGTACTCTGGTCGGCGGGCTCATCGCATCCTCCAAGTCAATGAAGCCAGTCCGTTCTCCTCTGAGTGGTAGACCATCCAATCACATTGCTCCTTCCTCTTCTGTTGCTACTCCTTCCAAATCATCATCATCATCCTCTCTCGCCAAATCTGCTATCACTCCCTTCCGCACTTCGACATCTTCAAGCACTCCGTCAGTAACGCGTAGATCATCCGCAGCTTCTTCGGCAGCTCTCAAGAAACCATTTCGCTCTCCAGTCGTGTCACGTGCGCCTGCGAAAGGCACTGAGCAGAATACACCATCTATCAGTGAAGATGCCGCATCCTCCAGTATGACTAGCTTCCAGTTGTCCACCGCCCTACCCGCCTTGGAACGCCGTCTCGCTCTCCTCAAGAACGCTAAGAGGCTATTAGCTGCGAGAGAACAGAACGAAGATGTAGCAGATAATACAGCACACATCAGAGTCCTGTCTGAGAAATGGCTAGCCGCTGGGAGAGAAGCTGCAGATATGCTATATGATCTCACAAAAGACGCCTATGATAATCTCGACAACGATGAAAGGCAGAAGAACGGCGGCTCCCTGAACAACACTAGCAAGAAGAGCAATAATGGGTATCAGAATCAGTCGAACGGTTGGGGCTGGGATATAAAGAACGAAGAGGAAGAGAAGCAAGCTCGCATAAAAGCGGAAATTGACGCGATGGACGATGAGCAGCGCGAGGAATATATGGAAAGCGTAGAGAGGGAAGAAGAGCGCAATCCTCTTCCGGAAATCAGTGAATTGACAAGCATAAAGAACAAGAAGAGACCGAGTGCTACAGATTCGGATAAGCGCGATGAAGAAAGGAGGAAGAGAGCCAGGCTCGAAGAGCAGCGACAGGAGGACGATCAGAATGAGGCCGAGTACCGATCGCCGCCTCCTGAACAGCCAGAAGAAAATGAGGAAGAAGAAGCTTCGGATACGGAGCCCATCGATGATCCGCTTAAGCGAGGAATGGCTAGAATGCTGACGCAGACTGGAATAGAGTGAGTCTCGCTTCCCCTTCGCTAGTATTGCGGCCGAACTGACGAGCTTCGACCTTTAGCATCAAAACGCTCGGCTGGGATGCTGTGAAAGAAGAATGGGACTCTTCGACCGAAATATTAGCGTGATCTTCACCCTTGTAGCAGCTGCCATCTGTGCGTTAAGTAGGGTTGCAGTGCTAGAAACAGTGCAGTGCCTATGTATCATAGACTTATACCGAAACTACCAAAAATAGAGCAAGCCAATGTACAAAATGCTATACTTACACTGCAACACTGCTCCTACTTGTCAATCATGGCTGCGTGTCCGCGTACTCGTCCATGGCGGCAGGAGTCTGCCCAGCGTATTTTTCGCCTGTCCCGACGTCGACCCTGCTCGCTGAGGCGATGAAGTCCCATCGTTCCTCTTCGGTATCGAATGCGAGGAGCTCGATCTGCGCACGCCATTCCTCCCCGATTCACCAGATATCGTAGGCGACAGAGGCGATTCCAGAGCCGGTTCTTCATGCCATGGATCAGCTGCTCCTACATATATATCTCCCGCTAGACTTCTCTTCCTCCTATGTCTGTAATTCAAGACATCTCTATCTCGGCCTGCTGTTGAGCTAGCTAGCACAGTAGAGCCATTCCCTTCGCTTGCTGTGCGATTTAGGTGAATAGGTCTGTTGGGAGAAGAAGCGGCAGCTTCGTCCATTCGAGCAAGCATACTATCGTCGCTTGTGGGCGATCGGACGATGAATAAATCGTCGGAACGGGAATGCGAATGACCAGTCTTGATGCGTGGTATGCTGGGTATGATACTTGCTGTGTTTCGCCGTTGATGCAGTCGATCGTGGACAGCACCTTGTGGACGTAGTGCAAATCCAGGTGATGAAGCTGCTATCCCGACGCTGAAGCCTCGTGGAGGAGCAGCTTGGTCTGCCAAGAAAGACTGATATAGATGGGCTATCCGGCTCTTGAGGTCGTTGTACGTCTCCTCCTGATGACCACCTTCTTCATCATCGTGGTCAAAGTCTGCCTCGTCTATACTGTTGTCTCCCAGTAATCGGTTTGATTCGCCTACTTCATCGACATCCTCCCTTTCTGTCAGGCTTACATCTCCTTCTTCACTGTCGGATGACTTCAAGCTGACAATCCAGACTCCACCGAGCAGGACGACTATTCCTAAGCACATCAAGCCGATTTGAAGAGGCGACAGAAGCGCCCATTGATTGTAGTAAGCTGTCATATGACTTAATCAGGGATTGTTTGATGCTTGAGTAAGCGAGACCACTCACTCAGGCCGCTGAAGATGGAGCTGAGGTTGTAGAAACAGAACGCGAGCGGGCATATCAGAGTCGGCCCGACTAGGCGTAGACTCTTGTTCAGATACCATAGCTTTGGAACCAACGATCAGAACGATCTCTATCCTGCAGCGTGAAATACCTACCTGGAAAAGCTCGCAAACGAGAAGCGCCAAGACGATCATCCAGCTTTCCCATCTCTTGAACTGGTTATTTCCCATGACAGTCAAGATGAGAAGCTCAATCCCCGTCTTCGCGAAGAGCAGACATAGTCCGGACAGCGTGCCGCTCGCAGACCCATACGCAATGCCCAACCATAGTCGGTATTGCTGAGCTTTGTCATCGGCCAAGCGCGGACGAATGCTTGAAGACCGTCTGCCGCTTCCCTTGATCTTTGCCTCGCTAGCGTCGCCATGGTCATGCGTATTGGCTGTCGGCGAACGGTAGGAATTGACACCGAAGCTAACATGCCGCGATCCTGGCTTTCTGCTCTCGATAGGGGAGTGCGCAGCATCGCCTCGGACAGGCGTCGCTCCAGGGGATGGAAGAGGAGGGCCTTGGGTCGCGTCTGGCAGGTTATCTGTATTGATAGCCAGATATGCAGGAGGAGTGCTCCATCGTCTTGCTTTGCGATTTCTTCGGCTAGCCTGGCTTGACGTACGTCTACCTCCTTCTAGATCATCATCTTCGTCTTCTGACGAGGTCGGTAGAGCGATGTAGACGTCTTGCATGTTCTTTTCCAAGCGAGCTTCCGACATGTGCGCGACCGCCACGATCGCAATGATGATGGCGAACTGCAGACTTATCCAGACGATAAACTTGGGGCGCGTGTAGAGGGCTAGTAGCTCTTCAAGCGTATGCGTAACATCGGGTACGACTCCAAAGATGGCGATTAGGACCGCTCCGCCAGCAATGAGCACGGTGCCTGTCGATACACACAATGAGCTGACATTCATCTAGTACTGAAGATGGACGTACCAATGACGAGGTAATGCGAAAAGATGTCGCCAAGCAGGATGCGCGCGAAGAAGGCATTCCAGAGTAGCGAGACCTGGATGGCCAAGAGAGGTCAAATATAGCATATGGAGTATGATGCTAGGCGACTGACTGCTCCAAGCGGTGCGAGTACGACTATAGGCAGAGCGCCTATTTGAAAGACGGAGCCCGTGATGTTGGTAGTGAGATAGATGGTGAAGCCAAGGAGCCAGAGGGGACGCTGCCAGTCTCTACGTCGTAAGCTTGCGGGAGTCGCTTCATTCTGGAGGTGACTTTTGCGCTGGATCGTCAGGCCTTTCGCGCTCTTGTCAATAAACACGTCCGACCGTTCAAGTCTCGATGAGATGCCCACCTAATGACTGCACCAGACTGCACGCAAGAGCAACGATGACTCCTGTAGCTATCGAAATCGGCGGCGGCGCGCCAGACGTTTCACCTCCCATCTTGGGCTGGTCCCTGCAGCTCCAGCTCCCAACGAGCTATCGCAAGTCGTCGATGCCAGCCAGAAGCACCAGCTCTCGTTGATGTCCTTGATGTTGACCTCGGTACGATAAAGACCAAAGTCCAATGCTGTGCTGGTGTCTTTCAGTGGTTCAGAGTCTGAAGAGCTGGCACTGAACCTCGGCAGACTGACAAGCTGGCTGAATTCGAGAGCAGCTCGGCCATCTTCAATAACATTATCGAACAGTCGTGCATATCAGCCCGCTCGGCACCTTTGACCCGTCTACGGCAAGTGTTCAATGAGTCCTCGCGGTCGTCATGCACTCTCGCTGGAATGATTCCCTCTCTCACATATGATCGGAAGCTAGCTGTAGATAGTTGCATACTGTCTCGCTGTGCGTCTCTTACATCTTTCCGGACTGTGAATCCTGCATGCACTGCGATATACTCGCACCTCTGTCGACGGAGCCCCTACCATGACACCCTCTTGCGCATTGTTAGCTCATCGTGGTGCAGAGACAACGCGGACTGGAAGCTGCACCGCCCTCTGGCGAGCTGCGACAAAGGTGAATCTCGCGCGGAAGGGTAGAAAGGCCTTGGACATCGGCGGTTGGGCTGTAAGGGAAGGATGCAAGGCGTTAGGCGCAAGTCCGCTTCCTTTGCTCCCTCGCTGCCAGTGAGTCCGCTCTGCCTCTCTCAGGAGCGTACAAGAGCCTGCATTCAGTCAGCCATCCTCTCTCTCTTCTGCTTTCTTTTCCAAACGGCTCTACTCTGTCAGCGACAGTGGGATCTACATCTTAGCATCCCAATCCCCACAGAAAACCTCCAAGCTTCATCTCGAAGTCCTGCCACAGCATAATGTCTAGCGACGGGCAATTATGTACTGCCCAGTGCGGCCGGACAGTCAGTTGGATAAGTGGACTCGGAAGCTACAGATGCAACAGCAACCACGTCTCTAATGGGCCTGGAGTCTGTGCACACAGATGCATTGGGGTCATGCAATGGTGGCCTGATTACCATGCATGGATTTGTCACCTCAACTCTGGGCATCGCGCTACGATGTCGGCCATTTACACCATCTGTAAGCGCCGCAATCACGACACTGATCACAAAAAGGACAGACAGGGCAAGACCAAGTACTACAAGTGCGAGGACTGCGAGTACGAGGGCAAGTGAAAAGGCTCCGATTGGCGGTATCTAGCGACCGCAACGTTCAAAAAGCTAAGAAGCTGTGCACTGTCTCCCTCGCTATATGTACCATGTAAAGAGGTAGCTTTCTTACTTTCTTAGGCATCTTCTGCATCGAAACCTCTTCCTCTTGATCTCAGAATTATGCTTGTCATCATTGAATTCAGCTTCTCGTTGCATTAGCATGAAGCTGCCTATGCTTCGACTCTGTCACCACCCCGGCCACTCGATGCAGTATACGGCTTGCCTCGGTCCGATCGACAACGGGAGCCTTTCGACTATTACATCAGCATTCAGCATCAGATTCCAGGAAACGGACGTCGCCCTCTCTGCTGAATTCTGCACGCCAAAAGCTGATGAGCGGAGAAGAAGTCCAATATGCCTGCCTGTATTTCGGGTTCGCATCCAATCTTTCTGCACGCACAATGAAGCAGCGATGTCCAGAGAGCGCATACTGCGGTCTTGCACGCTTGGACGGCTGGAAGTGGATCATAAATGATACCGGCTATGCGTGAAGCCTGTCCCCGCTATTCTGACTTTCCTTCCCCGCTCACACTCCCAATCCTGCAGAAATATCATACCTTCACCGGACGATGTGGTCTACGGAGGCCTCTTCTTCCTGACAGCTAGAGACGAAGCAGCTCTGGACCGTTCGGAAGGCATCTCATGGCTTTATTCCAAGGAGCGCCTTAAGGTCACACGTCTTAATGGTACAGGACTAGCCATGACCCGCCCGGACGGGTCAGCGCAAGTTGTGGAGGCCACGGCCTATGTAGACGCCCAGCGGACGAGTTCTGGGAAGATCAATCAGGAATACATCATATGGGTTAATAGAGCTGTTTGTCGACCAACAATCAAGCTCCTCATCCTCCACTTACAGTCGTTTTCAGGTCCGTGACGCGGCGGAAGATGGCCTGCCTGCAGAATACACGGAGAAATACATACGCCCTTTCGCACCGGCTCGCGAAGAGACAGAAGCTGAAGCAAGCACTATTATGCTGGTATCTGCAAATAATAAGCCAGCTGGAAGACTCTGACAAGCTGCCAGCGTCTCCCATATGTCATGCAAGGCAACGGACGCGTAGATTGGTCTGCTTTTGGCAGTGGTCGAGGACTTGATGCGCTCGACAAGACGAAGCAAGAGCAGCTTGCGTGAGGATGAACCGAAGGTAATCTTCGTGTTGTGAAGCCCTCTTGTACCTTAGTCTCACTCCATCTGGCCACCTAGCATTATTACATTATCTGCATCGGATTCATCTGCGACTATTCAAGGCCTAGTCTCCGTCAATGCCTCCTCCTCGTGATGCTCACGAAATCGCTTCGCCCTTGTAAGGCCAAACGCGAGCCACGACTACCTGGACAGAAGCTGAATGCATCACACGCAGCATCCGCAAAGAATCCAGTTCTACAATCACTGGTACCTACATTGTGGACGTTGCGACCGTCAAGCCCTCGCCAGATGTTCAGCTGAGCTCGATCAACGGGATCATCGATACGACTCTCTACTTCAAGGGAGGTCTACCACGTCAGATCGGAGTTGGTGTGACGACTACCAACGGACACATCCGCCTTGCCTTGCCCGAGCAGCAGCATGCCCAGCGTCTGGATATACGCGTGCGAACTGTCAATGGTGCGCGCGTCAGCTCAATCCTGACAACAGAGGTCTCATATGCGTGCATAATACAGGCCGTATACATCTGCTACTCCCAAGAACGTACCAAGGTCTGCTGACCTCTTCCACCACCTCTGGCCGAACTATCTTTTCCGATGCTCTCATTGACAATAGCCAGCTTATTGAGACCGACGGTCGCAAAGTCGTCTATCGCATTCAGCCCGAGAAGGCAGACGAGAAGATGTCAGAGGATGGTAAGGTTTCACTCGAGGACAGCTGCATCATTTTCGACGTCAATGCGAACATCTTGGTCGAGTATTACGGAGAAGACTTCAGCTGGGAGAACTTCTTAGACTCGAAAATCACTCAGCACGGCTGTCCGTGTGTGATAAGTTAGCACGGTACAAGCGAGATCGAAATGGAGCCTGTCAGTCGGTGTGATCTTTGGGCGCTCTGCAGTCAGACATCATTAGTGCAGGAGTTTCAAGAATATGATAAGTTGATGTAGCGAAAAGCGAAGTACTACGATACAGAGTTGGTTTACGACGCTGCTAATGTATGAATAGTGACATTGTTCCCCACTCTTTCCGCAAAGAATGTAGCTTCTGCCGTCTTAGCCAAGTATGTGACATCGCGGAAGAAGACGTCCTCCAATTCTCGTCCAGCGGCTGCTGAAGCCATGGAACTGTTCGATTTCGCACGCTGCTTGATGGCTAGCGGAGGTATAGCCTCGATGCTGTAGTCGTATGAGCCACCTAGCTCGGCTGCACGTATACAGCTAGGCCCGAAGCCGACTATGCAGACGCTGGTCTTGCTGCGGGAAAGGACAATCTCCAGCCTTGTGAAGATTTCCAACCCTTGTGCTTGTCTGAAGACAAAGTTAGCACGAAAATCGAGCACAACTAGCCATCGCACGTACTCTAGAGCTGCTGTAGGGGACACATCTTGGGAAAGCCAAGAAATAGACTTCTTGATCACAGACCGGCCATCACCATCCTGTCGGGACATGATGTCAGCACGGCGTACGCAAGTAAGTGGATCATACTCACGACTATGCCAGTAAGGGTTCTGCCTTTACTGACGAAGAAGAGACCAGGTGGACCAGGATTTCTTGCTGTCGGATTCGACAACAGAGATACCGGCATCAAGAGAGGCAGAGGCTCCTCGATTGAGGTCGCATGTGCATTCGTGAAAGCATCGCTTGGCAGGCGGCTCATTGCCGGGGTGGACGAGCGGGAGTATGGAGAGGCTGTATTCGAAAAGCCGTCTTGGCTGGGCATCGGTGATGCAGAAAGCACAGAATCATAGGTCGGAGGAATGATATATGATGCAGATAGGACTGAAGCTGGTAGAGGTGGTAAATACTCCAGCTGCTGGAAAGTCGTGTATGGAATGACTGTCTGCGTTGCCGTCCCATCGATGGTAGCCAGAGACATGTCTCGCTGATCGCCATTCTGAGTATCGACAGACTCCGCAGCTGAAGTTGATGGAGCCATCGCGGACGATGTTGGCGCTTCCCTAGCCGCTGGTTCTGCCTGGTCCCCCTCAGCTCCTGGGGCGCCTTCATTTGCTTGGGCATGCGCATTCAATGAAGCCTCTCGAGCTTGCCGATCGCGTTCCCTTCGAGCTGCGCGTCGCTCATTACGATGGATACCGACCTCGCGGACTCGGACTGTAGATGGCTCAAGCGCAAAGATGGCCGAATCGTATATGAGGTAAAGATCAAGAAGGTCTTCACCTTGTAGCTGGAACTCGATACTATAGAAGGTCGATGTCAGCCATTGAAATTCGCGTGATACAGAAGGGTCTGCTCGCGTACGTTCTCGGCGTCTCTGGCAGCACGAACGTCCGATTAAGAGATAAAGACACGTTCTTCGAGCCCTGCGTACACAATTCAGCTCCAATGCCCACTTGACTTGAGGACGGAGGAATGGAGCTTACTGTGAACAGCTCGATCCGTTCTCCCTGTTCTCCGCAAAGTACAGCAAGGTATGTCCGCTTTTTAGTCTCGCTCGCCCTAATGAATCTGCTTCCTTTCGTCCGTGCAAGCTTGACGTATTCTAGTGTCCCAGCAGGCGCTGCTCCGCTACTATTGCCAAGTCCACTAGGCCGGTTCTTGCTGCTGTTCAGGCCAGACGCAACGCTTGTCACGTCTGTCTGAGTGAATGTGATAGTTGTTCCATCAGGGTTGGTACTTCCTTGAGCATCTGTTACTAGGTTGGCGAAAGGAGGAGAGTCTTCTTCCAAGTTCGTGTGTCGGGGCTTGAGAGGTACTTCCGGAGTTGATGGAAAAGCAGGTGCAGTCTGCTGAGATACAGATACAGTGGAAGATTGGGTGGCAGAAGAAGTCAGAGTATTGCTGCCTGTTTGCGGTATAGCAGGAGAGGCATTCGGGAAGGGAGAACTCGACGAGCCGGGAAGCGTAGTCGAAGACAGAAGGGGCGAAGAACCAGGGCCTCGCAAGCCTTCGAGAAGCGACCAGCGCTTTCTATTCCTCTGTCTGCCATGTGGTCCACCGCTAGCACTACTTGCGCTTCTTTCCAGCCTTTGCGATGACGCAGTCGAAGCAGGTGTTCTAGGCGATTCTTCCATCGCTTCAGGCTCAGCGCTCAGCGCTTCTTGAAGCGAGAATGAGCGGGTCATGTGGGTGCCTTGACCTGTTGCTGCCGATTCTCCCGCATCGTCTGGCTGATTCCGGACAGTAGGGCTGCGAGGTTGCAATGACATACGCTTGGCTGCTCTAGATGTGGCCAGGGAGCTCGTGACTTCGGCCTCTGGCGATGTCATCGTTCGCAGTCTCGGACTGCGTTGGCCTGACCTGCCAGAATTCGCCCGAGATCTACTTTGTCCTCCTTCCACTCCAGAAGCTGATGTCTCGTTGACATTCAAGGACGATACGGCTGGTGATCTAGGAAGACTCGGTACTGATTCGCTGTTCGAGAAGGAAGCAGGCAGGAGTGCCGACAACGATGCCGCCAAGGAAGCTTGCGAGCCTGATCTCTTCGGTCTTGCCGATTTCGAAAGTCGGCGTGCCGACCGTTCTTCGCCCGAGCCGCCAGACTCGCTCGTACTGCTAGTAGCGGGCGCAGGTCCAGGTCCGTTCCTCATAAAATCCAACAGACCAAGAGTCGTTTCTCGTTCTTCCATGGCAGAAGGCAAGACGGGTGAGCGAGGAAGCATCCTCGCTTTGTTCGCGTTCTCTCGCTTTCTTGTGTTGTCGTCTTTCTCCTTGTTGCTGCTCAGAGAATCGGCAGTCTTTGAGCGGACTAGACTCTTACTCTCTTCTGGAGCAGGAGGGCCAGCTCTCAAGAAGTCCGCTAGCGAATTCATCTCTTCATGATTCGAAGTAGTCGTTGCAGATCTCGCCATTGGCCTTGTCGATCTAGCATTTTCCGTTGTAGTGGTCGGACTAGTAGGTCTACTACCGCCGTTGATGAAGCCGGTCGCTGAAGTAGATCTGGACATTTGGCCCTGCAGAGTAGGTGACATGTTTGACTCCCGCAATATTTCAGCAAGCGAAAGACGCCGTGTATTCAGACGCATGGCTTTCTGCCTTTGCGAAGCTGTTTCACTGCCTTCTCCACCATCCTGCTCTTGTTCCTGTTCCTGCTCTGCATCTTCAGTTCCAGGTTCTTCGTGTATAGCTATCGGACTTCGGGGCTGCATTCTGCTGAGGTTACCAGAAGACGACCTGCTCATTGCTGAGAAGGTAACAGAAGTGGATCGATTGCGATTCTGCAGAGCAGAGCTACTTGGCGATGGTGAGTACTGGGGTTCAGAGAATTGGGAAGATGAAGAAATGACTGAGGAAGTAGGTGGGGATGATAGGAGACTTGAGAGCGCCGAGTCTACCGAGACGGACGTGGACATTGGAATAGTGTCATATGAAGTCGAAAGGCTGATACTGTCTTGTGGTATAGTTGGCCTTTCCTCCAGTATCTGAGACTCAGGAGCTTCAGGCGCATCTACCCATTCATAGCTCTCATCTTCTAGCGCTTGGAGGTTATTATAGCTCATTTCTCTCCGATAGACTTCTGGTAAGCCAGGTGTAGGAGGTATCTCGTCTCCTCCTATTCCAGACTCATACATCGTTATACTGGAACCTCTTCTACGCGATGTCATCAGACTTGAAGGGATCGCTGACGACGCAGACGGCAAAGGAGGAGAGGAAGATCCGGCTGCGAGGGCAGCGACTGTATGTGGAGTGACAGTAGCGGCTGAACCTCTTCTGCTCACTGAGCCCGGGGAGAAAGCGCCATTTACAGCAGAAGACGCAGAAGCGGAAGTACTGCCTCTTCTGAGGGTTTCTCGCGATTTATTGCCTCTTCGCAAAGCTCGAGGGGAAGAAGCGTGAAACTCCCTCGTACCAGCCGAAGGTGAAGTGTGCGGAGAAGGAATAGGTGAGGACCGTATACTCGGTGGACGAGAAGGATTGGAACGAGATGTATCTGCTGTAGAAGGGCGGGAAGAGCGCCGATAGCGAGGTGTTGGCGGACCAGAAGAGGTTGCGGAGGATCGGCGGCGGGCGTATTGTTGAGAGGCAGGGTTGGAAGCGTCTTCAGGGAAGACATAAGCGGGAGGAGAAGACAGCAGAGGCGTCTTGACACGCTCTTGATATTGTCTATAGCCCAGCGAAGACGACGATAAAGGAAGAGGCGGTGGAATTGGGGAAGCTCTACCTTTGCCTTTCAGCGATTCCTTCATCTTCGTCCTCCCTTGCGAGTCTTTCAGATGCTGCGGCGGAATGACGGGTACAGGTGGGCCTTCTTTATCATCTATCTCCTTGATTTTCTTCTCTATCAATTTCCGGAGACTGTCTAGTGCGTATACGCGCACATGATCGTTCCTCCCAGCTACTGCTAGTAAGACATTACTCCTCTCACTCAGCACTACGAGCTGCTTGAATCTCGTCTTCTTGATCAATGAAATAGGTTTACGCGTCTTCACATCTTCTGCATTTGCAGCTGAAGAGTGATCGAGCATATTCGATGTGGAAGTGGAGGAAGAAGTAGAAGCAGAAGCGAATCTTTCGAACAGTCCCCCCTTTGAAGACTTATTGCCTGCCCGATTGAGGGGCAAGAAATCCAAGCCGAACGTCGTACCTATAAGCAGGTATTTCCCATCTAGAACAGCGCCACACAGAGGCTGGCCATAGCGACCTAGACTTAGATTCGGCGACAGAGCAAGGAGGTGTAGTCCGATAGCTTCGAGGGATGGCGTGGCGATTCCTTGTGTATTATCGGCATCGCTGACGTCTTTGTTGAAGTTGAAAGGAATAGAAGGACTGCCTTGTGTGCCGCATTGAGAAGCGGAGCTAGCTGATCGTCCGTGTCCTTGCAACTCGGAGGCGCCAGCAGGACTCGATAAGTTGCCTCTGAACCGCCCACTCCTGCTTAGCACCAGATCAGGAGAGAGTGTCGACGAAGCAGTGGAAGAAGAGCTAGGGAGGTTGTTCATGCTTGCTGAAACAGAGATAGAAGAAAAGACACCATCATGTGCCGAAGGAGCTAGTGCTGTGGAAAGTCTGTTCCGATTCCTGCTGCTGCCGCTGCCTTCGGCGTGAGAGAAAAGGTTTGTAGGGAGACTGGGCGATGGGGCGATGGTAGAGTGCCTAGGAGGGCGATTGCTAGCGCTATTGTTGCCATTTGAGACGGAAGACGTGGGAGGAGAAATCGCCGACCTGGTACCCTCTTGCCGCGAAGAAGCTGTAGAAGCGTTGTTAGCACTTGTATTATGTGGGTAAGTCCCGATGCTGCTACGGGACCGCGCAGGGTAGTTGAGCTGTCTATGCGGCGGTTGAGTGTCCGAAGATGAGGGAGTAGGCGGCGTCCTGCTATTTGACAGCGAGGAAGAGGGTGGCAGGGTGCTTGATGTGTTCGAGGGAGAGGAACGGCCATTGAAGGACGACGAGCGGTTCAATAAGGTAGACAAGAACCCTCGCCTTGGCTCGCGCTGCGGTGACTTTTACAGCATGTTCGTCAGTACCTGCTCCCTTGTTGACAGCAAAGACAGCTCACGCTCGCACTTGCTCTACTTCCCGCTGCAGTATTCGAGATACCCAGTCCCTCACCATATCTCGAAAACAATCCCGTAGCGGTAGTTTCAAACGTGCCTTCTCCTTCCGCCATATCCAGATTCGCAACATCCAGATTTGTTGCGCTCGTCTCTGATGTATTTCGCGTATGTCTGCGTTGTTGCTGGGAAATAGGGCTCGCTGGTATGGCTCCCGTGTTCACTGCGGCGACGGAGGAGTGTGATAGACTGCTACTACTTCGCATCGAGCTAGTAGAGGGTAGACTGTCAGATTGTATTGAGGATGCAGTATAGTGACTGCTTATCCCCGGCTCGTGCCCGGTCGAAGGGAGTAATCTTTGCGATGAATGCGATAAAGCAGATGACAGTGCAGTGTGGATAGATGTAGACGAAGGTAGGGACGTATAGTTCTGCATTGTCGTGAGATGAGCTGGATCCGCCGTGTACGAGGGCCGTGCATTGTCATCATGAGGACTTCTGGGATAATGCAGTGATGAGGACGATGTCTCTGATGTCGCGGTGGTGTTCACGCTGTCTCTGCGGGTATCGTGATCATCATTGTTGTTCATCCTGCCGGATCCAGAAGCCGAGCTGATGCCTGTATCTGCAGACGAGGATGCGGCGCTATTGATGCTGTCGCGCTGGTTCTGACTACCGTTACTTGGGCCAGATACAGTCGACATTGTCGTGCTTTCGCGGGACCTGCTTATGTCGCTACCGGCGTCCTGCTGGATCCCAGTTTCTTCGAGCATGGCCATCGCCGATGTAGATGGTGCTGTATCTTGCAGGATGTCGTCGCTGTTGGCTGTTCGGCCTTTGAGGTCGTCGGTACACCCTCCTTCCTATTCCATCGTAGGTCGCTTCTGCTCTGACTTCGCACTTCTCTTTGATGAATCAACCACCTTTCTCCCTTTCTATTTGGTCGCAATACGGCGTGACGCTCGGTTCTCCTCCTCGTGGCCTCCCGCAGCAGATCTCAGCCCAAAGCTCAGATCAGCCTGGTGGACCGTGCGCGTGCTTTACGGGCTATCGCTGTCAACGCAGCTTGACTTCTGGACGACTTCTTGCAGTTTGTGGATGCGTAGCTGTATGTGGATGTAGCGAGTGTGGATGACTGACAACTGCCTCAAAGTGACTGCTTGATGCGAGACAGAAGGACCAAGATGCAACCAAGCACCAACAAATGACCGACTAGGCAGGTTAGGCAGCTACCCTATCGAATGACGAGTCTTCAAAAATGGATTGATTGGGGATACTCAGTATGCGATCAGACTTGAACTGTCGCGGTTTCAGCTCTTCATGAACCGCACACTGGCAGCCAGACGATGCAAGACCCGAGACTGGGCATCTTGCATTCTCATGACATTCAGCATGCGGTCTTCAGTCCGATATCTCGGCCTCCGTGATGCCGGAGTGACGTCGCTTTCTTCCAAACTCCACCTCTAATCCTCCACTTCCGTGACAGTGGAAGAAGTAGTCAAGAGGCGCTAAGATTAGCGTGTGTGACGTTTGCAATCTTCCAACTTCTACGACGCTAGCGCTGGCTATGTCGACTATAAAATTCCAAGCCCGTTCTGCTTCTTCCCTCTCTTTTCCTGCATTATTTCCCTTACAACATCTAACATCTATAACTTTCACACATCATATATACCCTCTACTCTTACATTCTGATCTCCTTTCTATTCCATTATCGATCCATAACTAATCAAGCTTTCAAGCAGCACCCATCTTGCAGTGATGGCCGTTTCGCAACCGTCATGTATACATGGTCAAGCACTCGCTATGCCGAATGTGCCTATGTCCAAATCCCAGTAGCTACCACCACCTTCCAGGTAGGCTTGTTCGGTATTGATCTCAGTCGTCGTTTCTCGCAGCTGAATCTTGGTTAAGCCACATTACGACAATCTTCGACCTGTATCCACCGGCATCGACTTCGCGTGTCTTTGGTCAATGAGACTCTCACCAGCCTGCGCGCTTGTAACTTCTGTTCTAATCTGCTAGCATGTGGATAGTGTTCAAATGCCCCAACAAAGGGTGCCAAAAGGCCTTCTTTCGTAAGGGAGAGCTAACGAAGTACGCCAAGACGTTGCTACACAAGGGCATCACGGATGCACAGAAAAAGCTCTTTGTCGATGTAGTACCCACGCTTCACGTCAATCCGCCAAAGCGTGAGTGATTCCTATTTGTCTGTGGGCAATCGGGTGGGTTGCTGACAAGGTTTTACAGCTTTTCCGTGCGATTACGATGGCGGCACCAAAGGCTGCGCCTGTGGCCTCTCTGAAGAGGACGCGCTCCTCGCCCAGCCCCAGCGGCCTGCAGCCCTGCGATGCCTTGGCGCAACGCGGCCGCACGAACCAGCCTGGCTCTACTTGCACCGATTGCGGCACAGCAAGACCGTGCAGAAGTTCGCGGGCCGAGCAAACGACAAGGAGAAGCAGATACTCGAAGATCCTGAAGATGATTCTAAAGCTATCAAAGAGTCGCACATAGCTCGAATCAAGGACCTGAAGGCCAAATTGGACAAATCGGCGCAGCTGAGAATGTGCTTCGAGTCTCAGTAAACCTAATCACCGGCTCCCACTTTACATCAGCACTACCATCACATACTCAACAATAGTCAGTGCGGTTAGCAGCACAGCAGCTGTCGTTGCAGCTACCAAAGACATCGACGAGAAAGGATGGTGACCTCCTGTCGAGATGGTCACAGCTATCCTCGTTTCCTCGGCTGACTGCTAAAATAAGTCATTCCCGCGATAAACAGTACATATCAGAACCGGTACTCCACTTAAAAAAGACACGATGATAAACATGAGAGCACTGGACGACCAGGTGATTGAGCGCCCATCCGCCGGTGTCTCAGATTTTCCTCTTCGTTGATGATCTTCAAACAATGCAGCTGGCAGTACGAGAAGAATCGAGGTCACCTTTGCCTCGCTAGGAGGCGTACAACATCGCTTCATAGCACCTTCCTTTCAATTCGGTGGACCCTTCAATCCGCAGAAGAGATTGCAGCTATAGCAGATGCATTCGAAGACCCTTCAAAGATGTGCCTCAGCCTATGTCGAGCAGCAGCGAGAGCTCTAAAGGATGGAGAGGCTTCGGCAATAGACTCTTCCGAAATGCTTCGAGCTCGGTGCTCGCCAGCTTGGTGAGCCAAATTGTGGGGGTCAACCCTCGATTTCTATCAAGCAGAGACCTCGTCGCCCAAGTCAGGAGGAGTCAGCCAAGACATCCAGGCAGAGCCAGAGGGGCAAGCGAATGACTCCACCGCGAGCGAAGAACCTCTGTCAGGCTTATTGGTGGGTGCGCTCGCTCAATTGTCTGGATCTGCAAGCTGACATTCCTACCATTACCTCGTCTCCTGCTGGTACAGCCAACAAGAAAGGCAAGACGACGGACACCAAAGAAAATATGCCTCTACCCGCCGAATGGCCTGGCTGGACTCCCATTGACTGTGCAGAAGATGACAGTCAACTGCAAGAAGGATGAGACTCAACGTTACGATAAGCCACGCTGTCATCCAACTCGAGATCGCTGGCTGACTAGCTGACTCTTGACAAGTGTGGCTTTTTCAGGTACTTGAAGCACGGACGGCTGCCTTCCTACACATCTGTCTTACAATGAAGCATGACTCTGCTGGGAAGACAGGCGAAAGATCCAGATCTGCGCCGATCATCTTTTCTATGCGAACTACGTTCGAACAGCAGCCCAATCAATCTGAGCCGGTAGAGAGCAGCATTTTCTTGCACAACGAGGGAAGTGACATTCGAGATGGAATGTGTGAATCGCTCCTTCGTACAGTAAGCGCGTCCGTTTGATGCAGATGGACCGCATTGTGTCGTAGAGTGGTTAAAGAGCAGCTGATGATGCCGTCAGATAAATTCGTCGCCTGAATACGTGTACTCTCAATTCACCGTTGAGCACTGGCTTCTGCACAGCAATACATCCATGATTAGCGACTTTGACAGCTTGCCTCAGCTCGCCAAGGTCTCCTAAATATTGACTGACTTTCAGTGATGGCTAACGATATCAACGCAGAAGAATGTAGATGATAATAGCATACATCTACTTGCGAAGTCTCCGCTGAGCCCATCATATTTCAGCTACGTCCACCTCGAGCTCGGCATTCGCAAAGGCCCAAGAACTCCAAGGTCAGGCTGCGAGGGAACAATCTGAAGCAGAGAGATTAAGAGAGGTACGCATAGCGCGCTGCTATATCTTCGGCCATTTAGGTCAAGTTGAGCACTCATTGACGATGTGGTCATCATCCGCAGGAGGTGCTCGCGACCCGCAAAGCAAGACAGAGTCGCATCGCATCAAGAGGAGGGAGTATATCATCAATGAGCGGAGTAGCCGAGACTGCTGCTACGCCGTCAGAATTGACGACGACAACGACTACGTTTCAACCCCGCAACACCTCGTTCCCCGTCTCGAAAGGCAGCACTGACAGCTCGAATGGATCAAGCAAACCTACTTCGTTAGCGCACTTCATAGGCGGGAGCAGAGCGATCAATGGACCTATATTGAACAAGCAAAGGCCACACCTTCTGGACGGCGCAGGATTGGAAACGGATGATCTTAGTAAACCGACAGAGACGTTCATGAGTAAGATGATGAAGCATGGTGAAGGTTTAGCAAGCGAAGGGGGCCCTGGAGGTTATGCGAGGAAAGGACAGGGAGTAGGCCTGCCGGGAATGGTCAGGCCGGCCTCTACAGCGACAACTTCGCAGAAGAAGGAAGAGGAAGAAGATAATCCGCCTCTTACACACCCAAATGCGCTGGAGAAACCGAAAGAAATAGTGCTTCCTAGCCGATCACCTACTATTCCGACATCCTTTTCAGCAGCATCAGCTACTTTGGCATCACCTTCTACGATAGATGTAGCAAAGGCTGCCACTCCAAACTCTGCGCCTCTCGTTGCGCCCAAGCCGGTAAAGCCAATCAATGCATCCGCCATCGCCGCAGCAACCATATCCAGCTCTTCCCTCTCAAAGCCCGACTACACATCCTCATCCTCATCATTGTCCTCAGCGAACAACGCATCAAGCACGCCCTCCTTAACGCGTCTAAAAGGGTCGAACCTCGTGAAAGAACGCCTGAAATGGGGTGAAGAACGTGCTTCTTCAGCGTCTTCATCGCCTACTTCTTCTCCTGTACCGGCCTCCTCGAGAATATTCGGAGCAGCGACGAGTCCTGCAGCTTCTCCGAACTTGGCTGCGAAGGAATCCTTTGCAGGCAGCAACACTGGAGCTTCCAGTACGCCTATCACTTCATATAACAAACCAGCTGTGTCCTTGTATACTTTGACAACGCATACGAGCGTCTCCACTCCAGCATCTACGCCCAAAGCGGCCAAGAGATCAAGCGTGCTGGACCGATACAACCCACCTGCGAGCTCTGGAGACAGTGTTACAGGGACGTATAAAGCAAGCTATGGAGTCAGCCCTGCTGCTTCTCCGAAGATCGGCAGTACCAGTAATGCTAGTAGAGCGTCTGAAAGGAAGCCTAGTCCACCTGCTCCTTCTCCCGCAGTTCAGGCGCAGACAAACAGTGATGGTGTTGAGGAAGTGGGAGATGGAATCGCTGCCTTGTCGCTCAATAAAGATACATCGGATGACGAGGGAGGACCTGTACGGCGCCGCAATGCAGGCTTCGCAGACAATGACGACGAATTCGCAATACCAACACGACACCGACAAAGCTCCGGCGATGACGAGAAGAAGCAGAGTACGAATGACTACAAGGCATCATACGGAGTTGGCACGCCAAGCCGGCAGACCAGCTCTGTCCCTTCTCTGAAAGTCGATACAGATTCTCCCGAGCCGGCACTGAAAGACTATAAATCGTCATACGGCGTCAAGAGCACAAGTCTTACAAGTCCTGCCTCACACAGTAGTGCAACTTTCGATAAGCCATCCACATCCCCGTCGACTCAGCAGAAGTCAGCCAGTATTCCTTCTCCGTCAGCTTCGACGGAAAGCGACAGAGAATTGCCTGTGAAATCTAGTTCGAGTGACTATAAATCATCATACGGCGTACCTATCGCAAGGACTGCATCTCCGCTCGCATTAGCGAGTGTCACGAAGGATGTCGAGGAAGATTCAGATACGGCCAACAGCGGATCCGCTACAGATTACAAGAGCTCGTATGGAGTAGGCGCATCGAAGTCATCGTACGGCAGCGGTAGCAGTGCGACAGGCTTTCCACGACCTTTTTCAGCAGCTTCGAATGGTAGCTCGAAATTGGCAGGCTCTTTCTCCCCCATCTCACCTATCTCACCTAAGCCTTCCCTAAATCTACCTATCTCCGTCTCGCCTCAGCCTTATCAGAAACCAGCTTCTCCGTCACCTACTTCACCACGCTCTTTCCAGCCTTCCGCTTCTTCATATCCCGTGTCTCTAGGTCTTGCTCCGACACATAACAAGCCTACATCCCTAGCACACTTCATCGGAGGCAAACAGAGTGTTACCGGACCTATTCTTAACAAAGTAAGACCGGAGCAAATGGATGGATCAGGTTTAGAAGTCTACATGGGCGAACAAGATGGGAAAGGCTTGAAGACGTTCTTAGGCGATGCAAATCTGTTGAGAGAGACAAAAGCAAGGAAGGAAGGAGGTGCCGTGGCACTGCCTGGAATGGCGAAAGCTCCTCTGAAAGGGTCGATGCCGAAGAGACCTACGAATACGAATTGGGGAAAAGACTCTACGATGACGCAAGAAGCTGCGACCCAACAAGTTGGAGTGGCTATGCCTGGAATGGTTAGATCACCCTCCCCTCCTGCTCAGCGACACCAGAAGATGCAGAGTCCAGTACTTTCGCCAGCGACGCAGAGCGGGCGAAGCACACCTGCCGCATCACTGCCTCTGCCTGGTCAAGCGTCGCCAAAACTCCCTCTGCCAGGCCAAGATCTGCCCGAGGCAGAGACGCAGCCGCAGCAAGACAATACTGAACAGGAAAACCATACTTCGAAGAATATCACAGGTGCGCACTCGTCCACTTTTGACTCGCTCTCACATGTCAGTGCCATCCTTTCTTCGCGCTCTACTCCCGCTCCTTTCTCGTCTGCCAAGTTTGATCACTCATACATGCCTTCCCAGAATGACCGACCTTCGCCTATGCCCACATGCCCTCCTGCCTTTATGGAAAAGGAGCCTAATGACCCTACCATGTCTCGCCTTCTGAGGGACGGCTATTCGACCTCTCGTTCGCTAGAATCTGTTCAGCCGTCTGATAACACGCCAATATACGGAAGGCCGTCAGCAATGACGATCAACAGGCACATCTTGCAAAAAACGTCAGACTCTCCTTCTACGCAATCTTTTGATGATGGTAAGAAGATCGTCGGAACATCAAAGCAGGACTGGAAACAGACTGTGAAAGCATTAGGCCGGCCTGCTAGACATGCACCTACGCCGCCGGCTGCGTCTCAGACATTTCCAAGTACGATCGACAACGCCAAATTCGTAGAAGCGAAGCGTGCCATAGGTATGCAACGTTATATAGCCAACATAGCACAAGTCGCTCAATGTTTTACTGTAGAAGCAGACTTTGCGTCTCTACCGCCCTTCGACCTGCGAGTCTTCGATCGGTCTGTGATGCAGACGCCATATATCAAGTATATCAGTATAGACATCCTCCAACTCTCTGGGTCCTCATCGAAAACCTTACCTATGCCGTGCGATACCTTCTACACCTCCGACCTACTCTGCATAGTTCTGCGGTCGAAACAAGGCGGCGTGGTCGACACGGACCTCATTCTTTGGAGAGGTAAACATAGTCTTGCTGGGGATGCGGAGGAGAAGAAAGTGAAAGAGCTAGAAAGCCGGTATCGGACGAGTGTGAAGGAGGTGAAGCAGGGTTACGAGGACGGAAGCCTTGTTCGTGCGCTTAGTGGAAGGTTTGTTATAAGGCAGGGTTCCAGAAGTACTTTCGACATACTTAATACGACCATGTATCGAGTGCAGTCTCCCTCGAAGGGCGTTGTCCTCATTGATGAGGTCGAGCTGGTACGTGAGATTCCAATCAATGGTGAGATTGCGAGCTGAGAGAGACTTTTACCAGCACGCTACATCGCTCTGCTCGGCCTTTTCGTACGTAGCTTCCGTCTTCGAAGAGCTGTACATCTGGTACGGCAAAGGCAGCAAAGCGTCAGAACAAGCAGCTGCACGGGCGTACGCTTCTGAGTTGGCGCAGAACTCGCGGCAAGTCACAGACATGCGAGAAGGGCAGGAAGAGAGCTTGTTCAAGGATATCATGGGTGACGAGGACTACGCCAGTGCGAATGTGAGTGTATAGAGTCCGGTACAGCGAGGATCTGCTCTGAGTGGGATTGATTTGCAGCACTGGCGTTATCGCGACCACTATCCGGACTCCTCAGGCATCTACTCTGTACAGGCAGACTCGAAAGAACCGGTAAGAGTCATCTTTCTAGCCGCCATTGCTCCGCTTATCTGAGTATGCTCTCACAGATCGTCTATCTTGCGAGTCCAGAAGTCACCACTCTGCCTTCGAGCACGGTCCTGCTGCTCGATCTACCCTTCGAACTTTATCTGCTCTTGCCTTCGGACATCGACCGGGACAGACGGCAGGATGCTATTATGGCCCTCAAAGTAGCTGAGCAACTCGCTGAGTATCGCCATCGAAACCGTCTGGCGCCTTTTAAGCCGCCACTGCACTTCTTGCTCCTTCCTAGCCGTCTACCGTTGGATCTGAAGGCCTATTTCCGGAATACTGCTCTTGACGACCTCGTGAGTGCTCAACGACAGGATTATGACAGGCCGTATCCCCGCTTATATAACTGAATTGCGTTTGCAGAGCGCTTCGCGAAGACCGGGAGAGATGCGATTGCTCGATGACCGCGAAATATACGAGCACCTGTCGAACTTTTTGTAACCATACATGACCTGACACCTGCAGCCACCTAAAACCGTCCGCAGTCTGCCTATACCCTGAAACTCTTTCCGAGTCAGCAAGAAGAGCCAAGAAGACGGCTCTATTCCGACAGCATACCGACAGCATAAATCATACCACTGATGTCGAATAAGCTTCAGGTCAAAGGGCGCGGCGACCGCAATGCCGGGTACAGCGGTCAAGGCGGAGCGGCTGTGGTCAGGGTGAAATGATGGCTGCGAAAAGTTAAAGGTCATGAAGTCACTGATGACCCGGTGACTTCGTGAAGACTCCTCGATGCATTTAGCAACGTAAGGATCCGCGCATAGCACCGTCGTATCGCATGATCACACACGCCGATGCTTATTTTTTCTGGGTATAAAAGCGCTGTCGGACTTGCAAGCTCTCCTTCTTTCTTGTATCCTGCTTATCCACCTCTCCACCTCCTTACTGTGCGTATCTTAGCTCAAAGTACTTGGTTTCAATACTCTGCCAATACGCGATGCCACCGCAACGACGTGTAAGCGATACCAAGACTTCTTGTGGTACCAATATTCATCTAATGAATCGTGTATCACCTTGGATGCAGCCACCCTCAACCCGCAAACACCAGTCTGTAGCGACTCGAGTTAAAAAGACTGTCGGCAATGGTGCATGCACAAGCATCTTTTCCATGGACTTCCGAGGCTCTATGAGCACTAGCGCTGTATTCAAGACTCCTGACGGGGAAAGCGTCACACTGTTCGCAGCGGATGAAGCAGACAAACTGCTGCCACCCTTGATGCGCAAGAAAGAACTGCTCAAGCGTTTCCACGACTCTCGAAGAGGTCGTCGCATGCCAAACCCAGTCCGAGATTGTCGCTTGCCTATCCCGAACGCCAATGCTGCCAACTTGCAGGCCCCTGCTTATGTTCCTCCACTTTTTGGACACAACGAGCAAGTCTTCCCTGTGCAGTACGTGCCTCTTCCGAACCTTCAGCAGCTCCCGCAGCAGCATAGAGGTAGGTCGTACCCGTCGTCCCTTTTGGGTCCTCGGTCTTCATAGCTGACTTTCTTAAGCTATGTCGCCTATGGTAGTGGACCTGTACCCTGTGGCTTCCACTTCGCGAATCCCTTATCCGGTCTCAGCCTCCTCTACATCGCAGGCATCGTTCTCCTCCCTCGCATCTGCCTCCGCTGGTCATCAGACTGCACCCATCGATCATTCCGCTGCTACGGATGGTTTCTGGGCTCCTCAGGTCTACACATCTCAGCTCAACCATCACTAGGAAAGAGAACCCTCGAGATATAGTACTCCATCCTGCTCTTCTTATACTTCCAGGCTTAGCCTATATAGTCTTTGTTTCGCTCCAGACTCTCGTTTTGTACTTATATAAGCTTTTGAGCGGTTCTTTTCTCCTTGTCTTGTCGGTCGTAGTCTTGTGTCGCAAGTAGCAGTTCTTCTTCGCTTTAAGCATAGTTTCACATACAGAGTAGATTTCGACCGGAGATTATCTACATAGTAAACGCGTACTCATCATTTCCACGCGTAAAGTTGCAGACGCTCCGCAGCAAGCTCTGCACGGCTCCTTCCTCTTTGAGCCAAGGGCGATCGACCTCCTTTCGTTACCCCTGACAATTCTTTGATGCAAGCCTGAGAGTCTGCTCTTGCTTCTCTTCTTCACACTTGTGTCAGAAGATTCATCAAGAGGTCATTCGCTAAAGTCCGCCCTGCAACGACCACTCAGCCAACTTTGACAAGCTGCTCCGTTCAACGACAGCTCCGCTGTGAAACTCCGACGACGATCTGTCTCATACGACTTATACGATAACAATGGCTAGAGGCGCTGGTGTAGAAGCTGCTGCAGCTACTGATCTGGCTGTGCGCAATGTGAGTTCGCTCTCCGCATTTCCCCCTAAGTGCTATCAATTTACACGTGAAATGCTCTAGGCGAACGTAGACAAGAACTTCCGACAAGTCGTCAAGAATCTCGCTCAAGCAAACGGAGGTAGACTCATCAACAGCTACACCGAGAGCTGGGCAGATGGAACTCAATCTAGCGTCCTGCTTTGGGAGCGCGCAGATGGAGTGAAAGGCATCGGACAGATCGAAGGCGATATCCGCAATATCCCTATGTGTCTTCGAGGCAAGCGGAATGCAGAAGCTGTCGAAGAGGAGATCAACAACAACCAGGAGGAAGCGGCTCTGCTCGACGGTGAAGACGCTGCTAGATTTCGCAAGAAGACCAAGCGAGCTACTACAGCCAAGAAGGCAGCTCCTCGCAAGAAGAAGGCTGCCAATGCGCCTGCTCCAGCTGCTGATGCCGGTGATGCTGCGCCAGCTCGTGCTGGTCCAGCTCGACCTGCCGGTACTCGAAGATCCAGCAGGGTTTCTTCAGCTGCCAATGCTAGAAGAAACGTCTTCCAAGATGACCCTATCCCTGAAGAGGGAGAATACCAGCCTGTCGTGAAGGATGAAGGTGATGATCTGGCCGACATCTTGAATGACTTCGAGATTGCTTCCAACGCCGGCACAGGTGTGTTGTTCACATTGAATCGTTGCAGATTCCCGAGTATTGACGTCCTGTGCTTCCAGAATCAACGCAGGTCTACTCTCGAGAGCACTCGCGAGCCATGTCGTACGACGAGCCCGTCGCATCTACTTCCCGACTAGTCGATCCCATCTGTGCTTGAACGAACGACGATATAGTAGCATAGGCAGAGCATCCCTGCCATATGTCCTTCACGATCAGCCCTTCGGCAAAGCAAAACGTAGATGTGTCCACGAAAGTAGAGGAGCAGGGTTCCGAACGAGAACGAGTAGCATATATATAGTACGTAGCAGCACTTGACCTTATCTTTTCTTGCTTGTATTCCATTAGCATCTTTAGTTACGATATCGTTTGGAAGCACTGTAGATTTGGAAGAGCGCGTCGCACGAAGTCATTTTGCCGGCATACCACGTTGCATATCAGACTTGAGAATCTTGAATGAGAATAGCTTGCGCTACAAGGTGGAAGGTCTGGCTGAGGCTGCTCGCATCTTGACCTTCGACTATCTGCTCAAAGCCAGCTTCTCGCCCTCACCTCGCCAAGATGGTTGTCCGTCTACGTCTTTCACCACATCGTTTATGTCCGACTTCGAAGGACAAGGTCTACCATATCGTCGCGATGAATGGACCTCGAGCCAGAGATGGAGCGCCTTTAGAAACCGTAGGGATCTACGATGCTATTCCACGACGGATACCAGATACACCGGTACATGAGAGGAGTCTGCTGAATGAAGGAAAGAAGCTCGCGAGACACTTCGTCAAGCGGATCGAGTGGGATAGAGAAAGAGTGAAATATTGGATTGAGACGGGCGCACAGCCTACAAAGAGAGTCGCATGGCTGCTGCAGAAGGTTGGTCTTACATTCACAACGTATGGATCATAGCTGACCCGTTCGTGTTTGCAGGAGAACCTGAGTACGAAAGAGCCTTGTTTCGCCAGATCAAGTATTCAAGCTAATTCAACGCTGCAGTACCTGCTGGAAGATCATTCCATGGATACAAAGGTCCTGCGAAACCTAAAGGCGCTGTAAAAGCACGGCCGCCGAAAAGCTCTTCAGCGTCAGGAGCTACGACTGCAACAACGGAAGCAGCGCCATCTATTACTGCATAACCATGTACGACGATTTCTATATTTGTCATCTGTAGCAGTGAGCAGTGTGAGCGCTTTTCGCTCCTCTACCTACGCGCCCAGCTGATCAAACGGTTCAGAGCAGTTACTTGTTGTTTCCACTAGATCTAGTCGGGTCGTAGAGTAATGAGCAAGGTATACATTATACCTCACCCGCTACGTTACCTTCCGTGGGCTACCACGCAGATATGGCAGTTCTCGGCGGCCAGTTGAGGCTTTAAGCGCAGCGAGAGCCAAGCTCATGAAGTCTAAGGGACCTCTTACTAACTCTCGCAGAACAAGGGTCTACACGAGCTTCTTTCAAGTCAAGATCTGAACACTAAAGCTGGAGATCGCAATTACTGGCTTTCCGAAACTTTGTGGACGCACCGGTGGGCTTCAAGGCTGTTGTAGCTGTCAGCATAAGCTAGTGTCCATGGGCGAGTCAAGGGTTGCTCAGCCTCTCGAACGGCGATCGCGCTGGGCTTAGCATGAGCTGCTGTAGGTCTCCAAGTTGTGGACTAGCGGTGCAGACGAGTCAAGCATGCAATTCACGTATAGCTCATGGTACATGATAGATTCCGAAGGGACAGTACTATATAGCTCCTTCTTATGCGTTTTCTTCTGCCTAGAGAAAGCTTGAAAAGAAAGCTTCAGAACCAAGGCTTTACGGCTTCATCGCCGGGCGCCCGGTGTTCCCTGTTTTGGGACTGCACGAGTGAACCTCTACCTCACGCAAGCTGTCCTTGAATATTCCATCTTTGATCAGTACTCTCGATTTTTATCTGATTGTGCCTGAACTTTTGTCTCTGCTCGACCGCATCTTCAAGCCTTTCACATCCGCAGATGGCTTCTTCCTCCCACTTTTCAGGCTCCCTATACACCTACGACACGAAGAATCGTCTCGTCGCTTTCGAATCGCCCTCTTCAACTTCCTCCAACGCCTTGATCTTCGTCGGCGGGCTAGGTGATGGCTTGAATGCGATCCCTGTCCTAGAACCTCTGTCGGAAGCGCTATCTACGCTCAAGAACGAAGGTGACGAAGGATGGAGCTTGATACAGGTCCTGACGAGATCGAGCTATGAAGGATGGGGTTCTGGAGACGTGGAACGGGATGCAGAGGATCTATATTCTCTAGAGAGATACCTGCGTGAGAAAGCTTGCAAGAAAGGAAAGCTCGTCCTGCTAGGGCATAGTACCGGCAAGTCGGGCCTTCTAATGCCTAATGCGAAGGATGCGCGACACCTGCTGAATGAAGGCAATATACAGGCTGTCAAGATATCATACGCTTCTTCCAGCTATATCCACAGTCTACATGTACAGCCGCCATCCTCCAAGCGCCCGTTAGTGACCGCGAGTACGCCGAGAACGACACACCGTCTTCTTTACTTTCTAAATCCATACAAGTCGCTTCTGAGATGATAGAACAAGGGAGAGGGCATCATCCTATCCCTCCTGAGATCATCGATACAGTCTACCCAACTGGTGAAGGGGAGCCTCCTAAATATATAACGGCTTCGCGATGGCATTCCCTGGTCGCGAAAGGAGGGAAAGAAGATTACTTCAGCTCGGATCTATCGGATAATCAGCTGAATAAAGCTTTCAAGCCGTTTAGGGAGCTGAAGAAACAGCTCTGCATCTTCCTATGCGAGAAGGACGAGACGTACTCGAAGGAGCTCGACATACAAAAGTTGTTGGATAGATTCGAGAAGGCCAGCGGTGCGTCGGAGAGGGAGAAGAGCCATTCGGTAGTCTTGAAGAACGCGAACCATTGCATAGATGATGGGGGCGCTATGAGAGACTTCATAGCCAGGACATTAGCTTTCCTCGATCAGTTGTGATGGTAGCAGGTGTTATCCCAAACGTATCCGGCTTGCATTCCCCTTACAACGCTTGCCTATTACAGAGAGAGACGAGAAATTTTTGGCTTGCACAGGTGCGCTGTATTCGGCCGATAGAAAGGGCTGGAGGGACAGGGGTGGTAGTAGTGATGATGCGTCTGCTATTCGTCTCCATGAAGTAAATAGCCAGAGCGAAGAGTAATCGAAGAGAGCGAAAACATCTAGTATCCCAACTGAGCGAGCTTTCCGTTGATCTCTGTTGATGCAGCGACTGCGTTTGCACGGAGTTTTGCAGATGCGACCTTGCGCTCGTGGAAAGCGGTTGCCTTGGTTTTTCTCTTCTCCTCCAGTCTGTCGACGACGTCCTTGTATTTCCAGCCAACCTCGTGCGATAGGCGCTGGAACACAAAAACTCGCGTTAGGTTGTTGTAGCTAATGTATAGCATGTAATATAGCCCACCTTGATTGTGCAGTACTTCCTGCCTGGCTTCAATCTCAGAACTCGGAGGGCGGCAGGTACGACGACACGCTTCTTCTTGTCGTAAGGAGGGGGCACACCCTCGAAGAGCTTGAGTCTCTGAATAGCAGCTGCACCTCTTGGGGTCTTGTGAGGCAGCATTCCTCGGATAGCTCTGAAGAGGATCTTGCTTGGTGCTCTGAAGTGGAAAGGACCGGATTTCTTTGGGTTGACCAAGTGTCTCTTGTTCAAGAACTCGTGGTAGCGGAGCTGTAGTGTGTCACAATCGTAATCAATGTCTGTTCCCTTAATGCCTTGAGGTCGACTGCCAATGCACCTTCATTCTGAAGAAGGATCCAGAGACGTTGACCTCTTCGCATCGGACGAGGACGATCTTCTGGCCATTGAGGATCTGCTTTGCGACGATGGAAGCCAGTCGTCCCATAAGGTGACCTGCGTAGTGTCCAGCACCATAAGTATCTTGGACCGTTCGAAGACGCCAAACGAGCGGTATTACCCTTGCAGTCGATGACAATTGGTTTGCTATCGATGGTCGCCATTATTGTTGGATGGATAGTATCGGCTTCTCTCCTCTGCTGTCTTCGACGATGTCCTGCACCAGACTTGGACAATTTTCGAGGGAAGGCAAGAAGCGAAAGGGGCAATCGAGCAGGGAAAAATTGAAGGCAAAATCCAGCATAATTTGAGGCCTGCATTACGACCGGACTCCTATGCCACAGTACACAGTTACACACCGCTATGCAAGACCTGCTTGACGACTTGACCTGTCCGCCTGCTTCTCTGGTCTTTGCGACATTTCTGCCTCGAGATCGATCATACATTCCCTCTGACATTCATTCACCTTCACATCCCACGCTCCCTCATATAGACAGTCCCGACAGTCGCTGCATCTCGAATGCACAATCCACGACAAAATGCCGGGGATTCTGGGCGCGAAGAGCAGTCATTTTCGTAGTAGGATAATATAAGAGCTCGGCTAGGTCGTGAGATAGCCTTATACGTTATACTCCTGCTGTACCATGTTGAGCGTCAGAATATCCTTACATATCTGAGTGCAATGCAAGGTTCCGGCCTCACATACTGTGACGTTCAAACAAGTTTCGTGTTCAAGCTAACAGGTGAATACACAAACCACATTAGAGCAAGCGGACAGGACAACTGAAGGTAACGACGACGTCTCAATGACTTGTCGTTCAACCGGTGTGTTGCTGTCTCTGTGCCTTCTGCCTGACTCTTCTGGCCTTCCTGTCTGCCTTGACTCTCTCTTCTTTTGACTTGTTCTCTGCAGTGATCCTCGCAACTCTCTCTTGACGCGCTTTCACGCGCTTTGCGTCCTCCTCATCTCGACTAGAGCCGTAAACATTGTCTGCTGCTAAAGCTCGGTTTGAGGGGTGACTACGGTCCTTCTCGTCCCAGATTCTCTCTGGACTGTAGTGATCATCTCGCTCGCGAGGGTATCTCTCATGGGGCTCCTGCTCTCGAGGCTTTCGCTCAAAGTTTGGTCGATAGCTGAATCGCATAATGGAGACAATCGAAGAGTCAGGACATGAAGCTCCTAAAGTATGAAGCGCATTGTGTAGGGAACGGACCTGTCTATTTCTCGGCTGTCTCCCTTAGCTCTAGCTCTGAAACATCGTAGTCCATCAACACAAGCATTCTTTCTGAATCTGAGCGAGACGGCCTACCGGTCATCACGACGAGGCTGCCGAAGGGGGGTGAGCCTGTTGTACCTGTCCACGAGGGTTCATGAGTCTAGAACGCAGCATGCCAATGACAGCGAAGAACCTAACCCCCGGGAGTGTGGCTCGTGGTCGCTCCGTCGGTTATCAGATCGCTGACTGTCACCAGAGTAATATACGTTCTCGTTCTCTCTGGACGTTGGCATGTCGTTCAAGGTACAGGAGGAGCTAGTGAATGGACGGAGACGCCTGGGCGAGGGCCGCAGAGAGCGAGAGTGTATCGGAAAGCAAAGGGTGGGAAGCTCAGCTCGGAGCTTTTGGGAGTTTTAACAAGGCAGCGCTGCCTGTCTGACTAGGAAAACTTGTAAATCTTGTAGAACGGGTTCGAGTGTCGCAGGTTGTCATGGCTGTGTAGGTGAAAATTTTCTCCAAACCTTAGGGTTAGCTCCTGTACGATCGGACGTAGTGACCTGGAAGTGCTTCAGCCACGAGTCGGTAGAGGTATGAGCAGCTATTGGTGGCTGTTGCCGACTTGCCCGCATGCTGCGAGGTGGAGGTGCTGTTGGATTCGTCTTTGAGTGTGAATTCAGCGAGCGCTGGCGAACGAGGAAATCCTTGTTATATATTCTTATACGCGTACAGTTGCCAGAAACCACCTACTTCATGCGCAATCGCGCGTGTCTGTGCTGCTTCCTATGCTTCTTCGGGATGACCTCCAGCTTGTGTGTTTCATGATTGTAGCTATCATACTGATCCCGGCGTCGGACTCCATAGTTGTCTTCATACCGTCGGTATCTCTCCTCTCGAGCTACAGCCTCCCTTGCGAGCCGCTGTTGCCTCAGTTCTGCCTTCGTGAATTGCTTTAAAGATTTGCTTCGAGTGCTGTCGTAGTAATACTCGGAGTCTCCACCTCTTGTTCTACTCGATGTAATGGTTGATGAACGGAAAGTCAGTTATGCAGCCTTTTCAGACGGGGCTCGCGGGGCTTACCCTAACGAGCTTTACGAAGTGTGAGGGAAGATAGCAACGTCAGTCAATTTCATCGTCCAGTGGAGCAAGACTCCGAAATGCCTGGTCCTTCGGGACTTACTATCTGTCGGAGCGCTCTTCTACGTCTGGCCTGGTCAAAGCATAGATGATCCAATCGTCAGCTAGGATGTATAGAGGCAGGGACAAGACGACGCTCTGCTGTTTACGAGAAGACTTACCCCCATGAAGCCGTCTTTTTGAGCTTCCTTGGCTCTTGTCCAGACTTGCGAGCCTCATCCCAAGTCCTAGAAGTCGTAGGAGGGAAGTAGTCGTGATTGTTTCTGCGAGACATGTTTCGGCTAGACTGCTTGTGTGCTGATGATGGTGCAGAGTACAGAAGCAAGAGATGGCCAGGCCAGAGGAGGCCCACTTCAGGCTGTAGAGCGGGGCGGATGGCGCAGCTTTCCGCTCTTCCGTCAGTTTTGATACTTGGTCAGTCAGGTCCGTCAGCCTTCCCACCGAGCAGTAGTCGCGGTCAGAGCTGTGCGTCACCTAGAATGTTTGTCAGTCTTGATGCTTGACTTGCGTCTGACTCGCTAGACTGCATCAGTCTGATGGAGTAGCAACAATGCTGTTACTGGCTCAAGGATCATTGTAAGTCACGTCCGTCCAGATCTGCATTTTGGTACCACGCTGTACGCATGTTGGCAGATTTAGGAGATACGGCATGCTTGTTTTCTACTTTGCGAGGCATTCTTGTGCTTGGTCGTTGTAGTGGTCAGCCGTTGAGCAATGTCGAACATTTCTATTGTCGTCTTTATCGAGGCGCCGTCGCGATGTCTTGACTCTGGTCAGACCGAGGCAGATGCGGGATGGACAGACTGCACTAGCATCGACTCTCTTCACAGGTCGTTAAGTCGCTCAATAGCTTGCGACACGGACTGAAGGATTGCTTTTGCTACAGGAACACGAGGGTGTCCGATCTCCAGGGATAACAGGGTGACATGCTGGCATTACACAGGCATTAGCATATATCCAACTATGCTGGAAAGCTTGCAGGCTTACATGACTTCTTCCATCTAATGATGCTCCTCTCCGTGTGACTCTCCATGCCCGTGTCCGTGTCCGTGCCCGTGACCGTCCCACGGGTGTCTATTGATTGTATTAGTATTCGCTTCACCTATATGATCGTTTCAGGTAGGCACCTGAGCCCTAACAGCGCTGGTCCGTCTTTGCGAGCCTATTGTCCCAAGTCAGCTGGCCGGTATCATCAGTCTTTGGAACCGCTGCCCACTCTGTAGAAGATGAAGAAGAACATGGATGCTCCTGGTTGGCAGTGATAGATGTAAGCCAGCTGGATTCCAAATCAGTCGTTTAGCCAGTCCCACCTAGAGCTTTTGCGAGCATGCGATGGCCGAGGCCTGTTGATTAATTGTCAGTAATCTGTATATACTCTGTAATGTGATGTTGTAGCCCACCTGGCAGCGCTGGATTGAATGCTCCTCCCGCTGTCCTTGCATGGGCGGCCATCGTTGGAGTTGGCAGCTTGAACAGAGACGAACAACATCAAAGTGTTGAAACATGGATGGTTTCAGCAACATCCTAAACAATGATGCACAACAACAATCACAGTATACTCCACAACAAGCGCCCTTCAACGCCCTCAAACGCTCACCCTCAGAGCAAGAACGGCTGCAGGATGATACCGCAAAAAGAGCAAAAGTAGACGAGCAGCAACCACAGCCTGCTCAACAACCTACTGATATCCCAGGGATGCAAGTATTCGGGATATCCGGGGACGACGTGCGACGAGAGAAGGGGGAAGCCGTCAACTATGACCATATGATGAAGCAGCAGCAGCAGCAGCCTACTGCTTCAACAAGTGCTGTACCAGCAGCCTCAGAAGATGTATCCATGTCCCAGGATCCAGCTCGAAACAGCGCGACGCCAGCTGCTGCTCCGGCACCTCTTCCTACTCCATCAGCTCCCTCTGCACCTTTAGTAGCTACAGTAGACCGCAATACATCACGTAGGAGAGTAGAAGAAGAGGCACGAAGGTATCTAGCAGCCCAGACGCATCCAGTCATCATTCCAAGCTATTCAGCGTGGTTCGACATGGCTCAGATAGCAACTGTAGAGAAGAAGTCGTTGCCCGAGTTCTTCACGAATAGAAACAAGTCCAAAACACCTACGATCTACAAAGACTATAGGGACTTCATGATCAACACGTATAGATTGAACCCGACGGAATACTTGACGTTCACAGCATGTAGGAGGAACTTGGCGGGAGATGTGTGCGCGATACTTCGTGTACACGCTTTCCTAGAGCAATGGGGGCTCATCAACTACCAGGTGAGCGGGAATGCCGCTTTGACTGCCCTGTCCTTATTATCTGATATACATTCCCGCAGATCGATGCCGAAACGCGTCCAAGTGCTCTCGGACCACCTTTTACTGGTCACTTCCGTGTGTTGCTAGACATGCCACGTGGTCTTCAACCTCTTCATCCCGGCACAAAAGCACTCAAAGCACAAGCAGCAGCTGCACAATCCTCTTCCACTGCCAGCCGACCTACCACTGCAAACCTTCCTCTTCGTACCTCTATCTATTCCACCAGCGCAGATGGAAAGTCTGCTCAGCCCGTCTCTGAAGCTCAAGCAACTCAGCTGGTGTCAAAAGCGAATGGGGACACGAGTATGCAAGATGGCGAAGAGAACGGGGAAGGTATCTCATATACTTGTGATACGTGCGGTACAGACTGCAGTACATGTCGATACCACAGCTTACGCCTAACGAGCAAGCCAGACGGCGCAGAGACGCGATATGATATCTGTCCAAACTGCTATACCGAAGGACGATTCCCTTCTAACCTTTTCTCTGGAGATTTCTTACGTATAGACAACCGAAGTTCATATCGGAAGATCGATACGGAGGGAACAAGCAGCCAATGGACAGACCAGGAAACGCTCCTACTGCTAGAAGGGTTGGAGATGTATAACGATGATTGGGACAAGATCTCTGAGCACATCAAGAGTCGTACGAGGGAAGAATGTATTTCCCAATTCCTCCAACTACCTATTGAAGATGAGTTCTTAGTCAATGAAGGCGGACTTGGATCAGGATTAGGCAGTGTCGGTGGACAGCTGGGAAGAGTCGATAAAATACCCTTCTCCCAGCCGGAACATCCGGTACTGAGCGTAGTGGCATTCTTGGCAAGCGTAGTGGATCCGGAAGTAGCGGCGAAAGCGGCGAGTGAGAGCGTGAAAGAACTCTCTGAGCAGTTGAGGAAGAAGGCAGAGCAGTCGACAACAGTAGATGGAGAAGATGGAAATGCTGCCAAGGCATCCACGGAAGAAGGCGATAAAGAACAGAAAGACTCCGATATGGCTGTTGATGGAGAGAAAGCTAAGGACTCCTCTACAGGAGCTGGCGATAGTAAGAAACAACTACACCGCTCCGCAAGTCTCGCACTAGGCAGTGCAGCCGCCAAAGCGCATCTCCTCGCACAACAAACTAGCGCAGACCTCACTTCCCAGATCCACCAACTCGTCTCTTCCCAAGTGACCAAGCTCTCTTTAAAAATCTCGCAATTCGAGCTTCTGGAATCGAGTCTAGACAATGAACGACGGCAGATCGAGATGGCTAAACAATTATTACAGATGGAACGATTGGGGATCGAGAAACAGATTGAAGCTATTGCTGAGATCAGTAAGAAAGTAGCTCAGGGCGAAGCTAGTAATACGAGTGGGAACGGAGGGATTCAGCAGGCGGATATTGAGAAGCTGAGAATGATGGGAAACCCATCGAGTGCACAGAACAGTACGGGAGTATATAGGTCGGGCATGCAGCCTATGACGACGCTCGTCCAGGGTGCTCAGCCGGCGCTGCATTCAAATGGCACCTTCGCAAACATCGAATAGACAAACTTCGACGTCCCATCTTTCCACCTTCTCAATGACCCCGCTATGTCTGGAATACCTTAGCAATACTGCTGTATCTAGGATCTGTTGAAGCTAGAGATGTTGTGAAAATTAGAACAGCCAGGCCTGTGTTCCTATCTCCTCACACCTCTCCTACACTCTTCTCACATTTCCTATCCCTCATATTCGCCTGACACTCCTCCCACCTCATCTCCGCTGCCTCCTCCTCTTGTGCTTTCTTTCCAACAATTCGCATTCGCACAAAACATGACTGAACGTGCTAAAGGAAAGCAGGATAGCAACGGAGCTAACAAAGCTGATGAAGCGTACGCCCAAGTGCTTGGTGCGATCCAAGCAGTCGCAGTTCTGCACGTCGAGCTTCCCGGCCCGAAAGAAACGAAAGGTGAGCAAACACCCTGACAGAACGAATACAAACTGAGTCGTAATATTACTAGAATGCATCTATAACCTCAAGACGCTGCTGTCTCGCCTGACTGAATATGCGAGCGTCGCGCACAAGCATGACAAGACAACCTCGAAAAACAAGAGCAAGAACGCACAGAAAGAAGACGCTATTCAAGAAAGAAAAGATAAGTTGGATAGAGAAGGTGTCATGCTCTGGAATCGAAGTACGACCATCAAGCAGTCTCTTCTTGTGGACCAGCAAGAACGCGCTGTCAAGGATAGAGGAAAGATTGAGACAGGTCGTCTAGTAGGATACGGTGAGCAAAATGTACTTGAAGGAGCGAATCAAAGCTGACTACGCGCCTGCAGCCCGATTGGTCGCGGCCCATTTAGTCGAGCTAGGCAGCACTTCACCAAGTAACATACAAGGTAAACTGTCTCAAAAATGACCTCACCCACGCTTCACTGACGAATGCTCCTACCCAGAAACTTTCCGTACTTTCGAGCTATGTGCCAAAGCCGCTCAGGAGTTTCTCTGTGAGTCTGCACATCACAAGGTGGAGACTCTAATAACATCATTGAGTACAGCCTGCAAAGACACTACGATGGCCGAAAAGGCCTGCAAGGCCGCCGCAAGTCATCAAACGAAGTTACAAGATGCCGATCTTTCCGCAGAGCTGCAAGTCTTCCGTAGAGCAGTTTCAAAAGCTATGGTTTCACATATACTAGCAAGGTCAAATCTGGTAAGATACCGGCGGAAATATTCGGAATCCTCAACTGACTCGCATGCAATATGATAGGCCTGGCTTCAGGACAAGGCGGATGTAGCCAAGTATACCATGAAAGAAGCCATCAGTGCGCGAAAAAGACATAATATCAAATAACTTATGTTAATGAATGTCAACCGCAGAAGACACACTTCTTTCCGACTGCGACTCCCGCGAGATCGAGATGGCTGCTTGTCAAGCATATCAATTCGCATTCTCCTTACTCCACGAAGAGCCCGTGAGGATGGAAGAGCAAGCTTCCACGACCGAAGGCGAAAGCACCGCACCCACCGAAAAGACAGCCACCAGCAGAAGCAAGAAAGCTCACGATGCGATCGAATGGCTCCAGATGGCTATCCGTCTACTTGAACGAGAGGGATGTATGGGAAACCTGCAAGAGCCGCCGTTGACGGGTACGGAGAAAAGACTGAGATCGCACCATGTACGCTGTTCGCTTAACCGATGTCAATACACCGTGCTGACGGTACCTCTGCTGCAGCTCAAGGCGATGAAAGCGCTAGGTAAGACCTCTGATTTCTGCTCGACAGCCGAAGTTAGCTCAAAGGTCCTGATTATGTAGCCCAAGCATACCTGGAAGCGGGACTCGCGGAACCGGCGCTCCTGTCGAAAGCAGAGAGCACTCTAGACGAAGTCCTAAAGCTCGAGATACAGTCAAAGGTCACCAAGCTCAAGCTACGTCTGCTTATCAAGCGCAATGCCGGCGAGACCGAGATACAGAACTGTGAGACGAGCAGACGCAACGAATTGAAACAAGATTAACATGCCTTTTCCAGGCCTCAACATGTGTGTGAGCTGCGTCGAGCTGAGCAAGAAGCCTATCATCTCGCTAGTCAAAGAAGTCCGTCAACTAGCGCAGACACGGTATGTTTAATTGCGGAAGAGTCCGAGCTATCGCTGAGGGTTTCCTGTTCAGACGTACACTTATCAGCTCGCTTTTGAGAAGTATGGTATTCGGTCTCATTGATCGCGCACGAGAAGACGGTCTCTCTTTGGTCTATCTGCCTTTGGTAGCTTTCTTCCACAACCTCACAAATTCAGACAAGGAAGTAGCGAAAGTCAAGGAGATATCTGCAGCGATACAAAGCAAGCATCGCGGTCTTGCTATCAGTAAAGAAGCTACAGTGAGCAGTTTCTGTTTGTGTTTCGTATTCGGGCGATATGCTTACGCTCCACATCATAGTTCGTATGCCAATCTCTACTGTTGAAGTACGGTGATCTAGCATACAAGCAAGCAAAATACGACCTGGCAGCTTCCTGGTATCTACTGGCTTGTAATCCCCTCTTCAAAGTTCTACAAGATACCAATTTTCCAAAAGCAAGGAGAAAGGCAGCTCTGTCCCTCCTTCGTGCCGAGAACTACATCGAAGCGGAGCAGATTATCAGAGATGCTGGAGCAGATACTGCAAGCGATCATTACGTACTCTTTCTCAGTGCCGCCCAGCAGGAGCTGCAGGATCAAGGTAAGCATCCAAAGGACACCTTCTTCTGAGTATGTACCGATGTCATTCCAGCTATTCGCGCATTGCGGAACATGGCGACAAGCAAAGATTTCGCACTCGAAATGCTTCTTTGGTCAGCCAGACAAGCTCAAGAGTGCGAGCTAAAGCAAGTAGTCGAGTATTGTATCCGAGCTATCTATCAAGTCACACAAGAGACGCAC
Source organism: Erythrobasidium yunnanense (assembly GCA_001600175.1). NCBI lineage: Eukaryota > Fungi > Basidiomycota > Cystobasidiomycetes > Erythrobasidiales > Erythrobasidiaceae > Erythrobasidium > Erythrobasidium yunnanense. The sequence continues at coordinate 721,622 of BCJC01000003.1, forward strand.
AAAACGATCAATGGGGTCGACGGCTTGATGCTGATCAGGTGAGGCGACATAGTGCTAAGAGGTACATCAGCGATGATACTGACTTCTTGGCTAGATCACTTATAGGCACATCGATCGAGAAATACGAAGCTTCAAGCGGGGACGTTCTACCAGCTATTTTGGCGAGTGTACTCGAACAGTTCGCGACGGCCGACCAAATCATCTCAGTGGAAGTTCTACAAGAGACGGCCGTGCAGTCAACCCGACCAATGCTGTCTGATGTGGCCTGGATCTACAAGAAAGGTGCTCGCCCTCCCAACGAAGCAATCGCATCCCGAGCTGAAAATGCTGATCCATGCAGCCTTGAACTTCTCTTTGGCCGGCTATAAGACTTTTTCCAAGGCAGAGATCGTGTCAGTATTCACAGCTGCAGCGAATCTTGCGGACTCGTACCTTGCTATCATGAGACGAGAGATGGAAGCTTATGCATCACCCGTCGAGCGAGCAACAGTCAGAAAGAACGCTATTCTTCTCAAGTATGCCGCACTATCGTCTCAGATCGATGTACTGCGACAAGGCGCACCCAAGGTATGTGCCAAATACATCTGAGATTGATACCTCGATTGACGAGCAAGCAGTCCGAGGAATACGATACTGTACTGGAGCAGCTGGCCGAGCTCCTTGTCCGACTTGACAGCTTGCAAGAAGGTCAAGACGACTTCGACAACGTCAAGACATCGATCACAGCCTACCAGTTCGAGCTTCTAGTCTGTCTATGTCGCTGGGAGGATGCAAACCACTTGATTCAAGAAGCCTCGAATAGCAATCTTCCGATTCACTTTTTCCAGAAGGCTGCTGGGATAGCTTGTAGTACACCAGAATGCCCCTCGGATGGTAAGTTGTGAAATGCTAAAGGCCAACGGACGTTCTTAGCTGAAGTGTGCCTACAGTCGTGATGCAGGCGCTCGAGGTATACGCGCTGCTTCCATTCACTGATCCACGGCTTAAATTGAGAATTCCTGTACAGGCGGTACTAGGCAGACTGTCCGATTCGCAGACCGGCGATCCGTAAGTGAGGGCCGCGCAATGCGCACAGGGCAGTCTCACTAACATATACTCTCAGAGCCAAGCTCTCGAAATACTTCCGTGGGATCATTGCGTAGGGTGCCACCGATGCGCCTTGTTAAGCTATGATCATTGACCATTTCGATTCCAGGTCAAGCATGGAACGAAATGACTTTGCGAGCGCGTCTCAGTACATCAACGCTGCACTAAATCTACTGGAGTCTTCTGGAAGGGTATGTTACATCCTCTCCTTCGACTTCTTCTGCGTCGATTTGACGTTGTTCGGCAGGACTATCCTCGAGCTGAAATCGAATGGCTGGCTACAACATGCTGGAACACGGGATTGGACCTCTTTCCAGTTGATTCGGACGATGGCGCAAGTGAGTAGCACCGTCCTCTTGCATAAAATTCGCTTAGATCTCTTTTTTGCAGGTTGGTGCGAAGTTGCTTTGCGGTTCGCAACCAATATCTCGGGATACGCAGATATGGCCCAGTCTATGAAAAGATACTATCAAGTACTTTTGAAGCAGTATCCCATCCGAGGACAGACGGAAGACGATCTAGTACCGTTGTAATGGCTAGTGCCTTGGGTGAAGCGCGCCGTACTGGCCTTTCAATTGTTTACATGCCCAGGACCACATATCACTTACTTTGGGTACCGCGCCGCTTTAAGCAGAGCTCTGCGCAGACAGCATATTGAGGAGAAGTCTGGACAGCCAGCACATATACATCGTCGATAGAAACACAAGCCGCTGTTGATACTGGGTAGCCGAATGTCTGACAGGAAGCACTGAGTATCCTGCCTTGTTCGGCAATGTCCGCAAAGAAGGCGCCTCAGAGTGCGAGGCAAAGGATCAGTAAGGTGAACATTGCAGACATCTGCTGAAATGAAGGAAGAGGAGAAATTGCAGACGTAGAAAAGTAAGCGAGGCGAACACCGAAACGGAATAAGGGTGAGGAGAAGGAGAGGGCTGGAAGGATACGAACCAGCAGGAGGCCCGAAGGGCTGAAGATCCTAGGATATGCCTATCGAAACCTCTTGCAACTACCTGCCGTAAATTATCGGACTAGCTGTCTAGTGACTTCGCAAGAATCGCATCGGGCATAACCGCAGTGAGGACATCCTCTGTTCTTGTAGGCAATCTTCGGTGTCCCACAAAAACAGCACGCCCAGACCCACTCGTATTTCTTCTTCTTTCCTAGCGTTGTCGGAGTCACAGAGCCGTCGCCTTGACTTTCGATGTCGGTTTTGGGCTGTCCGCGCGGCATCTGAGGAGTACGGACTATTTTGCGATCTGAACCTTCGTCTGTGGTGTGCCTACAACCCGCAGATGGTATGGCCTTGCTGTAACTTGTGAACTCTGTAGACTTGTTCGAGCCCTGTCGCTTACGGCTGCAGAGATCTGCATCTGGGAGCTTCGAGGTTGGAGCCGGAGTCGTAGATCGCTTGAACTCTTTAGAGCTCTGTCGTGCGAGGGGTTGAGCGAAAGCACTGGAGGATCTGGAATGCATGGGTAGGTGCTGGCTTCTGTTTGGAAGTAGGATGGCTTGCTTGGAACAGGTCGCTTGAGTCTGAGGAGAGGAAGAGAGAGAGCCAAAGCATTTCTACCCGCTTTTATATGCTGATTGAAATGCCTGGCGATGCTTTTCGTATTTACTAACGCGTCCATGCACCAAGGAGCCCCTTGTGAGGTGTTGAGCAGTAGGACACTGTGAACAGTGAGTCGGACATGTTGACGTGAATTCAGGGAAAAGTTTGCCAGATTCGATCAGCTGCGCCTTTTGGGGTAGACCTGCTCAGCTTGGTTTTGGCCATATCAACGAAGCAGGAATACTTCCGTACCTATTGGAAGCTTTGACAGCCGCATAAACGAACTGTCTAGGGGGGCCGCCGCAGGATCCAACGATGAGAACTCCGCGCCAACTAGTAGGGCTCAGGTACTTGATCAAATGAGTAGCTTGGGCGTTTTATATAGTTAGACATACCGGCGAGCATCTCTAGATGGTGCACCGCGACGGTCGCTCGCACCAGCGGGTGAGGGCGGCAGGAATGTCGACTTAGGCTGAGAGGTAGTTGCTGCGATCGTCGAATGACACGTATGATCTGTCCACCAGTAGCGTCTGGGCTGAATACAGATCAGCGCTCATCAGACGCCCTACCACGTAATCATAGACAGTATGTGTTGTCTGACAATTGCATCGCCTGGCGATCAAGGGGTGAGCCTGACTTGCTACTCGCACGTGTAAGTACTAATTAGACAGGAAGGATCCAGGCGACGAATGGAGATTAGCTAAGAAGCCGGGACATGACTTCTGCAATCACAGAAAACTAGCGTCATTTCTGGAGCGCGACAGAAGAGCCCAAATATGGATGTTGTCGGCACGTGCATGTTGGTCATATCGGTCTGCTCGCTGCGTGAGGAACTTGCATGTAATTAAACAGAATTTCGAGGGAAGCACTTTCAGTAGCCAGACGGTCCGTTAGATACTTGTAAAGGACATGATCTTTCTGTTACATATTATCTCAGCTAAAGCGTTCTGGCCCGTTCGGCATCGATGCTCTATGAGATGGCGGTCTCAGAGATTCATACTTATTCGAGGCATACGAGTTGTGTCGGGCGTTCGGGTATCGATGTGGATATATCTTACTAGGACTTGCTGGTTCATGTGCGCTCGAGACCGTGCTGCTATTCCCAGAATGCGATGAACCGATGGTGCTTCCTCCGAGGACGAGCTCAGAAGCTGGTCTTGAGAAAGTTCGGGTATGTCCGCGCGTCTCGATAGAGACTATAGGTGCAGAAGAGCTTCGCATTGTTGTGGAGCTAGGCTGTGGTCTAAGATGGCCTGCAAATTCTTGCATGTCCGGCGGAATAGCAGGGTCTGTTGCGCCAGAGCTCGTCCTGCTGCGAGATTCGCGTCGAGGTTGATATGCAGCAGGTAGAGGTGGTACATCAGGTAAGTCGGTATTCTGCCATTGAGTCGGGCCAACATTGCGCTTGTCTTCAGTCATGTACGAGCTTTGCGTCAATGTCGGTGAAGGAGGGATCATCCCGCTCTGCGGTGGATCCTCCGACTTGCTGACAAACTCATCGTCTTGTAGCTGTTTCGACAGGCGTCGTTTGCGTCTCCATCGCCGGTAGTAAGCCGAGATTGCCATGATGAGCAAGAGCCCACCTAGACAGCCGAAAGCGATAGCGACATACGTCGTTGTCGGTGTCTTCTTGGCATCCGTTTCTGATGCATCTAGCTTGTGTCGGTCACCCTCCTTAGACCCTTTGATCGCAGCGGATGATGAGGTAGGTCGCTCAGTCCGGGTCTTGCTGCTGCTTGAAGGTGCCATGAACGGTCGTGTGGTACGTGTAGATCCGTCGTCGTCTGTCTCTGTCTCAGTGGTATCGGAGCTGGGCCTCGTTGCAGGTGTAGGCAGGGACGGTTGTGACGGCAGAGGCGATGTCGTAGCTATGAAAGGGGACGTTGAAGACCTGCTATCCGTGTTCGAAGTCGGTTCATCTGACGAAGAGGATGTTTCAGGTTGTAACTGTGTCGATTCGCTCGAGTCGTCGTCTGCAGGCATATTGACTGGCGGCGGTAGAGGCGTCCGTGTCTGAGTTGGCAGAGCCCTAATGTCGGAACTTGTTTCGGGCGAAGGAGACGGCGCAGGCAGACGTGATGATGACGGCTCGGGAGTATCTTCTGGCCTGCAGCATCGCAACTTCAGCTCTGGTAAAGAGTTGATGGACTCTTCTTACAAAGGAGCAGGGAGCACGACGGGATCACCACCGCTGCTGCTACCACTGCTGCTGCTGGAGCTCGATTGTCGTTTCGTCCTAGCTTTGCGTCGCATACTCTTCCGCAGACCAGCTGCGTCAAGGAAGCGTGGAAGTAGGGGGCGCATCGTACAGTCCGTACTTGTTTTTGATTTCCTTGAAGTTTGATTGTAGTTGTGACGAAAACTTGAGCTCAATGAGAGTAATGTCGCATGTCCACTCTGTTTGGCTTGATGCTGTGGTACGAATGGTATGGTCTGCGGAAGTGCAGACAGCTTGAACGTGGCAGCAGCTCGCCCAAAGCAGGAGACAAAGGGAAGGATCTGGTCGGACGGATGGCTCGGTTCAGCAAAGGAAACCGGATCCGGAGCGACAGATAGAAAGCGTCGTGACATCCGTCAGTTGCCTGTGCCCCCAAGAGTCGCGCAGATGCAGCTTCAGGAGAGAAATAGTACAGTATTACGACAGTCACTTCACAATGTCGCTTGATGAGGAGGAATTTACATATAGGGTCGATGAGGATACTGCGCGTGTTGGTTCTCATAATAATAATGTTGACCATGAGCTATTGGGTCATTATTGACATAGTCTGGAAAGGGAAAGCCTGCATGCTGTTGTTGATGCTGCGTATGCTGTTGGTGGCTGTGATCTGCATCGCTAACGAAGATTTGAGGCGGAGCAGGCGATTCATACGGAATAGCATGTTGTTTATTCTGATTCTGGTTTCCGCCATAGTAAATCGCGTCGTTGTAGTTATTAGCATATTCAGAAGAAGGCCAGCTGTTATTGTTGTTATTTCGGGAATTCGAAGTCTGCTGGCGCAGCGCAGCTAAGTTGGGCGGAGGTGGTGGGATTACAGGTAGGGGCGGAAGAGCAGATGGACGAGGTGGTCTTGGAGGCCTGAATGATTTTCGTATGTTCTGCCATAGGGAGGATTGCCTAGGAGGCGCTGCCACTGCTGCTGCTGGTAGCATGTCTTGACTAGAATCTTGCGAGTGAGCATCAGAATAACTGTCGGAAGAAAGGCCTGCGGCTTTCTCTTGCGGGTTACCATCGCCATCAATTCCTAGGTTCTCAGAATCATCCTCCCGCTTCTTCTTCTGCTTGACGAAGAAGAACCTTGTCGCTACAGCCAATCCAAGTAGAGTAACACCTACCATCGAGCAGATGATAGCTGTATTTGTTCGTTTCTGTTTCTTCCGCTTAGCTTCTTCATCTTGTTCTGTAAAGCTTTGACCTTCGCTATATGCTGTTCCAGCACTAAGAGCGCCAATGGCGGACTCAGTAGGACCGCTAGCTGATGACGAAGCGCCGGAGCTGGAATGCGAATGTGCAGAGGAATGAGCGTGGTCATGCGGAGAGGAGGTTGGAGAGGCTGCATCTGTAGAACTGCTGTCGGTGCCGGTCATGAGTGTAGAAGCATCGCTGTACAGAGGAGTTTTGGAAGATATACCAGCTGCGATACCGCCGAAGGCTTCGGAAAACCCGCCATTTGCTAGCGATTCAGAGCCGCTAGTCTGCGAGGCTGTATTTGGCGTGTCGGTAGCAGAGGAAGACGCACTTTGCGAGGCTGTAGTCTTGGTAGTCGGGGCATGCCTGGTCGTACTTTCGGAGTCTGGAGATGAGCCCGTTGCGGAGTCGACGGCTGATTCAGTAATAGAGTTCGATGAGTTTGTACCAGGTATCGCATCCTCGCTTGACGACGGCGAAATGTGTGAAGTAGATGATGATGGCATAGCTTCTTGGGTTGTTCTAGTAGGCTCATCCTTCGTGAATGTAGGCCTATCCGAGCTTCTTGTTCCAGAAGAAGTACGGTCAGTAATAGGCTGTTTCTCAGGTGTAGTAGTGGTAGATGCTGATGGAGCGATATATGAAGAAGCAGGTGGCTGCGATATTGACGAAGTGGCACTCCTAGAAGGCTCCGGCTTCGGGTCCGTTGTGCTCGGAGACGGGCTAGGATTATTTGTTGGCTGTCTGCTCGGTGTACTTGTGGCTGTCTCGATTGGTTGCGTCGTAGATGATGGTGATGCTCTCGTGGTGGTGCTGGTGCTGCTGGGCGCAGGATTGGTGGTGGAAGTGCTTGCTGATGGCCTGGCTGTCGTGGGTAAAGCAGATGATGATTTGAGAGGCGGAGGCGGAGGCGGAGGAGGAGCTGCTGACGATGTCTTGGCCTCCGTCTTGGTGGTAGAAGACAACGTAGAGGAGGGCGTTGTCGATGTCGATGAAGACGAGGACGAAGGAGAGGAAGGCGATGGTGGAGGAGCAGCACCATCCTTGAGCGTGTCCACCTTGAAAGGGCCATTGACCGATCCTTTGCTCGCCCATCCAGGCACGATTAGTCCAGCAGGCGTCTTCCCTGTGAACTGGACCTTATCCTGCGATGTACAGTGTGTAGCCCACGTTTTGAACTCCTCTACCGGTCCTGTCCTTCCTTGACATAGCGCGCACACTCTTAGCAAGTTGTATTCTACCAAGTTGCACAAGCAGTCATCTTGCTTGCCTGGCCCACCATAGCCTGGTGCACCTGCTGGAAGCACTTGGAAAGGCTGCTGTGATCCACATGCTGTGTTGAGCGTACTTGCGACCGCACAGGGTGACTTGCCACCCGAGTTGTAGGCCCTGCGGAGATGCACGGTCGCATCAGCTTGCACTCACGCGGCAGGAGCGGCGACACTACACACCACTTATAGTCATCTCCTGTACACTCTGCATTCTGCGCTGACGCTGGGAGGGCATGAAGGGCAGCGATAAAGGCGACGATGAAGAGAGGAAGGAGGAGCTTGTGCTCGAGGGGCATGCCAGTTTCGAGGCTGAATGATCACGCCAGCTTCACTCGAGTCTTGACAAGGTAGTTCGATGAAGCCAGCGCGCTCGGAAGTCATCAGCTTGCACCACCATCAGCTCTCTGGGTTGTCGCCCAGCATCCGGCCCAACGAGGCAGCCTTTGTATGCATTGCTGTATCGTTGCTCGCTTCTTGCTGATACATCGACACGTCCATAGCTGCGCTGTTCCTCAACGCGTAAACGAGCTTGTCATCGTCCGAAAAAAAAGCCAAACTTTGCTGGAGATTGAGGGCACTTCCCTTGCCTTCGTGACCACTCGCGAGACAGGGATGAGATGATATTAGGCTATTCCTCTAGTTCAATCTACTCAATATACCCGTTCTGTCACCCGGGAATCTCGGAACTCGCAAATGAGATGAGAATGAGATGAGATGAGACGGGGCTCGGAGGAGGTGAGACAAGTGGAATAGCTAAACACGTTACGACGCATCAAAGCCAAAGCTAAACGACGTGCGACGAGGAGAATCCCAGCTAATCCAGATGCAGAGCCAAACTATGCGACCTCCTGGATGGACTAACAACCCCTGGCTATGCAGGCCGAATGGAAATGCTGGATTAAATCACAAGCTCTCTTCTTCTTCTCTCTTCATCCTGACCCTCTTAATAAACAACCTCCGTTCATAGCTATCCTCGTCTTGCGCTAGACATGGCAGACACAGCTTCCCCTTCGATGGCGACTCCAGACTTGATAGACGGCCGCTCGCCCACCGAGATTGCACGATACATGGTCGTCTACTATGCTGTGTTGTACGGCATAGTTTACTACGACTGGATCGTTCTCTTGACAAAGGAGTACCGCAAGATCTGGCGCGCAGACTGGTCACTTGCAAAAGTAGCATATTTGTTCAATCGATACTGCATGCTCGCTCTCACTATCGTCGTGTTTGCAGGTGAGTAAATTTACAATCGATAGCTTCAGAGTAACGAGAAGGCTGATGTTTCTGTCTTCAATGTCTTCTAGGCCTCGGCATGAACAGAGAGACATCAGGATGTAAATCACTCCTAGGCTGGCAGAACGCTTTCCCAGTCCTCGTATACTTCTTCAGCGGCTTCATCCTCATCCTGCGCTGCTATGGTGCGTCCTCACTCACTCTCCACACGCTCGCCCATTCTGACCTTTCTCTCGTGTCATCAGCTATCTGGGGTCGCAGCAAGATCGTAGCAGGCGTTCTCTGTGCTCTACATTTCTCGCACGTCGCAGTCGCCGGATGGACAGTCACGCAGTGCGCCATGCCGTATCAGAGACGTCAATACCAAATTGACCATGCGAATGCAGAGCCGAAACAATCCGCTTCGAAGGACAAGGCCCGTGCATACCCAAAGACACGATGATCATGTCTGCTTTCTATACCTGCGTGAGCACTTTATCGTTTGGCCGTCTCTGCTGCTTCTCTATGCTCATATATCTTTGATTTCACAGTTCACTTCCCTCGTCTTCGATTTTGTCGCTAGCGGTCTGGCATTATGGCGATCGTGCATGGTGAAGAAGCAATATAACGCTGCGGGCATCACTTCCACAGTCATGGACAACATCGTCAGGGTGCGTCGCGCCCCGTGTATTCGATGAAAAAGCATTAGCTGATTATTGTGTCTATCGGATAGAACGGCACTTTGTATATCGTAGGCACGGTCTTCGCTACCTGCCTCAACATGTCTTTCCGCTTCTTGTGTGTTCTCACTCTACACACACCATGACAAAGAGTACAGCACTGAGTTCGAGCTTGTGAATCAGGTCCGCCCGCAACTTCCATACTCCCATGGAAGGCTATGCAGGGGGGAATCTGTGCGTCGCCTTGGGCAGTATTCTCGCTTCTCGACTCGCGTTATCCCTAAAAATCGACGAGCCGGACTCGAAATCCTCCTCCCATCTCCTCTCTTCCTCAAAAGACGGCTCCTCCTCCCATGCTACATCCAGGACGTTTGAAGCTTCTCGAGGCAGTAAGACTATCGCTGATGGAGGAGTAGGAACGGGCGTGTCCCAGGTAGCAGTTACGATTTCCACGCAGACTTGTGTCGACTCGCCTAGTATTGGAGAAAGGGAGAAGAAAGTCTGGTTGAGCGATAGTGATGAGGATGTGGAGATGCAGAGCTTGGATAGCAGAGCTGGGAACGCACCTATCGAAAATACAGTCAGGCAATGAGCGCTTCATCCACGACTTTAATCAAGGGTCGGGCAAGCACACAAATTTCCTATCTCTATCTAGTAAAGGCAGGCGGAAGCGCCGATGAGTCACAAATGACTTTGGGGGAGCCTCTCAAGAAGCTGGACAACTCCTATACTTCTATTCTTTCAGCAACTCAGGTCGCAAGCACTGTATCGATATTCTGGGTTTCTCTACTTCTGGGTCAGCTCAATTCCACTCTCTGCCCTATCTATAACTTCAAGGTCTTCTACGCGGGCTACAACAGCAAGCAGCTATCTATTTTCTCCTATTCTTATTTGGACAGAGGCGCTATTACAGAGGCAGCTCTCGCCTACGACATTCGTTCTACTCTTTACTACTACTTCAAAGCAGTCAATTGTGCAAACATTCGAAAATGTATCTATTTCAGTTTCTTCTATACAAATTACAAGTTGACAGCGGAATAGAGATGCGCATATCGCTGTGCGTAAGACTGCTTACAGACCTTTGCAGGATCTAGCGACAAAGCCTCCTTCCCTCCCCAATATTCGGAGAAACCGATGTGGCAGTCGCTGTCTTTTCCAACAGCAGAGTGCGTAGACCCGCCTTTCTCCTTTAGAGACTTCGAACTGAATGCCTCTTCGACTGTTTCCTGCTCTCTCCTCTCGTCCCTTTCAATATAAGGCTCGCTTCCGACACCTGTCAAACCTTTGTCAAGACTCTCAGACCCCCTGGCAAGCTGCAGCTTCAACTCTCACGCTGATCTCGCATGCATTGTCTACCCAAAGATCATGGCCAATAACGCACACCAGAACGACAGCCGCTCTCTGTCATCATGACACTCCATCAATGCACTGAGACAGACCTTTGTATAGGGCGATGCCACCTGTCGACCGCTGTCTGCACTGAAGCTGCGACTCCCACCTCTACTGCTTGCCTCTCAGTCAACATGAGGCGTATCATCACAGATCGCAAGGCTCGATGTTCGAACAGCTCGATCATCGACCAACCTACCCGTCCTGCCTCTCCTTCTTCCGCGCGGGACAGGCCCCTGCTGGCGAGGGATGTCGTGTCTGTTCCCTCTATGCCTCCGATGCTGACAATTCGACGATTCTAGGTTCTGGAAGCCAATGCCTCCGCCTTGCTGAGTCAATGACTTGCATATGGCTTTCGCTTGGGCACATGTTTTGCCGCTTTGCTTGCATCCTGTCAATGACCCAGCTGTCCTCATTGCATTTCAGTAGACATGCGTGCGTAGGCCGCGGTCTCGATGCAAATTGTGCTGCCTCAGTGAGCGCACTCATCATGCGTTTTCCGTCCTGGTCCAACGTGTCAAGCTGACTATCTGCTAGTGTAGGACTGTCCGACTTGCTGCTCAAGGGGCCAGCTACACACTGCCGATGAAGCGTAAACGAAAGACATCGCCAGAACCTTTTGCCAGGGTATAAAAGCCAGCACAATTCAGCTCTCGTCTCTTGCTTCTGCTTTCTTCACTCAAGTATCTCTTGATTATTACATCTCATCCCCATCCCATCCATCTCCAAACACATTCATAACCCAACAGCTTTAAGCATGAGCTCTAACAACTTCAAGCCTACCACCTCCAAGGGTTACACTAACCGACGAGAGTCTGTCGACTCGGAGACAAGACCTACGATCCGTGCCATGAGATCGAGCTCGTCAGGGTCAACCGACAGTAGACACCCTAAGTCCCGTCAAGCCTCGGCAAGGTCCAGAGAATCCCTTACGGGATCTGAAGCATCCAACGAGTCCCTGCATGTCAAGGAATCTGGAGGTCGCCAGCCCAACTATGCTGGATCAGCTGGTCTACCGGACCGCTTCAGATCTTCTGCTGCTGGAGAACGTGGAGAACGTCCTAGTGCCTCTCGAACGGGCAGCTCAGATATCGGTGGCAGCGCAGGCAGACCTTCCACTTCTCCTCGTCGCCCGTCTGCATCGGCCTCTCAAACAGGCTTCCCGCCCATCAATGAGGCTGCCAAGAAGAAGAAGAGACACACGTATACGTGGCAGTGCTGCCAGTGTGGATGTCCAAGTATACCGTACCACCAGAACTGGTGCCCAAATGGCAACTGTCCTCACACTCGAGACGGCAACTGCACAATCACAAAGCATCAAATCAGTTAAACTCTGATACGCCTACAGCTATACATACATAGCTTCAAAAACGGATGCAATCTTCATCCTTCTACCTCTCGCCTTACCTCCTGCCTGCTATCGACTGCCTCCTATCTCCTCTCTATCTGCTTTTGTGGTGTTCTCCTGTAGAGCATCGCAATAATATTTCCTGCAATGCTTTCTCTTTCGTTCCCGATGCCTTTCTTCTTGCATCCTGAGAGTTGCTTGCAATTGGTTGAGACGACTGATCCTTCCGTATCATTTGCTCTTCTCTTTTGCCTGCGGGACGGAAGCCGGCTTAAGCACAAGTGAGAGAGCGATGAGCTCAGTTGTAGACGTACCGTTCGAGAATCGTCGAGCAGAAGCTCACCGAATTGTTGCCAGTCACTCGGGACACGTGACCGTCGTTGCAGATGCGGGGCACCTATAATGCGTTTGCTATCTGTCTTCTTTCGCTTCTTCCTTACAGCTACATCGTATAGAGCATTACTTTGCCAGCAGGATGGCGGAAGCACCGCTGCTGCCCAAGACGATGCGAGCGGTGGTGCTCCGCAACAGCCAGCATGTCGAAGTGATGAATGTACCAACACCACACATCCGACATGGAACAGATGCAATCATCAAAGTACAACGAACAGGCTTATGCGGGTGCATGAAGCTCGCTCTTCGTCGAGAGTCTTCCCAGGAACTGAAAGAATGCTTTTTTGATGGGAAACAGGTCTGATCTGCACGACTACCGTGGACATCACACAAAGACGTACAACTTCATAATGGGGCATGAAGCGTGTGGAAAAGTCGTACAGGTCGGAAACAAGATCAACAATTTCAAAGTCGGGGATTCGGTAGTAGTCGCGTTCACGACTTCGTGCGGTAAGTTCATATCTCACCCGTACCAAGAAAGACATACTCATGGGCTATGATTCCGGCTCCAAGGCGCCTGCTTCTACTGCAAACTCGGCAGTACCTCACGCTGCGAAGTCAGTCAAGCACTGGGTAGCCCAGCGACAGCAGGCGCACAAGCAGAATATCTGCGGGTTCCAAACGCAGACACGTCTATGTTCCACGTCCCTGAAGATGTTCCGATGGACCTGATGACGCTCATGGCTGCGAACCTGCCTACGGGCTATATGGTAGCTGCGAATGCAGCAGCTGGACAGCCTAGTAAAGGAGGAGTGTGTGTCGTTATTGGCTGCGGTCCGGTATGTCTCCTCCGATGAAGATAGGAGTTATTTCTGATCATAAGATTTCGGCAGGTCGGGCTTTGTGCCATAACATGTGCCAGTATCTTCTTCGACAAAGTATACGCGTTCGACATCTCGGAAGTGCGGCGCAAAGCAGCCGAGAAACACGGTGCGATCGCTCTTCCTCTAGACAAGCTCCGCGACCAAGTCCTTTTACAGACGAATGGGAGAGGTGCAGATGCTATCTTGGAGATAGTGGGCCATCCAAGTGCTATGCAAACTGCTATGCGCTTAGTCAGGCCGTGTGGAATCATAAGTAGTTGTGGTATGCATACGCATGCAGTAGTCTTGAATGGTCCAGCGCTGTTCAACAAGAAGTAGATAGTCTGCTGAATATGATGTGAATGCGCTAAGAGCTCTTCTAGCATCCGCTTCCAATTCGGTCGATGTTCCGTGCCAATGTACTTCAAAGACGCATTGGAAGTGCTGCGATCCCAGAAGGAGCTGTTTAGCACGTTTATCCAGCACACCGTAAGCTTGGAAGAAGCGCCGACTTACTATCATTATTTCGAACAAGGCAAAATTGGGAAGGTGGTTTTCAAGTTTGACGAGGCCTAAGAAAGCAGATATCCAGATAGAAAGCTGCCAGATAGGGTTTGGAGAAGAGTGTAAAGACGGCGAGTGAGATGAGATAGTCAAGAGAGATCTATGATGGGCTCAAGGGTTGGGGAAAAGGAGGGGAATTGGGTGTTGAATGGCTGAGGAAGGAACCAAAAGAATGTAGCAATAGGAATATGGGCACGGCTCTCATCTCAGGCTGGTGTATATGGAAAGATTGGAATGACAGAGCATTGCGAAATCGGGTCCGCTTGGATGGCTCTCCTCGTTCGTTGCGTTCTGTCGCATTGAAGTATACCGGTACGATGAAAGAGAGGGCAAAGCTAGCACTGTCACGTTTAAGAAAGAGAAGATATCGTGTCAATGGCGCTTGAACAGCTTGCAGGAGCGCAGCGAACGGCGAGCCATCATCATGCAAGTGGAAGAGGATCGAAAGCTTGCTGATATAAGAGTCGAGGCAAGAAGCTGAGAGTCTGAAGAAGAAGAAGAAGAAGAAGCAGGAAGACGCAACGATGATGACGCGATGTGCTGGAGATACGCGGACGCTATGCGACCTCCTTCTTTTTCATGAAGCGGGTTCCCAAAGCGTGATCCGAGGAGATTCATGCTGATGAGGGAAGGCCCGACATCAAGAGGGCTTCTTCTTCTTCTTCTGGATTCTCATCTGAAACATCACCCATCCTCTGACCCTGGTGTTTCATCGTTATCTTATCTATTCCCGGATCTCCGTTCCTGGCCCAGTTGCAGTCCAGCTAGCTGCCAAAGCTGCCCTGACAACTGAACAACTGGCCGACCAAACAAACATCGATCAGACTGGTCATTCAACGAAGGTCGAGATTTCACGCTCGTTCTGTCTCTTCTCAGCTTCTCTTCTTTCATCTCTTGTCTTTCATCCCATCTATATCACCTGCACAGTCTGGTCCATGCAATGAACACTTCAACACTCCATGATGCTGCTACAACACCTCACCGCGACCACCAATACAGAAGATCAACCGCAGGAGTAGGCAGCTCAGCCATGGTCAGCTCGCCCTCCAATACATCCACTTCAAGCAGCGACACAATCATGTCTCTATCACCTCGCCTATCAGACGGCGATGAATCCTTCTCACCACGCCTCGGCGCCTACATGGCCTCGAAAAGTCCGCCAACCAGCGCATACTCCAGCAAACAGAGCAGCAGGCAGTCATCACCCACGCGAAGGGCACGCAGGCATCGAAGATACTTGAACAAACTAGCTATCATCCTTCCACGACCGCTGAAACCACTCGCGTCATCCGTACCAAGGTTGATAGGCACGTTCGCAGCTGCTCTCTTCCTACTCCTTTTATGTCTGTCGATGATGTCGGGCAACATAGACTCGTCGAAAGTAGCGGTGGTAGCGCTACCAGGCGTCCTCGATACGGCGGCGCGAGCGACCGAAAAGTTGGGAGCGCTCGTTAAGCGGGCAGAACAGTACCCCTTGATGGCGCAGGAGGATAAAGCTACAGGCATGAGTGATGAGGATTTGGTGCAAGAGGAGGAAGAAGAAGGGTCAGAAGTCGAGGTAGATGACGAGATAGCCCCTCGAAAAGACGAGAGAACACGTCGACGAGAAGAGACGTCTAAGGCCGCGCAGTGTAAAGAATGCACAACATTCGGGAATAGAGGTTGCGATCCAGAAGGGTATCCAAAAGGTGGAGATATGCTGGTATCGGGAGCACCCACGCCGTACTTCAGAGGTGAGTTCGGGCAGCGGCTGCCTGTCAAATCTGGCTGATATAGGTCTCTCTCTTCTATCAGACAATCTGTTGAAGGACAAGAAGTACCTGACATTCGGAAGTACGCTGTCCCTCCCATCTTTCGTATCACGGACGGAGACTGACGTGCTTTCTACCTCTTCTGCCTTCCAGTGATGAATGGTTTCTGTACGCTTCTCCCACTATTTCCATTACGATGATTCTCGCTCATGCTTCGGATCTCCTCAGCCTCCCAATTCCTAGCCGTCGCGAACGGTATCTACCTTTCGAAACTGGCAGACCGCGTTCCTGTCATTCCACCATTCGCCGCCAGTCCCGGCATGGACCGACATTCCGCTGGGTACTTAGGCTTCTCGAAGATCTTCGATGTTCCGCGCCTCGAGTCGCTCATCCGGCATCCCATCCAAGACTGGCAAAACGTGAAAATAGCAGCTGAGCAAGTCTCATCCCTCAACGATCAAAGTGATAACGAAGAGTTTAAGGATGAGAGTGTGAGAAAGAAGAAGTTGAACAGTGTGAAGAGGGAGAAGATATCGTGTTGGAGTCTATGGGCTGCTCAAATGCCGTCGACCGGAGGCAAACCTGCAGGATCGGCAGTACAGCATCATCTTGGACTGGATATTGAATACTGGCAAGCTCCTCTACACTATTCGCATCCTCCGCAAGAGTAAGTACACTTTCCACTTATTGCGAGGAGCTGGAATTGCGCGCTGACATGTTGTGTCTGTGTCTGAACAGCCGACATATACGCTATTGGGACCTTGTCCTGCTAGACAACGATATCGACAATGCTAAATCGAAACAATTAAGCTTGGTAGCGAAGGATAAGCGAGAGGCACTCTCAGAGAATGGTCAAAGACCTCTTAAAAATGCCGACCTACCACTGCCTCCTGAAGATCAGCTTCTCTGCTACGACACACTGTGAGCTTACTCCATCCTCCATCAATGATGCAGAGTATGGTGCTAAGGTTCACATCGCTTGTTAGCTTCTATACCGCTGCGACTGGACCGATGGAGTGGTGGCAGCCTCATGCACCCGTCTGGAAAGCCGTTGGCAGATACGCACACTGGCATCCAGATATCGACGCGCTTGCAGATACCTACCTCCGGCATCTTCTGGAGACGGATGTCGGCGTGATCCCAGACGTGAGTTCCCCATCCTTGTACGACTCCTTTCCTGGACTATCCTGACACGGCCTTGAAACAGTTTATAAGCGTTCATATCCGCCGTAGCGACTTCAAGAAAGCATGCAAGGACTCTTCGAATCCAGAATCCTGCTATCCACCTATCGAGCTCTACAAGTCTTCCATCCATAAAGTCCGAGACGAGCTGCTTGACAGGAAAGGATCCTACACCAAGAACGTCATCGTCACTACGGACGAGGACGATGAGATGTTCTTAGCGCAACTCGAACATATAGGATGGAGAGTCGTCAATCATAGAAAGATGAAGACGGTGGAGACTTATGGAAGTATCTGGTGGCCTGTCGTCCTGGATGCTGTAAGTCTGCACACACTCAGACAGAGGTCAAGGCTGACTTGGATACACAGGCTGTACAATCAAGAGGCAGTGCATTCGTAGGCACTGACAGATCAGTCATGTCTTTACTCGCTGCCAAGCGTGTAGAGGAATGGTACGTCTTTCCTTTGAGCATACGTCACTCGGCTAGTGTTCTGACCTTTCTTGATTTTGCAACCAGGAATAATGGACCATGGGAACTCGTCAAGTGGTCTCCTCCAAAATAGGCATACAGCTCGGAAGGAGATATGCTCAAAGGTAGCGGTGTCGCCCATAACTTGATGTCTTCTCTGTGAACCACGTACGAGTGATTATACGCCGTCCCATACGAAAGCTGTACAGCCCAAGCTTAGCCTTTCAAGCCAAATACTATTATTTAGCAATATCTCATGCACGCATGCCATAGTAGAGTAGAGGAGTGATCCTATAGAAGTTTAACAATAGACAGTTTTTTAGAAGTCTTTCAATCTTCATTCATTTGTATTATCTATTTCATTCCTTCTATCCTATCGTCTACCAGTACTTGTGCAGCCGAAGTAGCAGCTTATGCTCTAGTGCAATCAATGCATTTGCTATCTATGCCATCTCGTACAGCAGTAATCATTGGTGGGTTTCCACTCATTGAGGCCCGGGAGTCTGCCCAGCATTGCGATCATTCATGAAAGAGGATTTCAAATGCAGTGGTATCGCTTGCTTTGACTTGCTTTCATCGCAGTATTGACCCTGTAGCGTCTTTAGAATTATTCACTTGCGCTTCTGCGGAATACTCTGCGTTTCGCAGCTGGCTTCTGCTTCGCAGTTTTCTGCTCAGCCTGCGTAGTAGTGCCAGCAAGATCTCGAGGGCCGTTGAGAACCATGGCGAATGTCTCGTCTAGACAGTGTCGGAGCTTTTTACACAAAGGCTGCCTTGTAAGTGTCCTTGCCAATGATAGGGCGTATCGGTTGTAGGTTCTTCTCCAGCCAGTCTTTGACGACCTCCGTCTCTGACCCAGCACAGCGCACCACTCCGCATTTCTGAGGTGTTTCCAGCTCGCTGTATGACCATATAACATCCTTCGGTGCTGTGTGAAGCTTGTACTGCGTGGAGTCTCTCGTCAGAGTCTGGAAGTGCTCCAACAGAGGCCCAAGGACTGTGCCGTAGATGAAGAGGGTGCAGTAGCATGCATATCCAGCCATTCTGGACTGTAGGATTGTCTTGCCTTGATCGAGCAGAAGAACATCATTGATGATCTTCTTTCCGGATATGTATATACTGTTTGCGCTTCTATACTTCTCGAATGCCCACGACTCGCCTCGCGACATCCTGCCAGAAGTAGACCAGTCCAGCAGAAGAAGGTTGCTCGAATCGCTATCTTCCAGGTGGAAAATCTGGGTTTGGGCGTATGAGGCTCGTTCAAAGCAGGTCACAGGAGCAGGAAGCAGGAAGAGAGAAGCGTTTGCAGCGATGTTTACGGTTAAAGTCTGCTTGGTGGTGACGGTTGGGCCATTCTTGGGAGCGGCGGAATAGCTTCCTCCAGGCCTGTTCCGAAACACTTTCGTGCTTCCTTGAGTGAGCAGAACGAGATGGCATTCTGCTTCTATATGCATCTCGAGGTTGATGATGTCTCCCGAGACGAGTCCACCGCCTGGGCGAGCATTCAGCGTTTTGACTTGGGACCGAGCTGGGACACCGCGACACACACCGTACGAGATCATATAGAGAGACATCAGGCCGGGAGCGAGAGCAGCGTCCGTTGTGAAAGCGTTGGGACACATAAGCTTGAGAGGATACGCGAAGGCCAGCTCAGACAGGGTAGGGCGGCCAGCAACGTCAGCAGATATGCGAACACGACCATGGCCATCGTCGAGATCGCTCGCAGGCCACAGCGACATGGCGGTAAAGCAGAGCAAACGCAAGTTCTCTGGAGTCAAGACACGTCAAGGCGCGCCTTTTGGAGAGCAATCTGGCTATTACAGGATCCACTTAGATATACACCTAGTAATTGTACAATGTAGACGCTCTCTGCTGTCCGCAGACTCGATTCTGCGCAGATTTGACGTCGATCCGTGTCGGAGATGCCACGCGAGGGAGACAGCAAGAGCCAGCTTGCGCAGAAGTTGACAGACAGCTTTTAACAAGAGACAAACATGCATACTGACTGGAAACGCTGACAAGGACGAGAAATACGCATCTGAAAGCACGAAGAGAGAAGACCTTCCCGGCGACCGGGCCAGAGATCATCGCGCAATGCTCCAGGAAGAAGAGCTGGAAGCGCTGGTCGCATCAGCCGCTGGCTTGCTGCAAGAAGAGCCTAGGAAGCTAATCATACACTGGAATGTAACGCTCATCATACTGTCGTGGATCGTCTCCTTTCTCGGTACATGGACCAGCTCCCAAGTTAGCCCAAGCTATGGATAGACAAGTTTCGCAAGAGCTTGTTGGCTGATTTGAATCATTCACAGGTATGCTGTCAAGCAAGTCTCTCATCGCGAACGAGCTACAGCTTCTTTGCGTGGAACGGCATCGCATCCGTCTTGTTTGGATTATGCAGCATCTGGTCGCGTGAGGCTTCCTACCTCTCGTCGGGAGAGTACCATATTGCTCACACTTCCTTCCCTAGTCCACTTCCTGGCAATGCTGGCTGCACAGTTCGAAGTCGCCGTCTCGCTGGATCCCGGCCTTACCGCTTTCTCGGCGATCCTTGCTGTCTTTTTTACTTGGCTGGCGCTCATTAGTGATGCTCTCACCACTAGGATCCTGAGGAAACGGCGGCGGAAGTCGCGGAAAGCCCTTAAGCGAGATCGGAGTCAGGTCGCTCCAGTCAACCGCACATTGAGCGATAACAGCGCCCATACGGAGACAACTACAGATTCGTCAGCTACGATTAGTGCAAGGCCACTGGAAAGCCCGCCAGATGGTCCACAGGAAGATCTAGAAAGACAGCCTCTGCTGAGTGAATCAGCCGTAGTAGATGAGGAAGTCGATGAAGAACGCGAAGAGCAGATCATAGAATCGGGAGATCAGTCTCTGACTCATATGAAAAGGGCTCTAAACAGGAATTGCCAGCTGCGAGCCCTCGCAATGGATGATACGAAACTTTCGTTCGAAACACAAGCAGCAAGCAGTAGAGCATCGTCGCCAATGCTTAGCATGAACAGGACAGATTTGGCCAATCATCATAGCCACAACAATGGTACGACGCCTGCAGGGCCACGCGAACCGACTCTACTAGCTCAAGCGACCGCCAATCTGGCCGTGCAAAAACAAAACAATGGATCGCCAAGCCCGCCTAAGCACAGTCACAACATGCAAAGTAGCAGCGTCCTTGGGTCCGCTGCGAACACGCCTCGACAGTCCAATAACAGTTCAAGGCGACCTTCTTTATCCTTCTTCTCCCGGAAATGGAGCAGTGGCACAACAAACCAAGGCAAACTTAGTACAAATGGATCAAGCACAGATCTTACAGACGGGTCAGAAGACTTCGAACACGGTAGACGATTCAGTGAATCTGGAGATACCACTACAGGCACTTCTACAAGCGGCTCCATGACGACGTCAAGCAACTCTTTCGTAAGAGGGCTGCCGCTAAGTAGGAAGGAGAAGGCAAAGTTCAAGAAAGGACACAAATTAGCACCGATGTCGATCGTCGAACTTGGCCTAACACTTTACGGCGATCTGACATGGGAAAATATAGTAAAGTCCGGTATATGGGCTGCAGCAGTAGTGTATGTCTTCCAAGGCTATCTGAGAGGGCTACGTGATTCTAACTCTTCATTCTCGCAGATGCATGCATTACTCGTGAGAAGGATTCTCGAAACCACCATTATCTGAACTGACCACCTGAGTACCCAAACAGCGGAATGTCGGCTTTCCACCTTGACGGGGGCTTTGCAGTCTGGAACCGTTGGCTCGTTGCCGCGTCCATAGTTATCGCTTGGGTCGTCTGCCTAATCGGCATTCTTTTCAGTAAGATCGCCTAACCCATAAGAGGTACGTATCACTCATGTGTCTGTCGTACGTAGTGCCCAACATGGAGGTCCACATCGGTCGCCAATTGGCTTTCAGCGCTTTAGCCGCCACCGGGGTTTTCGCGATGCATTTCACAGGCATGTCTGCTGCTACCTTCTATAGCTCGGCTCCACCTACATTAGAACCTGGCTATCCACCGGCCCTTGGCTTCTTCATTGTCGGAACCGCAATATCGACCTGCCTCATATCGACCACACTCGTCTCTTACGCTGCTACACTCAGCCGGAACAAGCTTATCGAAATGATACACATTAAGCAGCAATTATGGCGTACATTGGCTCAGAAGGAAGCGGTAGAAGCTTCTATAGCGGCCCAGACCGAATTTACATCTGTGGCGGCACATGAACTAAGGACACCGATGTTCTCTCTGGTCGGCTATCTGGACTTACTCTCACGCACCCAAATGGATTCTGAACAGCTCTTGTTCCTCGAGACCGCTCGGCGGGCTTGCCACACCATCCAGCTGATCACAAACAACGTATTGGACTATTCTAAACTAGAGAGCGGCACGGATGAAGGACAAGCTAGGCTTATACTCGTGCCAATACGCGAATGTTTAGCTAATCTGGCAGATATCACGGAGGATAAGGGGCCGCGAGTCGAAGGCGAATCGGAAGGGCTGGAATTGATTGTCGACATCGACGACGATGTTCCGAATGGGATCTACACTGACGAGACGTTCCTCACAAGGGTGTGAGTCTCGTATACCACATACAGCTCGAAGAGACGTGTGAAAGGCTGATTTGCATTCCCACAAGGGTCATGAACCTGTTAAATAACGCTGTCAAGTTCTGCACGAAGGGATACATTAGGCTTACTGTCGAAAAGAAGGACGATCATGTTCATCTCTCGGTGACGGACACTGGAATCGGTATCCCGCAGCACTTGCTTCAGCGGATTTTTGAGCCCTTTCGGCAGGCGGATATGAGTTTTACTAGGATCAACCACGGCTCTGGCCTAGGGTTGGCGATATGCAAACGTCTAGTTGATAGACTCAATGGCAACCTCACCGTCACATCCGCGGAAGGCGTGGGTTCAACCTTCCTCGTGGACTTGCACAACGTGCAATACGGTCCCTCAGAAGGTACATCCGATGACCCGTCACAAGATAAGTCCACTCGAAACGCAAGCATGATGGTTTTCGCCAAAAGTGCTAGGACGCAAGCTGCACTCGAAGAAGCTTGGCGAAAGAGAGGGTTTGTCATCAAACCTCAAACCACAAATATGTCTCTGTTGGAGACGAGCGACTTTATCTGGACGGACATGCCATCCCTTTTAAAGGATCGACCTCAACTCCTCGAGCTCACACGCAATGCACCTATCAGCCGTACAGATCCGTTTCCCTACCTGCTGGTCGTATACTCGTCAGATACGGAGCTGCTATCGCTGCCACCATCGCCTCGGATCTTGCCGGTAAGCTAAAGTCACCAGCGAGCGTTGCAGGGTCTAATGGAAGGCTTGCCTAGATAAAACGTCCTCTATGTATGCACACTTTAGCGAAGCTGCTTGCCCAGCCGCTGGACCAACTCCCAACGATGTCAGGGAAGGAAAAACCAAAACTGGTCCGTTTTGCAAGCACACACAGCAGCGCGACAAGCGAAGGGTCGGAAGAAATGTCCACACCTGCAACATCTGTGGACAGCCACAATCAGGGCGAAGCCAGGTCTGGCCTGCAGGATGCACCGGTCATAGCAGAAAGCCATAGCGCGCCGGCCAAAAGAAAGATTCTTCTGGTCGAGGATAATATCGTCAATTCAAAATTAGGGCAGCGTATGCTGACTGCATTGGGCTACGAGACGATCCTAGCCTATAACGGGCTAGAAGCCTTCGAAGCTGTAAAGTCATGGCATGATCAGATCTATGCAGTTTTGATGGACTTGCAGGTATGACTTCTTGCATTCAGCCCCGGCTGCAAACTGACATCAACCCACAGATGCCTGTTATGAGCGGAGATCAGAGCACCGCGCTCATTCGGAAATACGAAGAAGAACATGGGCTCCGTCGACTTGCAATTATCGCTCTCAGTGCGAATGTCAACACAGCGAGTAGCAGCAAGCTTTTGGACGCGGGGGCGGACGGTTTCGCAGGCAAGCCGATTTCGATGAAAGGACTGGAAGAAGGCGAGTTCTATCCTAAGCATCGTGCACAGCAAGCTAATCAGGTCGATTGCAGCCATCAACCGTTTTGCAGGCAGCATATAGGGTATTTTCGATTCACAAGGGATTCTTGTCATGCAGGGACGCGGGTCGCATCACGGGCATAAGTCATATGTATCAGAGCTCACTCATCATTACAGCAACATGCAGCATCTATCATTTCGGGCAGTGAAACGGGCTTGCAGAGACCTTGTTTGGCCAATCTTAGAACGCGTCTCTTCCGCACGCCACGCTCACCTGCCTATGGAACCTTTGAGAACAGGGCAATATCCGCAGCCTCCGAAATGGCTTGTCACTTGTGCAGCATTCACCCCTCTGTTCTGTCACATACAAACCCTACACCCGCAAGATCATTCACCCTGTCCCAGACATCTTCATGAGGGTTCAGCTACCAGTCATCTTCTCCGCGCTGTGTTCGCTAGGGGCTGCACTCGCTGCAGACTTCCAGCCTAACGATGACGAAGGACTTGTTCTTATCGGATACAAGGATAAGATCTTCACTGCAGAGCCGTGAGTCTTTCAAAACAGTGCTTCGCGCAGGTGACTGAGTGAGCATGTGAAGACGAGATCCATGTCCTCAAGATGCCCTCAGGTCCCAAGGAGGGAACGCTACTCACAGGCGGAATCAAGGCCGATGTCTATCAGACAAACTTAGTAGTAGATAACGGTACAAGATTCTACTTCATCGACGTGCCACAAAGCGGCCAGCATGATTGGACTCATAGCTACGCCTGTAAGCTGCGTTAGCGCATTGATCACCACCCAGAATCACCGTTGACCTTTATCCCGGCTTCGCTGAAGACTACCAGAAGAATGGCGCTGCTTCGAACATATACATGAAACACGACGTCAAGGTAAGGGCGCTGACCGCTTCATGGCAATCTAGCTGATCGTAGTCTGTTCGCAGAGAATCACTTTCACAGACACCTCGTACACATGTCAGGCAGGCTGCGGTACAGCGGTATGTGCTTCATATACTGCCATTCTAGAGGCACACTGACTGGTTCCTAATGACTTGCCGCGACAGTGCACAGCTTATGCGGATTTCAATTCAGTCGCGCGCGTCATAGCAACCTACGCCACGCAGGGAAGCGAGACTACATGGTCTACTTGATCACCACTTGATGCCAGATCGATGGATATGAAGCTGCGGCTCACCGTTACTGCCGTACATCTGTATCTAAATCCTGCCACATGCCTAACTTTCGTCTTTGATGAGCTCAATTCCCTCAACTAAAGTATATCGCCGGTACACTGCCAAAGTCTCCTGATCTGCACAAGCCTATGCAGCTTTCCCTTCTATGATAGCGCAATTAGGGTAGACGGGGCAGAATCATCGCTTGATATCCACTCAGGTATCGCTTAGTACCCATTCCGGCCGTCATCCTTTCCCGCTCAGCCACTCTGAGACATCCGCCCATCGCGACTCCGACCGTCACCCTCTGCTTCCCCTCAGGCTGGTCCTAAATACAAATATTCACAGCTCAAATACACATCAAGAAATCCAAGCGCGACTATGCACTATCTTACAGCCGCCGCAATCACTTTCGCTTGTGTCTCACAACTAGTCGGCGCTGATTTTGTACCGAACGATGATGAAGGTTTGGTCATCATGCAGTATCAGGACAAGTTCTACACTGCCGCACCGTGAGTACACCACCAGCTGAGACATCAATCGCGCTGATAGTGGCCTGCAGATACCAGCCCTGTCCAGAGAAGCACAGCGAATACAACAGTGATCTTCTCGGAACAGCTGCTATGGGAGCGGGGCGCGAGTTCGGCACATATGTCATTCCTCCTGACAATCCGGGCGGTGGCCCTTTAAGCATAGTTGTGCCGGAGAGTTTGAACTGGTCAGAAAGCTTTGCATGTGAGTATTCCGTCCCTGCGCATTGCGCATGCACAGCTGACATAGACGCGGCGCCCTAGATTATCGAGTAAAGTCAGATCCTCCCGCTACCTATCGAGTGTACGGTGTCAAGGTCAGAAGTCTCTGACGACCAGTGTCGATCAAGCTGATTCTGTACATATTTTAGCGCACTTCCTTTCCCGACAGTGCCTATACTTGTCAGCCCGGATGTACCACAGTCGTGAGTGCTTTAACTTCGGACAGCCGAGTCCGCTCAGTAGTTTGGACTTATTCTATGACGTTCAGTGCGCCAAGAAAGCCGACTTCAATTCACAGGCCAAAGTGGTAGCCACGTATGCTAAAGGCTGGACTTTGAAGAAGTGGGGCGAGAAGAGCTGAAGGATATGAGACTTCTGCTTCTTATCCGCGCGTCCGCTCGTTGAATTGTAGCTGCAAGCCATGGCAAGACGTCTAGCTTCCGCATTCTCGCCTCTTCTATGTGCCCTAAACAACGAGCCCGCAACCCCCGATGGCATCAACCAACGGATCACGAGCGCAGATTGTGGCCGAATATGGCTTGGTACACCGACACCGATCATTCACATCGCTTCTCATCCATCTCGGCTGGCTCCCTTTCCTTCGTCATAGTCTCTCCTGAAGAAGAGTTTCCTACTTGCTCTTACTGCTGATGACTGGCTGCTTCTGCAAGAACTGAGCACATACCTTCAAGCGTATCGCAATCCGTGATCATGCACTATCTTGCTGCCGTTATTCTCGTCCTGGCGTGTGCTGCGCATATCGCCAGGTGCGACTTCATCCCAGAACCTTCTGAAAGCTTGGTTGTCATTCAGTACAAGGACAAATTCTATACGGCCGCGCCGTGAGTGTCAGCCATCGGTGACCTCGTAGCGTGCTGAGGCGGTAAGCTCAGGTACGACGGTTGCCCGGACATACACAGTCAGGAGCCAAGTGACCTCCTTGGCTTAAGGCCAATGGGCTCTGGTATCAAGCTAATGACTGTCATCGCTCCTCCTGGCGGTCCAGATACCCAAGTCTTGACTGTTGATATTCAGCGCCTACGCACCAGGTGGGACTGGGAACAAAGCTATGCGTGTGAGTGATGTCGTGAAGATGCGGTACCAGCTCTGACACCAGTATTCGCCTGTTTCAAGATTACCAGGACGACTCTGATCCTTCAAACGAATACCGGCTCTACTGGGCCAACGTAAGATGTGTGCCTTTGGGACACATCGATCAAATCATTAATGCTGTTTTACCCATCTAGCGGATTGAATTCCCAGACAATGGCTACACATGCCAGCCCAAATGCACCACAGCAGTAAGTCAGTCTCTCGAGTATCGGGGACTCTGCTCATCAGGATGCGCGACTATCCCTTAGTGCTCCAAGCAAGCCGAATTTAATTCTGAAGCAAAAGTCGTCGCTGCCATCGGGAAGAAATGGATACAGAGAAAATGGGGTGAGGTGTAGGCCCACGTTGTTACCTAAAGCGATCGTTTGCAAGAATAACCCCCAGCGTTGGTTGACCAATGGGAACTAGAGGCGAAGTGCGATCGATATTTTACATCACGTATATATACACATAGACTCTCCACGAATATAACACGAGAATATCGAACGAGCTCATTATAATGCGATGATCTATAGAGACGGTTGAGAAGGTCGTGCAGCAGCGAGGGGTCCTTCTTCGATACCGCCCGGTAGGGGAGCATCTCGTCCATGCTCACCACCAGCTGAGCCGAAAGGTTTCGACCACCCTAACTGTTTAGCAGTCTCTTGATCCTGCTCGATAAAAGGCCTCTCCCCTAATAGACGGACCATATCTTCTCTGTTGATAATTTCCTTCTCGAGTAGTAGCTTGGCGACCTTTTCGACAGCCTCTTTCTTCTCTGTCAAGAGCTCCGTCGTCCGCTTATGCGCTTCCTGGATCAGCCGCCTGACCTCTTCGTCGATGAGCTGACCAGTCTTCTCGCTAAATGGCTTCTGGAAGCTTCCATCATCTTGCTTGTAGCTCACGGGCCCTATCGCCGAGCTCATGCCGTAAGAAGCGACTATTTGCTGGCAGATGTTCGATATCTTCTGCAGATCATCTATGTATCGTCGTCAGCCAATGCGCGAAACCTTCAGAGGTCATAACTGACCTTGAGCACCCGTCGTTATCCGCTTGAAGAAGATTTCTTCAGACACTCGCCCGCCAAGCGTCATGGCGACACGGTCCATGAGTGCCTCCGTCGTGTACAGGAAGCGTTCCTTGGGCACATATTGCGCATATCCAAGGGTACCAACACCTCGCGGAACGATGGAGACTTTTAGTCTGTGGAATTATATACTTAGCTCTGCAGACCTTTGATATACGCAGACAACTTACAAAGGATCAGCATGCTCGAGGAACCAACCGCAGACAGCATGTCCGGCTTCGTGATACGCGACCGTCGTTTTCTCCTCTGGACTAAGGACTCTGCTTTTCCTTTCAAGACCAGCGATGACGCGCTCGATAGCAGCTTCGAAGTGTCCTTCCGTGACGTAGTCTGCTCCCTTTCTTGCTGCAATCAGAGCAGCTTCATTACACACATTTGCGATGTCTGCACCAGAGAACCCGGGCGTATGTACTGCTAGCTTCTTGGCCAGATGTGCCATCATGGGTGAGACATCGACATCGTCTGGATTTTCAATGTCTTCTTGGCCGGCCTCGTCGGATGTCGTAGCTGATTGTTTTGATGGAGAAGCAGTGGAAGGAAGCGGTTGGGGATTGAAAGGCTGCGGCTGAGCTGAGGCTTCGGTTGCTCTCGATAGATGCGCATCTTTGAGTAGGTGGCTATTATTCAGATCGACCACTACCTCTCCGACTCCTGCTGAAGAACCAGGCTCTTGTACAGAAGATGCAGACTGAGTAGCCGGCATTGCATCAGCTGCAGGCGCCGCGCTGCCTGAACCAAGTGATTCGCTATCGTCATCTGCCGTCTTCTTGTTCTCCTGCGTCTTCTTTGCCTCCTTCATACTCAGCACGAGCGGCCGCAGGTGTACCTTGAAGATCTGTCTTCGCCCACCGACATCCGGGTTACCGACTGCGATGTTCCTGTCGAATCGACCAGGTCGCAGCAGAGCGTTATCCAGTACATCTACTCGATTCGTGCCTGCCAGAACGACGACTTGTTCCTTCGTGCCGAATCCGTCCATCTCGACTAGCAGCTGATTGAGCGTACTCTCTCGCTCGTCGTTCCCTCCGAACTGGCCGCCTTTGCCTCTTGCTTTACCGATAGCGTCGATCTCATCGATGAAGATGATAGAAGGTGCGTTCTTCTTTGCCGTAGCGAATAGATCACGAACTCGGGAAGAACCGACACCAACGAACATCTCGACGAACTCTGACCCAGATACAGAAAGGAAGGGAACACCCGCCTCACCAGCTGTAGCTTTTGCAAGTAGGGTTTTACCGGTTCCAGGAGGACCAGAGATGATGGCGCCACGAGGGATCTTGGCTCCTAGACGTTGGTACTTCTTAGGCTCTTGAAGGAACTTGACAAACTCCATGATCTCTTCCTTTGCTTCATCCATACCTGCGACATCCTTGAAGCGGACTTTGACATCGGTCTCTTGCTGCATACGCGCAAAGGAGAACTCAGCAATTGGAAACATATTATGAGTGACTGCTGCGACTCACGTTGAACATCCGCGCCTTGGACTTGCCAACGCCAAAGATGCCTCCTGGTCCTCCGCCAATTCCGCCAGAAGCTCCACCTCCCGCTCTCCTTGATAGGTAGTACAGAAGACCAACGATCATAAAGGTAGGTGCGAAGCTGAGAAGAGTGTTTGAGATGCTAGTTTCATCTTTATACGCAACAGGCACTCTTTCCGCGCTCGGGATGCTCAATTCAGCTTGCGCATCCTCGAGCTTCTTCTCGAATGCTTCGACTGAACCAATGGAGAAGTAGTAGCTAGATCTTCCATCCGCAGCTGGACTCTGTGGGTAGAGTACGCCTGTCGCATTGCTGTGTAGATGGACCCGGACTTTGGATCGATTAACGACCGTGAGCTTGTCTACCAGTCCCTTATCCAGGAAGGCAGTCCTGAACTCTTGCCATGTAATCTCGCGCGCCGACGATTCGGAGGTCGATAGGTAGAGGAAGAGAAGGAGTGATCCGACGGGTACGATGTACGATCCTAGGCTGTTGGGCAGCTGTGGCCCGCCGGAGCTACCTCCACTTGATCCACCTGATGATCCTTCCTTGCTCTTATCGGTGTGGCTCTCTTTATCCTTTCCTGAGTTCTCGCCGAGGCTGAACGGGAAAGCGTCCTTGCCTAGCTTTCTGGGCGAGTTTGCGCCAGACAGCTTGTTGCCAGCTGTATTGCTAGGTCCTCCTTTACGTACAGCTCCTTTAAAGAAGTCTTCCAAGCCAGGAAAGGGCGACGATGATGACGGTTTGCCAGGCTGCGAGGAGTCAGCATCATCCCGCTCATTCTGGACTTTCTTGTCTTCTGTCGATTCCTTGCCCTTGTTGTTGTTGTTGTTACTGCTGCTTTCTGTAGCGTAACTTCTTGCGAGCTGCTTCCTGCTGCCGCTGCTGCTCGATGATGGCCAGCTCGAGGTCGATGCCACTGGCCCAAGTCGATGAGGTCGAGCCAGCGTCGCTCGAAGCGCTGAGGCCGACGACGATGCAGGCGTAAGTACTATAGCTCTTCGCATCGATGTATGTTCTGGCTATGATTTGGGATTGAAGCAAGAGCCGAGCTGCTGTCGTAAGCAATTCAAGTGGAATGATCAACTTGGAAAGCGGCGATAATCACGTATCGACTTGCGATTGTCTTTGGATTTCAGATAAGAGAGTATTGTAATTCAGATAGCAATGAGGTGCGCAGTAGCTCGCCAGATCTCAGTGTCTTCAATATCCGAATGCCGATGAAAGGCATTCATGATGTATATTATGGGACTACCTCCCTGCTCAGTCTTCAATGTACTACAGCTACATACGACGCTGATCTTATATACGCTGGCCTCGGACTTGGAGCTGGATCGGCTTATCACTATCGGTGATCCGCTTTCGTTGTGTACCATTCTATTCCATGAACTCTGCACTGACACTTCTGCACCCCCGATTATCTTGAAGATGGTCTTAGTTGGTCTTTGCGCGTTTGACGTCCTGCCAGTCAGGTCGAGCTAGAGGCTTTCCAGACTCATCTGGTGTTTCTGGAAGTCGCCGGATCTGCAAGAAGATACATATAGCCTCAGCGGGTCTCCTTTTGGTTGAGGACGGCGAAGGAGGGACTTACATCGTTATCGGTGAAGACTGCCAATTAAGCATAGCGTCAGCTTCATGGTTTGGGAGAAACGAAGAGGAAGCGAGACGGACGATGCTTGCTGATGGAGTATAGACCTCCAGAGACGGCCTTGAAGCGTTTTAACGTTAGCTAAGGTTGGATCCAGTCTCGGCCTGACTGACCAGGACAACGATGGCGTAGAGAGGGAAGAGCTCGGCAGAGAGCAGGGCGCTTCCCTAAAGCATAGAATCCAGAAGTGTATGCAGTGAGCATAGGTCCTGCGGCGATCATATTGGAAGGGAGATGCTGACCTTGGGCTAGAACGACAAGATTGTTCCAAGCAGGTATAGTACAGGAGTGGGCTTCATCAGGCATATGAACAGTACGTTCTCGAGTTGGCAGGCTGGCCAACCTTTGGAGTTTCAGCTTCGGCTCTTGCAACTCGAGACGTCTGGAAGCTGCGAGCGAAGGTAGGCGCAGAGGGCAAAGGTCGGGCGCGAGCTTGCATAGAGGAGCGTGTGAGAAGTCTGAAGGTCATGGCTGAGCGACCGTGTAATGGTTCGTCGAGTTGAAGACAGAAGAGCAGGCTGAGACTGCCCCTAGTCGTCATCTCCGGCTTATCACCTTCAAGGCACGCCGAGCAAGCTGAGAGCGCAAGGAAAGTATCGCAACAGCCTTGCATCTCTCGTATTACCCTAAGCTAAGCGAAAGACCAGCTATCTATAACACCCGTGTGTAAAGACAACGAAAGCACGAAATAAGATAATAACGGAAGAAACGAGTGTGGGAGTGATAGAGTAGTCTATGTAATCAACAGAAGAGGCACATAGTCAGGCGGCACTGCTACTACTGATGAATGAGGCTAATACTTCTAGGAGATAAAAACGAATGGAAACGAAGTAGCGCGTCTTGATCGAGGCATTTCAGCACGGCCATGCCATCAGAGAACGGAAGTGTGATATATGATAAGGTATACATATAGCTTGGATTGTATATATTCCGCACGAATCGGCCCAGTCTTTGTGCAGATCAGATCCCCCAGGCTATAATCACGAGTGATGCGAGTGATGCTGTTGATGATACATATTATGAGACACAAAGTTCGAGTGTCCAGATATTGTGGAGTTGTTCGAGTTCTGCGACTGCGACGTCCGAGGCAGAGAGCCCGCCGGCGAGCCAGGGAATGAGAACTCTTTCGGCGGAGGATGGTCGAAGGATGAAATACCGGGAAGGATGATACTGTGCTGCTGATGGCTATGTCCGCCTGTTCCAGGTGCTGACCCTGGATGTTTGGCGAATTGACCATGAGAAGGCATGTGTGGTGTAGGGTGGTTGTAGTAAGGACTGGAAGGATGTTGCGAATCACCTCCTGCAGACGTAGGAGACGTAGAACCTGCTCCTGATGCAGATCTAGAGTCCGACTCAGCAGCTGTAAGGCCTTGGAATCTGCCTACAAGCCCAAACTCCAGACTACTAGAATTAGAGCCTGATGTACCCAGATCTCGCCTAGACGAGTATGAATGACCGCTGTTCTGCGATCCGACGGAAAGATGGCTCTGTCCGCCAAACGAAGCGACAGACGGCGATCTCCGCAGAGGCGCCAGTAAACCACCAGTAACGACAGTCCGTCCAGGTCTCGAAGCACCAGGATCGCTGTCGAATGTATTTGTGGTGCTGACTGTACTGGCTGTAGCATGTGAAGAGATACTGAACCGCCTCTCTGACCGTGTCTCGCTGGATGACATCGAGTGAACATCGTCATCATCGTCCCGCCGCCGTGCTTTGAACCGCATGTCGGACGAATATGGCTGGTGAGCAGGGTACTGCTGGTTCCGAGGTCTATAAAAACTACTCTCGTCAGCTTGACCTTCATTGCACAAATTCGATGGAATTGCTCACCCTCCATCTTCCTGTATTTGCGGCATCCTGCTGTTAAGGATGATTTGCTGTTTCCTTGCCGCCGCCTCAAGCAACATTCTCTGCTTCTCTTTATCCTGTTCTCTCTGTAGCTGAGCCGCCTGCTGCTGAGCCTTCGACATGATACCTGGCATCTGGTGTTGTCCAACATTATGGAGCGGATCAGCAGCCTGTGCGAGTGCTTGTCGTTTCTGCATGACTGCTCTTGCTCGATCCCTCGCTGCGCGCTGAGCTGCTTCTCTCTTGGCTTTCTCCGCTTCTTTCGCCAACCGTTCGGCTTCTTTCTTTGCTTTCTTCGGGTCGAGAGGAATGCTTGGCGAAGAAGTAGCAGCGGCTGGTACTTCGACACTCCGCTCTGAAGGACTCCGCTTGAGCGAAGTCGTTCCAGACCGAATGGAAGCGGAAGAAGCGACGACTGCTGCAGCTGCAGCAGCTGCATTCGCATTGATGACAGCTTGTTGTTGTTGCTGTTGCTGAGCTGCAAAACTTGGTGGCACAACCAGGGGCTGTTGTTGCGGATGGCTATAGGCAGGTTGTTGATGCGACGAACTGCCAGAGTTAAGGATACTGCTCATCCATCCTCTCTTGCCAGACTTGGTTGAAGTCGTGGTTGTAGCATTGTTCGAAGATGAAGAAGCTGCGGCTTTGAGGCTTTCTGTGCTTCCTGAATTGCTGACGTGCGCATTCTGCGAGCGCTGTAATGCTTCCCTCTCGAAGTCCACCGAGAAATTATCCGAATCGTTCCTCTGTCTTCTCATTCCCTGTACATAAGGGTTTGGCGCATGATGCAGAGAAGGCGGCTGTGAATGCGACTGAGGTTGCAACTGAGATTGCGATATAGAGAATTTCGGACTTGGGGGAGCTTCTCCATAACTTGCAGGGAAAGAAAGAATCGAAGCTGCTCGTGTAGGAGCAATACCTTCGAAGATCGACCCGTCGTAGAATGTAGATGCTCCACCTGCAGAACCGCGTCGCCCTCCTTGTCCGAGACCGGAATAGATGGAAGGGTTGTAGTATGAGCCAGAATGGACGGAAGAGGCATAGCCGTTCGCGCCTTGGCGTAAGGGATGTTGTTGTCGAGAAGGCTGGGAGAGATGGTGATGATAATGCGAAGAAGGTAGAGGTGGAGGCAGTGATGAAGAAGGCGAGTCTGAGGGTCCTTGACCAAACGAATATACGGAACTCGGCACAGGACTTGGGGGAGCTTGAGCATGCGCTTGTTGCTGCTGTGCTTGCTGTTCCTGACCGTATTGCCCGCCGAGATACTGCGATTGTGTCTGATGAATCGACGGGAGATGCGGCGATAAAGAAGTCTCATCCTCCATATTGACATCACTGACCGATTCCGGATATCCCATATTGGGACTCGACAGATTGCTCGTCGTTGAGCCTCCCATATGTACTTGTACCCCCGCGAGCGCCGAGCTATCCGACATGACTGAGTGCGCGATAGAGTGCCTATCGCGCGCTTGAGAGGCGGAAGCATAGTACTCGGACTGTGAATGAGAAGAAGGAGCAGGAGAACCTGGAATGCCGTTTCCATTTGCGTGGGCGTAGTGTGAGGAGTGAGGCAAGGGAAGACCGCCTGAAGTAGGCTCGAAAGGCACTTTCCCATTTTGCGAAGAATGAGAATGCGAGGGCGGGACTTCTCTCGAGACTGCAGAATTGGGCGTAGGTAGTGTATACGGCTGCTGCTGTTGGATCTGGACCTTCGGTGGCTGCACTTGCTGAGCCTGCTGCTGCGCTTGTGCTTGTGCGCGTAAGAGATGATTCGGCAATGCCGGTACGAGCGTTGGCTTGAGTCTACTCGCGACTTTCGAGAAGTACGCATGATTGAGACAATCGATAGTCGTGAGGCGCGTTTTCGGCTCGTACCGCATGAGGTCTTCCATTATTTCCACTAGCTGATGCGGGACTTGATTCATGTCGTAGAGAGACGAGAACTCCATCGGCATGATTTTAGGAAAAGAAAACCCGACGTGTTTAGCCATTTTTATGCCTCGTTCCCAGGTCCCTCCTCCCCTTATCCGCCTTGTGCTACTGCTAGAGGACGAACTGCGGAAATGCGGCTCGTACATCCCATATTCCGAAGATGGGTCGCCCAGCACTTCGCAGATCTTATATACCTGATCCACCTCTGACTGGCCAGGGAAGAGTGGTTTCAAGTTAACCATTTCGCTGAGTATAGTTCCTACAGCCCACATATCCACTGGGTTTGAGTAATCCCTCGAACGTAGAAGAACTTCTGGGGCTCTATACCACCTCGTAGACACATATTCCGTAAAAGGTGGTTTTGATCTCGTTTCCCTCGCTAGACCGAAATCTGCGATTTTAACAATAGCAACGACGTCTTTCTCGGGATTCGCGGCTTTCAAAGAGACGTATTTCGTGTCGCTCATTAAGTGGGGCGCGATATAGCAGGGATAGTCCGCTAAGCCAGTAGTGGTGATGAGGAGGTTTTCAGGCTTCATGTCTCGATGGAAATAACCGGATGTGTGTATATGGTCTAATCCTAAGAGGATCTGATGGAATAGATCGGCGACCAACCCAGCTGCTAAAGGACGCCCTTTACGGGATTTCGTGAGTTGGTACAGGTTGCCTTCCATGCATTCGAAGACGAAGTAGAGCTCGCGAGAAGAAGGGAGGAGGAACGCATCGTATAGAGGAATGATATTGGGATGTAGAGGTATCGAGCGAAGGGACTGCAGCGAAGAAGCGGAGACTTTCCGATTAGCTGCTACTTCCAGAGAAATGCGGTGGGAAGAGGGCGCACCTTGAGCTCCTTCAACTTCATACACTCGTCCCATCCTCCTTCGAATGCTTTCTTCATCCGCTTGAGCGCGACGAGGCGTTTGCCCTTATATTCCGGTCTTGAAGACGGACCAGGCGGGCCCGTCCCTTTGGGCAAGCTGCGAATCGCACATTCATACGATACATCAGCATACTCTTTCCTTTCTCTCCGCCTTGGAGACACAAAGAATGGTGAAAGTGTGTAGACTCACGACAACGGCGAATGCCAATCTGCCAACCAGACAGTTCCGAAACTCCCATCTCCTACTTCTTTCAATACAGTATAGCTCCTTGCTCCTACTGCTGGCAATGGAGCAGCAGGCGGCGGCCCTCTTTCATATACGATATCTCCATTTCGGATGAAGCTCGTGCTTGTGCTTGTGCTCGTCGACGGGCCGGGGCTGCTTGAAGTCGATGCTGTGGGTGATATATGAGGAGTCGAGTTATGATTCTGCGACTGCTGCGATTGGTATTGCTGAGAATGTTGATCAGACCCAGATCCGTTTGACAGGTGATACTGCGAGCTCGACGACTTTAAGGAAGTCGGTGTGCTCATTGCTATGACTGGTTGTACTATGTCGATATGTGGTGGATGTGCTGCTCCTGCTGTAAGGACGAGGCTCATCTGTGCTTGCTAGCGTATCTGTATCGCTAAATTGACCACGCGAGCGCCGTCCAGCCCGGTCCCGAGGTGTATCGAAGGTCGCTAGGGATGATGCAGCATCCAGTATTACACTATCTTGCAGTATTGTATGTATATGTTGGTGTAAAGCTGAGCACTGCTCCCTCTCGCTCTGTCGACTCGAATGATGGGTCCGTCGCTAGTGTGGACGCTAAAGCTGGCTGGTGTGGTTTGAACGGGGATCGTCGATTGATGGATGATTGATACGTTGTACTGTATGTATGAGGTTGGAATGAGTGTAACAATCTCCTTGAATCCCTTGAATCTATCTCTCCCTTCCTGACCGACCTCGAGAATGGGCTGCGTCCTGATCTTGAAAATGGGCTGTGGTCTCGACCCTTACGAGGGCGATTTAGCTTTGCCCAGTTACCAGCGAGGTTGGATGCAGGATGCAAGCTGTGATATCTTGCTACTATTATTCGCTGTTCTATAGCAACCTTGTGCTGTTTTCCCTCCTTCCCTCGCAAGACTAGCGTTGATCTGTCGCTCGCGTGGGAGCGAGAATAATGCAATTGGATCAGGTCAAGGTTCCTCAAGAAGGCTGATGAAGCAGCATCAGAGTAGTAATTATTGTGTTGGTAAGAGACAATACACTACACAACAACGAAGCAGCGAGCGAGGTTGTTCAGTAGTCAAACCAGCCCAGTCCAGGTTGATTTCCATCGATCTCAAGCTAGCCCGTCTTTAGACTGGATCGACCCTGCATCTAAGGGAGTGTGTGGTTCATCTATACGTATAACATTACACCATCCTATGCTTTGTACACCTCCGCCTTCACCTACCCTGTCTTACAGCCTGACTTCAATCACCCGCGAAAGATTGCTCTTTGGATCCAATCTGATTGGAGACAATGGTTTCGATGATTGCTTGTAGCTGTTGTGTTGTCCTCCTTGCTGTAAATACTTCAACGTGAATGGATAACTCGCCGTCCTGTACTCGCGACGACTCTCTTCCGGTTATCTCGAAAGCGAAGAGATCCTCTCAAAACTCAACAAACAACAAACTCGAAAAAGAAGATCAACAATTCCTTGAATCTGGACAGCATTCTCTTCAATTACCATTGAGATAGTTATACGATGAGCCAGCTGCTGTCGAGCATCCGCGACACGCTCCAGTCCAGCGGAGCATTGAGCACTTCGTCGTATGCAGGAGGGAAGCTGGATCTACATAGCCATATAGCAACAGCCATCAATAAACTACCACTCCAGTATCAACCCCCAGTATGGACATACAGGTGGTATCCTGGGATAAGCCCAATGTCGACAGGTGAGCGAGCGAGGAGCTAGAGCGACCTAAAAAAAATCGCAGACTCGCGCAAACTCGTAGAAGATGGTAAGAGAAGGGAAAGCTGACGGTGTGCATTGTGTTATACTCTATGTGCGATGAATAGACGCCCAGGTCGCGGTCGCCGTGGTCATCTATCTCTCGACAATCTTTGGAACGAGAGAACTCATGAAGGACAGGCCGGCGTTCAGTGGGTCGCACTCATCTTCCATCCATCGTTACATCAGTACTGATGTATCCACTGTGTGCACCTCTAGAATTCGCGCGACTCTTCCAAATCCATAACCTCCTTCTGTCATCTGCATCCGGTCTTCTACTCGTGCTCATGCTCCAAGAAGTGAGTCGCACAACATCCTTTCATTGTTCTGCAACACCTTAGCTAAAGTAACGCGTCTATCTGCAGATCGTTCCCATCATCTACAAGCACGGCCTGTTCTATGCGATCTGCAACATCAAGTCCTGGACACCTCGCATGGAGACGTACTATATCATCAACTACTTTTTCAAATACTGGGAATTACTCGACACTATGTTTCTAGTCGTCAAGAAGAAGCCCCTTGCATTCTTACACGTCTACCACCACGCCGCTACCGCTGTCCTCTGCTACACCCAACTCAACGGAAAGACGTCCATTTCCTGGATTGTCATTACGCTGAATCTGTTTGTGCATGTTATTATGTACTACTACTACTGGGCGACTGCGGCGGGGTACAAGATCTGGTGGAAGAGATACGTAACAGTCCTCCAGATCTCACAGTTCGTTATCGATCTAGGAATGGTGTATTTCGGCAGTGCGTCTCTTCTCCATTATCCCCCTCTCTCCCTCGCTCTCTCTTCACCATACTTACTAATATTCCCATTGTGATTTTAGCATACTCCCACTTCGCATACAAGTTCGCCTCCTCCTTCCTACCATACAAAGGCGACTGTGCAGGCACAGAATATGCGGCTTTACAAGGATGCGCAATCCTCTCTTCATACTTGGTCCTCTTTATTTCCTTCTATAGGAAAACATACAAGAAGGCGAGCGCAAAGAGGGATATCCAGAAAGCCATGAAGAATGGGAATGGGGTAGCCAAGCCGAATGGAAAGGCGGTTAATGGAAGATCGAGGAGCGAGAGCTTGTCGAAAGCTGCGATCGTTGCGGACAGCCTGTTCGATGGTGAGTTTCCGCTGCTACGACGATAGGTAGTGGGAAAGGTGGCTGAATCTATCTTTTTGTGATATGTACAGAAACCTGCGGACCTGCTGGCGTCAATAAATCGACTGCTCCGAGCGGATTCAACACACCTACGATCTAAGCGACGAAAGTCAACAGACCAGACGCGACATTGGGGGAGATGCTAGCTTGTTCACGCATTCCTCGTTTAATTGGCGAGCGTCCTATCCCAGCAAAGCAGTCTGCTTCTTAAGCAGGTCTTTCTCGTCACATCCCCAAAAAAAGGCATACATAACCTCCCTTATATCCCCTTTCCCTTCCTTTCCCTTCCTTCTCCACTACAAGGAATGATGTCGCAGAGCTTTCGTGATTCTGTGCTGTTCGATTCTTCCCAAAAGGATACCCCTTCTT
This sequence comes from Erythrobasidium yunnanense, assembly GCA_001600175.1. Taxonomy (NCBI): domain Eukaryota; kingdom Fungi; phylum Basidiomycota; class Cystobasidiomycetes; order Erythrobasidiales; family Erythrobasidiaceae; genus Erythrobasidium; species Erythrobasidium yunnanense. The sequence continues at coordinate 760,125 of BCJC01000003.1, forward strand.
ACCTTCTTCATTTCTCCCTCTATTCCTCTACATCCCCCAACATTACAATAGTTCTCTTTTACGTATCCTTCATATACCCAAAGATCTTAATGGCATGATTCGGCATCTTATTATCTCCTCCTTATCCTTTCTGCACGCTTCCATCCTTACCTGGCCTTGTCCTTATCCGGCTTTAGGCTTCTCTCGATATCTTCCGACTTCGTGTTTCGAATCAGTAGAAAAGCAGAGTATACTCCCCACATTCGATGAACAGCGTTTGTCTTCCCCTCGGTGTCCACTGTATATAAATCTTCGGCTTCTTAGTCTCTCTTCCTTTGATAGCCTACATCAGAGAAAAGCGAGGAATATACAGGAATGCCAAATACACATATACAAGGAACCGCTTGCTATATCTCGCTCAATCATTGCTCCAGTCTAGAGCATAAAACGCCCTTGATTCGCTTCCCATAGCTCGAACGCGCGCAGAAACGCGCAAGATGAGATAGCAGGATGCGCCCTCGACCTTCGCACTAACTATGCGCAGGGAATCAGGCTGCGGCACCCCCGAAACCCGGTCCTCAAGTTGATCTCGCTTCGTGTCCCTTTTTGGTGTCCCTTGACGCACGACCGTACATTTCATTGTGCGAATGGCAAGAGCAGCATAATACACGCATTCTACAATACTGCAGGACATCTTGGGAGCAGAAGAAGAAGGAAATCGCGTACCTCGTCTGCTTCAGCCAAGCCAACATCTGCGATTGCTCAAACGGCTGGCGCGACTGACCATTCGTCTATATACTCTCAGGATCCACCGTCCTCATTCCTGGTGGTCTCCTACGAAGCGAATGCTCATCCGCTTCGGCCAGACCTACCTCCCACTGTTTGTAGCATGCCAGTATGGGCCAGCAACGACGAAAACCAATGCAATCTCAAAAGATATCCCTGTCTCCATGATGCAACCCTGGAACAACAAGCCACTCGTTGCGACTGCGAACGGTACTCCCACTAGCCGACACGGGGAGAACGCGCTGTGCAGCTCCGGTTCGCATACCTAAGACCGACCAGCAGCATCTGACAGCCCTTCTGCTTCCACCTACGCGCGGTGTGCAGGCCAATTGCGCGAAGTGTGCCAACGGAAAACACCGCCTGAACAACTAGGCCGATTTTCAGCGAAAAAGCGAAAGCTTTGCTCGCTTGTGCAACGCATCTGCTAACCAAAGCGGACGGAAAGCATAGCTGGCTCTGCTGCAGCAAAAGCTAGCAGCTTGTTCAGCTTGCGCATCTCTGCTCTCTCCTTTACACCTCGAGCCTTCGACATACAAGGTAATCTAGTTGCTCTCCGCCGCAGCGAAGATCACTGAGCATTACTTCAGCTAGACCATGCCCTACAACGATCCTTACGGCTACGGCGGAAACACTGCTTACGCGCCTCCTCCTCCCATGGGCAGACATGGCGGCGTATATCCACCCCAGCCTGACATTTACGGAGGTGGACGCTATGACGACATGGCCATGTCACGCCACGGTCGAGACCACGACCACGGCAGTCGCAGCCGCAGTCGCAACAAGCATTCCGGCAGTCGTCACAGCTCGAGACACCGTGGACGTAGAGACGAGTCGAGTGACGAGAGCAGTCAATCTAGCTCTGGATCCTCTGTCGACAGTGCTTCGACTGGCGCGACCTCGATGTCCTCGTACCTTCCTTCCCTTCGCGGATCTCGCAAGTCTAGAAGCAGACACGACAAACGCTCTAAGAAATCAAGCAGATCGAGCCACTACAGCGAGTCAGAGAGCGAAAGCCCCTCCGAATCCGAGTACAGTGAATCCGAGGATGAAGATCGCAAGCGCAAAGCCAGATCACAGGCAATGAAGGGCAGCGGACACAGCGGTCGGAGAAACCCATTGGATAACGTCACCGGAGGAGCTCGTCTCCTTCACGGTGCTTACGATGCCATTAGGGGCGCCCGCGGCAAAAGGCCAAATCGTGCATCACCTTTTGTGGATCTCGCAACTGCTCTCGGCGGCTTTCTGAACAACGCTGTAGGCCGTTCAGGCGCTGGTATGAAGAAGAGAAAGCCCAAAAAAGTAAAAGGGCGAGATGGACGCGAAAGGTCCAGACGTTGATCGAACGTTCCTGCCTTCGTCAGTATGCATGTTGTGCTAACCATCTCTACCTCAATTATCTCAATATGGATATGGCCAGCCACAATCGTATTTGCTTCTCTCTTCACATCGCTAAACTTCAACTGATCCTGGGCGGGCCCGACACGCCTTCATTACCTGCCCACATCCGCTCACAGCTAGCCTTCTGACCTCTGCCAAATTCGCTCGATGCTAAGAAGAAAATTTCGACCGCTTGCCTGCTTCAAAGGGATCGCCACCGGTTGGACAGTAAGCCGCAAGGCACAGCAGGAACTCGACTAGCTGGCTTGCTCGCTCTGCTTGCAGACGAGGGCAGCTCTGCTCTCTCCTTTGCTCTAACACCCGAACAGAAAGCCGCCTGCTTGGCCCGCCGACTTTCGTAGCCAGGACCTACACAATGCCATCCAAGTCTGCCGTACGCTATCGACACGATGACGACGGGATCTCCCTCGAAGGAAAGGGGAGGAAGCACAAAGCTCATGCTTCCTGGCACAAGAGCAAGGGAGGCAGCTCTCACTCCCACTCCCGCTCCGGATCCAAGAAAAGCTCTCACAAGCATGGCAGTCACAAGTCCAAGCATTACTACTCTGACTCTGACTCTAGTTCCGCTTCCAGCGAGAGTACATTCTTAGATCCCTCCGACTCTGAATGGGGTTATAGTTCCGATGATACCGCCGTCACATCGAGATCAGCCAAGTCCAAATCAACCGGAATCATGACCATACTCAGAGGCAAGCGGGATGACGACGACGATGCCTCGAGCACATACAGTCGAAGACACAAGCCCAAAAAGTCAAGTACCGCACACAGACCTAGCAAATATCGCCCTGGAACAAGAGGTATTCGCGATAGGCTCACTGTTCGTGAAGGTGCCGGTATGTTAGCATTCATGTATGGGGCATTCCAGCATCTCAAGGATCGGTACAATGGCGAGCATACCTCCAAGCTCCATCACGCAATGATGCATGCAGGAGTCTGGCATGGTGTGAAGGGGCATGATAGGCGCATGATAAAAGGCGTCAAGAAAGGTCTTAGAGAGCCCTATGAGAAGAAGCCTCATCGTAGGTCTCGAAGAAGCCACAAAGATGACTAGGTTGGATTGGACGAGGCTCTAAAGTGTCGTATATACATTACTTTCACTCTGCCTTGTACGACTGGCGCTCTCGAGACTCAGTATGCAATTCCCTTTCCCGGGAAGCTTGAATTCTTGCGTACTCTTGAGGGGCCTACCCGTTGACGCATCGACCACTCGATGCTGAGCCGAGAAAGCGCAACTGAAAATTTGACAGCTCTGTCGGACCCGCAAGGCGGCTGTCCACCTGGTCTTACGGACACGCGGCAGTGCCTCCTGGTGCGGGAGGACCCAGCAGAGTAGGTTCTGCCCCTCTCCTTTGCTTCCTACACACCCGAAGTGGATCTCCAAGAAGTGCCGACTTCCTTTGACGCTCCAAGAGTCAACCTTCATCCGAACACAGAAGCGCAGCAGCATGGGCAGAAGCGGAAGCGGAGATGTCGTCATCAAAGAGAGTACCAGGACCATAGTCCCTGGGGGCAGCGAACGGTCCAGACATTCCTCACATCGTCACCATAGATCGCATCGCCATGGCTCGCGTAGCAGCAGGGGCAGCCACAGCTACAAGGTTATACCGATCGATAGCTCCTCCGCCTCCTCTTCATCGTACAGTAGCTCCGACTATGATTCGGGGTACGAGAGTGATCTGAGGCACAGAGAGCGCAAGGAGCGCAAACTTGAGCGCGAGCTGGCTCTGGCGCGCCGAGAACGTCACAAGGCTAGAAAAGAACGCAAGCGTAGACACAGAGCCAGCAGGGACTCCGACAAGGAGGAGGAGGAGGAGACGAGCGTAATCAAACGCAAGAACAGGGTCGGTCTGACAGAAGGTCTCTTCGGTGCAGGTGCTGGAACTGCCGGTCTCGTATTCTTCGCTCGGAACCTTGCAAGGATCATGAAGCATGGCTATGGTCCCATGGACAAGAGAGGTCCGCTCTTCATGGGTGGAGGAGGTATATTGGGCATCCACGCGCGCCATAGACACAACAAGGCCAAGCCGGAGGAAGAAGAGCAGGTTGTCAGACGCAAGAAGGAGACCAAAAGGTCCAGCAGAAGGAAGCATTCTGATTGAGGCTATGGACAGCTGTTGCGACTTTCTTCTCTCGAGGCTTACAGTCAAGCCCTAAAAACGATTTCGTGTATCAGAGATCACCCAGTAAATGTCATCTTTCCAGTCTTGATACAGTCGTTCTGGGCGCTTGTGGTGTTGCGGAGCAGCTTTGCATGTGTTCTTGGCCAGATTGCCCTCTCGTTCAGCCAATACGTCCAGACAGCAGACATCAAGACCAAGTCGACATAGGTATTTGCGACGTACACGCTGAACGCGCGCTATGGTGTAGGTCTCTTGCAGGGCTTGCGCAACAGCAAGTAGGGTCTTGACGATTGTGACGCACACGCAGCCTCGAGGGCGTCGTAGCTGGCCTACTGAACCGTTTCCTCAAGACTTATGTCGAGAACTTGAACACCAGCCAGCTCAATATCGGTATCTTCAGCGGTGATGTGCGACTCAAGAATTTGAAGCTCCGCAAAGAGGCTCTCGACAAGTTTCGGCTGCCGGTCGACGTCAAAGAAGGCTATCTGGGCGACCTTACTCTGAGTATACCATGGAGTAACGTGTGTTGCAATGCTCAACCTCGTATGCTTCGGCACTTCTGACAGCTGGCGGTCGCGTTGCTTCTATTCATGCAGCTCAAGGGCAAGCCTGTCAAGATCCTCATCGAGAATGTCTATCTACTCGCTACGCCTGCGTCTCCAGATGCTCACTATGATCCAGAGGAGGAAGCTCAGCGAGCGCAGGCTGCAAAGATGGAGAAGCTCGAATCGGCCGAGCTACTGACGACGAAACCGTCAGCCGGACTCTCCGCTGAAGACGAAGCCAAGAACGAGTCTTTCGCAGCATCTCTTACCAATCGTATTGTAGACAACGTTCAGATCACGGTCAAGAATGTCCACTTGCGCTATGAAGACGATGTGAGCGTACCCGGACATCCATTCGCAATCGGTATCACGCTGGCCGGCTTCAGCGCAATGTCGACAGACAAGCATTGGCAGCCAACATATATACACAATTCGAAGGAGGGGATACATAAGCTCGCCAACCTCGACTCGCTCGCTATCTATTTCGACTCTGATGCAGACTCGCTGGCAGGATATCCAGCCGACAGTGCTATCAAGCAGTTCAACAGCCTCATTGCGAAAGCCGATGCCAAAGAATCCGAGATCGTCGACCATCAGTACATCCTGCGACCCGTTTCAGGCGAAGGGCGATTAGTTCTCAATCATCACGCCAACAAGGAAACGCCAAAGACAGATGCACAGCTTCTGTTCAAAGAGATTGCATTCGCTCTAGATGAACATCAGTACAAAGATGCCCTAAGCATGCTCGACCTGTTCCATTTCTACACTCGCAAGAATCAGTACCGCAAGTACAGACCTGAGCAGAAGCAGTTAGAGCAGAACAGGAGCCGGGCCCTTCTACAATTCGCTCAGAAAGCTATCCTGCAGGAAGTCAAGGAGCGTCACCGAAAATGGACGTGGGATTACTTCAAAGAGCGACGGGATGACCGCAAGTTATACGTCTACTGCTTCAAGCTGAATGCAAGAGGTGAAAGCACACCAGATGTGAGTGTTTCCGCTATTTGCACCCTTACATCAGCTTACATGCCATACATAGGACAAGGCAAGACTGGATGAGCTCGAACAGAAGCTAGCATACCAGGATCTTCGCTTCTATCGCTCGATAGCGCGCTCGGAGCTGCGCAAAGAACGGGTCAACGCAAGGCAGACGGCACAACAGAAGGACTTGCAAGCTGGAGCGAAAGGCAAAGGGACCAGCGGGACAACAAGCAGCTCAGGCTGGCTCGGCTGGGTGTGGGGCGGGACTAAGACGCAAGCGCACAAGGAGGACGATCAGCCTCAGGATTTGTTAAGTGACGAGCAACGAAAGGAGCTTTACGATGCTATAGACTGGAACGACAAAGAAGCTATTGCTGCAGACATTGATTTTCCCAAAGAAGCATTGAAACTCCGAGTCAATGCCAAGCTGGATACCGGATCGTTCGCTCTACGGAAAGACCCTCATGGCAAGGTCGTGGACATGCTCAAGGTGGTCTTCGATGATTTCTCAGCCGATGTGGTGCAGAGGCCGGACAACCTTGAGGCAGAATTAGCCCTAGGAGGCATGTCTGTGTATGATGGCACGAAGCCGGACACACTTCACAAGCAGATTGTGCGCGTGAAGCAGGCCGAAGGAGACAGCTCCGCAGCTGGAGATGGCTATATAGTCAACCCAGAGGCCAGGCCAACCGAGGGAGCGCGTACTGCTACGCAGGACTCGCCTGTGGCCGACAAGAAAGCGGAGGACCCGTTCTTCTACGTCAAATTCGAGCAGAACCCTCTGGATGAGCGCGCAGACACAGGTCTCATCGTCAAGATGAGGTATATGGAAGTGGTCTATCACAAGGGCTACGTCGAAGCCATCTTAGCCTTTTTCAAGCCGCCTGCAAGCCAGCTAGAATCTGTCAATGCCCTCGTCGATGCCGCCAGCGGTACTTTGGAGAACATTCGCAAGGAGACGAGAGCAGGTCTTGAATTCGCTCTACAGCAGCACAAGACAGTAGATTTGCGCGTAGACATGAATGCACCCATTATCATTATTCCAGAAGATGTCACCAAGTCAAGCTGTCAACATATCGTCTTGGATGCGGGTCACATCTCGGTAGAGAGTGAACTCGTAGACAAGAAAGCTGTAGCCGACATCAGGAACAAGGAGAACCAGCATTACGATGACGCAGACTTTGAGCGCCTCGAGTCCCTTATGTACGATCGCTACCACATCAAGCTGGAATCCGCGCAGCTTCTTATGGCCAACACCCTTGATGCATGTATGGACGCACTCGCCGCCGAGTCCACCCCGCAAGTACATATACTTGAGAGAATCAATATCGCCTTCCTCGCCGAGACCTGCATTGTGGCCAAGGCACCCAATCTCACCAGATTCCGGATTACTGGAGATCTTCCTGACCTGCATGTACACTTCAGCGACCGGAAGTACAAGAATCTCATGCGAATGATCGATATCGCGCTACCGAAGTTCGGGGAGGATGCAATCACTGCCTCAAACGCTGCAATTAGCGCAGCGGATGTTGAAGGCCAACAAGCACCTAAGAAAGACACGTCTGTGAGCGGCAATCAGACTTTCAAGCAAGCTCCGCTATACCTGGACGAGGACGATGCATTGAGTCTAGGCGAAGAGACCGATGTCGAGTACGAGGATGATGAGACCAAGAAGGATGATAGCGTCGACGGGTTCGCCGATGGTGGTGACAAGGACAAGGAAGCAGGAGAAGATCAGTTTTATGATCCTGGTGAAATTGTCGAGAGCGTAAGCTCATTGGCTATGATGCACAGTAGCGGCCAAACACTGACGGATCCCTCAATAGAACGCTAACTTCCGTCAGAAGTCCTTCGAATTCTCGTTTACAGTCTCGAAGCTTCAAGCATCCATATACCGATCGGATCCATCGATTGATAAGCCAGACAAGCTGCTCGTCGAAACAATACTAAATACTTTTCGTTTCGGCTTCGCGTTGCGACCTTACGACATGCAAGTTGGTATAACCCTTGCCTCCTTCTCCATCGAAGACAAGATGGTGGAATCTACTTCCCAATTTCCACAGCTCGTGTCTTCGGAAGCGGACTCGACTGCTGGCAAAGAAGCAGGCAGGGATCTGGTATCTATCAAGTATGCAAAGGTTCAGCCAGATTCTCCCGAATTTATGACAGTTCACGAAGGCAACAACCAAGTAAGTACATGGTTTATGCTTGAGTGTCTCGCACGCCAACTAAGCAGGTTTTATGCAACAGAGCGTGGAAGTCGAGATGTCCACGATCAGCTTGGTGGTTACTCGTGCTAGCATCGTGAGTCTGAATTACCCATAAAAATGATTTTGCTGACCCGCAATGCAGCTCATGCTCTTTGACTGGATCATGACGACCTTCACAGGCGGTCCTGAGCAGAGTCAGGTCGCTCCTGTCGAGCAGTCTGCCTCTGATAAGGGAATAGTCGGCTCTCAAAACGCAACTTCAGCCGAGACGGCTGTAGAAAAGCTGCGAGTCAAAGTCAGACTGAGCGAGGTTCGCGCTATCCTGAACGACGATGGTACTCGACTGGCAACTCTGTCATTGCAAGCAGCAGATGTCAGTGTCCTTTTAAGAGGACCAAGTATGCGAGTGAACGCCAGACTTGGCAACCTCTCTTTGAGCGACGACTATAACGGGGATCAAGACACCAAGTACAAGCAATTGTTGACGATTGAGGGGGACAACCTGGCAGATTTCCAGTATGAGAGATATGATGCTCACGACACAGCAACATACCCAGGCTACGATTCCATGGTATACCTTCGAAGTGGTTCTTTCCGCTTCACCTTCGTGCAGGGACCAATGCACCGCATCTTAAGATTCCTAACCAAGTTTGGGCGGATGAAGGCTGTTTACGATGCAACAACGAATGCAGCCGCACAACAAGCTACGGAGCTCACCAATCAAGTTAGCAAGATGCACTACGACATACTGGTACATACGCCTATTCTTGTCTTTCCCCATACGCAAAGTGAAGGTGAAAGCCTCATAGCCAATCTAGGTGAAATGAGCGTGAACAACACCTTCGCGGATGAGGGGCCTGCTACCTTGACCAAGATCACAGCGAGCCTTAGCAAGATACGCCTTTCCTCCAGCAATGACAAAGGCGAGACGATCCAGATGCTTCGCAATGTGGATCTCAAGTTCGACATCACTATGGCAGAAGGCCAGGAGAGGAAGGCTTCCACCAGAACCAGACCAGATACAGAGGTGCGTGAGTCTTCAGAGGGGCGTCCACAAGGTATTCATCGGTTGCTTCTTTCAGATCGTTGGGCACATGTCGGACGTACGCATGCATTTGACCGCCAATCAATACGCCTTCTTGCTCGATTTATCGCGTACCATTCCAAATACTTTCGCAACCACCGAGGAAGAACAGGAAGAGGATGGTCAGCTCGATGCGCAAGCTACAGCCAACAACACTCCAGCTCGCGTCAAGTCGCCTAGCCCGGTGGAGGGTGCCCTCGGTTCTAAAGAATCAGAAACTGTTGACCTGTTCCCAGAGCTTGCCAAAGTGGCTTTCAACGAACAGGGAGAGAAGGTTGTTCTTTACAGCAAATTAGAGTTCGCTTTCACAGTCAAAACGATCTATCTAGAGTTGTACACCAAGGAAGCTCAACAGCAAGAAGCCCTTAAGCAATGCAGTCTAGCCTGCTTCTCCCTCAACGATGTGGACGTCAAGCACAAAATGGTTTCTAATAGCTCGATGGAAGCTGAAGTGCTGCTCCGATCCTTCGTAAGTAGGATTGCCTGAGCGATGCAAAGTGATTAGCTGAACTGTCGCAACCAGACTGTACACGACACCCGACCATCTATAGAGACGAAATTCCGGGAGATCCTGCCGGCGTCTCGCGAGAAGGGCTATCAGTTAATGATCAGCTACGCTGTGACCGGTGGGAGTGAAAGCAGCTCGGTGGCCAATGTCACTGTCGATACGCCATCTGTAATCTTTTCGCTCGACCCGCTATTCGCAATGCTGGACTTCGCAAGCGCGCCCTTCAAGAATAACGCCCCGACTGAACCAGATGACAAGGAGGCAGAAGAAACCGAAAAGGAGAAAGATACCGCAACTACTTCCTCTCCCTCGCAAGGTCTGGCCTTCCGTGTCAATGTAGTCCAGGCGTCTGTCAAACTTCTGGCCGATCCCACCCGATCGGATAGCGAAGCCATCGTATTATCTATACGTCAAGTACAACTAGCACAACAAGGTACTATGGTCTTGAGTGTGGATCACATGGGCATCTTCCTCTGTAAAATGGACAAGCAAAGGGAGACAATCCGAATCCTAGACGATTTTGACCTCAATCTGTCGATGGACAACCGTGCAGACAATGGTTCCCAGAACTCAAGCATCGAATTAGACCTGCAGGCACTGGTATTGCGCCTTTCCATGCGCGATATCACATTGGCTACAAATATATTCTCGCGAGCCATTGAGTTGTCGGGTGCTTCAAAGAAAGACAACGAAGATGATCAGACGCTTGCTGCCGAGCGGCCTAGGCGACCTGTCGAGTCCAAGAAAGCTAGCCAGCCAAGCACGAATGCTCGCCGACGAGTTTCTGCACCACAACCACCTAAAGCAGAGCTTCTTGCCACCCGAGAATCAGTATGTGGTTCCTTCATAATTCTACAGCGCTCCGACTGATATTACGCCTTCAGTTGAGAGCTACATTTGGGGGCTTCCGCCTCGTTCTGATATCCGACCTGCACGAGCTGCCTGTCCTCGACTTGAAGGCACCTAAGTTTAGTGCTCGGGTCCAGGACTGGTCTGCAGATGTAAGTCGGCTTACACCCATATCCGTATTAGCTAAAGCTTCAAGCACAGATGCGTGCCAATGTTAATATCACCCCGGTCATCAATTACTACAACCTGACCAATTCCAGATGGGAAGCCCTCATGGACCCTTGGGAGTTCAGTATTCAGGTATACCAGCCATTTCCTTCACTCGGTTTCCAATCTTGCTAACTCGCTGGTTAGGCCAACAAGACGGCTGCTACTCAGGCGATGGCCATCGCTCTATCCTCGAAGCGCAGGCTTGAAGTCAATATCACACATACGTTCATTGAGCTGGCCATGAACTCGATGTCTCTTTGGAGTCAGCAAGGGGAAGAGATTCTGAAGACCAGTCGTGGCTCAAATGCTCCCTTCCTCATCCGAAACCGCACTGGCTATAAGTTGTCGATTTGGGCGGAGTCTGATGATATGACTCGCAACGCTCCAGCATCACAAATGCTTGCGGACGGGGACGACCTTCCCTGGAGAATGGACGATTGGAAGACTATGCGAGAGGCAGCGACTACAGCTGTTGTCCACAACTCGGTTGGCATATCTTTGCAAGGGACATCTTGGGAGCGGGTCAAGCATATTTCCGTCGAGAGGGAGGGCGAGCAAGTCTACAGACTGAAGCCGAAGATCGATCAGACGACACACAGGATGCTCTGCGAAGTCAAGCTCGTCAACAACGTCAAAGTTGTGACATTTAGATCCACCTTCAAGATCGAAAACTTGACTATGGTGCCTAGCGAAATGATCATTGTGGACGCGAACGGGAAGAAAGCTTCTGCTGTTTTCAAGCTACGTAAGCTTAATAGCCACAAGACCCTCCTGTATCGACATGATCTAATAGTCCTCGACAGCGCCTGGCGGGGAATGCTCAGTCCCTATTGAATCGGCATACAATCAGCGGATTAAGCTTAGGCCAGATCGTGAGAGCATTCGATAGAGACGCACTTGTCGATATACTGACTATAAATCGATAGCTGGCTTCGGTCATGCTTGGTCCACCGACTCTTATCATTGGCAAGACCTCATCAAGAGACCACGTAGGGTGATCTCCTGCAAGTCCAACGAAAAGGAAGCTTCCTTCAGATTCCAAGCATTCTCGGAGTTTGATAAAGCTGATCCTATACTCAAGTAAGAAGATGTTTGGTATCCCGCGCAAGAACGAGGCTGACTAGTCGCGACTGCCATAGGTCCTATCCACGCTTGACACTACGACTGCGGCCTCCCATCGAGGTTGAAAACCTTCTACCTTACGACATACGTTTCCGCATTTACGATAAGAACCGCGAACATAACTGGTCCAGCTTCCTCCGCAAGGGTGGCGTCAGCCCGCTGCACATGGCAGATCTGAATCACCTCTTGCTGCTGAGCGTTGAGATCCAAGATTCCCGTATGTTTGCGATACCAGCAGTCGGCCTATAAAGCAATGGCTGACATATTCGTTCTAATCAGCCTTCAAACGAAGCGAATTTGCCATTATCAATACCGATAACCCCGACGACCTCGCTATCGAAGATGAGATGCTCATGGAAGACAACGATGGCCTCAAGGTAGCTTTGCGCTTGCACTACGAACGTTACCCAGCTTCTGGCGGAGCCTTCAAGGTTCAGATTTATGCTCCTTATGTCATCTACAACAAGACAGGGTTAGAACTGGCCTTGAAGTCGAAGGCACCCTTCTCGAGTGCGAAGAACGTTGCTGGTCAGAGTCTCTTCTCAAGTGGGTCATCTGTTGCCCGATTCCTTGGCTCTCCTGACAATAACGCACCTGAAGGTTCTCACCAAAGGGCGGAACCTTTGCCGTTGGTATTCTCATTCCCTTCCCGTGATGCACGAAACCGGGTGCAGTTACGCCTAGCAAGTTCAGCATGGTCACAGGTAAGGCGGTTGAACTCTCCAGCCGATATCAAGCTGATGCAGAGTCCACTCAGCCGCTGAGCCTCGAGACGATCGGTACCGAAAGCGAAGTGGTTGTCTCTTCTCAGAGTGGCCAGGAACAAGTCCATGTCGGCATGAAGGTTACAGAGGGTGTCGGCAATGTGAGTCGTAGCGAACTGTTGTTACGCAAGCAGAAAGACTCATACCGGACTCTGCGCAGTACAAGATCATCAAGGTCATTACCTTCTACCCAAGATTTGTGATAGCTAACAACACAAAGGACGATATATGCGTGCGGCCTTCCGGATCGACATATACCCTCACTTTGGCGGCAGGTGAGAAACAGCCCATACATTGGTGGCGTCAGAATAGCCCCCTGCACATGGTGGTCTCCTATCCGAGCATCAACAAGTGGTAAGATATCCGCACTGCCTGAATGAGCCCCGGCTGAGGAGTCAGCTTCAGGTCACCACCGTTCAGTATCTGCGAGATAGGTGAAATCCATGCTCGACTTCAAGATGAAAATGCTCGGGAGCATCTGATCCGTGCCGACGTTGCTCTAAGTGGGCCGGTCATCTTTGTCAGGCTCGATCATGAAGAGAGAGGGTATCCGATACTCATCGAGAATGCATCTGACTTCAGCTTCACAATTAGTCAAGCGGTAAGTGGGCATATTCATGCCTCAAGCTATCGCTGATAGTTTCATTTTCTATGCAGACATCGCAGCAGGGCTCGAATCGCTCGCAACCGGAGAAGCAATATCATATGGCGGCGCATTCGAATCTACCTTACGCATGGGATTATCCCGCGCAGAATGAGAAGATCATGCGATTGACCAACGGAAACAAAGAGAGGCTCCTCAACGTGATGGAAATAGGCAGTCTTGTGCCCTTCAAGTTCAATGTCAGTTCGGACACCACTGTATCGTCATCATGCACAGCTGAGCAGGTATCGCAGAACGGCAATACTCGTCAAACTGTGTCCATCGACATCCTGGCAGAAGGGCACAGACAGACAGTCCGAATCACTAATTACGACGAGTCGCTGTCCCTCTTCAAGCTACAGCGACGTGATACAAGCCTTTCCATGGGCAGGACATCCAGCTCCAGTTCGAGGGAAGCAGAATTTGAAGCCAAAGAACAAAAGACTCCCGTAACCTTCAGCTTAAGTCTGTCGCTCGAGGGTATAGGTATTTCGATCATCAATCGGAACATGGCAGAGCTTGTCTATGCGTCCTTCCGGGGCATTCGCCTCAATTACGCAGATTCCGCGGACAACCAGTCTGTTCGCTTCAGTATCAAATGGATACAGATCGATAACCAGCTGTTCGGCGGAATTTTCCCTCTTCTCCTGTATCCTTCCGTCATTCCGCGAGACGGGAAGGAGCTTGAAGTACACCCTAATCTTCAGGTAGCCGTCACGCTGCTAAAGAGCCAGGGTGAGAAGCCCTCCAGCTTGATCAGCGAAACTACCGCTAATACCACAACAGCGCACGGCGTGCTATACTTCAAATACGCAAGCATTCTCCTTCAGGAGATGACTGTCGAGGTCGACGAGGACTTCCTATTCGCCCTACTCGACTTTACCAAGCTTCGAGGGACTACTGGCGATGCTCCACCTCCTTCGTTACTGAGCGAAGATGAGAACAAGCCTTTGCCTGATGAGCCGGTAGCTGTACAGAGCACGGACGTATACTTCGAGTCTCTGGAACTCCAGCCTGTCCAGCTCGACCTTTCCTTCATGCGTACGGAAACGCTAAACAGCGATTCAGAGTGAGATCACGACCTTAATCGAAATTGCTTACATGAAGCTGACCTATTCTCTGCAGTATCTTCCAAAGCAACCGTAACGCTGTTGCCTATTTCTTGAATGCGGTAACGATGGCTTTGGGCAACGTCAACGATGCGCCTATCCGTCTGAACGCTCTCATAGTTACAGACGTGAGGTGTTCTTACGCTGTTTTAGCGCAGCGTATCATGCTGCACTACCAGCAAGAATTCGTCAACCAGCTCTATCGCGTCTTGGGCTCGGCCGATTTCCTCGGTAACCCGATTGGTCTCTTCAGCAACGTCTCTTCCGGAGTGGCGGATCTCTTCTACGAGCCTACTGAGGGCGTTGTAGAATTCCGAGACTTTGGAGCAGGCCTTGCTCGGGGTGCTGGAAGCTTTGTCAAGAAGACGGTATTTGGCGTGACAGACAGTATGACCAAAGTCACAGGCAGTATCGGCAAAGGTCTCTCTGCAGCTACGCTTGACAAGCAGTTCCAAAGCCAGCGAAGGATGCGACAGTATCGAAACAAACCACGACATGCTCTATACGGAGTCGCGGCCGGTGCGGGTTCTCTCGTATCTAGCGTTGCAAGCGGCTTCGAAGGTTTGGCAAGAAAGCCAATCGAGGGAGCGGAAGCAGGAGGTGCCGCCGGCTTCATCAAAGGTATCGGAAAAGGGGTCGTTGGCTTTGCGACAAAGCCTGTCGTCGGAATGTTTGATCTGGCCAGCAATGTGACGGAAGGTAGGCGAATGCCGTTCAAGTGCTCCGTAAACCCAAAGCTGACGATGTTCTCTCTCGTGCAGGTATAAGAAACACGACAACCGTCTTCGACCAAAGCTCGATCGACAAAGTAAGACTGCCGCGAATCATACCGCATGACAGGGTTTTGAGGGTAAGATCGCCTCCAGTCGATTGGGGTGATGCGTTAGCTGATACATATGTCGATCCAGCCTTTCAATGAACGAGAAGCGCTTGGCCAGTTCTGGCTCAAGAATTTGGAGAATGGACGATTCTTTAACGATCATTACATAGCACATCTTGCAATCAGTGGAGACAACGCCAACGATCTTATCGTGCTTCTCACTACAGACGCAGTCATCTTGGCCCGCGTCACGAAACTGAAAGTGATGTGGCACGTACCGCTCAGCGACTTGCAGAGCATTAGCTTGGAGCCGAATGGCATTTCTCTGAGCTTGAGGGGAGGGGCACGAGGACCTTTCCTTGCTCTTCCAGACCAGGAGAGCAGGCTGTGGTTCTTCTCGCATGTAGAACGGTAAATTTCGTCAACGCGATGTTGACACCGAGCATCCCGCTGATATGCATCTCTACGCATTGCAGGGTAGTAACTTCGCATAATCTGCAAAGGAGATTCGAGTAGTCATATTTTAGCATCCCATAAAGTCAGTCCAGTTGAACTTGTCGTAAATATCGCTAGCATAGTAGAATGAGCTGGAAGGCACAGCTGTAATAGATATAACAGGGGTCCGCCCTTCGAATAACACGAAACGGCCAAAGTAGCCAAAGAATAGGAAAATACGATCTGAGAAGAAAGAATCGAAAGTCTGATTGAAGGCTTGAGGTCAAAGTCACTAGTCGTCGTCATCGTCTCTTGCATTGGACAAGGTAGGCTCTGTCTTGCCGCCATTGACACCCCTCAGTATTTCCTTCTTGATCTGGGCCGAACTCTTCACACCACCCTCGCTCGACCCCGGGTGCTCCTTGTAGAAGTCCTTCACAAAGTCCGCAATACCGGTCTCTCCTATCTCCTTGTAGGCACGAGCTCCCCATCGCCATTCCTCGTCTGTTGAGCCAAGTGAAGGCTGATTGTCTTCATTCTGGCGCTGCGTAGCTCGCTGAGTCGCTTGAGTAGCTTTGACGCGCTGCGTACCGCCTGTCTGGGTAGATTGTGTCTTGTTGCTACTTGCAGCTAGCTTGGTCTTCTCCAGGTAATTCTGCTTGATGAGCAAGGAGAGGAAAGTGTTTAACGTCTGCTTTTCAGGACGTAATGCTGTAGGATTGAGCGGTAAAGGCGTTTCCAGACGCAGATTGATGTTCTTGAGATGCGTGAGAAGTTGTTCTGAAATACTGAGTCTCAGCCTGGGTCGATTCGTCACTGTAAGCTGAAATGCCTTACCATCGGTGAGAACGCGCTCGTTGACGAGGATGAGACTGAGTATGACATATAGTATACCCATAAGGGTACGCTGTTCTGGCCCAGTCTTCCAGTCAAAGATAGCATCGTCTCCCTGCTTCCATTCCTGCAGTTTAACGGAAGCTGCGTCTCCCAATGACCCAGCTACGTCCACCTCTCGGCGGACGAGAGTATCATTCTCGAGATTTGTATCCGGAGCTATAGCGGCTCGTAGAAGCTTGTCATCGAGCGTTGTTCGCAGACAGAATGCTTTCGCACTACCCTTCTTTGGCTTGTCACTGTCCTTCTTGGCTTTCGGCTTCTTCTTCTTCTTGCGCCCACCCTCTTCACCCTCATCTCCAGATGCTTCATCATCATCCTCGGCCTCATCGTTGGCCTGAGTTGCATTCTTCTTCTTCGATTTCTCTGCTGGCTCTTCAGTATTCTGAGGGAACAGCTCAGCAAGCTCCATCCCAAAGTTGTTCTGAAGTAGTATATTAGCCTTGCTGAAGACTTGAGCGAAAGCACGCGTGTTGCCGGCCAGAACTGATGTCTCACGTTAGTTAGCTACGTAGCTTCAGTCGCCAATGCACACACCTTTCTTGTTGATCTCATCACGCTTGAGGAGCCTCTTGCTAGCCTCGTTGCAGATAGCAAGCCTGACCAGCTCACGGGCTTTCTCGGTCACGTCCTGTTTTTTCCAGGCAGAAAAACGCGTGTTTCAGCTGGCGAAACATGACATTCTCATATTGATGACTGTAGTATGCACCTTGTCGCTCATCTTGGCCTTTCCCTTGCGAGTTGCGCCTCCATTCTCGTCGCCTTCATTTTCCTCGTCGCTCTCGTTGTTTCGCCGAGCGTCCTTGTCTTTGCTACTCTTCTTCTTTCCCTTGTCTTTGCTGCTGCTTGATTTGCCCTTTTCTTTGCGTTTTGCAGCAATGTTAGCTTCAGCTCGTTCCAGCTCGTCGGGCTGCTCTTCTTCTTCTTCGACCGGCTCGTCGTCTTCTTCTTCCTGGACATTTGATACGCAGAGATAGTGATAGGTAGTGCCAGCGTCAGCCTTTCTCCCTCCTCAGCGGATTCAGTCGCAGCCAATTCTCACGTCGCGTCGTCGTCGAGGCTGCCAAATGGCGACTCAGCGCTATCCACGCTACTCTATATCGACGGCTCATCACAGCTCACCATGGTCGGATGTCTAGCTGTCTTTCTCTGCGATAATTGGACGTGCTTTCAGATCAAGCGAAAGCGAAGAATGCAAAGTCGCCGGCAGCTGCAAAGCCTGTATCACTCTGACATCTTACATACATGTCATGCAAGAAACAAGGTTTATTCAAAGCCTTGGGCTCTGCATGCTACGTCTACTGCAAAGACTGGATCGCACGCCCGCCATGAATAAAGATAGACGCCATCCAAGACTACAAATTGGACAATGAGGCACCTAGCTGACAAGGGAACATCGCTTACTGTTCCCCTTGACCAGATTGGCCGGACGCCAGCATGTCAACCGGTCGAAACCTTTCTTCCTATGATAGATCGCTTGCGATACGGCTGCTGCAGGACACCTGCAACTTTGATGTCATCCGTTACTGTCCTCTTTCTGCTCATTCCCACAACTACATCTAGCAAGACTCTGGTAGTCTGACACCCACTGCTCGACGCATCTACCTCTCCGCGGAACACACATACGCCATACTGCTCGCGATGCTCTCTCGGTCTCCAGCTCTCGTCGTCTTCACAGCTGCGCTGGCCGGCACGCTGACTCTGGCGAGACCTCTCATAGCTCGCGAGCCGTCTTTGGGCTCCGCTCCTGCTGCACTCGCAGCCCGCTCTGTGCAGGGCCCGTCGCCCGATGTCACTATAGAGGTCTCGCATCAAGTGGCTACTCTGCCCGGGATGGATTACGATCTTTTTCCTGTCATATACCTTCCCGAGGATCCTAATAATGCTGACAAGGCAATCAAACTAGACGAAGCAGCCGGATTGAGTGAGTTACTGTATATGCATCTTCCGCAAGCGACCGCTGTCTCACGCCTATATCTATAGAGCATGTCCTCTTTCCAAACGCCGGAGGCTACACAAGTTTCGTACAGTTCGATGCGGACAAATCAACGAAAGGTCAGATGCTGGCGTACAACAAGGATAAGACCGCCATCGTCACCACCGACTACTCCAAATTTGACGCATTCTCAACGCCTGGGTCATGGGACATCCAGTGCGGACCACCACCTATGTCGACATCGGCCCAAGGTACATCGCAACTCTGCGCTCTGTACTTCTCTGGCGAAGACAGGAAGTGTCTCAAGAAGGTCAATGGTGCTTTTGTCGTCGATCTTGCCTGCGATAAAGCCAAGGTCAATGCTAACCAAGTCCGTTCATACAGTCATTTCAAGGGAGCATAGTATTGTACTGACTATCTTAGAAGCTCTGGGAGCTGCTAGGGACACCCCGATCTAGCTGACTTTGGCATGCAGACGTAAGCCAGGACTATGCATCAAGGATCTCATGCCAACTTGCAGGTCAAATAGTTGGAAGGACAAGCGAACTGATGCGGCTTCTCATATGCTTCTGTTGTCTGATCTGTCCTTCGCAAATACTCTGGTCCACCTCTCAATGTCCACAAAAATAGGATAGCGCCATGAGCACTCCAGGACGTTTCCGACCAACAAGCCATTCCGCCAATAGCCTCCTACCATGCGTGTCTCCAGAAAACTCAATTCACGACTGCCACGATCGCAACATGCTGCCATCTTCACCTTCCCTTAGTCGAGCCGACCGCAAGCATCACGATCCCTTGTCAAGCGGAAGGGACCCTTTCTGATGACCGACCTTTGTGAAAGTAGCTGACCGTGCTTTATGCAAGCCGCTCCACCTCGTCTTGTTTCAACGCTAACGCATTACAGCTCATTCACAAACGCAAGACTCTGGCAGTCATCACATTCGTTTAAACAAGCTACACTTCTGCACGTACATCTATAGCTGAATAATCATCATCACAATGCTCTCCCGCAACCTAGCTACCGCCATCCTTGCTCTGTCCGCAGCGGCAGTACCTGCTTTGGCTAGACCTCAGCTGGCTCGCGAGCCCTCTCTAGGATACGCGGCTCCCAAGATGGTCAGACGTGCCGAGCCTACAGCTCCCAGCCTGGTCGTCAGTCTTGCTCTTTCAGTCAAGCCCGAGATTTCGGCTACGATAAAGTATGACCTCTTCCCTGTCTGGTACCTTGCTGATGATCCCAGCAATGTCGACAAGAAGATTACTGTTAACGACGCGTCTGGGTATCGTAAGTGTCTACTGAGAGCGTAGTGAGAAAGCGCTTAGTACCTTCACAGTCGGCGTCAACATCACCGCCGACACATCTTCTGCCGGCCTCTTCCAGCTCCAGCTGCCCTCTGAAGGGACTGATAAGGCAGCAGTCCTAGCTTACGACGAGACTAAGGGATCACTTACGGTCGTTCCAGCGTCAACCATCACTTCTCCGCTACCCTGGAAGATCCTTTGCAGCGCTACGAAGGGAACCAAAGGAAGTGCTGATTCATACGTATGTGCGATCTACTTCGCCAATGAAGCAGCTCGATGCGCTGTCAAAGCTACTGGCGGGTTCGCTATCGATGCTACTTGCGACGCCGCTAAGGCGAAGGCACCTCAGGTAGGCGATATTTGCGGCTGTGTGCGTGAAGAAATGCTGATGTCGGGTCTGTAGCTCCGGGAGATCCGCCCTGCTGGACCAATAACCACGACTGTTTAGGCACGCTACTCACCTTCACGCGGCAGAGCATTGTAGAGCCTCGCAGTGGGCATGAAGCGATGTACTGTAGCTGCTCTTCAATGCGTTGTACGCAATTTGACCTTGCTTATCGTTGCCTCTTGCCTATCGCGTAATTTGTTCAATCGAACAACATGGGAGCAGCTCAATCCACCTCATCAGCATCACCTCGCAAGCCAGCGACGCCTGTATCTGCTACTTCTCTGCTTGAGAAACAGCTATCGAGCCTGGCTATTCGCGAGGATGATAAGGCTGGACAGCGCAAGACGATCCAGCGCGGTTCCGGCAATGCGACCGTCACTCTGGACGACATCGACGTCTACGAGAAGCAGTACCAGTCTGAACCTGCGCGCAAGGCTCTGGGAACTATCCTCAGGTGCGTTATCATGTCGGGCCTGCCCATAACCGGACAAGGGGCTGACCTGGCGATACTTTGCACGTACGCAGCAAGCAGGACATCTTAGCGAATCTCACTTCGAGAGATGCAGAGATACTGGACACGCAGGTCTTTAACATCAAGCTCACGACTCAAATTACGCGTATGTTTGGACAGGTCCGGCCTGGGCAATATGGACGTGTCAACTGATTAGACCTTGTTTTCACTAGCTGTCACTAATCAGAAGCAATCTGGAAGATGCTGGCTATTCGCTGCCCTGAACATGGCTCGCATTGCGTTCGGTCAGTATCCAAACCTGGCCTAAAGTGAGGTCGCTCAACTAAGACCCGCTTCACAGCCAAGAAGTACAATGTCGAGGCATTTGAGTTCTCTCAAGCTTATCCGTTCTTCTGGGATCACCTCGAGAAATCCAACTTCTTCCTCGAGAGCATCATCGATCTAGCTGAGGAAAAGATGGACTCTCGCATGATGGAGCACTTTATGGGAGATCCTGTTGGAGGTAAGCTATCGTACTAGCCGTTTATGAGGGACGTACTGACCTTGCGAGATTCAGACGGTGGTGAATGGGCGTTCGCGATCGATCTCTTCGAAAGATATGGTCTTGTCCCTCAGCCTATCTGTCCAGAGAGCTTCAGTTCCAGCAACTCAGCGAAGATGGATGAGCTTATCAACACCAAGCTCCGAGAGTACAGCTTGGAGCTGCGCAAGCTCTACGCGCACACCAAGGAGACTGTTCTCGCCCAGACCCAGCTGTCTCAAGCTAGTGCTGAAGCCGCTGCAGTATCTGCATGCCGTGTCCGCAAGACCGAGCAGCTTGGCGAGATCTACACGGTCCTATCAATGTGCTTGGGCACTCCTCCTTCGCCAAACAAGCAGTTCAAGTATGAGTTCTACGACAAGAAGGGGCAGTACCATGTATTGGAGACTACTCCTCTGGAGCTCTACAAGTCCCTAGAGCCCGTCTTTAAGCCTGCAGACAATGTCTCTCTGGTCAATGAGCCCAATCACGAGCTTGGGAAGCTTTACGTTATGGAGCGAGGCCACAACGTCTATGGTGGCCGCGACCTACTCTACGTCAACACGGAGGTTGAGCATCTCGAGCAAGCTGTCGTGAAGATGCTCAAGGCCGATGAACCCGTCTGGTACGTGTTTGTCTGCCGCGACACATTGATTAAGCTAAATAAAAAGTTTACTCTAGGTTCGCATGCGACTCTAGGTCTCTTCTCGACAGAGACAGAGGCATTTGGGATACCAACCTTCGTGACTACGAAGGCACCTTCGGCTTCAAGCTGGGAATGAACAAGGGCGAGCGCCTCACTACTGGAGCCAGCTTCCCTTCCCATGCCATGATGATCTCAGGCGTTCATGTAGAGAACGGCAAACCTGTTCGATACCGTATCGAGAACAGCTGGGGTTCCGACTATGGCTCGAAAGGCAGGTCCACCTGTAGCGTCGTATTTGACTGAATTCTGACGCTTCCAATCATAGGCTACTTTGTCTGCACCGCTGACTGGTTCAAGGAGTATGTATATGAGGTTGTCGTGCCCAGAAAGCATACTCCGGCCGAGCTTCTCAAGATCCTTGATGCCGGTAATGCAAAGCCGCTCCCTCCTTGGGTAAGTCTGAGACACTCCGAGGGAGTGTGTCATGATTAACGCGGTAACCCTCAGGCCACTATGCGAAAGCGTCCTTCGAAGGGCATATGCATGTAAAGTCCGGGCTGCGTGGCGTTGGCTCGGCTTCTGTTCTTGCGCGTTGTCATCAGTCTGCGTATTTGAGTATGTGCTACGTGTATCTATGCGATATCTTGTGTTGTTCATACATCTTTGTAGCCTTTCATGGCAGTCCCTGGAATGCTCTTTATCTTCACGTCGATTGTCTCTCTCTTTCCGTTGCGTGACCGTTCAAGATGGCCGACGATGCACCTTCAGCGAGCAGCGGGCAGCCTCAGCGTCCAGTTCAATGCAAGATTGTCCTACTAGGTGAGGACATCAGCCCAAGGGATCATTTGAGTTGGCTGGCGACTGATGAGGGGACCCTTTGAAATCATTTAAACACTTTGGCGTGATGAATAGGCGAAGTAAGCCAGCTTCATGAGATCTACAGACCTATACCCACCAGCTAACGTGTCCTTGTTCATCCACTCCGCCCAGAGCTCGGTCGGCAAGTCGTCCATTGTGCTGCGCTTTGTCCAGAACGATTTCCAGGAGTTCAAGGAGCCTACAAGTGCGCGACAATCCATAATCAAGATATTATCATCAAGAATGACTGCTGACACGCTTGTGCGAACCACAGTCGGGGCCGCCTTTCTTACTCAGAAATGCAGACTCGAGGACAAGGTCATCAAGTTTGAGATCTGGGATACTGCAGGCCAAGAGCGCTTCCATAGGTACATATAGCTGCGAAGAGCTACTGGCCATTGCGAACGATCGAAGTAGCTGATATGCTGCTCTTCCCGGATCGACCTCAGCTTGGCGCCAATGTACTATCGCAACGCAGCAGCAGCAATCGTCGCATACGATGTAACGAAGGCAGTACGCTCACGCTCAGTATGCGCGTACTGAGATGCCTAATGCTGACTCAATTGGCAGTCCTCGCTGGAGAAGGCAAAGAGCTGGGTCAAAGAGCTTCAACGACAAGCAAATTCCAACATTGTCATCGCTTTCGTCGGGAACAAGGTCGATCTCGTTCAAGGCAACGCAGCAGCTTCATCCTCTACCTCTTCGAATGGCGACGAAGACAACGATGATTCCGAGGCAGACGATGCTACCGCTACGCCTGACGATGGCACCGACAGTGATGCGAACAGCGCTGCTAGCAAGAGACAGGTCTCACGCCAGGAAGCGGAAGCATATGCGAAAGAGGCTGGATTGCTGTTCGGCGAGACATCCGCAAAGACCGGAGAGGGCGTAGTCGAGATCTTTACTGAGATCGGTCAGCAACAAGCATATCTTACGGCTGTACAAGCGCATACTGACTCCCCTGATTATAACAGCCAAAGCAATCCCAATTGATCAGATCCTGGCGAACGCTAGAACTTCGCAAGGTGGAAGAGCAGGAGCTGCTAGTCGGGCTGCCGATCAAGCAAACCGTGTAGACTTGACGAGTGGTCCTGGTGGAAAGCAGGAGGGATGCGCCTGCTAGTCGACTTTCGTTGGCCTACCTGATACAGTGAGTATGTGACTGTGGTGTTCTGACTTGTTATTGGTAAGTATAGCGAGTATCACAATTCGGGAGGTTTATAGCTTACAAGCCTTTGCTGCAGATGTACCCATTCCGACATGATTTACTGTTCAAACAAGACGTTGTACAGGGCCTCCACATTTCTGATCATTGACTGATACATGCTTCCACTACCTTAGACTCCTTCTCTCTGCATCTCTCTTGCATATTCGGCTTACAGAATAATCCTTTGATCGGGAGCTGACCGCTCTTTGCTGACACCTTTCACAGTGCCTCTTGGCTCTGCTTGACATCACGCAGATCAATGCATTTGGACATCCTGCGAGTAACAACGACTATATGGGCAACATCATAAGCAATCTATGCTCGACACAACCTCGACAACCGCAGGGGCGCGGCGGCTATCCTCCAGACATGGGTGGGCGAGGGAGGCCACCTGGTGGAGAGGATGATTATGGAGATGAAGACTTGATGGAGCCTGTACCGCCGCCTCCTAGCCCTCAGTGGAAGCTGCCTCAGTTCCCGGCTCCTGCACTGCCTCCGCTTACTAGAAGTCACAAGATCATCATCGCTTGTAGTCGATATATCGAAGACGAAGAAGAGAAAGCACGAACGAAGCGGCATGTCCTTAATGGACAAGGAGATGCACTCAGCATAGTCTTCGGTGGGCATGAAATGTCGCTCTATGGATAACTTGTCTTAGCTGACACCTCCGCTGGACTAGACGACCCCGACGCCCTCGATATGTTCATACCCGAAGTCAAAAAGCTATTCAGCCTAGCGCTCAGCCTGACGAGTCTGGAACTCCACACGGCTGCCTTGGAACACGAAACGCAATTCCTGCAATCTTTCCTGGATACTATACCCAGTCACACCGAGATGCGTGCTTTTTCACTCATCACTGCTCGAGACGCTTCTGTGCCCTTTTCAGCTGTCAGCGGACTGCTCTATCGGAATCCTGGCATGCAAGCCTTGCGGTGCGTCCAAGGTGCCGTCATTGGCTTGATTTGCGCTGAAATACAATGTAGACTTTGGGGGCCTGATATGACGCTGTCTGGTACGAATCAGTACTATCCGACATGCAAGCTGTTACGGGTCGATTTCTCGCACTGCAAGATGTTCCCGCAGCACGTCGACAACTTGCTAGGAGGCTCAAAAGACAGCTTACTATGCCTGAAGTTCGAAAAGAACGTTGGACTGTCTGGCACGTCCATCGCGAAAGCGGTCAATAATTATGGACAGAATGTCCAGATGCTCAGCATACTCCTGCCAGCCGAGAGCGAGAGCGAAATGGATCAGACTGGTAGGCTGACAGGTCGAGCAACTTGCTGGATAGACTGACGAGCTTCGACAGCATCATATCTTGTGGCGGATACTGGTTCCAGATTTCCAGACTCACTGAAATTCCTACATTGCGCAGGCCTAGCAGCCTCCGACAATCTCTTCTCTGTCCAGCCGAGCATGGAAGGCGTGAAGCGCGGACAACCTCCCAAAACGCATCTGAGCGCGCTCGTTGCACTTCGGTTGGACAACTGCCCCAGAGTGTCAGTCAATGGCATCTTTGCAGCTATAAGACAGAAGAGTCTGCCGCAGCTTGTGAGACTGCATGCTTTCTGGACAGACAACGAAGAGGCGGCGACAGATGTCGAGCTTTGGCGGAGCTATGCTGCTTCAGAAGAGATCCGGTGAGTTGATAGCTGTATTATATCGAGTCATAGGCTGAAGAGATCCTCCTACTCAGCATCGATGTGCAGGATGGCTTAGTGCACGTCTCGGCTCTCAAGGTAAATTGGCTCGCTGCAGGTACCTTGGTGATGGCTGACCCTAAAACACTCTCAGGAAGCCGCATCACCACCTCCTCCAGATCCGCGTGACCCTTCAAGAACGCTGGTCATGCCACTACGGCCACGAGCTGTCGCGGATGCTACGCCTAGGGTACTAGTCCCAGCCAATCAGCTTTTGCGGGGTTATCCACAGATGGTCGCGCCAGGTATGGTGATGCCAGGCATGGTCGCACCTACACAGCAACAGCCCGCTCGAGCGAAAGCAGCTTCTCCGATCAAGACAAGAAGAAAACGAAAAGCTCGGCATCGTAGACGCAGATCACACAGTGACAGTGATGACAGCTATTCCAGCAGCGAAGATGACTCGGACTACAGCTCGGATGGCTCCAGCGATTCGGACTCGGATGATTCCGATGCATATTCTCGAAGCGGAGGCAAAAGAAACAACAGGCGTCGCTCGTGTGATCATCGCTCAGGTCGCAGACGCCGGCGGTAGGTAGAGGTGCGGCCAAGCTCTGCATCTTTACGCTCGGTGCGTATTTGCGCACGAGGGAGGGTGGGCTAAACTGCATCAAGCCGCCTTTGCTGGCTTTGAAGGCGCTCAATACCAAGCTCGCTGCCCTCGTGAGCTTCTACACTACCTCAAGACTCCTGATCCTATCGCAGCGAGGATGAGAAATATGCAATTAACGCGTCTCGCAGGGCAGAAGACGAGCCTGGGCGGGCTGCAAAGCCTCTGATTCTGAAGAGGGGACATATTCTGCTTAGTATAACTCGTCGGTCCCACGCACCGTACATCCTTACGCAGAAGCCTAACAGAAGCCAACTGGGATCGGCTTTCTGAGGCCAATCGAGCTTTCCGATGAGCTTGAATGTAGTTTAGACCTTCCATCGTTCTCCCTATGAGCAGAAACATCGTTGGCTGCTGAAGGAAGGGTAGCTGTGCGACTTGGCGTAATTTTGCGAAACGACGAGCTCTTTCCGAGCAAGACAACATACTAAAGCGGATTTTCTGCAACATCCGAGTGATGTTGAATGTATGAATAATCAGCGACATTCTAGTCGATACGAGGATCAGCGAGCTACTCAGAGTGCGCAACCTCAAAACATCAACAACGCTGGTGGTGCATCTGGCGAGCAACATCAACAAGGAGGGTTGACGTCGCAGCTTGGATCTCATCAACATCAAGCGGGATATCAACAGCCTTACAATCAGCAGTCAGCAGCATACTACTCGCCGTACCACAATTACCATCCCAGATTCCAACAGACGGCTTCTACCTACGATAATACAGCTGGCGCATCTACGAGTACATCCACTTCAGCATCTCCTACTGCATCTGTACTTCCCAACAACTCCGGCTATCCAGCACAATCAGGCTCGTCTTTGCCGTATCATTTCGACTATCAGCAATACTCGAATCGCGCAGGCAATCCATATTCCTACCCATCATACCCTTACCATCCGTATCCATCAAGTACATACGCGTATTCCCAACCGCCATACCATTCTCTCCCTCAGTCCAGTTCTGGTTCTCTCGCCACATACAACAACCACCCTTACCCTGTCCTCCCGAGCATAGGGTCATCTGGATATAGCTACAACAGATCCTCAGACTATAGCGGACCGTCTTCTAGCCGTGCGACAGACCCCGAGCAGAAGGACGACAGTTTCTACGAACACCCGACTGCTTCCTGGGAGGACTTTCAGCAGCAGTGGAGGACCTTCATACAAGCAGACGAGTCAGAGCAATACAACCGCTACCTGTGGGGAGAGCTGCCGGAATACGCATCCCAAATAATGGCAGCCAGAAACCCAACGTACGATGATTGCGAGGTAAGGCATATCGCTATTGTTAAGGACACGCAACTGATTCTTGTCCACGAATAGGATCTGCTAGAAGGGCTAATAGCGTACAGCCGCCGAGTCACCGTCGACCGTCTGAAGATGATCATCGCTGGCATCAATTCGACAAACAAGTATTCTCATGTCAGGGTCACGGGCAAGAAGGATGAACTTGTAGCTCGCGTCAAGGAGGCGCTGCGGTTCTTCAAGAACAGTAGAGCTCCCGAATATTTCAAGATTGCCATGATGATAGGAGAAGCGCAGTAAGTTTTGCTTATCCGTGTGTAATGATTTGTAATGTAGCTGATCATTTTTTACAGAGGATATGTCTACGCGACTTCTGCAACAGCCTCATCGAGCGCATCCAGCTCTTCCCTCGCAGTACCTCCGTCAACAAGCTATGGCGCGCCTTCCTCCTCGTCCTCCACCAGCACAGCCGTTCCATCCTCTTCAGCGTCCACTTCTACACTTGTGAACGGTAATCGAGGCGCACCAAGTTTCGGCCTAACGAGTTCACCTGGGCGAAGCTATTCCGTCGCTTCTGCCTCAACCTCTTCGCATATTCCGCAAACGCAGCAAAGGTCAGGCTCTCTAGCTGTGCCTGCTGCTGCACGATATCAGCCAGCACAGAAAGCTTCTACGCCTTCGTGGCAGTCTACATCCTACAACTCATCAATGACAAATGGTGCTGCAGCACGGTCGACAGCTGCTGCATCGATACCTACTTCATGGCCTACTGCTCTTCCTCCTGTCCCTAAGTCAAATTTTGCGGGACAGCCTGCTGTGCCTATCAATTTTAAGCCTAGTCCTTTCTTCAAGATTCAAATGGCCGTATCACCGGTCGTCGAAATGCGCAGTGAGGACGACCATTTGGGACATAACGTTTCACAGATATCTGACGAGCCCTATTTCCTTGCAGAGGCAGCCCAAGGCGACAAGCTGACAGCGACGGCAGCCATCCAACTGACCGACGATCAACGGCAGAAGCTGCTAGCGGCTCGCAACGATAGTAAAGCTCCTCAGTACCAACTCCGGTTATATGCGTGTTCCGAAGATCATTACAAGCCCAACACCGGATACGGCTCTTACGGTACCGTAACGAAGAACACAAATGTCCCGATCGAGTTTCCTGGAGCATGCGAAGCGAAGACGAATGGGTATGCAGTCGTCGCAAATCTGAAAGGTATCAAGAAGAAGCCTGGCACCGCACCTCCCGCCAACGTCGGGTCTGCAACGATACACGGCAAAGAGTCTACAAAAGCAAGCAAGCCCAGCGATTATGCTTTGAGAATAGACTTGCCTAGTCAGAATAACATCAATCGAGTGGAGCTTAATTACATAAATACGGATAAGTTGCATTACATGATAGTCTATTTCGTAGAGGCGACGGGCATAGATGCGCTCGTGGAGAGGTTGAAGACACAGAAGGTCAGGACGAAGGAAGATGTCGTCAAGAGCTGTAGGTGAAGCTAACTCCAAGATCTGCACAAAGCTGATTCCTTCTGGCTTTGGTAGTGCTACGACAAGCCGAAGACCCAGATCTAGTCGCGACGGCATCTTCACTGTCACTAAAGGATCCATTATCGTTCATGAACATGTCTGTCCCGATACGAAGTCTGCACTGTGTTCATCTCCAATGCTTCGATGCCAAGATCTACTTGACAATGATGGAGTCTGTACCGACTTGGCTCTGTCCGGTGTGCAATCGAGCCATGAATCCCGATGATTTGGCATATGATTGGTAGGCTACATATATGTAGGGAAATCTAGCTTAAAATGCTGATGTCAGATGACCAGCTTCACCGAAGACATCAAAAAGAAAGTCCCCTCTTCCGTCGATACAGTCATCATCGAAGTAGATGGTACATGGCGTTCTGAAGACAACAAGTACGGCACCGCACCCAAAGTAGCGGAAGCGAAAGCAGCCAAGTTATTACGTCCCTCGCCGAACCCATCATCTGTCAATGGTACACGAGAAGGTTCTTTCGATGATATGGATCTCGGTACACCTTTACCGGACAGGAAGCCGTCTTTCCAAAATGGCGATACAGCTAGAAGTTCGCTCCAACCGCCTGCTGCAACGGGAAGGCATGGAAAGAGCAAGACACCTGCAGAAGTCATTGATCTAGGAGACGATGACGATGACGACGATTACGCAGCATACGTACCTCCTACAAAGTCAAGTCAGGCTGCAAAGTCAGGACTCGGCAATTCTGGGACAGGAGCAGCTGCAGGGGCATCAAAAGGTGCAGGAGGCGTCATTGATTTGACGTTATCGGACTCGGACAATGACGATGATGGAGATGGTGGACCTGTACCATATCGAGGTGCAGTCAACGCTGCAGCTGCTCAGAAGCGAAGAGCCGACAGCGACTGGGAGGAGTCCGAGACGAGCAGGACGCGATGGGCGTGAAGTCTTCACACAAGTAATGTGTTTCCGTCATTCCGTGCCATACACTCAATTATTTAGGTCGACAATCTGTTTTTGTATGAAGTATCCTCGAGGTTGTTGTTCTTTCGATCGTCGTTGTTGTGCTATGTATGCGAATGCAATGCAGCATGGATGCTACCATGAATATTCTCTCTACTCGTGCGTTCCTATGCCTGTCCTCGTTCGTTACCGGCACCTCCTTGCTGGGTTGCTGGACTGACCATTCTTATCTTGATCTGATTGTGCCTGTATCTATCTCACAATGTAGTTTCATTGAAGTATTCAACATTTTCTTGTGTTCCTTTCGGGATTAGCCGGGCAGCCACAGCATGCCTCTCCCCTCTCTGTCCCTTTGAGCTTCTGAATTTTTCCTGCGACTGTCTCTTTTCTCTCCATCCTCCCCCCTCAAACCTCTAACTAAAAGTGAGTAGGGAATAGCAAGGAAGCTACTATGCTACAATCTACAATACTGCATCGTACACACATCCATCCATCTCGCAAGCAGCAGGCCAAGGCAAAGCTTCGGCCTTCCCTTTTTTCAGCAAAGAAAACGGGACAACTCTGCGAGCGAGATGCGGTGGATGGGGCAGAATGCAGTTTGGAGATAGCATAGTAGTATGTGTATGTTACTGACCAAATCGCCTTGTCCGCCAGCTTCCACCATGGCAATGGAAAAGAAGGGTGTCCAAGGCTTCATGGTCGACTTCCTCATGGGAGGTGGGTAGCTGCAGTACAGTTTTGCATACTGTATACTGATGTATTATCACAGGTGTGTCGGCCGCCGTCGCAAAGACTGCCGCTGCTCCCATTGAGCGAATCAAGGTGCATAAAATCGGCTAAAAACTGTCAGAGAACGTGAAGCTGAGAGACACAGTAACAGCTCCTCGTCCAAAACCAGGGTGAGATGATCAAGTCTGGTCGTCTCGCTACTCCCTACACCGGTATCGTCGACTGCGCTCGACGAACCTACGCCGACGAGGGAATGGTCTCTTGTGTGTAGAAGCTCTTTCCGGCTTGAAAGGCATTACTAATGAGTTGTTGCAGTCTGGAGAGGAAACACCGCCAACGTCATCCGATACTTCCCTACTCAGGCTCTCAACTTTGCCTTCAAGGACTACTTCAAGTGGGTCTCCGCTCAAGAAAGCTCTTTCAACGTAGAAAAGACTAATCTTCGCCGCGCAGGTCACTTTTCGGCTACAAGAAGGAGAGAGATGGATACTACTGGTGGCTAGCTGGTAACTTGGCCTCCGGTGGTATGGCTGGTGCCTCTTCCCTCCTCTTCGTCTACTCGCTCGACTATGCCCGTACCCGTCTCGCCAACGACAACAAGTCTGCCAAGAAGGGAGGCGGTGAGCGTCAATTCAACGGTCTGTTGGACGTCTACAAGAAGACCCTCGCTTCCGATGGTATCGCTGGTCGTGAGTAATCCTTCGCCTTATCAGATTGCGAAATTTCGCCACCCCCTAAACTTTGTGCCTGCTTTTTCCAACAGTCTACCGTGGTTTCTTGCCTTCCGTCGTCGGTATCATCGTATACAGAGGTCTCTACTTCGGAATGTACGACTCGCTCAAGCCCGTCGTCCTCACTGGTAACCTCCAAGGATCCTTCCTCGCTTCCTTCCTCCTGGGTTGGGGTGTCACCACCGGTGCCGGTATCGCTTCTTACCCTCTGGATACCATCAGACGAAGAATGATGATGACTTCCGGAGAGAAGGTGCGTCCTCTGAGCTTGAAGTCAATTCTCGTCTATCTTGTCTGACTTCTTTCTTCCTTCTCTTCCTTTGTAACAGGTTCACTACAAGGGAATGATTGACTGCGGTTCTCAGATTGTCAAGTCTGAAGGTGTCTCGTCGCTGTTCAAGGGAGTAAGTTGATCGCAGCTCTCCTCCATCATCTAG
The DNA here is from genome assembly GCA_001600175.1 of Erythrobasidium yunnanense. NCBI lineage: Eukaryota > Fungi > Basidiomycota > Cystobasidiomycetes > Erythrobasidiales > Erythrobasidiaceae > Erythrobasidium > Erythrobasidium yunnanense. Next base: position 791,821 of record BCJC01000003.1, read on the forward strand.
ACCACGCTGACCTCTGGGAACTCAGGCTGGGGCCAATATTTTACGTGGTGTTGCTGGGGCTGGAGTCCTGTCGCTCTATGCAAGTTTTTCCAACCGCTATATGTCGTTTAGGACCTTGCTGACCTTCCTTTCTGACCCTCAATTACAGGACAAGATGCAGCAGATCCTCTTCGGAAAGGTCTACTCCGGTGGTTCCGGTTAAGCGTGCAGATGCTTCTGTCAGGTTTTGGCGGCCAATCGAGCAGATGTGGCTCTGCCAGACTCGAAACCCCCCAAAACAAGGCCTGGATGTACCCTCGGGGGCCGCATCCGAGTTTTGCATCTTCATAAACCTCCACACAACCTTCCCTTACATATCTTACCTTTCTTTACACCTTCCTTCCCAGCGATATGGGCAAGATGGCTCGGGACCTTCTTCCGGCTGCCGAGCTCCGCTAAAACGCCCTACATACGCCTTTCTCACACTCTTACTACTTCTTTACGATACTACCTTAGAGTTTTTGGTGTCTCATGCTTCTTTCCTTACGGGCAATACAAAAGACTGTCGTTTCCTCCTGGCCGCCTTGCTAAGCCCTAAATTGCTCATGCGCTGCTTCTTGCTAATCATGTCGACTATCAGAGAAGGTATGGCAGATATTGTCATGAGCTGGCGGCAGCCAGCTCAGATCTGGCCTTCGTAAATCTACCGCAGAACCTACAAATGACTGGCATCTAGAGCTCCTGACTGCGATTTAAATTCGTGGCGATGCTTTGAGCGTGTACACAAGGGCGATCAGTCTTCCTACTTTGTAGCGCTTCTAGCGCGGTACAGAAACGGCCTTAAAACGGCCTCAAAACGCCCTTCGCACGCGCTGAGGCTGCTTTGATTCTGCTTCATACAAGGGAATGGAGCGATCGGATCATGGTGATCTGTCGTAACCTTCTCATCATCACACGAGTTCTAGATAGTCTACAAATAATTTACAACGTTCCATACCTACGCTCTGCAAATGCGGGTGCCATACCAGCCAACAGATCAAAGTACGGTCTCTCAACAAGGACCAACTCACCATCGCTCGCGAAATCGAAGAGAAGGATTGATCCAAACTTGCGCGAGACGAAAGGAGCCACGTGTATCTCTGATTTTACGTTTGAATGCCTTATATCAATGGCAGGATCTTCTTCCTCTGCACTGTCTGCAAGCTTTCGCTTAGACCGTTGTTCAGCCATCGCAGTTGTGATTGCCAAGCCGTTCATTCGACCATTGATGTGCCAGCTTGGACCGTGGACCATGATTGTATCAGTCTTGATAGCCTTAGGATCAAACGCAATGCCAGTGATAGGATCGCGCTCTTGCTTCATAGCGGTATTGAAGCCTTGTTGCAATTGGTAAGCCCAGTTCGGCACCGTGCGTGTATCGACGTCCAGAAAGGCTATTGTATTATCGACAGCTCCAATAGCGAGAAGAGAAGGATTGAGGGAACTGAAGGCGAGAGCAGCTGCTGGTGCAGGGAGAGAAGGTAGAGGAGAGTGATGTTGTAGGATATCCAGGTTGAAGACGTGCATCCGCCTAGATAGATCGGCTGTGACGAGCCATTGACCATCTACACTCGTGGCACCGCATGCGATAGTAGGTATGCTCTTCTCTTCGGCTTGCTCCTCTTCTTCGTCACTTTCGCTATCGTCTTCTGACTCTTCGTCCTCTGACATAGTTTCACCGTTGGGCTGCTTGGCTGTCTTTTCCCCAGCTATTGCTCGTCCGCTCGACGACTTCCCACTGCGATGCTGCGAGAAGACTCTGAGGACGTTTGCAGGCTCGTCTTTCGATTCCGGCAGATCGATAACAGCGACTCTTGCTCCAATTGTAGCAATGATCAAGCGGCTTGAGTCAGGTGAGAAATGTAGGACTGAAGCTCCTTCATCGTCCTTGAGCTGCGGATGCGAAGCCAGAGCATCTGATACAGCAGAGTTGCGGTAGGCTTTTAGCACTCCCTGTGACTACAAAGCGCTAGCATAAGCCTTCTCAACCCATGGAAACTTGAGTAAGGGCCACTCACGCTCATCTTCAGCTTAAATGTCTTGACTTCGTAAAGGTCGGACACCGCAAGCCAGAGTCCATCTGACGAGATAGCAGAAGCAGTGCAGGCAGTGCGAAGCTATAGTTCAATCATATTAGCCAGGCCAAGACAGACGCTACACCCTCGCTTACCTTAATCTCCATCTCAAGGATCGCTTCCTCTTTCCCAACTTTGTAGATATCCACTCCTCCCGGTCTTACTTTACTGACGAGTTTGGCTTCAGAAGCCAGGTTGACCGGTGCATTCCGTGCGGGAATATAGCTTGCTCGATTGAGGCTGCTTGAAGAAGGGTCCAGTAGGCGACTTTTGCTACCTGCCATTTGACGAACAGCTTGGCCAGACTCTGCTGACATAGTATTATATACTACCGTGAAGTCCAAGCCGCCAGATACAAGTATAGGAAGTTGGCGTTTCTGTACCGCGATGCCGGTGCTGGAAGATGGAATAGGGGTGATGTGCGAAATGAGGGAATAAGGAGGGGAGACGCAAAGTGCTCGCACGTCGTGCGAATGATATCGTTTGGAATTGGCGACTGTCCAGCGTGTCCTATCTCTGTTCCTGTTCTGCTTAGCGGTCGAGTCCTCGATGAGCGTACGCTGTACTTGTACGACATGCTGATCTACTCCCGAAGAGAAGATCGTCTTTCCATCTGATCCAACTGTTAAGGCCAGAACATCCGCTCGATGTGGCTTGATATTCTGTATCTGCGTATGTGTTTTGCTGTCCCAGAAGGCGACTATGCCTAGTGAGTCTCCAGAAACGATACTCCCATCTTGAAGCACCGCAACTGCCCATACTAGCGTCTGTTCACCTTCGATCTTATCTGTAGTCATCTTGGCTCTGCACATCCCTGATCTTGCATCCCACACTCTGACGGACGAGTCTGCACACCCCGTAACGAGGACGACGTCCTCGAAATCGACAGCTCGCATCTTGCCGTTTGCAGCGGGGACTGGTTCTGTTGGTGCGGCGGCTGTATCGGCTTTCCGAAGCTTCTTTGGCAGACTCAGAGGGCTGCCTTTGATTTGCATAGGTCCCCAGGCGATGCTTAATATACGTGTCTTGACCGAAGAAAGCTTGCGAATGTGCTCGAATTCACCGTCCCATAGCGAGGCTATTCGGACTGAGCCGTCGTCGCAGCCCAGCGCCAGTAATGTATTTTGAGGATTGGTAGCCATTGACCATATAGCTCCACCTTGCGAAGATAGTGTTCTCTGTAAGAACAGCTTTCAGGATGACATTGCAATTCTAGCAAGTAAGGCGGTCGCACCTTGACGTGGCCTAGTCCTTGACCCCATTCCCACTCCCATACATCACTTCCACCACCTGCAGAGAAGAGGCGAGGTCTTGCGACTGCAAGCTTTTCGAGCTCACGTGCCTGCTCTTGCTCGTCGAAGAGGTCGAGGTCTGACTCTGAGAGTAGTGTTTGATGCGTGAACACGAGGTGCTCTACGCGGGAAGGGTATGGAACAGCAAGGGTCTGCCATGACCGCAGTAAATCAGTTTTTTCATGCGACTTTTCGGTCTGTGTCGATATAATCCTACCTTTTCGAGCACCCATCTCCCAGAGTCTGCCTTTTTCGCAGCTGCGTTGTTGGCTTTGACGTAGTTCTTTGCTGGCTTCTGCGCCTCGTCTGCGAGCCATGTGTAGATTTCGATATGTCCATTCTGCCTTGCGATGGCCAGGACGCCTCTGGACGAGCTGGCGTAGGGATAGGCAGAAGTTGGGTTCCAAGTGATGGGAGTCACAGCGATGGCAGTCACAGCAGAAGGATTCCAGTCGACAAAGCGCACTCGATGAAGCAGCCGCGTTCTGGCGCTGCGTTCAGAATTCGAAGCTGAAGTGCCAGCAGCTGCGTTGTCGCCAGCAGAAGACGGGCCAGCGACGTCGTCTACATCCATCGTATCGTCCATGTCGACAGCAGCGGGCGTTGTTGGTCAGAAATCCTGAGTGTTCAGAAGCAAGCAGGTCGCGGCCGTGAGTTCGCAGATCCAGAACCAGAAATAGGACGGCTGTATGCATACAGAACAGTAGATGTACAACGCTTCTATAGCGGCTAGAATGTAACAATCAGAAACGCACGCTGTCTTTGAGCGCGCTCTTTTGATCCTGAACAAACACCTGCTCGAATCGCAAGCCATGAGCGATGCTGGGGCTGATGTGAAGAGTCTGGACGCTGTGGAACATACTACAAAGGCGCAGAACGGCGAAAGCGCGATATTCCAAGCTGGAACTGAGGACCAAGCTCACCTGGAGCACGAGAATGAGCATGAGCTGGCAGCAGACGATAACGACCTACCCACCAATGGACATGCTCAGGAAACGTCAGATTCAAGTACTGGTCTGGCGAACTGGTGCTCGTTTAGCTGGAACTAACGCCGTATTGCACAGGCCATACTGCTGTAGATGAAGATATCCAAGCTGCTTCCACAGAGGATATCACTACGAATACTGTCAAGGATGCGCAAGAGACGCCCAGCGACGGCAGTAAACCAGACGCATCAGCACTTCCGGCGCGTAAGGCACCTACCCCTAATGTTGCATCTTCGCAAAAGACAGCCTCAGCATCTTCAGCTTCTGCTCCTCCTACTCCCGCGAAAGGTGCGAAAGCATCAACCACGGGAGGACCAGCGCCTGGAGCAAGTACGGCAGCAGGCGCGAGCGCGAAACCACCTGTGCGGACGACTATACCACCTCGAACAGGCACATCTTCTGTCAGCGCAAGAGTAGGAGCCATCAATGCGTCCGCTGCGAACTCGGCAACGACTCGCCCGCTTGCAGCGCGTCCATCAGTCGGAGGTGCTCGTCCGCCTATTGCAGTCAGTGCAGCCGCTCGCACAGCTAAGCCAGCTGGGAGCGTAACATCTTCTACGACTACGGCTCCTCCTGCGATTGCCGCCAAGGCACGCGTTCCTGCCACGACCGCACCTAGCAGACCTGCCGGATCTGTCAGACCGCCTTCTGTTTCTTCTTCAACGACCGTGAAGCCTGCTGCGACTGCTAGAGCAGCAGTATCTAGCTCAAGAACGCCCGCGACGTCAACCTCTATCGCCGCGCGGGGTCCAACTGCTAGAAATCCCTTGTCTGCTTCGACGGGCAGTACGAAGACAGCTAGTACAGCACCGTCGCCTGCAGTAAGAGCTATCGGTGGTGCTGGTGCCGCCGCCAGACCCGGCGCAGCTTCCGAAGCGAATGCGAAGGTAAATACCTTATGCATCGACAACAATCCGAATCGGTACTAAGCCCATGATATAGATCAAGGAGCTTGAAGGTGTTCTGGCTGACAAAGAAGTTGCTCTCGAGAATATGAAGACTCGCATTGGCGAACTTGAGGAAATACAATCGCATCATCAGATGGCCGTCAAGCAGCTAGAAGAGCTTCGAGAAGAGATCGAAATTGCGAAACAGGGTCGCGATACTGCGACGGACGAGCTGGATGTAGTCACGAAACAGCTGGCGGATATAAGCAGGAAATTGCATGAAGCGGAAGACGAGAAGGCCACTTCAAGCAAAAGAAACGAAGAGATGGCTTCAGCGGCCGAGAGCTTGCAAAAAGAACTAGAGAGTGCACATACGCAGCTCGCAGAAGCGCAGGGAGCGAGTGCGAAGGCGCAAGCCGAGCTGGCAGAGAAGCATGATTCTGCGCTGGCCCATCTGCGGACAGAAATGGACAGTGCTCATCAAGCGGCTTTGGACGACCTTCAGACTCAGCTAGAAGAAGCACAAGCGCAAGTGAAGGAAGGACGGGCATCTTTAGAACAAGCTCATACAGAAGCGATCGCCGCTCTTAAAGCATCTCACGAAGAAACTCTAGCTTCCAGCCTACAAGAACACTCCAACAAGCTGTCAAAAGCACTGGCGGACGCTTCTACCAAAGAAAGCGAAGCGCTTGCTGAAGCACAGAAGAAGCACGATTCTTTGGTTGAGCAGTTAAAGCGGGAACAAGAGGAAAGTCGGAGAGAAGAGCTTGAAAGCATCGATAAAGAGTGGAAAGTATCGGCTTCGGCACAAGCTGAAGAAGCCAGAGAAGAGGCGAAGAAAGACTATACGAGCAAGATCGCATCCCTCGAGAAAGAGCTTTCGGATGCAAAACAGCAAGCCGAAAAGAAGCAGCAAGCACACGCTCAGGAGCTTGATAGTTTGAAACAGCAGATTGAGGTGAGCTGCGACATGCTAGCAATCGCTTCCTTAGCTGACATGAGGAGTTAGTCTGACGGCCAGGACCACCAACAGAAGACAGATACTCTCGCCAAGGAGCACGAAGGAAGGTTCAAGGGTGCCTACGAAGCAGCACGCAGAGATGCGGAGCAGGCCTTACATAAAGAATTGAAAAGCTTGCGGGAGCAATCGACAGCTAGTGTAGATCAAGTATGTACACATGTCCTCGCAAGTCAATTGACGGCTGATTTCGAATGTAGCTGCGAACAGCACACGAGGCTGAACTGACGAGCGCAAAGAATGCCCACGCAGCCGAGCTAGCGCAAGCCGCCTCAAAGCATACAAACGAGCTCAACTCGCTACGTATCGACAGCGAAGCTACTCGTGCTGACCTCAACAAGTCCAAAGCTCAAGAAGCTTCCATCTCTGCTGCCCTTAGGGCGAGTGAGGCCTCCCTGGAGGAAGCTCTCTCGCCGGCTGCCGCGGCTCAAGATGCTCTTCAGACTGCGAATGCTTCGCTCGCAGCTCAAGCAAGCGAAAGTAAAGACAACGATACGTCCGAGTTCCTGCATGCAGAGCTGGATCGGGCAATGGCGGAAGCCGAAGAGTCCAGAAGCAAGCTTGTCGAAGCGGAGTCTCGGCTCAAAGATACCTACAAACTACATAATGAAGAGTTGGAGAAAGTCACCGAAGCTCGATTGACAGCAGAAGCTGAGTTGCGGAAGCAATTGAAAGAGGCTACTGCGTCTGCTCATGCAGAGATCGAGAAGACGCAGGCGGAGCTCAAGAAGGCGCAGGAGGGTACCCATGACACTCACAAGATGATGGAACAAGTAATAGAACCGCTCAAATCGCAGCTGGAACGCGCTTCTGCAGAAATGCAGGCCGTGAAGGCTGATCAAGAGACTAAGCTGCAAGATCTGCATCACGCTCATAACAATACATTGAAGGACGCAGAGATGCGATATGAAGAACAGATACGGCAATTGCAAGAAGCAAACATGAAGTTGCAGACGGAGCTGGCTTCCAGGCAGTGAATCAAGAGAGACGCGTAGTCGGGCAGCTTTAGTAGTAGTAGCACCAGCAAGTAGTCAGGTATACCTCTCCTTTTAGTCTCTGAATCGTAAAGCAATTTCGTCGGATTTGTCACACCGCCTGGATCCGGTTGAATCTTGAATCTTGAGAAAACGGCTTTCGCGAGTTCGCACCAAAAACATCAGTACGAATTGTTCCTCGAGCTCGACCACAATCCTTGAAGATACATATCATCTCTGATACGCAAGATCCCTGCTTTCTACACATCCAACAACCTGCCCCTATACCGCTTTCCCAAAGGCACGAGATTCTCTTGAGCAACAACAATGGCGCCCGCTATGGATGTGAGAGGGCCTGGAGGCAAGAAGCAGATCTCGTATAGCAATATTGCAGTCGGTGAGCTGGCCGCGAAAGCTGTGTGCGATCTCGCTCAACCAATTCTGACCGGGCCATTCGCGACTTTTAGGAGGTGGGACTACGAGAGTCTTACGCTAAATGTAGCATTACTAATGAGCTCTCATGCGCGTATCAAGGTATCATGAAGTAGGTGTAGCGGTACTTGTTATCCTAAACCGTTTGCTGAGCCGGAAATGCAGCATGTTCGAAGTCACAACGCTAGGACAGCCGCTTGAGGTGAGCGCGCTCGCATAATACCAGACTAAGTGCGTATGCTGATAGTATTTGATATGCAGGTCCTGAAAACGCAGATGGCAGCCAACAGGTACGCCTTTCCTGCAGGCCTATCCGCTGCCAAGATTGACATGTCGAAACAGATCGCAAACGATGGCACAAGCAGCTGCGACTGTGTGGTCGCGTGGTGGACTAAGCGGAGGTGCGACTGCTTTCTCAAGATATGAAGCTTGGGTGCTGCTAAAGCTATCTTTTATGTTGCAACAGTGTATCAAGGTCTCATTCCTTGGTGAGGTACGACGATACGATAAAGTGGTCATTGTTGACATCCTGTGATGCAGGGCCTGGATCGAAGCATCCACGAAAGGAGCCGTTCTTCTCTTCTGTGCTGCCGAGATTGAGAATCGAGGTATAGATGCCGGTCTTAGTCCAGGTACTGCAGGGCTGCTAGGTGGAATGGGTGGAGGTATCGCACAAGCATACGCAACTATGGGTTTCTGCACGAGTGAGTAGCGGAGTTTGGATCTGGTCGCATAGACTGACATGCGGGTATCCAGCTATGAAAACCGCCGAGATTACAAGGCACAAGGCAGTTGTATCTGGTGCAGAGAAGCCTCCGTCAACTTGGAAAGGTGAGTCTGTTTGCAATGAAGCTTTTGGTGACTTCGCGCTGAACGGCATTGTGCAATCAGTCTTCGGTGTAAGCAACTTGCTTTCAGTGCTATGATGTGTAGCTACATACTAATCATATTCTCCCTGCCAGGACATCTACAAGCGCGAGGGTATCAAGGGCATCAACAAGGGTGTCAACGCTGTTGCGTAAGTTTAGCAAGCGTATAGATGAAGCAAAACTAACATTCTAAGTAAAGACTACGACAAATGACCAACTGGGGATCTCGCATAGGTATCGCACGCTTAGCAGAGCAAGGCATCCGACGAGCAAGAGGCGTTGGCGAGAAAGACAAGCTTGGTGCACTAGACAAGATCGCAGCATCTACTGTCGGAGGTGCTCTAGGAACATGGAACCAGCCTATCGAGGTCGTGCGAGTGGAGATGCAGTCTATGGCCAAGCAGACGTCTGCCAACAGGCCTGCCAAGTTGACTGTCTTCAACACGCTCGCGTACGTATACAAGGAGGGTGGTATCAAGGCTCTATACCGTGGTGTGACACCGCGAATCGGTCTTGGCATCTGGCAAACAGTAAGTCTTGCTCAGGATTTCGTGGCAGCTCAGACTAAGTTTGTCAAATGTTTTCCCCAGGTCTGCATGGTGTCCTTCGCAGACTACGTTAGAGCATGGGTCGGAAGCTCTCCTCCACCTCAGAAAGTGTAAGGGTACCTCCAGGTTGCTCGGGCTGCTATATCGCCGCAAAAGTCAAAAGCCTTGGGGCGCCGCAGATATCTTCAGTCCTATTCACCCGCTAGACATAGACATGGTGGTTCCTTCGTTTCCGCAGTTATGGGTTGTAAAAGCCTGCAATGTCAGTGCATGTGCATCTTCACCTCTTGCCAGATTGTCAACATGAAGAGATGACCACATCTGCTCCAGCTACACCTCAAAGTCTTGATGAGCGGCCCTACTTACGTCTAATCGACGCGCTCATTTCGTTCCGGAACGAAAAAGACGAAATCATAGGCGTCAAGTTTGCAGCACCTCCAGGTACTGCTGGCTCTTACATCTACACGATGATGACATTCCAACTTATGCGAAGAACTTTCCAGACCGAACGCGCTATGGTAATCTGTATGCAAACGCTCCTAATGCAAGATGCCTCGACTCGATCAAGCAGAAGTAGGCTGAAGGGCTTCGCTGCTTGACTTCTACTGAGCGTTCTGGAAGACTGCTGCAAGGCGACTATGTCCAGGCCGAGCGCATCTATCGGGAGATCCTGCGTGTGTTTACCGAAAGTCAAGACTGGGTAGACAAAGCAGATCCGCGATGGTCAGATGCTGTTCTGCTGGAGGTCAGTCACAACAGTCCTATCTGTGAAGAATTGAGCTAATGCACGAAGTTCAGGTCGTTCTGAAGCGGGAATGGAGTCGAGAACCCGATCTACCAGCAATCCCTCAGGTTGAAAAGAATGTAGATCAAATCCTTGCCAAACCTCCGACAGAAGATCAGATAATTCGCCTGCGCTTTGTTGATCAACTTATAAAGTACGGCACCAAGAAGGGCCCAAACATCGGTTCGCATTTCAGATGGTTGCCTTGTAAGGCCCCCCTTCATGATTCAGACGGTCTCGCTTATACTATATGATCATTCCCTAGTGCTCTCCAACCCGGAGGTACACTGTCTGCCTCGAAACGTCTCCAGCCTCGAGATTATACGCAGCAAGCAAGTCCACCTGATGTCCCTTCATACACATGTGATACTGATCCCTCCGTCCCAGTATAAGGAAGGGAATCGATAGCGATGATATCGCCATTTATGCCGCTTTGAAAAGGGTCTTTCGTGGCGCAGCTGAAAGTGCAGTTCGAGGAAGCAATAGACATCAAATGGCCGTTCAGATGGAGGTGCGCTTCACTCGTCTTACTCAGCTGTGGCTCAAGCTGAGATATAGAGAAGTGCGCTCTTGTCTCGCTCTGGTCTGCCAACCCAAAGTTGCCAACATTACTGCAACCTGCAATTCAGGATATACTGCCGGCTACAGCTGTCCGGGAACAGACTCCTAGCTATCAGCCGGCCAATTCTTCGCAACTCCCGTATGTGACTATTCCGAATCACGGTGGTCTAGACCATCGCGGACCGGCTCAAGCAGCTGCGACGGCTCATCAGTCAGAAGCTCAAATCTTCGAAATACTTGATATACCGACTCAAATACTGTCGCAACTCGCTAGGGCAAGTACGCTTGCTGCCTTCAATACCTGGACTTCTAGCTATCCGCGTTACGGAAAGATACTGCAGACAATCAAAGCCGGGGGGCTTCCACCGAAGCCCGCCGCGAACATCGATATCAGTCACACAGGGCTACCTGTCCTGCTGAACTTGCAGATGGACGGCCTCGAATCAGGCCTCATCTGTAATCCTCGAAGTAATGGTTTTCAAGATTACGATCGGGAAGCGTATTGTACTTCCAGAGTGAATTCCCTGTTGCAATCGGGTCGAGCGCCTCCGCCAGACTTCACAACGCATGTCAGGCAATTGGCAGTCTACATCGCTGAGCGGCAGGACGAACAGATCAGCATCGAAGTGCGCTCTGCCCGCGACATGGCGTATGTCGCACTCAGTACAGCTACAAAGGACCTCAACTTGACAATGGACGCGTCATACAATCCCTCTCCGGCCCTGAAAGTAAGGTATCGTTACGGACAGTCGTCACTATGCTTTACTGACCGCGCTCAAAACTCCACAGAGGCTGTATCTACAACAAGCACACATGTTCTATTGCTACTTCTTCGAACAAGCTCTGCTTCTTCTGAAGTCGAGACACAGCGGTGTGATATCTCTGGTTCACCAAGCACAAGTACGTCCAAGCCAAAGATTTTATCTTCCGTCCCTGACGGCCACACAATACAGGCATCAGCTGCCGCAGCATTAGTCGCGCTTCACGTCGCTGCCTTGCAGATCGTGCTCGTCTACACACGAGGAGATGATTTGCAATTAACAAGCGCAGTCGAGACCGGTATAACACCAGCGAATCTCATGCACGGCGTGACAAACGTGTCTAAGATACCTTCAGAACCGCAACTACCGAGCGTTCTGCCTGGCGAGGACAGCTCCTATGCTTGCGTTGCAGTCAGCGATGAAAACAGCAGAGTAGCAAGCCAGATACTGTTGGATTCGCATCAATGGAACAGACTGCGGCCAATCTATAGGAACTTCCTCCTCGCCTTCAGCAGAGCGGCTTACAAGAGGAACCCGTATGATCCCGTTCTCAAGACTGTCCTGCTCAGGATTTCTACCTTCTATCCGGACGATCCTGATCTTCTACTCCTTATGTCTTCGGTCTTCTTGATACACCGAGAGCCGATAGTTACGCTCTTCCTCGCAAAAAACCTCTTGGACCACCAGCTCACAAACAATGGCAGAACGGCAGAAGCGCTGAACAACATGGCCGCCGCCTATTCTGCGCTTGTAAGCATATCGGTATTGTCTTGACACTCAAGCGTTTTGCTAATAGTCACTCCAGGGTCGACCCGATCTGGCGCAAGACTGCATAGCCCGCACAGAGAACCAGCCAGACAGATGCTGGTCGGCCATCAGGATGAACTTACATCTCAGACGCAGGACATCTTCGCAATCAACGTCGGAATCGAGAGTTCTAGCTGGTCTGCAAGCATGCGAGACTGCGGAGCGCAACGTCTTCGCTGAGGATGGCTCATCTCCCTCCAATGGCTTCTCTCTCGATGAGCTGTACGAAGTCCAGAGACTTCGCTTACTCAGGGCAAGACTGCTATTGCAGCACAAAGAGCCACATGAAGCTCTACTGATCTTCCTCGCCGGTCTACAAGTAGGCCTGGCCCTTCCCAACCCGACTTCGGGCAGTGCCCCGCCCGATACGGCACAACCAACCTGTCGCCATCTCTTCGAAGCTCTCTACCTGCATATCTGTTATCGCCGTGTATTACAACAGGGAGCACAGGCAGGAGACCATGTGAACAACTTTCGGAACGGCATCAAGAAAGGCACCGGAGGGCAGTACGACCCCCAGGATATACTCCAATTCCCTATGCCTTTTCTGGGCATGTATCCCGATCTTCTGGCCGCGCTGCCTCTGCCGCCTATGGAGGGCATAGTACCTCCTGTGCTTTTAACAGTGAGGTGAAAGTGCTCGAGCACTGATAGGCATGGTTAACCTTCTTAACGCAGCCTCAGTCGGTCAGCAAGCTAGCAGCAAGTGTATTCGGAACGGCCTCCCTTCCTTACACCTCTCTCCCTGCTGCTCTTTCGGACACTATCAGCGACATTATGCGTAGAGTTGCGGACAACAAAATCTGTGCCTTGACCAATCTTCTGGTATTCGGCATCTGCCGCATCATGGAGGTTTACGGGACTCGTGCGCTTTTCAAACCTCTTTTCATCCCATCGCTGTCCCTAATCTAGCTCGCAGAAACCACACCCGAAGACGAAGCAAGTTACCTCAGCAAGGCGCTCTTCGCCAACACAGGCTTTCGATTCTGCGCTGGGACCAAGTTGATGCTATATTATCTCTCGTATTCTCTGAAACCTTCAGCAGAAGCGATTGTGAACATGTGCATCATCTTTGCCAGCTTGCAGGGAACGACGCTCAGCAAAGTACAGACCAACAATGGGAGTGTCACTATGAAGCCAATTGACTTTGCTGTATTTTGGTCAAAGTATGGTGTGGAGAAGAAGCTGCTGAAAGAGGACGATCCTGCAGTATTGGAGATATCGAAGATATGGAAGGGAGAACGCGCAGTAAACACTGTGGCACAGTAACCTTGCCTAGCAGTCATCAAAGTACGGGAGGAGCAGTCTGTTGTTGTATCGGTACTTAGAACTGTTGACTACTATGCTACACTAGTTCATTCCTCTGCGAGATCCTTAATAGAGGTCAATTTGGGGTATCCAGCCTTGGGCGGGTCTGAGAACTTGGTCTCGACGTAGGTCTTGAGTAGACCCGGTACGCGCTTGTCGAACTTGCCGTACAGCTCCGCCATGTCCTCCATCGCAAAGCGATGCCTTTTAGTAGCTGTGTCAGCGCTCATCGCCGTCCAGAAGAATGGTCACTTACGTAAGAATGAGGCCGACATCGAACTTCTTCGTTCTGATGTAGTCGTTGAGGATCTCCTCCCAGTATCTGTTTAGGACTCAGCGGTGTTCACGTCTGAGACGACAGAATCGGCTCACCGGTGCACAGGTGCTTGACCGTTACCAATCTGTCGCGATAATTAGCTACAGACTAGCGGTTGCTCTCAAAAGCTACGCACTAGTCTGACACCCTTCTCCATCAAAGCTCCTACATTGACCTGGTTGGCTATTGTCGAGTAGGCTGCGATGAGACCACAGCTTCCCATCTTGCGCACGGAGATGAGCATCTCGTTGATGGTCTCAGGCACATCGGTCTCTAGCAAGAGCGTCTTCTGGACCTTGTGCAGGAGTGTCTTGGGCTCATGGAAAGTACCACAGTCGAGAGCTTTGTCGAGTCCGCCTGGAACCATCTCTAGCAGATGTTTGGGGATGTCGCTGACTTCGTTGAAATTGACGACCTCGATACCTAGCTTCTCTTGGGCATACTTGAGGCGGAAAGGTACGCCATCGATACCGATGACTCGCTTTGCGCCTTTCAGTTGACACCACTTTGCGGCTGCTAGACCGATGGGGCCAAGTCTGGGAAACGAATCAGTACAAGACTGAGTGCCCGTGATGTGCGCTTACCCCCAGATACCGACAGTATCGCCCTCAGATACTCCGGTATCAACGACACAATGATAGCTGCAAATTTGGTCAGCTAGCTCAAGATTAGCAGGGGCATTCTCAATTTACGATGTTGCTAAGGCACAAATCGGGTTAGCTTTGGCAGAATCACAAAGTACATGCACTTACGTAGCACATCCGATAGGTAGATAGCCTCCTCATCGCTGACATCGTCGGGAATGGGCAGGCAGTTCACCTCTCCGTGAGGTACCTTGACGTATTCAGCTTGACCACCTGGGAAGCCACCCGTGAAGTGGCTGTACCCGACTGTGGATCGAAGTCAGATCTATCCGTCACGCAAAGCTTGGCAACCTACAGAATCCAGCATCTCGACCACCATAAGCGGTCTGCATAAGGCTGGAAGGGTTCGTGTTCTCGCAGAAGGAGGAAAGCTTCTTCTCGCAGTAGCGGCAGTGACCGCATGCGATCTGGAAACTGACGACTACTCGTTGGCCAGGCTTCAGATTCTTCACATTGGGTCCGACTTTATCGATTTTCTGTCAACGCGTTCGCACGCCTCAGCTGCAGCATTAAAGCAATCTAGAAGAGGACATACACCACAGAACTCGTGCTGCGAATGAAGGATTAGCCAGTTATATGTCGTTTCGCGTGTCAGGACTCACTCCTAGGATATCGCCGCTTTGCAGTGCAACGATTTCGGAATGGTACACTGCAGATCTGATTCAGTAAATATCATTGGGCCTGTCTCAGCTCTGCGTACAGTGCAGATCAGATCCTACGAGGCGAGTATGGTCAGAGAAGTCTCCGGATGTTTTATCTTATCTGAAAGCGCGTACCACAGATGGTTGTACCAGTTACTTTGAGGATAATATCGTCGTCCTGGGTGATATCGGGGATGGGCGCGTCGATAACCTTGACATTTGCGTTTCCGAACCAAGCGAGAGCTCTCATCGTCTCGCCGCCAGGTCTGTGCTTGTAGCCTGGCTTGACTTCGCTGGGAGCGTCTCCCATGTAGTTCTGGACGGCACTGCACCATTTCCATCAGTATTCAAGTTGTTCCGAGATATAGCCAAGGGCCCACTTTGCGATAGCTGCAAATCAGGCACCAAAAGTCAGTCTACATTGTCATCCTGATTTAGAGAGAAGCCGGACGCACTTTGCATGTTTCCTTTGGTCTTGAAAGTGATAGGAAGGAAAGCAAGAAGCACTCCAACTCTGTCAGCTTCGCGAGACTCTGCAGGATCGGCACAACTTCGCCATGATGTAATCACATGAACACGTGACTCTCGGCTGAGATGCGTTCAAGCTCGAACAGACAGGAACACGGCAGCGACGAGAGGAGAACGGAAGAGAGCTACTGGAACAGAGACAGCAAGAGGTACAGAGGTAGCACATAGCCCGCCGAAAGCCGCTACGCTGCAGCGACCATAAAGCTCTCGAAAAAGTCGCCTATGCTCTCGCCTTCTTCCATGCCATATACGCCAGCGACGTGCTGGTCTGGTCTGACTATGATCACACATCCTGCAGTAGGATCTATCCCATAGCCCTCGTAGGCTTTCCCATCGCCATTGTGATAAGAAGGCTCATCGCAGAAGAGAGTATCGAAAGCTATAATCCATATCAGCTGACTGTCGTACAAATTGACCAAAGGATAACATTCACCTCTGACCCCATGAGGTTTACGCTCTGGTAGAAGAATAGGCGGTAGCTCTGCCCACCTATCCTGCACGAAGCGGTGAGGCGATGCGAACACTGTCAAAATCTGGATTACCGAATCGATGTCCTCGGTGGCTGGTGTGAAGCGCCGAGAAGGTCCATTTGAAGAGCCGAGACAGTTGCACAATACCTGCAGTCTATCAGCGCAATCGGGTTTCTGCAGGTCTCCCGCGAAGACTAGAGGATCTGGTTAGGGATTTCCGACTGGTATCGCTCGGATAGCTCTTACCGATGATCCTCCACCGCCCGTCTGCCTTAACACATGCTTGTAACTGTATTGCGTGTGCGTTGCTTGCACCCACTACCTGAAAGTTGAGCAGATGCTGAAAAGTACGGAATCAGTCCGTAGCTACGCTCATGACTCATAATCTAGGTAGCTTACCGAGCCAATTATAACGGATCTTGCCAACTTGTCCGCATTCTTTTGAGTATCGGTGATTAGGAGATTTGGCTTGTAAATTACGCCAGTCCCGCTTGTATACTTGATGGACTGATCCCATGCCTTCTTCAGATCTTCGGGACTAGCTGGAGTTCCTTCAGCCTTGCCTGAGAACATGCGGGACCACTTGTAGTCGAAGTCGATGAGCTGCTGTGCGGTCGCATGGCGCTCTTGTTGGTCTGACAAACATTGTCAATATGTAATAGGTGTATAGAGTGTCGAGACGCATCCTACATGTATCCAAAATGTCAGGAACAGCCCGGCCATTCAGAACCATCGCCAATTTCCAGCCTAGATTGAAGGTATCGGCCATCGAAATGTTCATACCCTGTCCGGCTTTCGGCGAATGCGTATGGACGCTATCACCCGCCAGGAATACTCTGTTGCCATGGGCAGAGAAGGTATCGCAGACTCGTTGACCGATCTCGTACACGGTCCACCAGTCTACATAGGCGAACTCGATATTGTACGGCTGTACCACTTGCTGCGTTTTCGCTATAAGCTTTTCTAGACTTGCGTCGGAGCGGTTCATGCGTGTTCCGGCGTCTAGAGTGCCCATTTGCGTGTATACTCTGACCATGCCTTCTTCGCGAGGCACCATCAGGACCCAGCCGTACTCAGCTGAGTGGATGGCGTTCTTCATTCGAAGCGTCGGTAGCTGCTCGAGAGTATCAGCTAAGTGACTATGCCGTTCGATCGCTGCTTACATCGCTTTTGATGATAGCATCGAATGCTCCCCAATATTCATTGGCTGAATCACCTTTGAGCTCAAGACCAAGAGTTCTACTTCTTCCTTAGTGGAAGACGGAGGAACAGAAGGGCAAAGGCACTTACCTGCGCACCCAAGATCGTGCGCCGTCGCAGCCGACAATGAATTTGCACTGTATCTCTTCGGTTTCTTCTGTCTCTTGTGGGGCAGATTCTTCATGGTTGAAGAGATTTGAGCGATACAGACCACTCTGTGCATCCCCATTTGCCCATTCCTTAGGCGCTGGTAGCTTGTTGACCTTGAGTGTGAGAGGGTAGGAATCAGGAGCAAAGTCGCCTATGTCTCCGTCGGCAGCTAATGAGCTGGGAGCTGTAAGACGTTCCACAGACAGCTTGTCTGTCGGCGTATCGAATCAGCCGGAGCCTTTAAGTGGAGCAGACCGTACGTACTTAAGCTCTCCATGGCTTGCATGAAGATGGCCTCCACGCGATCTTGCCCGAGGTTGACATGCCGCACCCATGATAGTCCAGGAAGAGTCTGAGAAGGTTGTGTTAATCTAGCCTTTAAGCTGTCAGGTGCTCCTCACATCTACAACTCGGTCAGTCTGTACGATACCCTTGCCCGAAGGGTCAGGGTTCCACATTACGACTTCTGCGCATTCGTGCGATTCGTCGTCGAAACGCGACTTGATGCCCATGGCCGCGAAGATCTCGCCAGTCCGGCATTGCAGGCCTGTCAAATATGTTTGAGTTAGCTTGGGCCAGGTTGAGGATAGGTGACGTATAGTTCTACCATCAGCATGTCCTCGAAGCACAGGGTGCTGGCAGCTTGTCAGCCTTGGAAAAAGCAAGAGCCGAAGGGCATACAGCGGCTTTGTCGATAACACGCGTAGGGATTTTGAGCTTCGCTAGCTGAGTCGCAAGCATGAGGCCAGCTAGAAGACGAACATCTTAGCGTTCTGGTCCCTCTGTCTACCGTATATAGCTGTCTTGTTACCAGGCCCAGCTCCTACGATGAGCACGTCCGTTCGCGAGGTAGCCGGCATAATATGGTATTAGGATGAGAAGGAAAGAGAAGGAAGGAAGAGCTTTGAAACGCTGCAGTCTATATCCATATCCTCGTTCCTTGCATGGGATGCATCAAGCCGGCATGTCCGATCGGACTCCAGGCAAAAGGATTGGCGTTCATGACAAATGCGACTGAGAGCGTCAGCAAGTCACGCAGCTACATTGTACGAGAGTGTGAGTGGGGAGAGCACGCAGTCCAGAAGTAAAGAGCTCGTGAGAGCTTGATAAGGGTTTCGTGTTTAACGATCGCAACGGAATGTCGCTATTTACATGCTAAGTGACTCTATACACAATACTTAACGACAATGACACGACTGCTTCTTCAACTGCTCCTTCACTTTGCCGACTTCAGCGCTTCTTGACCTCTATCTACCAAACGACTGCTCTTACCAATACTTCTCCGCCTTTACTTTATGGAGAAGCTTCCCACCGACAACATGAAAGTATTGAAACACACAGCACAGATGCTGATATAGATCACGGGAATGAATAGCCATTAGACGAAGTACTATGCCCCCGATTTTGTTCAGGCTGAGAGATCAGTCAGTATGAGCGGTACGGCTTTTCGATTGCAATATAACTTACCAGTGTGCCAGAAGGATCGTGAAGGAAAGAATCAAAGACTGTGGTATGCGTCCGGTTGTGGAGATCAAGGAGGAAGTCGCCCAGCGGAACGCCCGTAAAGTCGTCCGGCTTCACCCTGAGGTTGCAGAAAGGAAGCATCCAGCTAGGCAGATGCAGTTGCTCATATCGTGTGACGGTCGGCATTGCTTGAGGAGCGGGAACTGACGTCTGCGGCATTGTCGGTAGCACCCAGTGTGGAGCCTCTATCTGATTCTGACAAACAGACGAGAGTAGCATCAGTCTAGGTGGACTCAATCGCCCAGAGTATGATATAACGCACCTCCATCTGCACATACTGGACAGGTTGACCATCGCCAGAAGAAGGTGCGGCCGACGGCCCAGCGGATGGCACCAGCCCCCAAGGCAAGCAAGCCAAAGAGGCCGGTGGGATATTGAAGTTAATCTCAGGTGATACCGTTGCTGATGGCGTGCGGAACGTCGACCATGTACTCTCATTGATAGCTGGTTGGAACAGCGTACTGGGAATATGTGCGTTCTGACCCTGTGGAGAACGCGATGAAGAGGCCTGACCTGAGTGTCCTTGCGGCCGATAACCACCAAAGAGCTCGATCGCGCTCGAGTTTCGTCGACCGAGCGTAGAGTTGAGTCCGGTAGAAGGAGGTTGAAGGCTAGCATCGTAGACGGTTCTTTTGGTGGACGGATTTGGATTGTGGTGATGTTGATGTTGTGTTGGGAATGTGTAATTGAGGTCGTTTGAGGGGCCTGCCACAGCTTGCGGCAGACCACCTGTGGTGGTCGGTCGGTGCAACATGACAGCGTTCCTGTCCGAATAGCTAGGTCCGACGTTTGTGGGCTCTGCAACGACTCTGATATCACTGCTTGACTCGGCAGATGACGGTCTTGTCTTGTTTCGTGGAGAGGTAGTGGTGCGGGCTCGCTTCGGTAGGGAAGCCTCTTGCTGGCCTTTGTGCGCATCTTGCGAGCTCGGTGACACCTTGCGCTGCTTCCTACTGAATTTCCAGTCTGCAGGGTAAAGACTCAGCATCATCTGGCGGGTAGCGAAGCTGATATTGAAGCGTACCTGGATGCTTGGCGGCATGTTCCTCGCGTGCCTGGTCTGAGAGACGTTCATAGTATGTTCGCGTGGCCTGAGATTCGTGCTTCCAGTCGTGCCCGAACTGTTTCGACAGGTCTGCCTGAGTCGGCTTTGGATCGCCTTCACGCATGGCCGCCCGCATAGAGGCTATCCGGTCTGACCGATAGAGGATCCACGCGTTTGATGGTCTAGGTATCTTCTTTCCTTCCACCGGTTTCGCAGGTACTTGAGCTACTTGCTGGTATACTCCTTGATTTGCTTCCTCCGCGTTTAGATTTCCCTGCACCCAGACTTCGCCATTCTCTGTTGGCGGTTGGAGCTGCTTATTGCCGACAGATTCGTTCCTTCCTACGTAGTCTACACTCTGTCCTTGTGTATCGAATGGGCTCAGAGAGCCGCCATCGGCAGTAGGTGTATAGAGGTAGGAGCTATCGCTGCTCTCTTCTGTCTGCGTTCTATAGTGTAGAGGTGGTTTGACTGTCATTGCATTGGCGTCTGAGGGTGCATCTCCCTCTTCCTGCTTTTTCGAGAGTCAGCCGATGATTCCTCCAGGAGAACGAAGTCAAGGAAGCGTACCCTTCGCATCAGTAAGAATTTGAGGAAGCTGAGAAACCGAGATCACACAGGTAGTATACCCGATGACAGGGTCCTAAGAGATTTTAGGAATAAGATTGCCGATTTCTGAGACACGACGGCCCTCGCCGTGGAAGACCGACTTCACACGCAGGGAGAGAAGGAGACGCCAGAGGTAGACCTGAAATGTGTACAGTACACAGTACAAGCGAAGTAGATAGAGCTTGCGCTGCTGCTGTTGCCTTGCAGAGATGAAAGGACGGCCCGGTGGTGTTTTGGAACGGTAAGCTCGTCGGCAATGGGGAGTTCGTACTCGATGGAGAGTGTTGATTTTCGCGATGGTCGAGTAGTCCTAATGAATTATAATGGGGTGCCAAAGCGTCTGACAGCTGTCACAAAAGTGCTCGACTCGTGTTGGGCTGCTTGCAACAACAGGCCGCAGCTGCTTCGACTCCCTTCTATTACTCGGTGGGCCCGCCGGCTGCGTATTTTCCAGAGCCCACAGTCACACCGACGCGTCTAGCTCCGCTGCATGTGTACATACTCTGATAACAGCCAAGAGCTTTTCCGATACATTAGAGCGTTACCCCGCCGAAGGAGGTCGGACTCCGGCATCAATATCGGCACCGTATTGACTGGGTGACAATCCCAAAACTTAAGGCACTGCGAACAAAAGGGTTTGCACACGATACAAAAGAAGGAGCCGGTTGGAACAAAAGGCAAACCTACTGAAAAGGATCCAATGTATCAAAAGGAGGGCCTAGGCTGTCATCGACGCTTTCCACTTGTCTTCCACGCTCCCCCATTTCGAGCATCACCTTAAACGATAACGCCTTCGGCGGAAACAAGCAAACGACTATGTATTCTCTCTCGAGCCGGAGGAGTCCCTGGATCATCTGAACCGTGATGGTGTGGCCATAACCAGCGCGTCGATGGGTCTGTCTTCGAGAGATTCAAAACATGTCAAGCGACGCGGACTCACGATCAACGGTCTCATGGTCATGGAGACTGTTTCGCCGACGAGCATCTGACGATCTTTATAACGCTGGCACGAGTTGCGAAATAGCAACACATGCAGAAGGATCGTCGCGGACTAATTTAAAGTCATAGAAAGTTAGCAGGGGACGCTTCTCTCGGAGCATTCCCAGCATAGCCATGTCATACCTACTCCAGCTTTGGAGTATACGAGTTACGTGTCCACGGGCCATACGGTATGATGTGCCCATCAAAACAGGCTAAAAGGCTGCGCGTCTCCGGACTATGCTATGGAGGCCAGGAGGAAGGGCTCCCTCCCTGTCAATATCATCATCTTTGTTGTGCTGGCCCGATATCACCGTGCTCCCGGGTGACGAAAGAAGAACGGATCGATGGAATGGCGCAGTGCCAACATAGAAGAGTCGGATATAGAATCACCTAGCCTCGATTGTGCATTGACAGGTGGTTGTCGACGTCGCTGTATGTGTACGCGGTACTGGCGTAGGCGTAGACTAGCTTAGGTGCATGATATCGAAAGCTTTACAGTAAGCCGAGAGAGACATTGGGAATGACTGCAGCAGAAGAAATGCAGCAGAATGAGAGGAAGAATGTCATATCTGGTCATGGCTGCTGAAGTAGGTTTGAGGATGTTTGCGACAGCGACCTATCTTGTTGCCTTGCCTCAGACGCATAGATCATCCAACGGACGCCAAAGATGTCGGTCTTCAAGCTTCAGCGTCGTTTCCCAGACATCCAGCAGCAAGAGCTTGTGCGTAGTATCTCAGATCATAGCCAGCTGGGAGGATCAGGCTGACGTCGCCGGGTGCTCGGCGATGCTGTAGATGCAGCTCATTTCGTCGTTCAAGTAGGTCTACGCTATTCCAGGAAGCTTTGAAGTCCTGATGTGGAACGTACTATCAGCGCCCTGGACGTTCAAGGCAAGGAATCGGTCGACCGCCAGGAAGTAGCGACGGCGCTCGCATCTCAAGGCGTCGGAACCTACGACCAAGTTCGCGAAACCCTCAAAGAAGTACAGGTTGATGCTACGTAAGCTACCACAATCAAGAGCGAGCCTAGTTGTGACCGACTTTGGCTGGCCTGCATATGACGCTGACCGGTCATAGCCTCTTCGTTTCTACGTACTTCGCTAACAGCTCGTTCGCAGCGGTCGTGTCGCATTAGACGACTATGTCGACCTGGTATCAAAGCTCAAAGCGAAGCAAGGCTCTGGAAATCGAGGTCCCGCATTCCAAGGCAGACCGGGCGTGCAGAGCGAGAAGAAGGCTGTCTTGGGAGGCGCGACCATGACATCTAGTCATACAATAGATCAGGAAGAGTGCCTACAGTTGTCGACCCAGTGAAGCCGAGTCTAAAGGCTGAAGCTTGTGTTCCGCAGGAAGAGCGAGTTCACAAGGCATATCAACGGCGTACGTGCTGTTTGAAGCGCACCATGTATCGTCTAATCCTGTTCATCAGGTATTGGCCGGCGACAGTGACATTGGAGACCGCCTACCTATTCCAACGGACACTATGCAGCTATTTGACGAGACCAGAGGTGAGCCCTCTAGCCAGCTGCTTGATGTCAAGTGCTCACCAGTACTTCAGATGGTCTGCTCCTCTCAAAGCTCATCAACGACTCGGTTCCTGACACAATCGACGAGCGAGTCCTGAACAAGCCGACCAGCAAAACTCATAGACGCATTCCTTCGCAGCCGACTGCTTCGCCAGCGCAAAGCGGAGGTCCGAAAGCTCTCAACAACTTTCAAATGACTGAGAACAACAATATAGTCATCTCTTCAGCGAAGGCGATTGGCTGCAGCGTGGTGAACGTTGGCTCGGCCGATCTGATCGAGGGCAGAGAGCATCTGGTCCTTGGTCTTATCTGGCAGATTATACGTAGAGGACTGCTCAGCAAGATTGACATCAAGCTGCATCCGGAATTGTATCGCCTTCTTGAAGATGGCGAAACCCTGGACCAGTTCCTGCGTCTGCCCCCGGATCAAATCCTTCTCAGATGGTTCAACTTTCATCTCAAAGCTGCTAATTGGCCAAAGCGGTAAGTTGCAAGTCGAGACAGGTCTTTGCGAACCATTTCTTAGTATCTTTCTCTCAGGGTCCACAACTTTTCGAAAGACGTGTCTGACGGTGAAAACTACACTGTTCTTCTGAACCAACTCAAGCCCAATGAATGCTCCCGGTCACCTTTGCAGACCCGCGACGTCAACCAGCGCGCTAGTGAGGTGCGTTTAATTTTCGGCAAGCCAGGCACCCACCCCGCCCTCGGCAAATTTTGGCACCTGTCAAAATTCTGGCTTATCTGATATGGATGTGCTCATCTTCAGGTTCTAGACAACGCGGACCGCATAGGATGCCGTAAATACCTCACCTCCAAGTCACTAGTCGCGGGTAATCCTAAGCTCAATCTGGCCTTCGTGGCAAACCTCTTCAACACCTGGCCTGGACTCGAGGTACGGAACTCAGATCACTGTGAAGCACATAGTATGTGTACTTTTGCTCACTCTTGCCAATTGCGCAGCCTCTGGAGGAGACCGAGCGACCTGAAATCGAAGACTTTGATGCCGAGGGAGAGCGGGAAGCTCGAGTCTTTACGCTCTGGCTCAACTCGCTAGAAGTAGATCCTGCGGTCAACAACTTGTTCGATGACTTGCGCGACGGTGTAGTCATCCTACAAGCCTTCGACAAGATCATCCCAGGATCAGTCATATGGCGCAGAGTGTCCAAGCCAAAGATCGTCGAGCAGCCGGTTGAGCTCGCAGAGGGCGAAGAACCCAAGCCGCCTCTTTCTAGGTTCAAGATGGTAGAAAATACCAATTATGGAGTGGAGCTCGCGAAGGCAAATCGCATGCACATTGTCGGCATACAAGGTGCAGACATTGTGGATGGCTCAAAAACCCTTACTCTGGGTCTCGTATGGCAGCTGATGCGCATGAACATCATCAAGACGCTTGCGAGCTTGAGTAAGAATGGGCGAGAAGTGACGGACAGCGACATCGTCCGGTGGGCGAACGACACAGTCAAGAGCGGGGGCAAATCGTCGACCATGAAGAGCTTTAAGGACTCGAACAACAAGAATGCTATCTTCTTCCTCGACCTCCTCGATTCGCTCAAGCCTGGATACGTCGACTATTCGCTCGTTTACCAAGGCAAGACAGACGAGGAGTGTCGCTTGAACGCAAAGCTGGCTATATCCATTGCAAGAAAGGTACGTGCCCGCCTATGCAGGAGTTGCGATTCGCTTTGGCTAAGATTGCGCCCCGAAATCTAGCTGGGCTCTCTTATATTCCTAACCCCTGAAGATATTGTCGAGCTACGGGCTAAGCTCATCCTCACCTTCGTTGGATCTCTCATGGCCTTGCAGATCAAATAAGGTTGATATGACAATTGATCATTGGCAATTGATAGTAGGATACGAGGAGCGCTCAACCACATGTCTTAAGCTCTAAAAATTTGTAAGGTAGCTAGTCTCAAACCATATGGACACCACAGAAGGTTGCGAACGTGAATCGGCAATTCTATCTTTGCTTCAGCTTGAGACTTGAGCAATCGCAACCCAGTCGATGCCGGCTGATGAACGCCATCTCGCTGTTGAGCGGATGGAGCGGGAGCAGCGAAGATCAGCAGCAGCAGACTGCTATATCATCGAATTCAGCTGCCGCACCTCGCGGTAGTAGGCGTACCCGCCGAAGCAGGACGAACGTTCGCAGGCAACTCAGCGACATCAGCGATGAAGACGACGACCCTGCTAGAATCAGCGCAGCAGGAAGTCGCAATACTGAATGGCAACCAGAAGGTTTGCTCAAGTCGCCAGGAGCGAAGGCGTACGAAGAGTTGGGGTCAACAAACATATCGACAATCGCGCATCCAGATTCGCAGCTCAATCATACATATGACAATGTCGAAGATACATCAGGCTATGCCTCATCGTCTGCGATACCGCCTTCAGAACTCCCCTTGGTCTCGGCTTCCGAGGCCTCACCAATTGATATCGAAATAGAAGCTTCGGGGGAAGACGTGCTTTCACAAGATACTGCAATGGTAGCTGCAAGCTCTGCGGCCCCTGCCCCGCCAGCAACAAGCTCGCAAGCATCTCTCGGAGATAATGCTGAAGATGCGGCTCATCTGCATCGTCAGCGCCTGGCAAAGTCGCGCTTTCTTGCTCGGTCATGGCCAGCAAGGTGTGCCGTGCGCTTCTATGTTCTTCTTCGACGGTTTCTTGCTCTCTTCGGCTTGCGACTGCCCTACGTCCAGACACCCAGCATAGACAGCATCTCTTCCCAGTCCCATATGCTGGCACACGCAGTGCCAGACCATCCTCCTTCGTACACAGAAGCGACTAGCGCTACTTCGGAGCGGACTGCACAGACACAGGAGCCGGCAAAAGGTCAGCTCAAGTCCAGATGGCGATTCCCAGGACTGCCAGGCTCTAAACGGCGGCTGTCCAAGTCGACAGTAGACGATGTGCCTCCCTATGCTGCGCCCAAAACCGACACTCGGGATGCCGAGAAAAGCGATTCAGAAGTCACCGATCCAGTGATTATGCCGCGACCGCTTGGAAAAGGGCATGCGAAGACACATTCGAGGACATCTGCGGCCCAAATAGCGGTAGACAAGCCGAAGATGCTGGTTCTCGATCTCGATGAGACGCTTATTCACTCGACATCTAGGATGGGTTACAACGGAGGCTATGGTCCAGTAACGCAAGCTGTAGATAACAGGCTAGCCTACAAAGTAGATACGAGCGGCTTGAAGGTGCGAGTGGTTGAGGTAGTGCTGGACGGGCGGAGTGTGGTGTATCATGTTTACAAACGGCCATGGGTCGACTTCTTCTTGCGAAAGGTAGGGCCACTCAGACACAGACTTCTTGCGAAGCGCTCTAATCGCGATGTCAGGTCTCATCCTGGTATACAGTCGTCATTTTCACGGCATCGATGCAAGAGTACGCCGATCCCGTCATTGACTGGCTGGACCAGGGCAAGGGCATCATCAACGGGCGCTTGTTCAGAGAGTCTTGTACATTCACGAACGGCTCCTATGTCAAGGATCTTTCAATAGTAGATGCGGACCTAGCCCGAGTCTGCCTTATCGATAATTCGCCAGCCAGCTATGCAAAGAACCGAGGTGAGCTCTTTATCGGGCGCCCATAACCCATTCTCTAGACGCTTATTGTGCATTTCTTCAGCGAATGGCATTCCGATCGAAGGCTGGATTAACGATCCCAATGATGAAGCATTGCTAGATCTGCTTCCTATGCTGGACAGCCTGCGGTTTACGACGGATGTCCGGCATATCTTAGGTCTACGCTTAGCATCGACCTCTACCATTCTGCCGGCAAAGTTGAGGAGACCACGTTCGTCGACAGCCGCAAGCAGTGCGAGTACCGTCACATCAGACGAAGAGGTTCCAATCAGCTCGCAGTAGAAGTAGAGTTGTTCAATTTTGTACGATATCATTCATATCTAGCAATCTAGTTGTCAATCGGCGCCCAAGGATAGAAGGACCCTGTCGCATTGGAGCTTTTCTTGTCTATTGCAGAATTATCGAATCTAGTCGTTGTAGGCAGTAATCAGAGGGAGAAGGACAGTGTTCGAACTGGTGCTCGAGGTGCCTGGAGCTTGGAGATCGGCGCTTGAGTGTTTAACCTTCGTGTAGAACAGTGACTGCGAACTCTTCGGGATCTACATCCTCAATGTGTTAGCTATCATTCACAGGCGAACACACGAGTTTGCATCGTACTGACCTTCGCCGTTCTCCAAAGCGTACTTTTCCAACTCGCGGTTCTTATGCTGATACTGCGAAATTAGCAGGTGGGCATCGACCGCTACGGCATGCTGAGGGTTTTGGGCAAGAATGCCGCGAATAGCATCTTGAGCAATGTCGAAGCGGCCGACCTTGTTCATTCTGGCGAGAGGATTCACAGTTAGTGGATGTTTTGAATACATGAAACCATGAAGGCCTACCTGAGCATGGAGAAAGGAGTGGTAGTAGTACCCTGCTCGATGTAGCCGCCAATCGTGAAGCGGCTGTGGCCGATTCCCGAACCTCGCTCGAACAGCAGGCTCTTGATGCTTGACGGGTAGCCATGTCCAGCAATGATACTTTGTCGGCAGTTCGATCAGAGCTCATTCTTTTACAGGGGATTAGAGCAGACTTACACAGGCTTATCTCTCGTGAAGATGCTGTCGAAGCTTTCAGCAGTCAATGCGTGAGGGTGTGTACCAGGCGTGTCCAGAACGAGCAGATCGACGACATTGACGACTCGGACGCGTAGGTTTGGTGCATCTCTCTTGAGGATCTGGCAAGCCTGCAGGACTTCCTGCGTGACTTCGACACCAATGCCGCACAGTACTACATCTGGGTTCTCTCCATCGAAGGTAGAATACTGTTTCCAAACGGAAATACCAGCAATGCAGTGTTTGTTGGCCTCTTCCGGAGTGAGCCAATTTGTACCAGGTGATTTGGAGCCGACAATCAGATTGACGTAGTTCTTGGACCGCAAGCAGTGGGCCATGCATGAGACGGCTGTATTCGCATCGGGTGGAAGGTAGATCCGGACACAGTTGTGCGGCAGATTCAAGAGGGAATCGATCAAGCCGGGATTCTGGTGAGAATAGCCGTTGTGCTCTTGACGCCATAGTGTGGAAGTCTCGATGTAGTTGAGCGAGCTCATAGGCTTCCTCCATGTCGTGTCTTCAACGGCCACCTTGACGACTGTGCGGATCGGACGGTCAGTAAACGCTGTCTTGATGGACAGATCGGAAAGCCAAGCTTACATTTGGCGTATTGAGCGATCATGGTGTCGACGCTTCACCAGCCAAAGTAGATCAGCTATAGTCTGTACCTGCAATTAGGTGAAACAGTAACTTACATGCCCAAGAAAGCTTCATACGAAGGGAAGAGACCTGTTCTTCCTGTGAGGGTGTACCCCTGCAAGAAGCCTTGTAGAGTATGTTCAGAGAGCATTTCGATGACTCTCCCGCCCTTATTTGCTGTTTCGGGGTCCCATTGCATGTTTCTGGAATATCAGACATCAGATCAATGTACCAACGGAGAATGCAGGGGAAGTAGAGATGGGCGCACCTAGTGGTCTTTTCGAAGACTTCATCTAGCTTATTCGATCTTAGCTCATCAGGCGAGAAGATGCGGAATGTCTTGGGCTGCAACCCCAAAGATCAGTGACAGCTCGTCCTCAGGTGGGCCCCGGCTTACATTCTTCTCAATGACATCCGTCAAGTACCTGCCGACCGCTTTCATCGGACTAGCCTGATCGTTCTTCTTACTCGCGAACTCCATCCAGTCCGCACAATTGAGCGGCTGATGGTTATCATACGAGACCTTCGTCTGTCCCAGTCTTTTCAGGTTATCTTTCGGCAAGATAGCAGTGACTTCGGGACGGATGATGTCGGATGCCGAAGGGTCGAAGAGCTCTAATGGCTTGTAAGAGGCGAGCCAGTCTTTCAATTGCTCGAATTGCTCGGAATCCTTGCGCGCATCGGGAAGAGGGACTTGGTCTGTTGCAAAACGAGTATATCAGTATCTCTTCGTGCAGAGATGCCGGTTAAAGACTTACGAGCTCTGAAGCTGTTCTCGACCGGCAGTCCGCCAACGAATCTCGGTCCAGTCCATCCCTTTGGCGTCCTCAAGACAATCATGGGCCATCTAGGTTTCGTAATAGGTTTTCCACTTCTTGCCGCTTTCTGGATCTTTCTAATCTCGTCTAGTGCCCACTTCATCGTGTTTGCAAGGTTGATCTGAATAGCATGATCCTGTTCGTCCGACGCATGTGCCAGATCTCCATAATCTACAATCGCACATTGATAGCCATACCCAGTGAAGAGCGTGACGAGCTCCTTGTTGTCTGCTGTTCCCATCAATGTTCGCTCGGAGATCTTGAAGCCGTTCGCGTGCAGGATGGGCAAAACTGCTCCGCTCTCTGCTGGGTCTACAAACTTGTGCGAATGCCAAGCTGCAGCTGTAGGGCCCGTCTCGCTCTCTCCATCTCCGATAATAGCGACAGTAATGAGATCGGGGTTGTCCATGATCGACCCATAAGCTACTGCTAAAGCATAGCCTAGTTCTCCGCCTTCGTGGATCTGGCCAGGCGTCTCGGCATTGACGTGTGAAGGGAAACCGCCAGGCCAGCTGAAAGCTTTGATGAACCTGTCGAGGCCCTTCTTGTCTGTACCGTAGTCGCTATAGAAGCGGGTGACGGAGCCTTCCAGCCATAGACCTGAAAGTACACCTGGTGCACCGTGTCCTGGACCGGTGATGGTCATGATTTGGGCATCAAAATCGCGAATGAGACGGTTGGCATGGGCTTGAATCAGCGAAAGTCCGGGGCAGGTTCCCTGTGAGTCATAGTTAGTAACATTCGCGGGATATGCTGGCCTTGCGAACCCAATGTCCAAGAAGACGTCTAAGGCACAAACAGGTCAGCCATGGCTTTCGAACAGGCAGAGGCGCACGCACTTCTTGATCATCTCCTGCTTGAGTTCTTTCTTAGGGTCCATAGGGCCTTCTGTGAGCTGCGTTGATGGCCCAGCGTATGATTAGCTTCCATCGTTCTACTCGATGATACTTGCGCTCGCTCACGAAGATCATAGCGGCTGCGAGGTAGTTGCTGGCTCTCTGGTAGGTGACCCTGCGCGTACAAGCATTAGGTGGGGTGATCAGTCTTCGGTCCGCCGGCGCGACTTGCAGATCCTTGACGAGCTGTTCATTGACTGCAGGGTCCGCAGGGATCTCTGGTAGTAGTTGGAGTACAGCATCTGGGAGGGAGGAAGGTCGTGGCTCGGTGATGCCTTCAGCCTGGCCTGGGAAAGTG
The DNA here is from genome assembly GCA_001600175.1 of Erythrobasidium yunnanense. Lineage (NCBI taxonomy): Eukaryota > Fungi > Basidiomycota > Cystobasidiomycetes > Erythrobasidiales > Erythrobasidiaceae > Erythrobasidium > Erythrobasidium yunnanense. Next base: position 822,043 of record BCJC01000003.1, read on the forward strand.
GTGAACATGGATCATGTCAGCTCTTTCTTTGCACCACACCACTCAATCAGCAAGGCCGCACTCACCTTGCTCTTTCGACATGATTGTTATCTGATGTTGATATTGATGTTGTGAAGTAAAGCCAGTCTGTTGCTTTTTTATTCTTTTATCAGGCTTCACTCGGACTTAGCGAAAGCAGCTCATGGTGACCTCATCCGAGACCGGGCATTGTTGCAGCGGGAGCAGCCGGCCCAGGTCCAAGATGCCTACATCGCTTCAATAATAGTACATCTATACACACACTGCTCACTCACCGCTCAGAAGCTCTGCCTTGGCTGTCGTCGAAGGGTACCTGCTTAGGTAAGCCTGTCAACCGTACGGGCTTGCTTAGCTAATCAGCTGTCAACCAAGTCACTTGACGCCTTCCGCTTCAGTTTTTGGGATATGTAGACGTTGTTCGCATAGTCTGGATCCCTTCAGTCCAATCAGCCCCTTGCAGGAAGCGCTACCCAGATCATCGCATGGGCAAAGGTCTCTTCAGCCCAACTCCCCTTGATGCAGCTTCATCCTGGCTAATCTTCTCTCTCCACACCTGCCGTCCAACTCGCCCTAATGAGTCGAGTTCTGATTGCATCGTTCTGACACATTTCGAATTGGACCATAAGGCCTTTCTCCGCAAACATGAACAAATCTTCGGAAGCTCGACAGCCAGTGGCCCTGGTCTACCGCAGTAGATGCCTCTCCGAAGGCTGTCCCGAATCTCTAGCAAACCTGCTAGTCACCTCGCCTTCACATTTCAGCGTTACCTATGTCGGGCCTCGTGAGAAGACCAAGCTCAGCAAGGCAGCACTAGCTAATGCAGACCTCTTCGCTGTCGGTGGAGGGCCAGGTGCGTGGCATGCGACAATTAATATAGCTACATACAAACTGACTGCAAACGGCGACAGACGTGGAAAGTCTGTACAAAGAGCTCGACGAGGCGGGTAACACCAAGAACATACGGGACTTTGTACGCAACGGAGGTACATACATTGGAATCTGTCTCGGAGCGTATCTAGCTGGAACTCTTCCTGGCTTGGGCTTGCTTCCAGTTGGCTCCCAGACGGACGCAGAGATCGAACAGGAGGGAGCCGCTGTAAAAGACAGCCGAGATACAATTGTCCAAGTGGATTGGATGTACCCTCATGGCCCTCAGGCTGGGCAGACGAGAAAGGGACTATGGACATATTTCCAAGAGGGGACGGTCATAGAAGTGCCTAAAAGGGTCACAGATGTGGAGGTCGTGGCGAAATACTCCTCGAACGGAGATACCGCCGCTACTATCAGCCCGTACGGACAAGGATGGATAGGCTTATCGGGCGTCCATCTGGAAGCGGACCAGAGCTGGTGTAAGCGCGAGCGCATGTGTAGGGAGCCAGAGCAAACGTTGCTTGATGCTTATATTCTGCTTTTGCTCTAGATGAAGACGAGGACTTTGTCAATCCCGATGGCATCAACCTCGAATATGGCCACCAGCTTATCGAGGCCACTTTCGCCAAAAGCTGCAATATAAGAGGAGGAAATATTCGATCCAGCTAATATCGCGACGCAACGACATTCTATCACTACACACCTTATCGATCATTCAGGTTGTAGTCATCGGGGCCAGCCGCAATTGGAACTAGCTAGACTTCTTCAAGGACAGCACATCTACATATATTAACTGCTCTCTGACTGTCTTAGTCTGCCTTGTCTGTGATCGAAGAGATCCTGCTTAGATAAGCCTGTCAATCGTAACGGCTCGCTTATCTAATCAGCTGTCAATCTCGACATAAAGGCAGGCAACTAGCGCGTTCAGAGGCGCCTTCTTATAGCTGTAGGAGTCTCCATAGACTGGGCCTTGCTCTAGCCGCGTTGGTCATGACTTCGGATCATCGCGTGGGCAGAGGTCTGTTCAGCGCCAACTCCCCTTGTTGCAGCTCTATCCTGGCTAGCCTCCGCACGCTGTACTGCTCAACGTGCACGATAACCCTTCGACGCTGTGCTACTGCAAGTCCTGCCCTTGCGCTCCGTGGACATGACTAGCGAAGGCGGAATTTGCTCGCCATGCATGCTCACCTTTGTCGTGGGCAAAAACGCAACTGACCCAGCAAGCGAGATACGATGACCCAGAAGAGTTTTCTGCTTCTTCTCTTCTACACCCATTCACCACCCTAACTGTTCGAAGATATCATGCCGGGCATCCTCATCGAGCAACCTGCACCACCACCGCCAGTGACAGCTTTAGCGAGCTACTTTACACCTCCCCTCCTCAGCAGACTACCCGCTGCACTGCTCGCATCCCCAGACTCAGCTCCTACCCCCATCGTAGACGCTTCCAAGCTGCAGATAGGATGGACAGAGTCGCATCTACCTGATATCGATCAAGCGAGTCTGGCACTCCATTATGCACTCTACAACTTCAGGGCCGTCGACTCGGCATATGCGACGCGACCTTATGTCGAAGCGTTCAACTGGCCTGAAATCCTGCTGCCGAAAGAGGTAGAAAGGGAGTGGTGAGCCCTAATTACCGTCTCGTCACCTCTTATGTTCAAGTGCTGACCGATGCAGTGATTTACAGGTACATCGTCGCCTTCCGAAGCATACGTCGCAAAGACGCCAACACAGAGCATCTGTACAAAGCGGACCGCGAAGCTCACGAAGAAGCCGTGACAGCAGGCGGGCTCATCCTATACTGGTATGGCGCGGTAAACGAAGCAGGAGAGAATCTGGCAACGTGCATCTGGCAATCCCGCGCACATGCTGTTGCAGCGAATAGGAACCCAAAACATGCCATTGCAGCGAGGCTGGCGAGCGCGACTTATGAAGTATATGCACTGGAAAGATACGTACTGAGGAAAGAGAGGGGAAGCCAGAAAGTAGTCGTTGAGGAGTGGAAAGGCGGAGATGTCGGTTTCTAATAAGCGCCTGGATGGCGTATTTGTGATTTATTGTTGTATATAGTTCCTGCTATTTGCGCGTAACTTCTTCTCCGAAGTACAGACAAAGACCATCTTTGATCGGACTCCTATACCATCTGGCATCGCAGCTTCCTGCTAGCCATCATGAACGACATATCGAATCTTACATCAAGTCTTGACCTATCCAGACTCCTGCTCGTCCACTCCGGCCTGGTAAGCAGCACAAGATGCCATCATCGGGTCGACCGGGCCTAAGACTTGGGCTAATAACGTCTCCACAACGTAAGAGCGCAGTATCTGCTATCTCCCCAAGATCTACTGGCTATAATCTACCTATCGCCCTCTTTGGCCTGCTTGTATGTTCTGCTAAGCGGCATCTTCGTAATCTGAGTCGCCAGGCTCAAGTCAGCTCGGCCAGGTCTTAGATAGATCTTCATCAGAAGGGCTCAGGCAGTTCGGAGCTCTGCATGCATTGTCGCTGGTCCTCGATGTCCTGGTGAGATAGCTTCAGTGTGGACCTTAGGTACCAGATTCCCTGACAGCTTCGCTCGCAGTGGTTGATAAGCGGTTCTCGCGAGACTGGCAGTCTTATAACGTTCATACTCCTCGCGAATATGTTCTTGAAGGCGAGCCGAGACCAGACCATGTCATATCAAAGTAGCAAGCTGATTCCATGTGAACAGCCCGTAACGCTGTTGGCGATCTCTAGTAATCTGAAACAACAAGGTCTGCCAAACATAGGCTCTATGGGGCCAGTAGGCACAACAGGTAAGCGAAGAGCCTGTCCTTGCAGCCCCGTCCCGACAGCAGCTAATAATTCGATATAGTGTGGTCCGCAGATGAAGGTCCCGCCTATCATCAATCTACGCCATATAACAGTAGCCGAATGAACAACGATGATGATGAAATAGAAGAAAGGCTATCCCAACCACCTCGTATAGATGTACCCTCGAAACAAGGTACCGGAGGCTATCAGTCGATAGCTTGAGTACGGTAGTAAAGTCATCTTCGTATTTCTTTCATCAAAGCTGCGCGATTTCATAGCTAGTTGTCTCTCAATGCCAGCGCCCGAGGAGAAGTCGAGTGATCGAGCGTACAACGCCTCGAATGTGCTCAGGCTCGTATACAGCACTCGTCACGATGACTGCACTACTGAGCGAGAAGACTAGCCTGAGATGACGCGATCAGCCTTAGGTCAAGCTTGGACAGAACGTGCAGAGCGCACCTCTCAGCTATAGCAGTAGCCCGCCTGTTCGTCAAGATCGTCTTCGGGAGTACTTCTTCAAGCACCGAATATCTGCAATCGGGAAGCTGGATCAGTATCGCCCGAGCTTTCCTGATCGAATCTCGGACGTACAATGCTCGAGGTGCTACGAACAAGGCCATCTCGCCCCGTCTCCGTCTATTCTCGATCAGCACGGACTGGAGCGGAAAGGAAACATCAGCCCGACCTCTGATCGTTAATTGAATTCGAACTGACCCATCCGCCCAGGAAAGTGCCAAGAAGCATCGCGAGCCCTCCGTCCCCTGTAGCAGCGGACATCAGCTGATCATCATCGTGCGAGTGTAATTAGCTTACATCGCTGCTGATTTGGGATGATGAGCGGCCCGATGCGTGTTCTGCCCATACAGACGCCAGTCCAGACAGCCGCCACGAAAGTTGCAAGGAAAGCCGAAGATCTACTTGAGCCGGCTAAGACCCTCAAGAGAGCATCGAGAGGCTGTTTCGCCGATTTTCGGAATGAAAAGAGTAGGAGGGGGATAGCGTGTATCTGTTACAGGTTCAGCTTTTGTATCTTGTCGACGGAGAGTTTGAAGACATACCGGAAGATAAAGCGAAAAGCTCTGGACATAGGCTACTAACCATCTCTTGAGGATATTCACTTCGCAGCTAGCACTGTTCACCAGATGTCCGTGCACGACTTCGCATGGAAAGGCTGCAATCTAGATACTCTTCGTCAGAACAGCACCATCACTCAAAGAAGTCCCGTTCTGGCTCACTTTGGCAGGATCGCCTAGAGATTCGTTGTATCCCACGCGTTCGCAAATCGATGGACCTAGCTCTTGCGCAGCGACAGTACCGGGCTTCTGACCGTACACCCACTCTCCTGCCCTTGCGTGTCTCAATAGCTGTAGTAGATCAGCATCCATGCGCGCCAGCGAATGTATCCATCTAAACCTCTTGTAAGCTCGGGCGCGACATACCAATAACGTAAGGACTTACTTGTTATATGTCGAAGGTAGTAGCCAGGGCTTGTAGAACCAGACCCACATGATCCTCCATGAAGATAGCCAGAACAGAAGCACATCGCCTTTCTGGGCAAGCGCATGGACGAGAGTATAGCTTTCGCCTTGTAGCTTTGTATACGCAGCTCTAATGCTCGTGTCCAGAGCTCGAACGAGTAGAAATAACGTGAAGTCCAGTGTTGAGCTCTCATAGCTTGCTTGAAGCGCTCGTGCCACTGGTTTTCCATCAGGCAGCGTGACTAGCGGGAGTTCAGCCAGTGGAGGAATACCCTTCGCTCTACTTCTGTGCTGTTGGCGAAACGCGAGGAAAGTCGAACAGAAAGTCGCTATGCTCGTCGAGATCACGCTGATCTTTCGGGAATACGGATTCTTGTCCTCCAGCTCGCCATAGTACCTTCTTCTGATGGTACAGAGGACGCGATATAGCACAGTATCGAGCCATCTCGACAAGCCCAGACCGACACCGAAGAACAGCGCAAGGCCATTTCGTCCCAGACCCTTCGTCAGAATAGCCTCTAAGCGTCGCAGGAAGAGGACAGGAGAGCGTTGCTTTGATGACAGCACTGTCAGAGCCAGAAGTCTGAGGCTGGCTGGTACCGTCTGAGCGCAGTAGCCAAAGATCCAAGCGCGCAGGAAGACACGCGTTGATGGATCACTTTCTTCGAGAAAGTCTTTGCGGATAGCGCGCAGCAGGTTCAAGTGGAATGGCGGTAGTTCTGCCTGTGAAGACGGTAGCTCCAGCATGGTTGGCCATTAAGCAAGGCGAGCGATTGTCTCAGTCTTTGAATTGCGAACGATTGACAATCTATGCGCTACTTCAGGGAAAACTGCGACTATGTAGTGGAAGGGATGAAAGATAGGTATATTCACTAAATACTGGACAATCGAAAGTTTATTGCGGGCTCAGCGAGTCAATGAGCTTCTTGAACTTCCCGGTTTGCGTTTGTACTGCGTGACTGCTTGCGTCGCGTGCTTGACGAGGTTTGTAAGCGTAGGACAAGTCATACAGGGACTGTAGGAAGAAGGGTGTTAGCTAAGCAAAAGTGTGAGCTGGTAAGATCATGGCTTACATCGCTGTCGAGCGAATATACAGGCAGATCCGTCACGAGTCGTGAGAGATTATCGTCGTGTAGATATTCAGTAGTAACTCTGCTACACTCAGAGACGATCGCGCAGTGTCGGGCTATCTGGCGCATCTTGCTCCAGTTGACCAGACCATCCTTCATATCGGATTTACCGTCTTGTAAGCGGGTGATGTCTTGCAGGTGGACCCCCCTGTGACAAAACGTAATCAGGAAGATTGCACATGGGCCAGATGAACATGCAGCCTACAGGTAAGGGATAAACTCTGGCCGTGCAGTGCTGATGGCTAGACGATATGCCGCGAAAGCGCGGCTTGTGCTCATGAGTACGTTCATACTCTGAAAGCGCTTCATTACGTCGACGGGAATATTGTTTGCGAGCTCTTTCAGGCGATGAACAGGTTGGCAATTGAGCCCAAGAAGGATGGCCACTGCATAAGTCAAATGTATCAGAAACAAAACAAAATAATGATACGAAACACCACTTACTCAGACAGTCGTAATTATCGAGCTTCCTGAGTGCCTCCGCAAGCCTGATAAAGTGCTCAGTCACTCTGATGCGCATCTTTGCTTTGCTTTGGACCATTATGAGAGTAGCTACCCAGTTAGACAGGTAATTCGCAAGTGCTATACTTCGGCCAACAGGGTCTGCGGATGATCGTTGAGGCGGTTCTGCTGGGTTGTCCGGGTCTCTGGGCATCATGACATATCGTAGGAGGTCCCGTGGCTGCCCAACAAGAAGGTCAGAAGACGGACTCATCCATCATGTACATGCTCTGTCTCACCTGCATCGCTGAGAAGGTATTCCAAGCCAGCTTTGTAATCTGCTGAGCTAGTCTCGAGACAGGAGTCTCCATGACTAGATTCGAGGCATCTATTAACAGAGAGTGTTTGTGCGACATTTGTTGGCTCGAGACAGAATGAGTAGAGCGAGTGCTTGCAGGCAGGTCCGATGAAGCTGTAGTGTTGGCATCTGAGTATGCGCGGGCTCTCGCAGGTAGTTTGCCAGATGCCGCTGTAGGGTTTGAGTCGGGGCTGAGAGTGAAGCTATACCGATCATTGCTCATTGTCGGAGTCGCCGGTGTGCTTGGCTGGTTTGAAACTTTGGTAGAACTCGAAGCTGCGCTGCTGATGGTGGATGTGAATGAAGGAACTAGACTGGGTCTTCGTTGATTGTTGATAAAGCCATATGCTGCGAGGTCCGGCATTTCGACAGGATCCGGTAAAGCCCAAGCCTTTTCTGGATCGTCCATCTGCCGTGTCGTCTCTACTGCCGCTAAAAGCTCCATGGCATAGTGATGAACCCAATTGGCCGTTAATAGCTGATCGACGAAAGCTCGCAGAACGGCGCGAGTGGAAGGTCCAGCGAAGTCTCCAGGGTGCCGATCCAGCCAATAAGCCAGGGCATTGCAAAGTCTGTAGAAGATAGTTAGTGAGGCTTGCATGCCGTGAAAGATATCCCTTACTTCATCTGTGCAAATCGTGTCAGAAGAGGGTCGGTATCGAGATAGCTTTCTAGCCGCATAAACCGCCCGACGATGAGGTGAATGACACTATGAATCGGAGTCAGCAGACAGCGAGCGTTTCAAGATTACTGACATACTCAAAGGGCCGAGCGAAGCGTCTGAAAATTATGAGGAAGCTCTGCACATGCTGGTCATCTGTACAAAGGATCGAAGTCAGCCTGCGGCAATAGCTCCACTCAAGTAGGGACAACCTACCATTTCCTGTAACGACAGCGTATATGAATTTCTGCAATATATCCTCCCTCGATAGATAGATGTCCATCTGGCTGAATTTAGGCCTGGTGAGAGCAGCTTAGCCGTAATTTCCTGTCGTGTGTATACTACGGCGACTCACTTCTCAACCTCTACAGATTCTTCGGAAGCTTGCTGCCCGTTATGCATGCCTGCTGCTTGCTGTGCAGCCAGTTGACCGCCTTCCGGTATGGGAGTCTGGCAGCCTTGTCGATTGCGCTTGGCGCATGTACGCGATGATGGACCTTTAGACGCTGCAGAACCTATACACAAAGAGTCAGCCTGACAGGGCTGGAGGTGAAGGAAAGCCTGCTTGCCTCGAGAATCGATAATCTTCCGCAGGATCCACTGCAAGCTATTCTTGGCTTTCCTGTTCGGATCTTCTATACCACCATCAAGGTGAACCAGGCCAGCGCCATCTATGAAGACCGTATTAGCTTATCTTGCTGCACCTCTCGAAGCTGTACTCTACTTACGGATATTGCATATCTCAGCGGTCTTGTCGACTGCAGCACGCTGACTGGTAGCGGTAGCAGGAGTACAATGAGTGGCAAGAGCTATAAGAGCGATACCGCCTCGTGTCCAAAACCCGTCTGAAAGGAGGCGTCAGTCAAACTTCAACCTCACGTGCGCTCGGGTTTGGCGACTTACTGAGAAGTGTGGTGAGCTCGCCTACGGCTTTTGGATCACCGTGCTTGAAGCAGAGCATAGCCCCGTCGGGAGAGGGTAAATTTGCCGGCCATTTTAGACCATCTTTGCTGATCTCAAGGACGTTCGTATCGACTTCGAGTATCTCGATGGTCCTAGTACTGCCTAACACGGAGAAGTCACCAATATAGGAGACAACTATTCGGGGCCACAAGAACGCATCAGCTACCTTCTAGGTGTTCCTCGAACTATGCTTACCCTTGCCATTCCCTGTTTCTTGCATAATCGTCGAGTTGCTCTTAGACAGCTTGAGATTGCTTTCGATGATGGTGGACTTCCCGACTTCCCGCTGACCGACGATCTGTTCCCAAGTATGTAAGCGCAGAACTCGGCCAGGCGAGGATGGGTAGAGAAACTCACTGCGATAACAAAGTCTGCATTACCCCGTTGCTATCATTTACTGTCAGCCTGCATCAAATGTTGTTTCCGTACAAATAACGCACCCTGATAGACTTTGAAGACGAGCCTTTCCTCGATCGGACTTTGACAGGCACTTCAGATCTTGGCAAATTGTCATAAGAATGCATGTTCCTTGGTGATTCGGCAGCATTCGTGTTCCACATGCTTGATGCCAGCGGGGTGAGTATGAAGCTCTCGCTGATACTTCGAGGTCGCGGGCTTTCGAGATGGCTTGGGATGGCAGTGCCTGAAGGCGATGAAGGTAATGGAGGTAAAGGCGGGAAGCTATGCGGAGCTTGAGGCCTTGCTGAAGTATTGGCGTGATTACCATTGATCGCTTGTCCGTCTTCCTCTGGTGGATCGATGAAGGAAGTCGTACTGGCGATCTCACTTCTCTGACTAGCTGTGTCCCCATCATCTTCAGCTTCGGCCTCTAGCTCAGCCTGTCGCTGTGCCCATGATGCTGCTCGCTTGAGGCTGATCGTTGATGGTTTTGCGCTTTTCTGCCCAAGCGTGCGTCTCTGTGACAAGTCTTGCACGAAGTTCTCCCGATCCAGCCAAGCCATATGATCATCCTCAGCTTCTGGTTCTGCTAGCTCGAGCATCGTCGGTGTCCGGTACGATGTGTTGGCAGCTTGTGTCTTCCGCAGCGTCGTGTCGGAATGTAAGCGCTCACTCAAGCTGCTTCTCGGCGGACTTCTATGCGGCTGCGGTATCATGGGTGCTTGTCGGACCGATCTAGCAGACGCATTCGAGGCTGTCGATAATCGCCTCTCGAGCGATCTCTTCGGATTGAGCGACAAGCTGCGTCTTCCCAGCTCTGGAGGTGCAGGTCTAGCAGTAGCAGCAGAGCCTTTCTGTTCTGCACGCTCTTTGCCTTTCGGCAAGCGGAAAGATAGGCCTTTCCATATGCTCTTTATCTCGCTGTATGGCATCGTCGGCCGCGCCGGACTTGGGCCCTGCTCTGTGGCGTCTTTCCTATATTCTATACCTAGACCTTGACTAGCTCCACTTCTGCTTCTCAGCGATTCGGCACTTGCTGTCTTCCGCAAAGCTTTGAGGCTATTCCGGTTTGAAGAAGGTGCGGGGCTGGCTAAACCTGATACAGGCGGTGATGGGGTCGGCGGTATGATCTTTGGCGTCTCTGGTAAGCCGAGCCATTGATATGAGCCTGATTGCGTCTTCCTTCGCACGCCTGGGACGCTCGGCAGCGGTGAGTAAGTACCAGGAGTAGGCGTACGCCCAGCTGATGAGCCCCAGAAGTCTTCACCGGTGAAAGGACTGGTAGGGATGCTGTAGAAAGTATACTCAGCATGTAGAGATAACTGCTTGGAAGACGAAACCACTGACATAGACGGCAAGGGCGACGGGAAGTGCAATTGCTGGCCTGCGACGACGCGTGGACTCTTCGCCAATGCTGCTAGCAGCTCATCTGGCAGCGCAGGTGCAGGCTGATCTGCTTTCACAGCAAGCGGGGTGATTGTCTTTGAGCTGGAAGCCAGACGGCTCGTCTCTTCCGCGACAGGCATAATGACATTGCGCTGCTTCTGAGGAGACGTGACTGTGTTTCTCAATATGCTGCTCGATCGACTCGCAGGAGCACTGCTGGTATGTCGAGTACCGCTATTGAGCCGAGGTGTAACATTGGTTGAGAACGGTACGATGCCTTCCTCTTCCTCGTCGTTGTTTCCTTGTGCTGCAGTATCGTAGCTAGATGGTGCTGCTTCTGCATTGCCTGTAGCGCTTTGTCCGTACAATGACAGTGGTCGAGCTCCCGAACCAGATTGAGCTGCACATCGCAGCGGTGACCGTGTAGCACTAGCATTTCCAGACGTCGATGCTGAGTCTTGCGAGCTTTCTTTTGGCATGGTCGGATACGCCGTGCGATCCAGCTGGCCCTTCTCGTTTACGCGTCAAAGCGCAGCCGGGGGTTCAGATAGGATAACGCTGGCTGGTTCTTGATAGTTGTTATTGGTGTATCAACATATTCCGGTCATCTTGTAGACGTTTCAAGCCATTATCATCGGGTTAGTCTGTGCTCGACCCAGCTTCCTGACGAAACAGCTTGGGCCGACTTGCAACAAAAAGCTAAAGAATCCAAACCATAGTGATAATGCTGCAACGACAGCTCGTACAGACTGCGACACGTTCCTGCCGCTGCTCCAAGAAGCTCGACAAGATCCAGACCCACTTGACCCGCCAAAGAGCGTTCGCAACAGCGCCAGATACTGTGCATCCACTGGCCAGAAGACCTGCTATCTCCAATGCTAGACCACCTCCAGGGCCATCATCGAAACAGACCTGGAGTAATGCGACTGCCTTGCTCTTGGCGACTTTGACAGGTGCAGCCGTGAGCGCGCAACTTTCCACATCTGGCTGTTGTCCTTTTCATAGCTGATATCGCTACTAGACGTATATACTAGGCCTCCAGTCAAGAAGCGAAAGCACGCCCTCGGTAGTGACGGCTTCTGACAAGCCGAAAGCTCCATCAATGGATGACTTTACGAAAGCTTTCGACGAGATCAAGAAGACATTGCCTGCGGAATGTATATCGCAAGATCGAGATGATTTGATCTCGCACGGAAGCTCGTCCTGGACATACCACGATCCAAGAGTGCTTCCGGGCGCTGTGCTATATCCTCGCAATACAGATGATGTGAGCAATATTCCGTGCATCTAGAGTCTATCTTACATTGTCTTCAGGTCGTGAAAATAGTAAAGGCTGCCCATCAATACGCGATTCCTGTGATAGCTTTCAGCGGCGGCAGTGAGTGGCTCATGGCATAATATTCGTGAAGTACGCTCATCCAACGCCTTACTCTTTTAGCCAGCTTGGAAGGCCACTTCGATGCCCCTTCATTCCCTCTGACCGGCTTTGAAAAGCAAGCACCGATTCCGCTAGAGAAGCTAGAGACTGGTCCAAGCTTCGTCATTGACTTCAGCACGAATATGAATGAGATAGTGCAGCTGCACGAGCGGGATATGGATGTGAGAATGCTGCTGCTTGATACTTCGAGCTTGACATAAGCTGAGAGAACTCGATGTTGCAGGTCGTTGTGCAGCCGGGCATGCCGTACGAAATGCTGAATGAAGAACTCAAGAGCAAAGGTCTCTTCTTTCCGGTAGACGTAGGTGCATGAGCCTAATGAATGTCGAGGATATAGCTTAAGGGACTGTGAAAACAGCCTGGTCCTGGTGCAGAGATCGGTGGTATGGTCGCAACAGGCTGTTCTGGCACAAACGGTGAGCATCCCAATCGCATATACCAAGGTATACCGCGTGCTAATATAAGGTGCCTTTACAGCTGTTCGCTACGGGACTATGCGGGAGAACGTCCTGAACTTAACGGTTGTCCTGCCAAATGGAGAGCTTATCAAGACACGGTCGCGCGCGAGGAAGTCATCGGCTGGTCCGGATCTTACCAAGCTCTTTGTCGGTAGCGAGGGCACTCTAGGCTTGGTAGTCGAAGGTTAGGGCACACTTTGTGTCACTTAGAGCCTAGGCTGATTCTGTGTTCCCAGCCACTCTACGCCTAGCACCTCTCCTCCCCACATCCGTCGCTGTCTCATCTTTCCCAAGCATTGAGAACGCAGCCGATACCGTCAAAGAAGTGGTGCAGAACGGCGTCATGGTGCAATGCATCGAGATCCTGGATGATTTGATGATGAAAGCTATAAACAAAGCAGAGTCGACGACGAAAGGTGCTCGACAATGGCAGGAAGCGCCTTCTCTCTTCTTCAAGTTTAACGGCTCGCATGAGCAGATCCAGCTGGATATGAAGCGGACTGGTGGGCATCCTCGTACCTCTTGTACATATCAGATACTGATCTGAATGTGTATAGCTGAAATCGTCAAGCGCAACAAGGGCGCCAAGCTGATTACCGCGACGACAGAAGAAGAGAAAGAGTCACTATGGCGAGCGAGGAAGATTGCGCTTTGGTCGGCTCTGGACTATTATCCCGGCTCGAGGTGCTGGACGACAGATGTTTGTGTGCCTATAAGCGAGTTCCCGCGCCTTGTACGAGAAACGAAGGAGGATCTGGGAAGATTGAACGTCATTGCTCCTATCGTAGGGCATGCAGGGGATGGCGTAAGTCGACTGTCCCACACGCTGTGGAACAATGTTAACATGTCGCCGGCAGAACTTCCATGGCCTATTGCTATTCAAGGACGCAGAAGAGCTAAAGAGGGTGAAAGAAGGTGTGCACAATATGGTAGAACGGGCACAGAAGCTGGAAGGTACATGTACAGGAGAGCACGGTGTAGGACACGGCAAGATGAAGTATCTCGAGAACGAGCTGGGTAAAGGCACCGTCGACTTGCTGAGGAGCATCAAGCGGCAATTGGACCCGAAGAATATCATGAATCCCGGAAAGCTCGTAGAAGTCGAGTATAGTTCATGATGATAGCACTTCTGTCATCCTTCAATGTTGTCATGCATTCTTTCTATCTTGTAGCGATATCTCCCCATGCATGTGAACCACGCTGAATCGCTGGATCTAGTCGATACCGCCTATTCAGCATGCTCCATCTCTACATGTCCATCCGAAAGAAGTCTCTTCGCTTGCGGCCTCTATCAAATCACCAAAGATGAATCCGCTGAAATCAACGAAGAATCTCCTGCTACGAAACGCCTGGGCCGCTGTTTGCTGAATTGTATGGATGACCAAGGGAAAATGTGCGCGGTCCTGTCGTTCTTGAGGGACAAGATCCTCCTTCTGAGGTTTTACGGTTGGATGAAGACAGGAACTTCATCGCTTCGAATCTGAAGCCATTTTAGACATGGCCTGGTGAGCTACTCTCTGAAGCTATGTCTAATCTTTACTAACCCCAATTCCTAAGGTCGCTTCAGACCGGCGTAAATCGCTTGGCTTTAGCGGATGCTGCTGGAAGAGTTGCTATCTACGACTACTCATCTGAGCTAGTAAGTCTGTAACACCTCCACTTCGTGATGATGTAAATGTTGACGCGTCCTTGCAGCTCGAACATGTAAAGACCGTCGAAGTTGGCAGTCCAGGCAGCCTGAGTCTCTCGCTAGACTGGAGCAACCAACTAGCACAGTGAGTATTCCTCATATACCAACCTCTACTAATGCTGAATAGGTACCTCAGCGATGCCGGGCAAATAGTCGTTTCCTCGTCCGATGGCAGCATCAGCATTCTAGATGCGCAAAACGACTATCAAGTCACACAAAGCTGGCATGCACACGACTATGAGCCTTGGATAGCGGGCTGGGACTACTGGCATACGGAGAGCGTATGGACAGGTAGGCTAGTTCGTCTGTACGCATAGGCGGTGTGCTGACTAGGGCTTATATAGGCGGAGATGATTGTAAGCTCAAGAGATGGGATCTTCGCATGGGTACAGAGACCCCTGCAGCCTTGAATAAGGGGTAGGATCGCTCCGGTACTCTCGCTTGCATCCTCTAAGTAACGATGCATTCCAGCTTCTCTGCTGGCGTGACGACTCTACAATGTCACCCTTACTGGGAGAACATCTTCGCCGTGGGCAGGTGAGCGAGCTGAATCAACGCGATCCAACAAGCCGTTCTTGACAGCTTCATGTGCTGTACCAGCTACGATGCGGTAGTACGCTTCTTCGACCCTCGCAATCTTCGTGCGCCATTAAGCGAGATAGACGTAGGAGGCGGTGTTTGGCGTGTCCGCTGGCATCCTTCCGACCCTTCCAAGCTATTGACAGCCTGTATGCATGACGGCTTCAAAGTCTTGTCCGTCGACGCAGGTGCTGCGGCAAGCAGTATCCTTACGCGCTTCGATGCACACGGGAAAGATGCGCTTGCGTACGGCGTGGACTGGTGCCAGGCCATCGACCGCGAAAAGAGGGACCTCATCGCTAGCTGTAGTTTCTATGATCATCAAATCCGGAGTTGGTCTTCGTAAGAGTGAGATCGAAGAGTCACAGGTCCATATCGTCTTCTTCCTGCTCTTCTCCCGCCATCGGGTCCTCGTCTTCATCTTGGCCATTCAGCATGCTTCCATCTCTGAAGCTGTGGGCATCATCGTTATCATCTTGATACATGCCACCTTGGTCATCCAAGAACTCCTCTTGAGGCTCCTGCATGTCCTCCTCATCCCGAGCTGTCTCCTCTCCATCTCCTGCTTCCTCCTCTTCCGGTTCTTCATCGTCTAGGTCAAGTACTTCTAGTACACGACCTAGATTGCCTAGGACACAGCCTATTCTGCGCCCTTTGCGGCCGTTCAAGGAGAATTGCAAGGGCTCGAAACCGCTTTCGAAGGCGTGGTAGCGGTGGAATGGGATAGGCTCAAGGCGCTAGGAAGCCAATACATCAGCGGAGAAGGCGAAAAGCAGCTGAGAAGAAAGGCTCACCGGCAGCAAAGACTGGTTGAGCGGACCAGGTATATCGGTCAAGGTTACATCACGATACCGCACCGTAGCAAGGGCGTATCTCAATGCTGCAGCAGACGCGAAAGCGAGTTATCAGCTCGAAGTGCCAAGAGACAGGGAGAATTGGCTAAGACATACGCTGTCCTTGAGTTTGAGGGATCCGAATTAGGAGAGCGACCTCAATATCATCGAAGAAGTCGACATCTAGTATTTCCAGCGGTGTACCGTCTTCTTGTACCAACGCGAAAGCAGCCGCGCGGACTTGATCGTCGTCATCCAGCATCGTCAGCCAGACTATATGCATCAAAATACTCATCAGCTGTCATCTCTGTTACCTGGAGTCGTTGACGAAGCTTACATGCGCCCTGTTGCGTCTCAGCTGACAGTACTCCAGGCGCCGTCTCGCATGCTATCCAGTGCTGGCTGGCTCCCTCCTCATGTCCATCTTCCCCAATGTTCCGGATCAGTCGAGAAGAGATCTTCGTAGGGTCCCTCGCCAGGCCTAGCGCAGTCATCGAATCATCTTCTTGTCTATCGGGAACTTGCCATAGAATGACATTCTTCGCTTTTACAATCTTCGCCTGGCTGTCCAGCGAAGCGGAAGATGATGTTATTCGAGAGAAGGAATAATGCAACGTTTTGGAGAGTTTGGAGGAGAGGATCTGGAGAGCAGCTGGGAGAGGAAGCGTAGTAGGGTTGAAGTCTGTATTTCTTGGTGGAGGTGGAGGGGGAGCGGGCGTCCTTGGAGCAATAGCTGATTTGCGACGATTGGTTGCGGAAGGAGTTGCCGTGAGAGGAATCGACTGGATCGGAGGAGGTGGCAGGAGAGCAGAAGGGTCCGTATACATCCTCTCGCAGTCGAGCTGGAAGGGCTCCATCTCGCCATTATACGTGTTTGCCGTGTGCATCTCCGCTTCGGCTTGCATAGCTGGCTCATCTTCATGGTCTTCTCCTGTTCTGAGCATTGCTTTGAGCTTCTCTAGAACGACCGGCAATTTCTCCTCTCCATCTTTCTTCATATACTCTCCCTTATTGACTTCCACCATCCTGCTCAACCACCTCTCCACGCCCTCTATATACCCTCTCTCCCTCGATAGAACATCTTTCTCATCTTCGACTTTCAGCATACCATCTAGAGGGTTAGAAAGGAGTTTTGTCTTGAGATAGGTCATTACAGCCAACACATCGTGCTTCGGAGTAGGGCGGGCGGAAGCTTGGGCCTCGATAGCTGAAAGACGCTCGAGTTCTGCAGAAACAAGCATCGTGATGATACAGTTCAGCTAACATAGCGAAGGCAACCATAATATGAACAAGACCTACCATAGCGGACCCACCCCGAGAAATCCCTAAAGCCCAACTGTTCTTCCAGCACTAAGCCCTCCAACTTCTCCGCATTATGCATGATTACCTTCACCAATTCTGCGCATTTCTCAAATTCGTCAATCTGTATATCGATCCCTCCATTACCTCCTCCTACAGGAGAGGAGGGATCGGCGTTCCAGAGTTTACCCCAGCCTATGATCTGTGTTATCCATAGGAGGAGACACTCGCATGCTGGAGTTAGATTCCGATAGGATAGGTTTCGAAGTTTCGTCATTGCTGTTGCGTGGATGGACTCCCATCTATCGAGGTTCTGCGAGCACATTTTCCATATATCAGCTTTTTCTTCCTCCCCTTTCCTTCTTTCTTTCGAATACTGTCGACGAGTACAGTACCACTCACACGCTCTGTATTCTTGGACGCCAGATATTCATGCATGTTCTTATTCGCCGGTCTTCCACTCAACAGTAACGTGCACAACTGCAGATCCACCCTCATTTTACTTCCATCATCGTCTTTCAACCTATCCAACCACTTCTTCTTGACTTCTAACATTTCTTCATAGCTCTTACGCGCATCATCTAGGATCTCGAATAAGTTGGTTAGGAGGAGGTTTATGCCCGAAGAAGCGCGCGCAAGTTGAGTGAGAGGTACGGAAGGAAATTTGGGGAGATGGAGCTGAAGGCGCATGACTAGGGATTTGGAGGTTTCTGCTGGAGCTACAGGTGGTGGGAGGGACTTGCTTCGTGATGAAGAAGCTTTGAGCCCTGCTGAGGAACGGGGAGGTGGATGAGGTCGGGCAGCTTCGATACATTCCTTGATTGGAGCTGGAAGAGTAGGGGAGGAGGTATCGGTGTCAAGCGGGACTGATACCAGGAGTGAGATCTTCAATGTATGTCGATGTCGATGCCTGAACGGCGTCGGCTTTTCCGTATCTGTCCCATGTACATATGCCGATATTATATCCACCACTTCACCCTCTCCCTTGTGTTCGCCCAACAGTGCAATGCATCCCATACCGATCGCACCTCCCATCAGGAGATGTAAATTCCCCTTCTCGTCACCCGCCAGGAGGAGCGTGGGACTATAGTGTGTCTTCTCTCTATCCAGCGCATCTTCAGCTATCGTCTCTGGGTCGTCTGAGAGATCTGCACCCAGATGCGCACTAGGCACAGTGGGCGAAAGAGGGTGTGCATTCGCTAATGTTGGAAAAGGCGGTTTCTTGAATACCACAGAGGGGATGAAAGGTTTATTTGCTAAACCACCGGGGAGGAATGGGTTCACGAATACATTCGCTTTATTCTTGTCGTTTTTTGCCGAGGTGGATGAAGGCTTTACGTCCGGTAAACGAGGTAATGAATATTCGAGCTCTTCAGCTGTAGACACCTCTTTTCTATCGCGTAGTAAAGGCGAAGAGAGGCATTCTTGCCAGCTTAGAAGATATAAGGGAGTTTCTGGCTCAGAGGAAGGTATGGGGACGTTATGGACGAGAGGTTTCCCATCGTGCACGGAGTAGATCTTCAAGTCGGATGTAGATGCTGCGAATGCGAACATCTGGCCTGCAATCGCGACGTAAGAGTGTTAGCTGGATCATCGCGTTGTCTGGGAAGAAGAGGGGTGAAGTTACCGTCGTCGCTCCATGCTAGTGATTCTGGCAAGCGTGGTTGAAGCCATACGTCCTGCGTTGATGGTACAGCATCCTTGTTGCTACTACTGCTACCATTTCTAAGATCATGCAATACTGCCTTCTTCTCGAGTGTTGTTGCCCAGACCCTGCTTGGATCTTGACTATCTTCATCATTGTAGTCGTTGTTATTGCTCCCTGATAGTCTGACTAGCTGTATGCTCGCTGTCTCAGTCGAGTTTGTCGGGTTGCTGACGAGGGCGATGTCCATTGCTGGGCAGCACGAGGAAGGATGGAGAATGCATGGTGTGGCTAGATTGCGGGTGGATAGAGAAGGGAAGGGCATCACTCATCAGCTGTTCTTACATGTTGGAAGAAGCTGAACCCCGACTTCTGTCGATTTCAATGTTGCTTTTTCGCGCACCTTGAAGCCCACTCATATATTCACATAGTATTATGCAACACAATGCGACTCTTCTACTACTATCTCTGCTACTTTCTTCCTGCACTCTCTGCCGCATTGTCCCTGTCACGTGACCTCCGTTGTTGACGCACAGATTCTTCGGGCGTCAACTGGTTGGCTCTTGACCACATCCTTCGCCACGTTGCAGTCACCTTGGTTGGATCTCTGTCGCCATGCCCTCCCTCACCACCACTCTTGCTGCTCTCACCGCTGCCATTGCGCTCGTGCCCCTCGGTGAGGCCAATTCGCTGGCGACACATCCCAGAATCACAGCTAATTGTTCATTATCCATGCCCCAGTATCATCGCAATCCGTCTACGTCCCCGGTGACGCTGAGAATGCGCCAGGAGCATCAGTCCAGGAAATTGGAGTAGGGGCAGATGGCTTTACAAGTTACCTCGTCAATGGGGGTGCGTCTACATCCACTCTATCAATTCATATACATTGCTAACGCAATGTACGTGCAGTCACAATCGCAGCCGACGCTACCAATGTCATTGCGACTGAAATAGGACAGGCAGGAGCAGTAGTGTACAACTGTGCAATAGGCGCAGATGCTCAAGCTACATGCTCCATATCCCAAGTATACGATGGAGCAACGTACGGCTACACAGAGCCAGTTTCATACTTCGGAAACGCGGCACAAGCTACACCGCCTGCTGGGCCTTCCCCTCCTACAACAGCCGTGGACCCAGCTGCTACGTCCACTCTCGTATCTTCTACTATAGCTCCTGCATCAACGACATCTGCACCTGCTTCCTCGTCGATCGCTTCAACAACATCCGCAGCATCAACAAGCAGCGGTAGTTCCCAAAATAACAATGCAGGACCACAGGCAAATCAACCACAACAGACATCGGCAAATGTGTTTGGAGCAAATTCGGGAGCGCTGAAGGGTGCATCTTCAGCTGGATCAATACTCGCTGGATGTGCAGCAATTGCGATGGTCTACTTCGCACTATAAGGCGTCGGCAGCAACGTATCGACCATACGAACGTATGATACTACAACGGACATTTGTTACGACTCTCCTTTACCCGCCATCATCAGTCAGCAAATCCTCGTTCAAGCTAGCAACCACCCTAGACACGCTATATAGCTTTCTCTCGCAGACGTCGTTTTTCCTCTCCACTTCCTTCCCTCTTTTCTCTCCTTACACCTTCCGTCTCTTATTATTCTGGTGTCTTTCGCATGTTGTCCTATTCTCATCTTGTTAATCTGTTACATCGTTCGGTTCGTCTTCTCATTCTCCGCAGGAGCTAGATCTTCTACTCTATCTCATTCTTCTTATTCCACGTCTGTCTGCACACCAAGACGGAGTAGCTCATCTCGAACGTTCTTTGCTTAATTATTTTCTTCTTTTCCAGCTGTCTGCTCATCGTAGCATATACGAAATGACGACGGTGGTGCTCGGCTAGTATTCCTCCTGAAAACGCACTAGAAGACGACAATAAAGGCTACAAGCGTCAGAAAGGGAAGACGACCTTTTCATCTCCTCCATCCAGCTCAACTCTGGACCTCTGAGCGAGCAACAAGTACAGAACGTCTTCTCAGCCTCGAAACATGTCTGGCAAGGCCCATTCGAACCATCGCCGACCTATCACATCCAGGAGGCCTCCTCACGCGAATGGCGGTGCCTTATCAGCATCTACTACATCTACTAGCTCGTGCACCTCTTTGACTACGGACGATACATTGAGTCTATCAAGTCACTCGGAATCCAGTCGAGGTGGATCTGCACCATCTGGGCATTCTAGTACTCCTGATGAGCTAGATTGGGAGGCTCTCGTCAAAGCATGCAAAGTCATCATCCGCTACAACCATCCTCGCTACGTCGAAGTCCAAGCTGTTCTGAACGCCTTAAAACCTACTCTCTCCCACGCCTCGGTTCTCAAAGACAAGGATTTGAGGCGGCTGAAACGCTATGCGCTCGATGCACTTCCATACGCTAAATATCCACCTTCGCCCGTGCTGGGTCCCAAACATGCGATGAAAGTGAAGTCCGCAACGCCTAAGAACAGTCCGCCTCGATCTGCTAGAACCTCCGTATCTTCGTCAGCTGGCTCACTCTTGAGGCCTACACAGGCCACATCACCTGTGTCGAGCTTGGATCTAGACAAGCGCAACGAAGGCTCGGCTGCAATGAGTCGGGCTGCTTCGCCAGCGTATACTGTTGCATCCCGCAGAACGTCGCCTTATATGAGAGTTTCGGGCGATGAAGGAGTCGATAAAGTGCTGAAAGCGCTGGCTATCACTACGCCATTACCAGCTTCGCGCCCTGGTTCTGTGTCTGCGTCTCCTCCGCTCTCAGCAGGACTCCCTACCAACCGGGCCACTGCTTCAACTTTCTCCAAATACGTATCACCAACAGCATCCTCTACAGCCTGTTCATCTCGTCGCTCGAGTAAGACGATCTTCAGTGATACCGAGTCATCATCATCTGGAGAATCCACGGCGTCCCGAGAACCTGCGCAGAGGAAGTGGATGTTTGCAATCATTGAGAGATTCAGGAGGCAGGCTAGAGATGTGCTGATCATGTATCAGAATAAAGTGCTGGGCTGATTCGCTCGGCGACCTGGCCCTACGCATGGGACGAGACTGCGTCAGTCCATTCACCAGACAAGAAAGTACTTTGCATCCGATGTATCTGCAGCCTCGCATTAGTTGATGTGGCTGATCAGAAGATAAGTCAGCCCTCTCCAGATTCGGATAGCTTCAGTCTCGCTGTAGCGGAATGTACGCTGCGTTACGTCAGTCTGCTTGTCGTATATGCATCAGCTGGCGTTGATCTTATTAGACAGTCTGCCTTCTCGTGTTAGTCGAGGCGGCTTTTAAAGACGGACATATAAGATTCGTATATAGAGGAGCTGAAAGGTAACAACTTCGCTTCATATCAACGTTCATTTTCGTATTCAGGGATATCTAAGATCTCGTTCGACGCCCTAGGCATCGCAGCAGCAGCGCTTCCTACTCTTTTCACTTCCTGCTTATCTCACTCATTTTCTCGTAGCATCGCTAATTTGACTTAGGTGGAGTGGCTGGCGGATGTAGGAGCAGTGGTAGTTGTCTCTGCTGGCTTGTATGAAGAGGCGGAGGAGGAGACTAGGGGCTTGAGTGCCTTGAGGTAGACGGTCTCTGCACCTCTGGTCTGGGGAAGCATGAGCCATACGATGAAAGCGCACTTGAAGGAGTAGTAGAATGGGAACCTGCGAACGTCATGACCGAGATAGATTAGTACAATGCGTAATATGGATCGCCGCCAGACTCACCAGTACAGGATCATCTCTGAGAAGTACTCAACGATTTGGAAGGCACCAAAGACGGTCCAGTAAGTGAGCCACTGTACATCATCTCCATGCGAAGGCGACTCGAGTGCCTTCAGGGAGAAGTAGGCGGGGAGAGCCCATCCGAGGGCAGTGGAGAGGAACCCAGCAAAGACGTTGAAGAAGATGAAGGTCGAGAAGAGACCTGCGACTCCTAGAACAGAGTATGCTTTAGGGACACCTGTCTTGGCTTCCAGGTTGTTCAACGCTGGGTATTTCGACAACTGCAAGGCGACCCGACCAAAAATTGGGGGGAATGACGTGGTGAGGACAATCAGCGCCCAAACTTCTGCAAAAGATAGCAGAGTATATAGCACACCTCCTTGTCAATCTGGGAGATGTAGTAGCGGAACTTGTCTTGGGCAGACATGGTTTGTGATGTATTGGCGCTGGTTCTGCGAGCGAGAATGGGGGAAAAAGTGAGCAGCGAGCGTCAGCAGGGCGCAGCAACGAAAGAGCAGCGATGTGGCATCAAACGACGAGGTACGCAGAGCTATGAACGTCGGCGAACGAGCTGCGCTATTTCGACGCTGCTGGCTGATGACGCTGAGAAGCCCTGGGCCCGCTCGTCGCTTGACGCCTTATCGTCGTACAAAAGCGAGGTAGCTTACATTGAGGATAGATACTGCGATAGATCTACTGTTAATGATTATTCTGCTTCGAGGTGCGCTGATCTACCTACGAGTTTCCTGGGTTTCAAGCTGAGTTGGGAGGAAAAAGAGAAAGGCTGACACCGAGACACGTCAAGGAAGTTGCACAGCTTGGCTGCGCGCTCAAAAGATATGTGTACGTTACAACAACAGATTGATATATCGACAGCACTATTACTTTTGCCAACCTCGAGACGACGGAGGTTGCGCATGAAAAGGCCAAACAGCTAGATACGCAGGACGCCGTGAAATGCATAGCTTCTCGCTATGCACAGGCGCTGGCCATAGCGTAATCGCTAACGTTGCCGCTCTCTGTATATTAAAGGGCTTTCGTAACGGACTGAGTAGAAATTCCTGCGTCTGAACACTTGTCAGCGCTTCTGAGTCACGCCGTGCGCCCTAATTCAGCAGTCCGCTTGAGCGTATCGATTCTTTCGCGCCGGGTTTGCTGGACTTGTCTAGTAAAACAAGGCACAGGCTGGATCAGCGCGCCAAGGTGAACGAGAGATGACCAGTAGGTTCGCATTTTCGCTATTTCAAATCTCCTGGATAGATATTGTAAGATTGTTAGCAGCGTCGCTGCGCCCCATAGCACTTGGAATATTAGATGGGCTAGCCGGAGAATATGGATCAGCGTGCTTGCGGAGGTGACAGTATGTGTGCTAGAGAAAGCAGGAAGTGATAGACATGCTGAGCTTCATGTGAATAACATACGAAGTAAGCAGGATGTCTGAAAAGATTCGAGTCTTTCGATCAAAGCGACCGTTTCATACGAGAGCAAACGCAAAGCACTAGCGTATAGTTATTGAGAAATGTTACGCTTGATGGTGTCCGTCAAAACTGATGTTCTTGCCGAGGTAGCGGGCCTGCACAGGTGAGGTCGGACGCATGACGCAGCTTGTACCGAAAGCTCTTCTCTCGTTGACCAACATGCAGCAAGACGTGAAAGGTGTCGAGTACTTCACAGTAATTCTCGTAGGAGCAGGTAGGCAGCGAGCCTCCTTGTATTCGAGAATCTTCACGTCCTGACGATATCTTCAAAATCTTGGGCGTGATATCTCTGATTCGCAGGCGAGATCAACTTTGGCTCTCCAGAAGGACCATGGTCGCACTCATTACGGCTGGAAAGACGTTTCGGGGCTTCGCTGAAGATACTGGGACTGATTGATCCAGACACAAGTCGCGCAAAAGCTCAAGTCGCGTCGAAGCAGCAAGCTGGGATACCTGGATATGATGCGTGTCAATATTGGACTACGCCAGAAGAAGCTTCAGAAGCTCTTAGCCCTTCTTCTGCCGTCGACCTGATAATCAACGGGACTCCCCCGCATTTCAGAGGCGGAATTACACCTTCCACAGACCTTGACCTTCGTCTAATGAAGTGCTTCCCCAAATGCGAACGATGGCTCGTCGAGAAGCCTATCAGCGCAGCGGATCCGGCTATCGAGCTAGGTCTAGGTACGGTGCTCGATGCATACAAGCAGTCTGGAGCTATAGTCGGAGTGGGATACATGATGCGAGCTCTAAAGGCCGTCGAGATGATGCATAGGATAATAGCGGAGAAGAACCTGATCGTGACGGGGACGCAAGCGAGATACTACATGGCATACGGACACGCTGCCAAGCAAGCGTGGTGGAATAAGCACAAGAGCTGTGGACGTGCGTAGCTTTGTCGCGATTACAAAGCTTCGCGGATGCTGAGATTCATCGATTCTTAGCCATTGTGGAGCAAGCTACCCATCTCATATCCCTCTCTCTAGCTTTTGGTGGAAAACCTCGGTTAGAAAGTGTATTTACACATACGGTGGAGCACCACGAAAAGCCCGGCAAGCTTTCGGTCCTTTCCTTCGACGAAAATACAATACCTGAAGACTCGAGGGTGCCGCGATATACCAACTCTATATGGAAATACGAGACGGGCGCAGTGGGGAGCGTGGTGCATGTCATTGGCCTGCATAAGAATACGTACGATACGGTCGTAAGCTGTCCTAAAACCTTTTGAACAGCAGACAGAAAGCTGAGTACGGGGATAATAGTTCGAAGTCCTCGCGGACGGCTATGTCTTCAAGCTCAGCGAGATGTATACGGACGCTCCAAAGCTGGCGATAACGAGTCCGGAGACCAACTCGACAGAACATATCGTCTTTCGAGGCGACGATCCTTTCCAGACGCAAATAGATGGCCTAGTAGCCGATCAGCCATACTGCTCATATAAAGATGCTCTGGCAACATACGAATTGACATGGGCGATTCGGAAAGCGGGAGAAAGGCACTAGGTGTTTATATGTAGGCTCCGGACCGGAATGTGTCTCTGAGAAGCTACCACGCTTTCCAACTTACAAGAGACGTTTATCGTTGCGCTGACGCTGGGGACCCCTTCATCTGCATTCCGGCCGTCCTCTTGCTCGTCCACCCTGGCCGACGATACCCTAGGCTGTTACAACAATCTGCAAGAGCCTGAACCTCTGTATTGAATCAGAACTGCAAGACTCATCAGACACAAGCTGCCCTTACCTTTCACCCGCTCACAAAGGTAGCGCTCGCACACCACTGCACCGCCTACATTACGCTCCCTCCACAGTCGCTGCAGATGCGACGCTGCTCTCTGCTCCCTGCCCTCATCTCATACTTTCGTGCCACCTGGCACTATTTGTCCACCCTTCGAGTTTGACGCTCGGATCACAAGCAGACACAATGCCTCGTAACACCGTACCTTGGGAGGATACTCTTGTCTGGCGTTCAGTAGGTGTCCGCGTCTGTAGCTATGGACGACAGCTGATCTAGATATATGGCCCAGTACGGAACCCTCCTTTCTTCTGCTGCAGGCTCTTCAGGCATGCGCATTGAGATCACGCGCAACGGGGATCCCATCAGATTGCCAAGAATTCTCAGGCCATATCTGAACGAAATTCTGCATGCTGCACGTCAGGCCGGCGATTATAGCCAGCGGATTGTCTTGTTGATCGATCCTGTGACCAAAGCCGCGGTCGTGCGCTTACACGGTAACAGCCATATTGAATGCGAAGCTACGCAGTGCACCTTGGAACAATATGTCGTAAGTGACTTTCTGTGAGCATGTGAGCTCTACCTCCGGTAGACTGACGCGATTGCCAAGGTGAACTACAATTACCGAAGACGCAGTAACGGCGAACTTGCCTGGTCAAGCTCCACGAATGATCACAGCGGGCTGGTCAGTCCTCTATTCTGGGTAAACGAAGCTACTGATATCATGGAAGAACTACTCGGCCAGAATCCTGCCATCACCACACTCCGAGGCGAGTTCTGGGTGCTCAACAGTCGGCGAACCATCCTTCGAAGCTGGAATGGAGAGCCTTTGAGACCAACCTAGGCCAAGATTGCTTGCTTTATCTACGCAAGACCATCCTTCCTTGGTTCAATGCTGCCCGAGCTTAGCGTATGCGTTCAGCGCAAGTCTTCTGTATCCGACAATGCATGCTGAGTCTGACCTTACACATTGAGGTCTATGCTAATCCCGTAATATTTACTGACAAGAGACAACTATCTTCCTTACTTACCCTTCAGAAACTTCGTCAGCAACGAGTCCCGCTTATCATCGAGATATATAGGACAGGTCGACCAGCTGCCCATACCCCTTCTGATAATCAAAGTGAAGCGCACATCGTCTCTCGTGACGGGCCGTTTGTCGCTGTGCGGAGTGCATCAAGCCTTTTCGACGACATGTCCAGGAGATCGCGTTTTATTAAAGATGCTATATTGATCGTCAGGTGGCTTACAAGATGTCTCGGAGGAAGCTGTAGAAGCTGAGTCGAAGTTCCATGCAGCCTTGACTTCAGCGTCGTTGGAAACAGCTGAGGCCAGAGGACTGCATCCGCTTCAGCATCTGCTGGCATCCGGCTTGGCATGGCCGAATTGTGTAAGGTAAGCATCAGGGTAAGTACCGATCCGCTAGCTATCCTCCCTTTGAGCAGATAAAGGAGGTTGTCCCGCAAATCTCGGCCAGATCCTAATCCTAAGACCTCTGCTAGCAACGAACAAAAGAAAGCTCACCTCTAGCTGCATAGCCCGCTAAACTGCTAACTATAAAGACCGCTAGCTGAGCTTCTCTTGTTTTCTGATCCGCTATCATAGTATATTGAAAGCGAGATCCGCTTTCAACTCTCCTCTGCACTTCAAGACCAAGAGAACTTCAAGATATAAGCAACCAGCCAATATCAGACGCGCAATGTCCCGAAGACAACAGGAGTCCCGTAGACAACGAACGCCTCGCAGACCTTGGGTAGACACTCTTGTCTGGCAGGAGGTAAAGTGCATATACATTGGCTAGCTACAGCTACATCTGATCGCTTCCTCGCAGTATCAAACCGAAGTGCAGGACGATGGTAGGGTGGTGATAAGGCAGAATAACAGACGCGTCAGGTCAGAAATGATCGAGAGATATCATCTCAATGACATCGTTGACGCGGCTCGCCAAGCTGACATCGTCAATCAACGAGCGGTCTTCCTTGTCCCTCCGCGAGCAGCACGATCAATTATCCAGCTATACGGCGATCGTGACGTTCGATGGGACAGTCATCAGGTCATGTTGACACGGTACATTGTGAGTGCACAAACTACAATGTGCCCAGGCCGCCCTCTAGGCTGACTTTGTTGCATTCTCAAGTTGATCTATAGCCATTGGATCGATGAGAACGGTCATGTGCAACTGAGCAGTAATCCAGGTGCCAATGAGGTTCCAGTCCATAGCCGCTTCTCTATCAACGAAGCCTATGCTGTGGTAAATCAGAGGCGGCGCGACGATCCGAACAATAACACGCCCGTTGCTGCAGAATTCTGGGTGCTTCAAGGTCGTCGAACTGTCCTTTTAGGCTGGAACGCGTTGACGAATGGTATATTAAGACCCGTTTAGAACCGCGTAAAGTCCTGAGTCTGCACCTACTACCTCCTACCTAGTTCCATCTATCTTCTGCGGGATCAA
The DNA here is from genome assembly GCA_001600175.1 of Erythrobasidium yunnanense. Classification (NCBI taxonomy): domain Eukaryota; kingdom Fungi; phylum Basidiomycota; class Cystobasidiomycetes; order Erythrobasidiales; family Erythrobasidiaceae; genus Erythrobasidium; species Erythrobasidium yunnanense. Next base: position 849,854 of record BCJC01000003.1, read on the forward strand.
CCGTAATTTGTACCTCTAGCGAGGCTTCATCTCCTGCGTTGTCAATCGCAATCTTTGCCGTTCAAACGCGGAGTATGGAAGACACCACCACTGACATCTATGTGCAGAGTTCGACCATGTAATCACAAGCTACACTTGACGAATGTACGGTCTCTCAAACATCGATTCCTTCTCCAACTTTTGACGTGTCGTTGCGCTCTCCGTCTCCCCAACTCGCATCTTTGATTGCTCGGCCATGGCACCCTCAACGATGACCCAGAGATTGCCTCTCAAGATCCTCGATACAACGAATACGCTTGCACGCCGCTGTGTCGTGACTGAATGCAGGCTAAACCCCAGCTCTTCGCCTTTCCCCATCCTGGCCTGCATATCGATACCGCAAGGCGGAAGAAATCTGCAGATGTCACAGGAATACCATCACTGCTTCTACAGCTTCACTAACAGCTCAGACTCCAGCGCTTCTTGCGCTTCCATAGGCATAGCCTATCGAGTTGCTGAACCTGCTGAGACTCTGCTTCGTGTTCACGACTGCACATTCGGATGGAGGCGCGCGCTCCGACGATGAGCGAGTCATTCAAAGGATGGCCACATCACTGGCAATTGAGGACGAGATTACTCTCAACCGCCCCCTGCTGGCAGTCTGACATCTGAGGTGCAGACCTCTGCCATCTTGAGGTTCATACAGACGAAGCTGGCAACCTTGTGGCCTCGACCGACATCTTCGAGGAACCATCAAGAACGGCGCCTTTCTCCGGACTTCCTGCTGGCAGCCGAAGTGATCTTGAGAAGACGGGAAGAAGCGTGTAAGGTGAGCACTAGAGTGTGCGTCGACCCTTTCGCTGGCAATCCTCCCTCTGCGCTATAAAGGTATACTTAAATGCAAAGCTCGATAGCATGGGGACGTTAACTCCTCCTCACAGCCAACAAAAGCAGCGCTCAAAGCCAGCTGCATAGCCGGATCGTCTGCTGCCTACAAAGACGGCTAGCCTCTGACCTTGGTTTCCATTCCATCAGCTGGTACTACTACGAGATCAGCGTGCATCCGCTGCTTATACGCTAAACGACAAGAACAGCAGTCGCAGACGAAACAATGCCTGGTCGATGTCTCCGCCAGGCTGGCGACCTCACACCGTCTGGCAGACCCTCTCGTGCGCCCTCCGAGAGAGCCCGGCGACAGCAAAGGTTACAAGAGCAGAATGAGTACATAGACCGTCTCTGCTGGGAGACGGTAAGTATCTCGTGCACTGTGTTGAAGTGGCGTCATGACCTAACAAATAGCTTTCTGAAGTTTGCAACCATGGCACTTCCAGATGGACGTGTACTGGCCGGGCAGGCTGGCATAGACGTAGAGTCGCAGATGGTTCAAGACCATCGTAATGAGGTTATCTCGGCGGCTTCTCGCACCAGAAAAATGGCTCAAGTCCAGCGGACAGCCTTCCTTATCGAAGCAGCAACGAATGCGTCAGTCGCCCAGCTCTACGGCGATCACGGTATCGTCCTGCACGGACTTCAACACCAAATCTATTCGGTACGCACGAACATCGTGAATCTTCAATGACTGTCCCTAGACCTGACTGCCTGCCATCTACAGATTCACTATCAGTTCTATAGGAACCCGCAAGGTCAGCTCTATTGGCGCACTACCGAGAACACTGATCGTCTTCCGGTGAATGAGGCTTACTCGGTAAATGAAGCCAAGCGAATCATGGAGGCGATTCTTGACAACGCGACCGGGATCCAACATCTTACCGGACGCTTCTGGGTACTTGGCGGCCATCGCACCGTTCTTTACAGCTGGAATAATGGTCCTTTGAACACAGTTTAGAGCCAAGCTCTTTCGTTCCTTATACTATCTGCTGCTGCTTGCGTTATATTCGGTGTAGCGCATGCGCAGCGGAACTCCATGTCCTTCGTTGTTGCTCTCTGTCGGCACTCATCACCGCTTGTGGGAAGCTAGATAGGACTGAGTGAGCTTGGCTGCCAATCTCTGGTGCGTATCTTGGTTATGGCCAGAACACAGTTGGATGCATTGGTGAAATCTCCTGCTTACTGTTACTCGGATGTGCGAACGTTCTCGCCTATGTCAAACATCAATTCTCCTTTCAACTTTTTGACGTGTCTTTTGCCGTCTCCGTCTCCCCAACCCGCATCTTTGATTGCTCAGCTATGGCACCCTCAACGATGACCCAGAGATTGCCTCTCAAGATCCTAAATGTCGTACGTACACGCTGCTTCGAGCTGCTGCTGCATCACCTGGCTTGCTGTTCGGCGTCGACGTCAACGCTGTGCTGATTTCTGCCTCTGCTTTTCCGCAGCTCGTCTTCGTACGTCTGGAGAGCATTCACAACTAGCACTACATTCTCTTATATCTGCTCTACAGGTCTTCTTCTTCGGCTCAAATATCTATTCTGTCGCCTATGTATGGCCCGAAATCATGCGGGACCCTTTGTGCTGCGAAGAACTGACGTTGCTTTGACCAACAGCCTGGAGCACACGAGAAGATCTCCTACCTGACACCTGCTCGATATGCATTTTACGTCTGGACTCTCATCAACGCCCTTCTCCTCGGAACCGTGGTCTTCCAGTTCACTGATGCTGGACTCGAGTCTGTCATCGAGGGCATCGGCTTCAGATTCGCCATCATTGGTGTGTTGAACGGTCTATGGGCGAGCTTGTACCACCACGGCCACTACATCGTCAGTACTTTGCGACTCCACGTTCATGGCCTGCAAAGAAGCTGACTTTCAGCTATAGATCGCCTTCATCCTCATCGGAGTACTCGCTCTGGCCATCTCAACTGTCTACTGGGACATGAAGAACCGCTTCCCTCCCAAGACCACAGGACAGGCCCTGTTCGTCAGCTTGCCTTTCTGTGAGTGTCCAGCCATCAATGCACGGCAGGAGCAATCCTGAGAGAGTACTTGTTACAGCCCTCTGGCACGCATACTCTGTCTTCCTGGTCTGCCTTACCGGCACTGTCGCCTTCAGCCAGGACAAGCACACCCACACTGTAGGGAACGCCATTGTAGCACTGCAGCTCCAGCTGACGTAGATATAGGCCACCCTCGGAACGAAGGTCCTTGTGGTCATTCTCATTGGCTTCCTTACTTTCACTTCTGTCGGCTATGCATTCCAGTCGCAGAAGGGCGACATGGCCGGTGCTGCAGTTATAGCATGGATGCTGCTCGGTGTCTACACCAGTGGGTTCACCTAGCTGCATTTCCTGGAGTTCCAGCTGACATCGGCTTCGTGCCGTGTTACAGACCAGCCCCACCCCAGAGTCATTCACTGGTTCGCCCTGACTGGCTTCATCATCTCCCTCCTCGCCATCCTCAAGGCTGCTTTCTTCACCGCCAGAAGCCCATCCCTGACCGATGACGGCGAGAGAGCTCCTCTTATTGCCGGCAGCGATTAAGCAGCTTCTAAGGGCATCATGTCCAATCAGTGATGCGTACGCCTTATGACATCAGTCTTCGCGGAATCACCTAAATCATACAAATATAAGAACATCCTGCGGCCTCGACTCTCCGACCGCATCGAGCAGAATCGATACAAACAAAGAACGACCTTTTTAGCTAGCGATAATCCACGATATAAGCAGACTGACTACGTTGTACCTGATAGCCAATTCTTCTCTATTGATGTTATGCAAATGATACTGCGACGTTGACCTTCTTCACCATTTGTCATGCTTCTTGCCTTCGCAAACCCACGTGGGTTGCACAACATGGCAGTCTCTTCCGGGCTATAGATACACCTCTACGATGAGCGACCTGCGCTCTGCCTACCTCTTGGTCTGTCTGGCTAGAGCTTCGCCGGTATGTATGTTTGGCCGAACGATATGCTGGACGAGCTGGCTGAGTCGAAGTTGTTGGATCTTCCTTGGTCGCAACAGCCTCTGCTGGACTTTGTGATACTACCATGGTGCATCAAGATGATCAGAAGGCCAAGAAGATGCAAGCTGACCCGACTTTGCTCTGGCCTTGCAGGATCGCGCCTTTTCTCATCGACCTGTCCATTGCCGACTCGGTCCATGTTGGGATGTATACAGGCTGGCTACAGAGTGTCTTCTCGTTCTGCGTCGTCCTTGGAGTGTTTCCTGCAACTTGGTCGAGTGACCGATTTGGACGCAAGCCTACAATTCTCTTTGGACTGGTCGCTGCATCTGTCTGGAGCATGTGCTTCCCCTTCCGTACTTCCTTTCCTACTCTACTTCTCATGCGTGGCCTCCTGGGGTTCTGTGCGGCTTTCGTACCGCCAGCTCTGAAGACTCACCTTGTCGAGATATCGGATGAGAAGACAAGACCTGTTTTCTTTGCTATAAGCTCCTTCGGCTTCTCCTTGGGTCTAGTCACAGCGTGCGTAGAATCGATAGCGGTGTCGGCGACAACATCTGATTTGAGGTTATAGGCCAGCTCTTGGCGGAATCTTCGTCAAGCCTGCTGCAAGTTTCACCTGGTTTCAAGGTGGTCTCTTTGATGCATACCCTTATGCTCTACCATGCGTAGTGGTGTGTCATCTGCCTCGCCTGTTAGCCTACTTCCACTTATTGAGATCATAGGCTACGATGATTCCTCTAAGTACGGCTGTCATCGGGTTCTTCCTCATGAAGGAGACACGTCCACCTACAATGAGCAGTCAGATCACCAAAAGAGCGTCCTTGCAGAGCCTTATGTCGAAGCCAGCCATAGGATCGATAAGCTTTCTCAATAGGCGCTCTGTCTATATCCTGAGCATCTGGTTCGCATCTGTGGTACGTCGTCTCGCTATCATATACCCAGTAAAGCTGATGTATCATTTACAGCTGCTCAGCAATGCCTATGCTCAGATCGAGGTCGTCCTGTATTACACCTCTCGCGATCTAGGAGGAATGGGTCTTTCAACGCGCGAGACGAGCGCCTTTCTCGTACTGAGACCGCTCTTCTCCTCAATCTGGCTCTTCGTCTTCTACCCTCGCTTCGCACGAGCTTTCGGCCCCGAGAAAGCTCTGCTCTGCTCTCTACTCTGGCCTGTTCTGCTGGCGCTGTACTTCTTGCTGCAAGTACTGGCCCAAGCTGGCGCGAGTAGAGCTGTGCTATTCACTGGACTCATACTGGCATTCTGCATGTCGGCTCTCATCACGCCTATGTACCTCGCATGCGAGCAGATCATCGCAAAGCGGTCTACGCCAGAAAATCTAGCCAAGACCTGTGCTGCCGACGAGATCCTGGCTAATGTGGTAGGTCGAAGCTGCATACCAGATCAATGACTTTTGCTGATCTAGTTCGTGCAGGGCGGCGGACTTGGCGCAGCTATAGGACCTTCTTTACTGGCTCTCACGCTCGACAAGGGATATTTAGCCAGCAAAAGTGTCTGGCTAGTACTAGGGATATGGGCAACAGGGGTTGCATTCGCTTGTACGCGTGTCACAGCGGATGCGACGCCTGTAGACACGCTTGAAGGGGAGCAGCTTTTACGTGAGAATAGCTTAGAGGAAGCCAGCGAGCTTACACGGACTACGTCGCGTGCTTAATACTCATAGATAGCACTTCGTAGTCAGATGGAAATGTTGTTGTAGTTCTAAAAGTTGCGCGTATAGCGTGCCTACCCTTCCTCGAGCCTACCTCAACTTATTTGTCTTGGATCTGCCTCAATTTCGTCCTTCCATTCAACGATACGAAGCCATCAGCCAACATGGTCGGCACTATCGAAGCCAGCTCTAGCCTGAGCCCCAACGCTGCCCTCAAGCCTGGCGAGGCCGCCCCTTCATCGAGCAGGTCTGCGCAGAGCAGGCGAGCCAGCAACCAGAGGTGGGCTGACATTGAAGAAAGGAGCGAAAGTAGTGTCAACATGCTGAAATGCTTAATGATTTGTCCGCGCCTACAGCAAGGATCTGTCTGAAATGGACCTCCCTGACCCGTCTCGCCTAGAGGAACCAGCTCGCCCCAAAACACTCAATCCAAATCTCCTCAGCGCCTCTGATCTCGACAGCACACCTTTTGTCAAGTCTATTCCCAGTTCGCCTTACCTAGGACCCGCCTCGAGTCCAGGGACAAACTCGGTACCGCGCTTTGGCGACACGACCCAGTCGGATGACCTGGCGGATCAGTTCGATAAGCTAGATTTGCCAGAACCGGAGTACCTGCAGGAGGGAAACGCTAGAGACGAGGCGCAGAAAGAACGAGATGCTCAAGAACTCGCAGAGGTGATGGACAAACTGGACCTCCCGGACCCAGAGTATGTGACGCGCGCTAGCATGAAGGCAGCCGGTGCAAAGACGCCTGAAGCGAAGTGAGTGACGAATGAAGACGCGCGCTTGTCACCAGCACGACTAAGTTTCTCCTTCGACATCAGGCCGCGCGAAGAAGGGTCTGCTCAGCTTGTCAGAAGTCTGAGTCAGAAGCTCAAGCATTTGCAACAGAAGCAGCAGGCTTAGGGTAAACCTTCGAACGCTGTAATCTCCCCCAACGTCGGCAGGCAGCAGCCATTACCTCGAGCGCGTTTAGAGACGGAACGATCGAGACTTCTGCAATTAGAGGATTGGGCTTCATGTTAGTGATCTGCACGTCTTGCTTTCCTCTGTACCATCAAATTAGACTACATTAGGGTTGGAAAATGAATCTCGTTCTATGCTACACTGCAATGCATTTACTCTTTCTATCTTCCGTCTCTCTACTCGGGATCCTACACTAATTTCAACCTAGTAATGATGCACGAAACCGCTAGCAGCCGGGCCAGATTTCTTCCCCAGGCCAGGGAGCTGGAAGAGCTCGAATATCTTTTCAGCAGGCGTCGCGAAGCCTACACTTCGTTTATCGCCGTATGCTAGCCTGGAACCACGTATGAGACCAGTCACTGCTCCTGCTGCTGAGACTAGCGGTCCGCCTGAAGAGCCGGACACGGGCAGGACGTCTATCGAAAGGCTGTTGAGCTCGTCGTAGGTACCGGGCTGGAGTCGCTCGTCAGTATAATTGACAGTGGTGAAGCTGAGATGTAGCTTACCTCCACGTCGTTGCCTCGCGGATCCTTGTATCCTACAACTTTGCATTTCTTCCATTCGTCGTTTCCAGCTAGGAAGATAGACTGTTCTGTTCCCACTGGTGCAGGGTACAGACCTATAGGCACAGAGCGCAATGATGGCACCTCTGTAGATGAAGCCATGTTGCATGGTCTACTGGAAAGAGGGTAGATCGCGATATCATGGAGAGGTAGGGAGGTGCTGATGGATGCGATCGGGTATATGTGACCATTTCTCGTAATGATAAAGGTGGACGAGCTAGATGGGTTGCGTGAACGGCAATAATGGGCAGCCTGGCAGAATCACGTCTCAGCCCCATGCATTGCAATTGGGCCCTCAATCGACCTACAGACTCTAACGTATGGCTACATGAGACAGCGAAATGTGTTCCATCTGTCGTTCTGATCATGAAGCCCAACGACCAATTCAAGATAGGCTCTTCAGCCGACGCGACGTGCGCGACGAGGATCAGTCCATCATCTTCTATATCTTGTACTTTCCTTCCATCCCATCGACTCTGAGCAAGATTACAGCTGTCCAACCAGCTCGACACGCTCGTCTCGCATTTGATGCGCCTTTCGGGTCCTGGTGTGTCTTCGTACGGCAGTTCTTGATCAAGCACCTTGCTCGCGTTCTTTGCGAGCTGGTCATACAGATCAGGTATAGATGCATATGCTATACTGTTGCCTTGCTGCTGTTGGATGATGGAGAGGTGGAATTCGGCAAGTAAGGCGTCGACGCTGTTATCGATCTTGGATGGCTGCTCAGGATGCTGAGCTTGAGACGTAGGAGAACGAGGAGGTCGCTGTATATTCTGCATCATGAAAGAGCGAGACATCCCAGCTGCTTCTGAGGCATAGCTCCTCCGGCTATTCGATGGTCCAGCAGGGTAAGAAGGCGCATTCTGGCAGCATAGGGACATAGATCTTGTGCAATGTATCTTCTGTATGCATCTACATGCGCGTCTTGCTATCATCGCTTGGAGTCCTTCAGGTTGAACAGACGAAAGCCGTGACTTTCTTGATCTAAATCCAATTCCTCGGTATCCTTTGAAGCAGCACGCTAGAATACAATGCAAGCGCATCCACTCATTGCGCCCGTCATCGCGCCAGGATGCTGGCCAGGCGCAACTGTCGACGAGAAAAAAGCAGAGCTCTACAAGCTCAAGCAGCAGCGCTGGGTGACGGCTGGCATGGAAAGCTGTGTCGCAAAAGGCGTACTGTCAGGCGTAGTCGGTGCGCGAAACCTTCCTATATTTCCTGCACATATGCGACCATTCCCTAATCTCGTATGAAAATGCATTGCTTGCAGGCTTTGGATTTGGTATACTCCTCTCGCTCTTCTCGTTCGGAATGGCATATGATACTCCCTTTGGACGGACACTGGACGGCAAAGAAGTCTCGTACAAAAAAGCTATGAAAGACGGATGGCAGAGTGCGGTAAGGCAGGGCAAAGGGTTCGGAGCTGTAGGAGGCGCGTATGCAGTCTGTGAATGCTTAGTGGAGAGTGTGAGCTTGACTCCATCTGCTTGAAACTGGTCTAGCGAGCTGAATTACGACCTTGATTCTGCAGTATCGCGGCAAGAAGGACATCGAGTCCGCCATGGCTGGAGGCTTCCTAGCGGGTGGTCTGCTTGCGCGGAAGAATGGAATTCGCTCAATACTGTGGGCAGGCGCGTCCTTCTCTGCGTTCTCATGGGCGATAGAACGCTTTTATCTGCAGCGGCCGCCGGCAGATGATGATTCGGGCTTCTTTGTGTGTTGAGAGGAGGTGGAGGATGTGTAGTATCAGTATATGTCGCATCTAGAGGATCGGAGCAGTGTTTTGTTGTCAACATTAGGGGACGTCAAGCCAAACCCTTCTCAGAATGCATTGGGGAGCTCAGGGTGAGATTGCGAGATTGCTACATGAAGACAACATTACGAGCATCTTTGAAATATGCACGTCAGCTCGAAGAATGCCCGCAACGATTCACGCTGCTCACCTAGGTTCCGAAACATACAATCAAACGGACACGCCCATCCAGCAGAATGTTGCGACCGTCCCTAGGCCTAAGAGTGCGCTTGCAATGAGAGCTACACCCAATTCTGGCAGCGGCACCGTCTTCTTGGGCAGCCTGTAAGTCACGGTGTTTAGCTTTGAATACACAGACCAGGTCTTGAAGCGGGGAAATGCGCACGTTGAGAAGACAAAACTTAGTAAGAGGCCTACACCGACTAGTGATACGGCTATGTAGGAAGCGAGAGAGTCAGGGAGGAGGGGAGTGTAGGGTTTCATCGAGGCATAAGCAGAGGCCTGAGAAGCGCATTAGCATCAGTGACCAGACTATCTCGATGTCATGTAGCTTGCCTGGGCCATGTAGTCCGACATGCTTGTAGCGAGATCAAGGTGTCCGAGCTGAAACAAGGGTTGATGTCTCTTTCCTTCGCTCAAACCATTTCTTCAATGTCGTTTGAGACCAACACAGACTATGTATCACTCAACGTAGCAGAAGCGAGCCGCAAAGACAAGAAGCGCTTCTCTGTATCGCGAAAGGAGCGAATAAAGACGAGCTCACAGCGCTCGGACGACAAGAGGAAGCAGACAAACCAGCGCGTAGAGCTGCGCAAACGAGCTAGAGAAGAGTACAGAACACTCGCGAAACTCGCAGAGATACAGCAGGACCGCTCAGCTAGAAAGGGCAAAGCACCTCAAACTTCAGAGCAGGATTCCAGCGCAGATTCAAGCACTGCCGTTACTGAAAGCAAGAGGCAGAGGAAGAAGAGAAAGAGCAAGATCGACGTTGATCTCCTGCCTGACTTGCTGAAACAGGCTCGTGAGAACCCAGACTTCCAAGCTCCTTCCATGTCACTAGAGGAAATGCAGGAAGTCCTTGTGACCGGATCAGAGAAACGCGCTGCCAAGCGTAACCTGAAGGAAGACGAGAAAGAGGTCAAGCTTCTAAAGAAGAAGGAGAAGAAGAAGCGCGCCAAGAGGAACAAACGAGAAGACCAGCAGGGAGAGGGAGACGGTCCTTCTTTCTTCATCGATACAGAGGGTGCTAGATGAGGCCCACTCCCTCTCTCTGCACGCTTCCTTCGGGTCCGGACTAGCAATATACGCATCTCTCTGCGCGATCAGCGTCTCCTTCCTATGCATCGCACTGCTACGATGCAAATGTGACGCTGTCTGAAGTATCCCATCAACGACCTTAAACGGTGCAAGCCGGAACACACCGCTCGTCTGTCCAATATTGACTGCGTATACAGCTCTCCCTCCCATCTCTCGCTGGTCGAGATGCGCCCGAATACACTGCTCCTCATCTTTCCTCTGTTCGTATTACACAACGCTACAGGATCTGGCTCCCCTGCTCGGTTGGCCGACCCTCTCTCTCCGCCAATCACCACGATGAACATATACTTCGCACAGGGTGCGCCAGAGAACGCGGGAGCGGTCAAGGTATGCAGAGTGACACTAGCAGCTCAGCTCAGTACAGAATCGAATATCAGAGTACGGCTTCAGTGTCAGCGTAGGTCTAGGCCATCCTCGTCGATGACAATCAGGACTGGGCAGAAACTGGCTGGAATTGCTATGCTACATCGTTGGAGATAGTCCATTTATAGGATTTACGCTGGGTAAAAACGCTACTTGCGGTCCAAAGGCAAGTCCTTGTTCATTCCTCCTTCCATACGTCCAAAGTCTGTCCGAGCGCCCTGCACAACCACATATCAGCTTTGTCCCATCCGTGAGCTCGTGAGCGACTGACTATCGGGTTCTGAGGTTGCGCATTGCTTCCGTGGAAGTCGTGAGGTTGAGGACCTGGTCCAGTGTTGTCGAAGCGCGGTCCACCTCCAAATGACTCGATAGCTACGCCTGCTAGAGCTTCTGGTTCTTTGATAGATTGAGTATTGGCTTCGTGCTGCAAGGCTGCCTGGATCTCGCTGTCGTCGGCGCGTTCGTTGTCCTCGTCAGACCTGGTGTCAAAGCGTCAGGATGGAAACGCATTCGCATCCAAGCTCGCTCTGCTCTTACTTGCTGTGCGAATGCAGCTTGCTCTTGATCTGTTCAGCTATGCCCATGGTTGCTGTATCGCTGTAAGATCAAGAAGTCGGCCAAATCCGTTCGCTCGAGTTGCATCAGAGACCCAGACTTTAGCATTAGCAGTATATGTATATCTAGACGAGCATACTTGCGCAGCTATAGCGCTCTTCAAAGCGGTCCTCTGCGATGCTCCTAATCCGTGCACGTGATCTGGGATAGGGGCCAAAGTGAGAGCAGGATTTGCAGCAAATCTTTGTTAAAGATACAGGTTGACTCTGCTTCAATCACTCCTTAACCACTATAAAGCATGTCGCAAGACGATGAAACTCAGACAGCTGCTGCCGCGAAAGCTGCAAAGCGCGAGAAGAAGCGGCTCAAGAAACTGGCAGCAGAGCAATCTGGCGCAGCAGAAGCATCAGCATCGACATCGACATCTGTAGCAGCATCGCCTTCTGCCAATGACAATGGCAATGCTGAAGATGCTGAAGCCGAGCGAAAGCGCCTGAAGAAAGAGAAGAAACTCAAGAAGCGCAAGCTTGAAGAAAGCACAGAAGGCCAGGAAGTTGACGAAAGTGTTACTTCCGAAGCAAAGAAGGACAAGAAGCAGAAGAAGTCAAAGAAGAATAATAACGATGAGCCAGCAGCAGCATCTACGAATGATGCTGAGCCTTCCCCTACTGAGAACGGCGAAGAGAAGCCAGAGAAGAAGAAGCGCAAGAAGAATGTAAAAGGAGCATTCGGGAATGCTCAGAAGGAACAGGCAGTGTCCACCAGCAACGGACATGCCAGCACTTCATCATCTTCCGCCAACAATGCTTCAGCACCATCACCGAAAGAAGTGGCAGCTTTCATTAAGGAGTCCGAATTGACTTATGAACCAGAAGGATCAGCTGCAAACTTCCCTCCTTTCCTCTCGTTCGACGCTCTTCCAGTCGCAGATGGCATCAAAGCTGGATTGAGCGGCTTTGCAAAACCTACGATTGTCCAGAGTGCATCTTGGGGAATACAGCTTGGTGCTGCCAACAAGGACCGTCCTAGGGATTGCGTAGCGATAGCCGCGACTGGGTAGGCACGCTGTACGATCGAGAACAAGCGTGTACTGACAAGCTTCTGCTTGTAGATCCGGTAAAACACTCGCTTTTGGCGTACCCATCCTACATCACATCCTCAATCTTCCTACAACTCTGAAGGGCACCGTCAATGCCCTTGTCGTGGCTCCCACGCGAGAGCTGGCCATGCAGACACAAACGAATCTTGGCCATATCAGCGAGACGCTCGGTCTAGGCATTGTATGCCTATACGGTGGTGCATCGAAGCAAGAGCAAGTCCGCTTATTACAGAAGAAACCTCGCATCGTAGTAGGCACACCTGGGCGATTACTCGATCTCGCTTCCGAGGGCAGCTTGGATCTAAGCAATGTACAATGGCTCGTGCTAGACGAAGCGGACAGAATGCTCGATAAGGGTTTCGAGAATGATATTCGCAATATTATTGGACAGTGCAAGCCTTCAGCCGCTGGAGCAGAGGGACGTATCACTTCCATGTTTTCGGCGACTTGGCCAGTCTCGGTCAGACGTCTGGCGAATGACTTCATGGTGGATCCTATACGCATCATCGTAGGTTCCGATGAGCTGAGCGCAAACACGAGCGTCAAGCAAAGTGTCATTGTTCTCCAAGATGGAAGACAGAAAGATGGCAGACTGCTAGATGTCATGAGAGCAGAAGGCTACCCTTCTCCACGGTATGGAAAACAGCCTAAGAGCGGCACAGGCGCACAGAGAGAAAAAGTCCTTGTATTCGCTTTGTACAAGAAAGAAGCGGCGCGCGTAGCTACGTGGCTAGAAAGACAAGGGTATGAAGTGGGATGTATACAAGGAGACCTGTCGCAGGATAAAAGAACGAAAGCCCTGGAGGACTTCCGACAAGGTATCACGGGCGTACTGGTCGCTACGGATGTAGCTGCTCGTGGGCTCGATATCCCGAAAGTCGAGCTGGTCGGTGCGTACAACATCTCTCTCGCACATCTCGATATCTACTAACATTTAAACGTCTCAGTCAACTACACCTTCCCACTTCTCGTAGAAGACTATGTCCATCGCATTGGCCGAACAGGTCGTGCAGGCCGTGAAGGCCGCAGTGTGACCTTCTTCACAGATGCTGAGAAGCATCTTGCGGGAGAGCTGCAGCGAGTCCTTCGTGATGCAGGTCAAGAAGTGCCAGATGACCTAGCTGCGTTCGGAGGTACGATCAAGAAGAAGGCGCATGCGGCTTATGGAGACCATTATAGAGAGATAGACCCGAATATCAAGGCGAAGAAGATCACGTTCGATTGAGTTTGTTGTATGCAAGTATCCTGGTCGGCTGGAAATGGATAGAAGGCTGTTCAGCAGGGTCAAAGCTGCAATAGCGTAACTGTGCGCGCTTATCTTGCTAGAAGGAGCCTTCGAGCTCAGCTCCTTACCCGTGTGCTCATCCAAGCCCGGTCAGCTGAACTGAGTCCCCTTCGTCGTTGCTTCTGCCCGTACTTAGCATCTGCCGTTTAGCTGTACTCCTACTGCTGTTCGTCGGTCTTCGCAAGTCCGTGCAGTGCCTCGTAGCGGTTTGCGAACGCTGACAATGCTCAGGTGCCTGACAATCTGCTTGGCTTCGTTCCATTCCGTGTTCTTCGGGTGGTTGAGCAGATAGCTTGTGGGCTATCCAGTCGGGGTGCTAATCATTTGCCCCGCCCCTATCGATATATTCGACTGTCACATAGCTTAGATCGTAAATATTCTCTCGGCGTGCGGTAGATCCTCGCTCGTTGACGACGTCCCGGTCAGCTCTGAGTCGAGCCCGATCGTTCTTCGCTGGCACTTGCCAAGAAGTCCTGCCGTCGACATCCAGAGATGCCAAAGATGCTTCGAGGCTGTAGGATACGAGACGCCTCTCGAGGTCTGGCGTCAAGACCGCTTTGCTCTGAGAAGTTTGAGCGTATAAGACTCCATTGATAAAATGGACCACACAGGCTCGTCTTCTTGTCTCTTTCCTTAGCACTGCGGAGTTGGCCGACAAGGAACTTGTCTGATCGTCCCGCGGAGGATATGATAGCGGTCGTCCGCTCAGGGCATCGGTCAATTGATCTAGGTAGAACATGCGTAGTAGGTATGCGTAGGTGCTTTGGAAATTGAGGTGGGCATGTCTATACAGGCGTATCGCCCAGGATCGAGACTGCCCAGGGCTAGCAGGCTAGGCGTCTTGTCTCGACTCGCGCGTCACCTCAGAACAGAAAGCGTAAAGCGCAGAATCTGCGTACTTACGCCACTGCAGACGGGTGCCATTTTGGCCAGAGACAGGGCAAAAAGGCCCTTCTATGTATTTGCAGGCGCTTTGATACGTGCGTCCTCGCAAACTTGTAAGCTGAAGCTTCTGCATCTTGGGCAGTTCTGCTAGGGCGAGTGTTCCGAGGTCAAGAGGCTCGATCTTGAGCTTCTGGAGAGCGGCCTGCCTATCTCGACCTCGAAGATAACGACAGCGACAGGCAAGACCTGATCAGAATTTCGGATGCACTGCAGGAGGGCAGATCAGGTGGAGCTGCGACGCATTGTGTAGAGCTTGCGGTCATGCCTAGCAGGCTGTACGCATCGTACTCGTTGCGGCCGACTTTCTTGGCTGGAATCTTCAGATCTGCATTTCTGTGGCTAGTGCGACCGAGAAGAACTCGACAGACGAGAAGCTTGTTGTCGCCCTCGGAATCTATGAGAATGTTAGCCAGATCTGTGCAGAAGGTAGGGCGAGATTTGGTATGTACATGGCAAAAGCCTTGCTGCAGACCGGGGTCGTTGCTGTCACCAATAGTCGCATTTCGGATGTCTACTGCTACGAGCTCCTTCATGAAATTATCTGGAAGCTGGTTGTAGAGACCTTGAAGATAATGCGGGCAGGTCAGCAGAGGTACAGATATCAAGCACATCAACTCACGATCCATCTTGTCGGTCTCAAAGAGTAAGACTTCGTTCCTTGCTGTTGAAGCGTAACCCAGCCTCACTGTTGACAGATCGACGGCCCAAATAGGATCCAGCCAAAAGTGCTCGAAGCGCGCATGACCCTTATAGGTAGGGAAGTGGGTAGGCCGTTCATCATTTCGCTGCAGGCCTTTCGTAGGTCTGGACTCTGGGTCTGATCAACTCCTGCTCGGAAGAAAGCTTCGTCAGCAGGAACAGCTCCAACGGGCGAACCGGGAGACTTACTGTCAGCCAAAACGAGGTATTATAATGAGATGTGGTCTTCGACCAAAGATATCTCTGGAGAACTTGCGAGTTGGGCATCGCTCCAGCGTCGGCGTTTGCTCCAAACTTGACCGTGTTCTGGTAGATCGTGTTGCTTGCAAAAGCATGGCGCCATGGTTGCTGTTTACGGACATGATGGCGAAGACCCAAAGGCATGCTGCTGCATGATCAGCAGAAGTCACCTGACTCGAGCATACTTGTTTGCCTGCGTCGATGATCTTCTGCCAGCCTCATAAAATCTGGTGCACGACCGGATGGCGCGAAGGTCTAGAGTCGGGAACTCTCACTTGCTGGCTTTCTGGGTGACTGCTTCGACCATCAGCTCCCATCCTGGAAGTCCAATCGCGAGGGAGCCTGCGATGAGCTGGGCCATGCGAACCTTGCATGGCGGTGATAACGAGGAAGGGATGATCTGGCGAAGTGAAGTGCGTTCTCTTCTCTCAAAGCGACGGTAACCGCATCCCTCAGGGATACTTCAGGCCGGGTGTCTGAGGGAAGAGGATCTCTGAGAGCCTAACAGAGCGCGAACGATCTTGTTGAGCAACTGAGCGCTTGCGAGACCGCAGCAAATATGTCTTACTTCGCTTGACGCGACCCTGACCGTAGTGATCTCTCTGCATGATGGCGAGACGAGATGGAAGCGGTACAGGTCACCGTTCGTTGAGTTGCGGGGTTCTAGGTGAGCAGGAGGGTTAACTGAGGGCGCAATCCGGCCAGTACTTGAGTTATTCAATGAAGTTCTGACGCGTGCTGTAAGCTAGTGTTGCATCAGTCAAGGGAGCTGATATGAGATTAGAGCTCACCGGCTGACCATATCGTAGATAGAGCTTCCCAGTAGTGTGATATGAGATAGTGTTAGAACGTGATTGTAGATGTGGTATGTGTGCAGGTAGATATCATTATTGCGAGGGTGAGATGTAAGAAGGCTTAGAGGGAGTTGGTGTCAGATGTAAGTATGAAGAGAAGCAAGAGGTATTGCTGAAAACGAAGCGTCTTTTATAGTCTAGTTTCCAGCGTACATCGGTGTGGAAGTTGGAAGATTCGACGTTGCTAGGCTGTAAAGCGCGATCGAGACTTCCACTTCCATGACAGTGGAAGTAATGCGACCGCCGAGCCGGTGGAGTACGTCAAATCGATCTGACTTGGAGGATGCAGCGCCTACGGCAAGAGTTGTAAGACAGCAGAGCTTGCGAGCAATGACTGGAGCAGATAGCGAAGGCACGCTCAGTCTGATAGCTTCAGCTTCACGCTGTGTATGGCCACAGCTCATTGGCACTTTCCGAAGCTGCTCTAAAGGAGATATCCAGTCGGCATGCGAGCTTCTAGAGGTAAGAGCTGGAAGCTGGCTTGAACGAAAGGGCTGAGATCTTGCTTCGAAACGCAAAGCAAGACAGATATGTCCAGTACCATAGAGGAGACAGGAGCTGACCTGCATTGACGAGCTTGTCCTTGCACTTTCTTTGCCTGTGTCTTGCTCAACGAAGCCAGCAGCCGGCTAGCAAGGTGAAGTGGAGACAGCACTTCTTGCTTGAGTTGAGTATAAGCTTCTGCAGTTGCGGTATGTATGGAGATATCGCTGACACAGCGTGTATCGCGAGCTTGAGGAGTGCGAAAGCGGCCGTATCAGACCGAGTAGCGAGTGAGTGTCATTCGGTAGTGTCGGATGGCGTGAGGAGAGAAGAGCATAGGGATAAATGCGAGCAACGTCAGTAACGTCGTAGGCTGCTGGATCATGCGCCTGCAGCAAAGTGTCAAGTCGAAGTTGATGAAGTTGAAACTGATGAGGTCGTTCGTTGTTCGAGCCAGATCAGCGATGCGAGAGCCTAGACGCAGTAGCATAAGTAGATGATAGATCAAAGCATCAAGACTGTCAAGGATAGAGGTCTGCTTGCAGTAAGCTCAGCTCAAGGACAGCGAAAGAAGGACTGCTGGTCTTCCTAAAAAGAAATGATAGCGAAGGAAATGTAAGAGGTTCTACAGCAGCATTATAATGGAAGGGAGAACAGACTCTAGATCCTACACCACCCTCTGAGGTTCAATGCAGGCAACATAGGGCAGAAGAAAGAACAGAGCGACAGCTGCAAGTTTTATTTGAATGGCAGATAGGTAGGAGTAGACAACGACATTGATATTCTCAAGTCGTTTACTTCTTCTTGTTTGCCTTGTCAGCGGCCTGGACACATTGCAATGAGTGAGTCAGTATGGGTTCAATAGTTGTGCATGATGAAGAGAATGTGAGCTGACCTTGGTCGTCTTTCCGGCCTTGTCCTCCTTCTCGACGGACTTGATGACACCGACAGCGACGGTTTGTCTCATGTCACGGACGGCGAATCGACCAAGAGGAGGGTAGTCGGAGAAGGTCTCAACGCAAAGAGGCTTGGTGGGTACCATCTTGACGATAGCAGCGTCACCAGACTTGATGAACTTGGGTGCGTCTTCGATGGACTTTCCGGATCTTCGGTCAATCTTCTCGAGGAGGGTGTCGAATCGGCATCTGCAGGCAGGGAATGTCAGCAATGTGAATTAATATGTGAAAATGGGGATGCAACGTGCGAGATATGTGCTGATAGTCACAAGCCAAAATCAGTCTCGTTCAGAGTAAGCAAAAGCGAAGACGAGCTCACCAGTGTGGCAATCGAGGACAGGTGAGTATCCGTTTCCGATCTGACCAGGGTGATTGATGACGATGACCTGGGCGTTGAAGGAAGCGGCGCCCTTTGCAGGGTCGTTCTTGGAGTCTGAGCAGACGTTTCCTCTTCGGATATCCTTTACGGATACGTTCTTGACGTTGAATCCGACGTTGTCACCTGGAAGACCAGCCTCGAGCTGTTCGTGGTGCATCTCGACAGACTTGACTTCGGTGGTGACAGCGGAGGGAGCGAAGGTGACGACCATACCGGCCTTGATGGTACCAGTCTCGACACGTCCGACGGGCACCGTTCCAATACCACCGATCTTGTAGACATCTTGCAGAGGAAGACGCAGAGGCTTGTCGGTGGGTCTTGAAGGTGGCTCGATCGAGTCGATGGCCTCGAGCAGGGTCTTTCCCTTGGAGGCACCAGACTTGGTCTCCTTGCTCCAGCCCTTGAACCAGGTCATGTTGGTAGACTCCTCCAACATGTTGTCTCCGTGCCATCCGGAGATGGGGACGAAGGCAACAGACTTGGGGTTGAATCCGACCTTCTTGATGAAGTTGGAGGTCTCCTTGACGATTTCCTCGTATCGGGACTCGGACCACTAGTACGGCATGTCAGTATATACATCTACAGTGTGTGAAGGAAGGAAAGAGTGACTGACCTTGGTGGTGTCCATCTTGTTGATGGCGACGATGAGCTGACGTACTCCGAGGGTGAAAGCAAGGAGGGCGTGCTCTCGGGTCTGACCATCCTTGGAGATACCAGCCTCGAACTCACCAGTACCGGCGGCAATGATGAGAATAGCGCAATCGGCCTGGGAGGTACCAGTGATCATGTCTGCGAGCAAAGGAGCGACATTGTCAGCAAGATAGTGTAATAGATGTAGGATGGATGCTACTCACTCTTGATGAAATCACGGTGACCTGGGGCATCGATGACGGTGACGTAGTACTTGGGGGTCTCGAACTTCCATAGAGCAATGTCGATGGTGATACCACGCTCTCGCTCGGCCTTGAGCTTGTCGAGTACCCAGGCGTACTTGAAGGAACCCTTGCCCAACTCGGCGGCCTCCTTCTCGAACTTCTCGATGGTTCCTGGAGGAAAAAGTGAAAATTCAGTCAAGATTCGCCGCTGAACATCTTAAACGGGAACTCACGCTTGTCAATACCACCGCACTTGTAGATCAAGTGACCAGTGGTGGTCGACTTTCCGGAATCTACGTGTCCGATGCTGTGGAGGGAAGACTGCTGTCAGGAACGCGCTCCGGAAAGGTGAATGAGAGGAGTGAACATACACGACGACGCTGAGAAGAAGGTAATAGAGTGGTTAGTATGCTGATCGAGACTTGCGCATCCTTATCAGAACTAACTTGATGTGACCCTCTGAAAAATGAGACGAGTCAGCGAAAAGCGCCTAGGAACGTGTATGGACGGTGTATACTCACTCTCTTTACCCCTGTGGATTGGTAGATTGTCGAAAGAGACATGGATGCATCAGCTTTGGCCTTCCCTATGTGCAGATTTTTTGCGGGATGACTCTGGGCTGGCAGGATGGCGAGGGCGGGTGAGAGTAACTTGAACGAGATTGTCGAATCTTATGGATGATGGTGAATGTCTTGCTGTTACTCTCTGCGCCCTCTTGAGCCAGGTAGATGCCCTGACGACGCATGATTGGATCGCTCGTCCAGGGCCATTCCAGCCAGCCAGAGCCATCCCAGAGCACGTCGCTGTCGACATTGCTGTATGCTGAATGCTGTTATTACTCACATTGTGTATGTTTTGTATGTGTTTTCGAGTTCTAACTCTGTGAGGAAAAGAGAAGAGAGCAGCCAGGCCACTTCCTCAAACTTGGGCGACCTTGCCCAATTTTTCTTCGACGAGCTTCCCTCAAAAAAATCGGCCGCAGGGTGGCAACGGCAAAAAAGAATCAGAAATGATAGAGCGATGCAGAGTCGTTGTACTGTTATTGCGATACAGATAGCAATACTGTCGAGTTTGAGCGGAGCAGATTGAGCAAGGTTGTAGAAAGCGGTGCCTGAGACGTATAGAACGTGCCTATGCTTGTGCGATGTAGCAATTGAGATGCAATAGAACAAGTGCAACGACAGATACTGTCGACAGCTCATCACCGTCGCCTTGCCCTGGTTCGCGCAGATTGTGCCTTGTTCAACTGGATATCACTCATCTCCAGGCCCCATTGTCAGTATCAGCTTTGATGAGGATCTGACGGGCGACTGCATCTATTCCCTTTGACTTGTTTTGATTGCATTTTGGGGGGCGCACAGCGGCAGACTAACGACACTGACAAGGAAAACGGATACGGATACTAGCTTGCGCAGAGACAATATCGTCAAAGAGGAAATAGTAATAGCGGGGGAGAGAGAGGAGTGGTGAATCTATAGGTAACGGTGAATGAATAGAAAATAGGAGATTGATGAAAGCATTGCGAGAGTATCATCGAGATCGAGAGAGAGAGATATCGCGAAGGAGCTTGCTAAAACTGCAAAGCAACGATGGGGATAGATAGGATTGAGGATGTAGAAGTTGAGGACAGTGCTATTGTACCAAAAAGACACAGCCTGATTGGGATGCGCTCTTCAGCAAAACGCACCGCTCGAGATATACCGAAGTTTGCATCTCCATAAGGTAGAGGAAGCTAGATCATCCAGGGAATGAGGGGCACTCGATGGCGTCTAAGCCGCCTCCTGACGCTGATGCTGGATTCGCTTCTCCTTCTCTCCCTCCAGCTGTCCATAGAGCAAGAAGAGTGCCTTTTCAAGCGCTTCTGACGATCCAGTAATAGTGAACATTCTTTCTCCAGACTCGTCATGCGCATCTTTGGCGATAGAGATCTTGGCGCCGGATTGTTGGCGGATCTCGTTGATCTTGCTACCTCCACGGCCGATGATGCAGCCGACCTGAAGGCATGAAGGCACGTTAGCGTGAGAGAACGGAAGAGAGTGGGAAGAGGTGACTCACCATGTCACTTGGAATAGAAATGTTTTGAGTTCGGAGGTCAGGGTTTGAGGGAGTGGGGACGGCCTGAGAAGCAGCTGCACCACCAGCAGTTCGCTGAACACCGGCATTATTGTTGTTCTGCTGGCGTCTGTTCTGGTTTCCATATCTAGGGCCTCCAGCACCTGCACCTCCCGGGAAAGCAGCGAATCCTCCTACGCCAGTAAAGTTACCTGCTGTAGCGATTCCTCCGCCTACACCACCTAGCATCTGATTTCCTCCTCCAAGACCGCCATTGGCGACTGATGTAGGGGCTGCGTGCGCACCAGGCTGATAGGGAATCTGGTTCGTAAGGCGAGACGAGTCTTGCTCAGAAACGATCTTGGCGAGCTCGGCGATAGTAGCATCTACAGCTGAGAGAGGTCCTTCGACAGAAACGATCCTGTCTGTAGAGTTGGGAAGCATTTCTTTGACAGTCAGGATCTTGCTCTGATGCTTGGTCTGAAGAGCTTGGATGGTCGCTCCTCCTTTTCCAATCAAGCTTCCCATGATGGCATTCGCAACAAGGAGTTTTAAAGTGATGTTTGCGGAAATTGAAGCTCCACCATCTGCCGTTTGGCCAGAAGGGTTATCTGCCATATTTGCGAGGATGGAAGAATAGGCTTTGACGACTCCTTCGAGGGCTCCAGATACGCTCAGAACACGCTCTTGTACTCCAGGTACTACTTTCGATACTCCAGCTCTGCACCCCGTACTCTCGCGCAGGTCAGCGACGTTCTTGCCTGCTTTTCCAATGATGATACCAGCTTCTTTCGAAGTGATCAAGGCGCGTAAAGTGAACTGCCCATCTTGATTGGCATTGGAATTGTTGTTGTTGTTGTTGCTGCGCTGAGGGTTGGGAGAGGTGGGTTGAGCCTCTTCAGACGTAGAAACCTTCCCGGTCTCGCCAGCAGGCGCAGGAACGGGGACGGTATCGACAGACATGGCGATTCGAGACTACTGAGATGCGTTGTTGGAGAGAATGCCTGAGCTTTGCTGTCAAGCACCACAAAGGGAGTAGAGGATGAAGGGCCGAGCGAAACTTGGAAGCTGGAACAAGGACCTTGTCGATGACCAGAGGTAGAGAAGAAGAAGAGGGATAGAGATGAGAGTCGGAAGGGGCGAGAAGAGAGAGAGGGCGAAAAGTCGAACTCGAAGGGAAACCTGCTGGGTCTTTGGAGGTTTGGTGAAGTTGAGTTGGGAGAGAACAGACCCGGACAACTGCAAGAAAGCTACAAAGAGCAGGACTGGTGGACTAACATTCATTCGGTCATTACTACCGAGTACCTTCTACGACTGAACATGCAAGACTCGCTGTGACAACACGGAAGAGTCCGTCAAGCGTGCCTGCAACCCCTAATTCTCGCCGAAGGGTCGTCGTTTCGCTTAACCCTAGCTCTGTCTGCTGCTAAGCTCACTGCATATCCTTCGTATACTGCTATTCACATGCTCCATCTGCCGCTGCCACGAAAACGTCTCCGCGATACCCAGATCCCTTGCGCAACCTCAATCTCCTGCAAGGACAGCTGCTTTAGACTACTGTGAAGTATCTGGACGACCCTGAATATCGCTAAGGCAGCTTTCCTTCCTACCAGCCTGAACCTTCCTCTCCTCAAAAGCTGCACCTCTGACCCGTCAGGACCCTGACTGCCACATCCTTCTTCTGGTCATCTCCTCATAGGTACACAAGACAAGCTATGGCTGCCGGTATTATAGTATCTGTCGAGAAAAGGAGGCCGGAAAGCAGACTAAGGCACGGTGACTTGGTAAATATACGCTGGCGCATCGCTAAATCTTGGCTACTTGTAAAGGCAGCAGACCAAATCCTCAAGTAGGAATAGACGCTCTCTTGAGGCCCTCCCTGCCCGTCTCCGCCAAGATCGCCCTCTGTACTTCGTTCCTACCCTCCTTCGCACGTTCGAGGGTGCTGTAGGCTCGAAACGCTGGTCAGCAGTCTTTTGTATAACGCTGCAGGAGTTTAGACATCATGAAGCTTTACAAAGTCAATACAGGGCAGGCGAGTCTAATGCTGATTTCACTCAGCCAAGCGGCCTCTTCAATCGCCAGCGCGAAGGGCATATCGACTGGCGACAAGAAACGAAATACCGTACTATGGACATCACGATCTCACCTCACATCTACCCTGCATACCCGTAGGCTGCTGAAGCCAGTCCGCGATGGCTGTCTTTTGTAGATCAAGGTCTCCCGACAAATACATGAAGCGGCACGTCGTGGTGTCCGTCTTGAGAGGACTGACCGATATGAAGAACAGCTCCGTCAGGCTATATCGCCATTCAAATTGAAGAGCCGTTCGGACAGCAAGCTCGATCGCCCAAATCATCTCGCAGCTTGAGAATCGTTGCTATCGTCCTTTGATTCAGGGGAAATCAGAGGCAGTCTGGTAGAGGTCAGGCAATATACACGTCTCTACGAGAACTCAACGATTTGCGATAGGAGCTGTAGGTAGTAATGGAAAAGCAGAGCACACTTATCACTACGCTAAAGCGATGTACTGGGACTGAGCATAAGATACTATTGCATCTCATCGTCAAATGTCATCTTGCATTACACCGATTGCCTGAAAGCCAAGAGGCCTGCAACATGGCTTCGAAAGGTAAAGGCCGGGCAGACGATTCGCCATATGCTTCGCAGAGTACGCATGGCGGGATACAAGTCACCATAACGCCTTCGTCGTCTGCCTTCTTCGCTGGCGAGAACGCGACCTTCACGATTGTTTTCACAAATACAAGACCAGCGCGCGCAAGCACGTCGCACTTGGCTTATGCGCCTTCTGCCTCTTCATCTCGTCATCCGTACATCCACAGAAGCTCGTCTTCAATAGCTGGACCTGTTCGTTCAGCTCCGTCCGGGAAACCAGCTTTCCAACCCAACGACATATCTATCAGGCCGACACCGATACCAAGTCCTTCTGCAAGCTTTATAGACTTGAACAACGCGCAGGCTGGGACATCACACATAGTTGTGCCCGAAAGACGAGGTGTCATAGGCACACCCTTGGCATTGGCAAATCACTATGGCGGACCTGGCAGAAGAAGCCATTCTCATACAAGCAGTGTGTCAGTCTCGTCACCTAGCCGGTCTGCGACCCAGCCGCCAGCTCTATATACATCGAAGCGGCTGCCTACGACTGCACGGCATAAGAAGAACGATTACTCCGTTGCGATACAGTATGCAGACGAGTCTGGAGTACTGGCGGATAGTGAAGATGTGGATGAGGGCGTGAGTGACTTGAGTAGTCAGCTAGCTGGGATGGCACTCTTGCAGGAAAGAGGCAGTATATCAGTTAGCGAGGAGCCGGACGTCGAGTCTGCCAGGCCTTATGTCGAGCAATACAAGCTGCAAGGCGAAGCTGTCATGGGCACTCGCTCACAAGGGCGGATACCTAGCTCAAGCAGCGTGGGATCGAGGAGGATACCGTCCAATTTCAGCACGATAAGCGAAGAATCCAACTCTACGGCCTCACCCTCGGTCAGCCCGGAGAAGCGCTTCAGTCCCATGCGCTCGCTCTCGGCCAGCTCCGTAGCGAATTCCACGACCTCTACAGCCCGTCTCCCATCTGGCTCTTCCATCATCGACAAGTACCATTCTGCAGACTCGCGTCAAGACGATTCTAGCTTCTACAAAGCGGGTCAAAACTACTCTGTAGACTCCGTTCTGCGCGATGGCCTCACTTCGTATGCTGAAGCTTCTCGAGCTGGAGAGCGCAGGCATTCTGGGCATCTACGGAGTAGCACACGGACACATCTACCAGTCCTGAGACCGCCCAATCACCACTCTCGCTCATACTCAGCAGCTGTCGGGCCTCTCTCTGCGCCTGTGGACGCGTCATTCAGTCCTAGTTGCAGCATTACGCCCTCTACACCTGGGCATAGTACAGAAGACTTGCACAGCGAAGGATCGGAAACGCTTTTATGGGCATTTGCCCAATTTTCTGGATCCTTCACTGTCGAAGAGGCTCTCGTGAAGAATAGCGAATACATTGCCGTCAAGCGGTCCTTGTTTGCAGGCGGTAAGAACAGCGGTGGCTACTACTCCAACTCAGTCAGCGGGAACTTTGGATCTGCAAGTGAAGCTGTCGTTGGCGGAGGATCGCTGGAAACAGAGACGATGGGTACAGGCCGTGCGAAATCTGGAGGTAGCTGGACAAGCTGGTTGCTAGGTAGAAGCGCTGGGAACGATTCGAGTAATAACAACGCTCGAAGAGCATCGCATAGCACGTCTGGACTGCCTACAGACCCCGTTATGGACGGACAAGCAAGACGCCGGTCGTCTGCTGCAGTCCTGCCATCAGCTGCTAGTACAGCTTCTACAATCGGGAGCTTGGAGGAACGCAGGCTTAGGATGATGAACGATGCAAGCGTTCCGGTCTTCTCGAGTCCGCCATCTATTTTAGCTGTTGATCTAGTTCTCGAGCCTGGCGAAAGCAAGACATGTAAGTTCAGCTTAGCTCGGTCTAATCGATAGCGAGCGCTGAGTTTTTATGTCAGACACCTTCAGTCTACAATTACCTGGTGATCTACCGCCATCGTTTCGAGGCAAAGCAATTACCTTCACCTACAACTTTATGGTCGGCACAAACAAAGCATTAGGCGATGGTGGCAGGTCACAACAGCAAAGCCGGCTTGTCAGAGTGCCGGTGAGGGTGTACAACCACGTTTCAGGTAAGCTTTCTCCGAGCAAGAAGCGGTTCATCCCTGACAATGTATTCTCAGTAAATGGCGTCCGGCCTTTCTATGACCTTACCAATCCTGTCATCTGGTATAGGGATGAAGCCAAAGTTCAGAGCCCGGAGGACGAGCCTCCTCCAGCTTCGGCTGAAACGAAAAGTACTTCTAGAAAGCGTCAACGGAGCGGTTCTATCGAGCTCGCACATGCTGCTGCCCGGAAACAGCAAGAGAAGGCGGCCTTCTACGAATATGCAAGTTCTCTACTGGATTCAGCTTTCCAATCACCCGAAACACATACTTCGGGGCAGTTGTCGCCAATCAGGGAAGCCTCTGCACAATTACCGAATACTTCTGCACCTCAAAGGAAAGCATCGCTGCCCGTAGCATCCTCAATGAAAAGGCTGCACTCCGGCGACCAAGTCTATAACGATGGTGGCCCCGCTCATAGGCCAGGACTTATGACTCGGTCATCTAGTCAGTCAGGGATAAGTGTTCTGCGCCCGGGGCTCGGGCAGCCCGACGAGACATCCTGTAAAAGTGCAGTCGAGATCGTATCACGCAATGCACAGAAAGGTAGGCCCCGCCTTCCATACTTTAGAGAGGACCGTAGCTAATATGTGCTGTTTAGTCTCTTATGACATCACCAAAGATGGCTATCGGATAGCCACCCTTACTCTGGTGAAGTCAGCCTACCGGCTAGGCGACACAGTCAATGTCATGGTCACGCTCAATGGAGGAGAAGCTCGGGTCTTGCGGGTATGTCTCGGTACAGAATCCAACAAGAAGGATGCTAATAATTTTATCTCCATGTAAGATCGCCGCTCGCTTGGAAACGCATGAACTGATAGAAACAACAATTTCCCTCAAGACGGCCAATCAAGTCAGACAACTCACTAGACGCTTGCATGCTGAACATCACGAAACGACGCTTGACTCTGGAAGAACGGGTTTCGCGTTGGCTATACCTTCAGGCGCAACTCCTGACTTTGCTACAAGCGGTGTCAAACTGCAGTGGACGTTGAACTTCTCTTTTCTCATTCTTCCTCCTCAATACTCGAAAAATCCGCATGTCATCCCCACCGGTCCAGCTAGATCTGGAGCGGGTCTTGCTCCTCTGCTCTCGCCTGATTCCAGCGGCTCTAGCCAAGGCAGCCAGCAAAAGATGCAACAGCATAGGTATAGTAAAAGCTATGCTATCGGAGCGCGGTCTTTTCCTGGCACACCGGTGCCCGTCGAGACAGGATCGCATCATCTGATGCCGGTTCCATCGAGTTCACCAGAACACCAATATACTTGCTATCGCGCAGTCCCAGATCTCTCGTTCATTCCAACTCTCTTTCAGTCGCCAGAAGCACAACAGCTGGCACAGCGACAGCAGGATGAGCTGACTGGGCGGAGTCCAGCTATGAACGGAGAGACGTCAAGCAAGAAGACTACAGCCATGGATGAAGCGGTTGTTCTGATGCCTACAAAGATCGAGACGGTTGATATCAACATTCCTCTCAGGGTCTTCCCCTCTGCGACACCATTTCGGAGTCCGGTGTCTACATTCGTTGTTTAGCTTTTATCATAGCTTCATACGCAATATGACACAGACTCACATGAAGCGGACTCGCTCGCTCTCGCGGCTCGATGCATTCTGCATTGTTGCATCTTAGATTGTTGACAAACAGTGACGTTTCGCAAACATCAGCAAATGCCGTCAAGCGGTCTGCGCAACTCACATCGCTCTTCCCGCTTGCTAGACGAAGAAGATGTAGATGACGCTCAGCTTGGGCCAGACGCAGCTGAACAGGCGGACGATGCTGATCCTGCGAGGACACCTCTGTACTGGGCCTGGCAAGCCGGCGACTATGCTAGAGCAGTTGCAGCAGCTGCACAGACACAAGCTACGTCTAGGAGTAGCGTGCTTGATCCAGCTAGATTGAGCGCAAATCATCCTGGAAGAGCGACGATAACACCGCATCAACAACAACATCATCGGAGACGAGCGAGCAATCCGGTCTTGATCGAAGGAGATGATGATAGTAAACCACCTGCTACAGGATCAAATGCTCTACCCTTATCGCCGCCTAGACGATATCGAGATCTCCTAGCCCTGGACGATGATGATCAACAGCACCGAGCGGTACCTACAGAATACGCTGCAGCCAGTCGTAGCCAGACGTGCGCACACTGCTCAGCATTAGCTTCTACCTCTGCCAGGTCTTCGCGTCAGAAGGCTGTTGCTCATCATATCCGGCCTTCATCGTTCTTACAGCCCGGTATGGTCTTCACGGGTCATCAAAACTTCACAACCTATACAAGCTCCTTGGCAGCTCCCTCCTCCTCTTCTCCGTCCTCGTCAAGCTTACCTCTGGCGAGCGCAGGCGGCTATCTCTTGCCTCCTCTACGTAATCAGCGGCAGCACCCACGTCCATACACAGCACCTCGCACACCTTCGCAACCAATACCGACGCAGTCTGTACCTCCTTATCCCTTTTCAGCCTATGCCCATCAGTTACCTAGCTGGAGCGACATACAAGACTCAGCAATCGACCCGCAAATACAGGCTTTATTGAGCACAGCTCCAGCATATCAGCGGCCGTCTACGTATTCGTATGTCGGACGAGATCAGGGCAATGCTCTTGCCAAGGCGTCTAGTAAGCAAGAGTGGGAGGTTCGCGTGTCCATCACGCAAGTCGATTACGAAAAGGGACACTTGAGAGGCGTCATGACGGCAGTCAATGTTCCTACTCAGCCATCGTTAGCGGCATCTGCTTTCAGTACATTATCAGATGGCAAAGACGCCAAATCTAGTGTCAATACGATCACGACTTCCTTCGAAGGAGAGATCATCGATCTGTACAATCACAATCTCTGGACATGCTCGGAAGGCGCTCAACGCACATCTATATTCAGGCCTTCTTCACAGTCAAACAATGAAGACCTACCCTTCGCGCATCTGCGAGCGCAAGAATCATCTTCGGGACCAGCTTGGTTGGCGGGTAGTGCAACTGTCGACAAGACCACCGATCTCGAGTACTGGAGCAAGATGGAGGCATTCAGCGGCCTAGGCGCGACTACGGAGAAGGAAATCTGCAGGATTGCAAGGGAGAAGTCATGGACAGCAGCAGGAGGCAAGGCCTCTTCGTATGCGAGTTCTGCAGCACGACAAAGAGATCCTGCAGATTACATCTTAATGCGGTGGAAGGGTGAGCGGCGGATTGCAATTTTTTTACTAAACGGCTCATGCTGAACATCTATCGTATGTTTAGAGCGTGATTTCATCAGCTGCGAAGCACAAGCTTCTGGCCTGACCATCTCCGGTTTCTACTATATCTGCTTGAACCGGATTACCGGAACTCTGAATGGATTCTATTACGATCCGATGAGTACACCGCATCAAAGGCTGGAACTACAAGCTAGCCGAACAGCAGTTTCATCGGATGCCAACCTTTCAGGAAGTCATAGCCAGCCAGGCGGCAGGTGGTTCGGCCAATATTCACTGCTTTGAGGTCGTGTTCTTCCGCATTGGCGTGCAGAAGGGCCCAACTCGGATCGAGTGTTGCGTAGAGAACGCCCGATCAGTTCAATGTAGCATCCCATTCACATCGCCGTGCGCGAGAGTATCAAGTCCTTTCGATGATGTCGGTCTCAATTTATGTAGCCATTCTTCCACTGCAATCAGCTATAGACACACTGTAACGATTTCTGAAACGCAGTCGGACTGTTCAACGTCCCGGCCATGACCATCGCTGGCTAGTTCAGAGCTGGACCAGCAGGTTTAGGCTGCTCTTTAGCGCACTCACATAGCAAAGCAGCCATGGCGAACCAGTTTCTGGGACTTGCAGTACTCGTTGCATTGTCTGATGGGTATGCCAGCCTGGGTCTTGCGAAGCTTCAATCTGACGTTTCGCCCTGCAGGACGGCCGTCGAAGGCACTCTGAGCGACATCGACGTCCAGAATGGCACGCTGCGTCTGACTGCAGGTTGGCTGACTTCTTCCCACTCCTGCCTCGCGTCCTGCGACATCCCCGTTCTCTTTGCCTGTCCTGACTTCTTCTGCCGTCATGCACCTTCTTTCGCAGCCCTTGTTCATCAGGATGGTCGCGACAGCATCCCCGTGCATTCGCACATCGTCCAGCGTAGCCAGGTTAAGGACATCCAGGTCCTTTCGTTACAGCCAGCGCTCGATCAGCACCAAAACAACAACGGTCATCCGCCAGATGGTCAGGCAAGAAATGACAGAACTATAGCGGATGCAAATCATATATCGGATCCTGCTATCCTATCTGTAAGGCTTTAATGCTATAAAAGCACCGAGCTTTGGTACCTAACGTCTAAAGACAGGTTGGCCGAAAAGCCCCAGCCTCAACCAGCGTACGTAAGAATGCTTTCTTCCTTCCATTCTATAACTGACCAAGCTTTCTTGGCGTCTATCAGTCAGTTTCTTCGCATGCTTCCCGGGTACATGCTTCAAGTCAAGGTTTCTCAGACAACAGTGTTACTGGAGCAGGTTTCGCTTCGTTCGCGCCGCATGTATCGTCAGGACCAGCCAGCGTACGGCCAGCCCCGTCTTCACTGGCCAGCAATAGCACGATCGGCGCAGCTTCCGTTCTTTCAGCTCCTCCCGCCGCAGGAGCACATCAGGCTTCTGGATCGCATCCTCAGAGACCTCACGTTCAGCGTGATAAGTCTTCTTCGCAGCGTATCAACATCCACAAGAAGAAAGGCCAGCAAGTACAGCATTACAACCTGAACTCCATACCGCGGAAGTTTGGAGGTGCAGAGACTGCAGGTAGCGAAGCCGATGAAAGCCATGTAGCCAACTCAGAAGCTCCGATGATCAGACGCAAAGTAAGTATGTCTGAGAAATAAAAGGCTCTCCGCTAATCTCCGTTGCGCAGGTGACGAATTCATCTTTGCGACCTAAGCAGCAGTATATGACTTCGCTACAGCCGTAAGTCTTGAACCACGCTAGCTCTCATAAAGCTTATATCGCACTTCTAGGGACGATACGGAGGCGGGCGAGACCTCCGACAATCAAAGTGTAGACAGTCCACATCCTTCAGGCGGCTTAGGCATTCTCGAAGACGAGTTCGACTTCCAGTCAGGCCTTGCTGCTTTCAACAAGCAAGCTGTCTTCAATGAGATACGTGAAGCAGATAGGACAGACCCTTCGAATCGCTTAGTCGCTCACAACAAGCGAAGTAAAAGCCCAAATCGCTTCACTACGAAGTTACGTGAGTAAAGCCCCAGCTTGCCTCTTTTCGCTGCAGCTAATCTTGGCTATATAGGGTACGATGAGCCGGTGCTTGACGCCAACGAAACAGACGATGCACCCGAGACACATCGTTATGCAGGCTACTATGCGAGCAATGAAGAGTCTGCCTCGCTTATGCCGCATGATAGCATTACCGAAGGTCTAGGGGGCGGTCATACAGACAATGAGACGGCGAACAGCGACGACGGAGGTCCGCAGCGTTTGCGGCACCCGTCTGCATCCAATCCAGCTTCGTATCCTGCGAATGGGCTCGGCCGCTCAGTTGGACCAGCTTCGGCTATGCTCGCTAGTGCAGCAGCAAAAGCGCAGACTTCCGTTCAAAACAAGAAGCAAATCACAACGAAAGAGGGTGTACTGTGCCTTACTGTCTCTGACAAAGTCTGGAAGGAGGTACATCAGTTGTGCAACATCGAAAGCGGTCCCAACCTGGTGCAAAGATGCGAGAATAGTGCTCGAGGCATAGGTACGTATTCCGACACCTCAGAATGCTTAACCTTGTTCTGAGGCCAAGATTTTGTCAGCCTCGGTCGTATTCCGCGAAGCCAGCAAAGTCCGTCAAGGAGACCCACAATTGAGTGTTGTCATACTCACGACGCCTTGCGTCAAAGGCGGCCTGGGTCTCAGAGCTGGTGCTCATCTCGTCAATCACGGCGCTTCTGTCACCGCTTTCCTCCCTCAATCAGACAGCGCCTTTCCAGCAAATTTCGATTTCTACCTTCGGCTCTTCTCATCTTCTGGAGGAAAGGTCGCGAGATCTGCAGATGATCTGCCCGAATCTGCAGACATCATTGTCGATGCTCTTACCGAGAACGAACCGGCGGCCGCCAATACAAGCCGTAAGGTCAAGTATGACGGCCCGATCCAGGAGGTTGTTAGTTGGGCCTTGAGCTGTAGTCCGGCTGGTAGGATGAGTTCGACACCTATCATCAGTGTCGATCTACCGAGTAACACGGATCCCGATACCGGAGCTGTCGTACCGGGAGCAATTTGGTCAATAACGCCAACAGCAATCGTTGCTCTGGGCCTAGTGCGAGCTCCTGCTGCCAACGCACGATGTCAGATCTACCTGGTAGATACAGGCCTCCCTTCGGTAGGTGACCACTTCTACCTTGCAGTCTGGACGAGGCTGAATGTTTTCTCACAGTCTGCGATCGAAAGGTCGGGTGTCAAAGACTATGTCAGACCCTTTGTTGGAGATACCTGGGTGATTCGACCTCCAATCTTGCAGTGACAAATTTCGTCTGACCGCTCGCATTCGCAGATAACGACAATCGTCTAAGCGGCTCTTCTAGCTAATTGTGGACCTATGATGACCTTGTAGATATAGCCCGTCTCCTTAGCTGTTATATAGTGCGCGTAGTCGAAGTCCTCAAGCGGTACAGTCTTGTCCGGAAGTTGCGGAACTGGTTGCTGGTGTAAGATACAACGACAATGCCCAAGAAAGCTTACTGCGATATTACGTTCTATGCTACTTACTGTACATGCACAACTGGCTCGTGACGTACTAAAGCATCTTGATATGTAGGCGGTGGGTTGACCAGGCCAGTTCGGTCTGCGTTGAGAAGGAGACTCGACTGCAGTACTTGATCGCTAATACCAGAGTTGCTGGATGCGCTGACACCAGATCGTAGTGGAGGCGCTGTATTGCCGTTAGAAGGAGGAATAATGGTGTGGGATTGACCTGTCCGAATATATTGCGAAGCCCGCTCGACTTCGGAAAGCTCATGAGGATGGAATGGGAGATCGCCGCTTGCAGCGTTGATAGACATAGCATTATTTGGAGCAGAATGCGAATATGTGGGCAGGTTTGCAGCAGCGCTCGTGCGACACTGTAAAGAAGCGTCGATAAGACAAGGACAGCTACAGAATACAGCCTACTCACCGAGAGGATATGCATTGGGGCTTCGATTATCTGGCAGAGAAAATTCAGCAGTTGACATAATATTCGCTCGGCGTACTCACAATGTCAAATCGCTTGCGGTTTCCCTTCGCATCCGAAGCCTCGTCATCTCCCCTCTCCACCCGTAGGAAGATCTTCAGGGTATGCACTACGGAAATGTTTGCAGCCTCATGACTGGTAGAGAAATGAAGCGTGTTGTTGCAGTCGGGAACTTTGATAGATCCAGCCAAATGCCAAGGTCCCAAAGGGTCGAGTGTTGTTACGCCAACGTCTTACATGCGAGAATGCTCAGCTGCTGGCGGGACAAGACCAAGGACGTCCCGCTTACCTTCACTTGAACCGCTATCAACGATCCAGTCTGCCAGAGGGGAGCTCTGTAGAGCATCTGGTTCATCTGATACAATGGGTAGCAACGGCGAGCCATCGGTATGTTGTATCTTTAGCATCTCATATTTGCGCGCTTGAGGACTCCGGATGATCTTCCTATCTTTGGCATAGAAAGAGTATTTCTGCCCACAGCCGTCAGCTTCGGTTCAATCACAAAACTAGGCAGATGCTGACCTCTTCCAGCAGGGCTGTATATCGGAACACTCTCATCTTCGCAAGAGGGTTCAGACGTATCGAAACTGGTATCTCGCCGCCGATAGTTGCGCTCTTGTAATGCTCAATTAGCAAGACATACTCTGGAGCTGTAATGATCCGAACTTACTTTGCAGTGTATAGTGATCTTATAGCTAAGCTGTGTTTCCCACATGCGGTCGACAATTATGCTTTCGACGCTTTCGAGGTCATCTTCGTTGGGAGCAGCAACGATGTGGACCTCAGAAACCGTTGTTAGGTTCGGGCTGAGCGCGCCCGCCCGGTTGACGAAGCCTTTCAGCATATATGTCACCATGCCATGGTCGGCATGTATGGTCGGAGGCAGCGAATTCGGCAGGAGAACTGCGGTACGTCAGCTTCTTGTTCTACACTGAGAATGTTGTGCACATACTGTGTATGGGATAGTTGTATGTTCCAGGCTTGAATTCGTGCCAGCCAGTATGCCTAACTCGCCCACGATCATGTTCCTCATCGTCGCTATCTTCCTCGCTATCGCTATTCGTTGGCGACTTGCTGTGATGGCCAGTAAATGCATTCTTTATGGCTTTCAGTCCTGATGCCCTGCCCCTGCTGGTACTCTCGCTTGCGCGAGTAGAGGAAACGGGTCTCTGCCTTTCCGGGCTGGTTTGCCGCTCTACTCGCGTAGTAGACATGCCTCGTACCAAGCTGCTTAGACTGAAGCGAGCTGATTTAGGCTTGTCTCCGCGGCCGCTGCTCGATGGTGAGCGAGGACCTATACTTGGGTGCCGCATGGCGGAGGGAGCTGGAGAAGCACCACGTCCCATTGGCGAAGCTGACGTATTAGAGGCAACAAAGGAGTGAGTAGAAGGCTCTTCCAGATGTAGATGTTGGATGCTTGCGGGTGACCTGACTGCCAATTCCGATCGTTGCTGTTCCTCCATAGTACCATTACCGTTGGTACGATGCCTGCGAGCTGGGCCTAGAGAACGACCTCTTTCATCATGATCAGATGTAGTAGATACGCTCGCATGGCTAACGTTCGTTTGGACCAAACCCAAAGGATGTCCGGTATCCTGACTGCTGGTGGGGTGCTCTTCCGGATGTGCTAGGTGCTGTATCGCCTGAGACTCTTCGTATGTAAGAATTGAAGGACCTGCTGAGCCGTTGATCGTGGAATTCACACCTTCTGGCATTGACGGCGCATGATTGCCAGTAGACATTGTTTCGCGGACTTGCGTAGGATCGCTACGTTCCTCTGTAACTCGTGGAGCAGGCGACGATGACGGAGATGGCGAAGGTGATGTCGCTGCACGAGTTGCAGAAGGACGAGCCGTGTCTTGGTGAAGGTCGGCTTGGACTGTCCGCTGGGGATGAGACAAGGAAAGGGACCGTAACGTGCTTGGGAGATCTTCGGGCAGCATATTGGCAT
Organism: Erythrobasidium yunnanense; assembly: GCA_001600175.1. Taxonomy (NCBI): domain Eukaryota; kingdom Fungi; phylum Basidiomycota; class Cystobasidiomycetes; order Erythrobasidiales; family Erythrobasidiaceae; genus Erythrobasidium; species Erythrobasidium yunnanense. The sequence goes on from BCJC01000003.1 coordinate 884,609, forward strand.
TGGAGGTGCTCGAAGTGTATGCCATGACAGAAGAAGCCCTCTCTGCGACTCCTCGGGATGCAGATCGGGAGAAGCTGCTCCGTCTTGGAATAGTCGAGACGGCCCGCCTCGTATTATCATGCGCTGAAGCATCATAAAAGAGAACTTGTTTGTCTATCAAAGTCGTTCGCTCTAGTGTATCGAGACGTCTTGGACCGATACCCTAAAGCAAGCATGATCGTCCATTCAGCCGTTAACACTTAGCCATTTAGAATGCACACACCTCTGGCCATTCCGTCCTACTTTGTCCTTTCAGGCGTACTCCAATCTTCTTTATGCGAGTGGGTTTCGAAATGGTGAAACTGAGGACTCCTCGCAGAACAGCAGGCGGCCGTACGTAGTCTATGTGGGATTCTTCTGGGACGTGCCTCTCATTATTCGAAAGTCTACCAGCTTCAGGTGTTGCATCCCGACTTGCTCTTCTGCTAGGAGATCTGCTATCGTCCGGTCTTCGACTTGGAGTCAACGAACGTCCTCGACTCTGGCTTCTAGCTCCAGCACCACCTCTGCCAGTGGGTGTAGCATATGTAAACATCCCAGCGGGACTTGCATCAGTTGCGCCGAAAGCTCCGCCAGCTGGCGTGCCATAGCCTTGTCGTCGGACTGGTCCATCTTCACTGGCCTCCTGCGCAGCACGGTTCCGCTGTCGTCTGCGTTCTCTTCTATCAGTCGCAGAATCCAGATTATGAAGGCTGTCGAAAGGGCTTCCGATTAGCTGATGCTTCCAAGACTGGCACGCCCGACCGCACAAGACAACGGGTTCAGCCAGACGCAGCCGCACCGACATGCTGCGTAGCCTTCAGTAATTGTCGACTCTTCGTTGCAGATTGCATGTGTTGGCGTGAATTGGAGAGAGCCAACGGCTTTTGACAGCTGGCAATTAGCGATAAGAAATCAGGCACAATC